>CAJGYO010000014.1:89197320-89797320 GCA_904845875.1 Miscanthus lutarioriparius
AAGGAAGTAGTTCCGGTCTCTCTCTCAATCCATATGCCATTATAATTGACAAGAACCAAGAGAGGGTGGAACGGGGGAGAAAAGAGAAGGGAGGTGGTATACTTCTTCCAATCCACATGCCACGGCAAGAGACGGGGCATCGAAAGGAGCGACACACAAGAGAACACGAGTGCCTAACTACTTGTAGGGTACCATGACCTAGGTGCACTGAATACACTAAGACATCCCTAGGGTTCTTAGCGGTGCGGTTGTCACCGCAAGAATGAAAGAAATGCTATGGTCTGAATAGGTACAAGCATACAAGGGCTTAAGCACGACAGAACCAAAAAGAGGGGGACACATGATTCAGCTTTGTAGGATCTCTGGTTGGCCTAGAGAGGGGTGAATAGGCCTATCAAAATAAACACTCAAACTTTTATCAAATTCACCCTGCGACACTGCTGGACTATGGCACTACAGGGCTAGAACAGCGGCACTGCCGCACCTGCAGACAACTTCGAGTCACAGTTCAAAATCTATGAACAAAAACTTAGATCGGAGAAATTTCCTAGCTTACTGCAGGTATGACAATCATAGATCAAGAGCTAGAAGTAGTAGGAACACCACACACAAGTAGATCGACTAGAAACTCTAAAAGTCACCTCAACCACAATATGTCATGCAAGTAATGTAAATCAAGCACAAGTGACATAATGATTTATCCCGTGGTTCGGCTCTCCACCAAGGCTTGCCTACCTCCACGTTGTTGAGGTTAGCCACTAAGGCTTAGGGCTTTCCAACCCTTCCTCGTTCTCAAGTTAAGAGACTTAACTCTTGAGATGAGGGGTGTGTTTACTAACTTCAAGAGATGGTTACAAACCTCCCAGGGCTACCACACAAGTTGGCAAGCTCCACGGGCGACGCTCTAGCCGGCTAGGAGTCAAGCTCCAAGAGTAACAAACACAACTGCCGACCAAAACATGAACCAAGTGCTCTTTAGAGTTGGGGGATTAATGGAGCTGCTCTCTAATCAAGTTTTGGACCCTTTTTCCTCAAGGATTGATGGGGAAATCAATGGATTTGCTTGGGGCTTGAGGTCAACAATGGAGAGAGAGAGAAAGAGGCTCCTTTCTATTTTGGACAAGCTAGAGTGAGGAAGAAGAGGCAGTGTACCGTTGGGAAGGAAAGGGAATAGTATAAATACCCCCCAGCCCCCAACGGTCACTTAAGTCGCAGTAGTGCAGTGGCTCAAGTGCGGTAGTGCCTCTCTTCAAGTGCGGCAATGCCGCACCACGTAAGACAACAAGGTAAGAGTGAAGTGTAGACTATCTTGGCTATAAATCTGAGGATGCATGTGTGTGTTTGAGCACTTGGTAGCACATATTAGCTTAAGCATTATGTCCCCCTTTATAGCACGGCTTTTCCTATACTCAAATTCAAAATATAAAGAATTTAAACCTCCTTTGAGTTTGAAGCCATCTACATTTGTAATTGGAGGCTCCTCCGTTTCGTGTAGCATCCTCGAACATGAATTCCCTGCTTGTAATCTCGATAAATCTCATTAGTTCTCTACTTACATGGTCATTATCACCAAAATCCACAATTAGGGCTTGATTGCACTTTGAATCTCCCCTTTTTGTGATTGATGACAACCCAATTAGAGCTTACAAAAGATATAAAATAAATACTGAGATTTTCGAGCCATGGGTGTAGATCCTCCCCCTAAGTTTGCAAATAGAGAATTGAATTCTCAAATTGACATAAGAAGTCAAGATTCACATTTTAGTGAAAGTGATGGGGCTCCCCCAACATCCATGCTTCTGTGGGGTGCTGCATACTATGTCAGGTATGTAAAACGTGATGCAAATAACAGTTTATGCACAACATGGTTTGCTGTTGTAGCTGGGTGCGGCACTGCCACACCAAAGTGTGGCACTGCCGCACTTGCTGTAACAGCACAGATCAGATCAGACACCACACAACATGTGATACATATAAAGATATACATTCTAGCATAATTGTATCATAAGCGACAACATAGATTAATATATGTCCATATCCCACACATATAAAAAAGTACTTAAGTAGCATTATTACATAAATAGAGTTTCTAATGGACTCTCAAACTCTCACCTAACGAAGACTACTCTAAACGGATACAAACATGACTCTAGCTGCAACAACCTCCATGGCATCAAAAAAGTTGTTGACCCCTCTAATTTTCTCCCCCTTTGGCATAAAGCACCAAAAAGAAAAGAAAAGAAGAAAGACCAACAATCACTCCTCATCCTCTTGGATGGTGTCTCAATCGACATCATCCCCACTAGCAGCTCCACTAGCACCTGCAATGTCCTCCTCTCCACCATCATCGTCGTCGTCATCGCCGTCGGAGGAATAAGAAGACACCACCGCCCTCCCTTGGCAATGAGTGGTCAAAGTGTGGCGCTCATGACTGGTGCTCCTCCTCATGGACTGTAAGGTGGTACTCAAACTGGTGTGTGGATCAAGCTCTATCTGCTCCTGGTCCTCCTCCTCCTCCTCCTCCTCCTCATCCTCTAAATCTATGTCGGATAGGCTAGGGAGGTCATCAAACCTTGGCGGTGACTGAACTGGAGAAAGAGGTGGCAGCCCTGCACGCTCTCTAGCCTCCTGATTGGCTTCACAGTTCTCCAACCGGTCCTGATTATGTGGTCCTTGCTACACAGGTGCAAGTGGTGGAAATGGCCTTAATCCATCTCCCAAACTTCTCCATCTTCTTTTCCTTATGAGGCCTAGAGCGGGACGACTTAGGCACGTCCTCAACGGATGGAGAGCGTCTCACTGCTCTGCTAGCTCCTACTCCTCGGGTCTTCTCAATCTTGTAGATGGTGTGAAGACCATCTTTCTCAAATCTATAGCTGGTGACCCTCTCAATCATAAATATTAGATAGGGGGCATAGGGTATCCCCTTTCTCCCATCCTCCATTGCGTTCCTCAGCTCATGCCACATGAAGCGAGGGACATTAAACCTATCACCTCTAGGAGCAAATCTATCAAGCACATTCCTGACATAGCCATTAAGATCAGAGGCTGCTCCATCCTTGGGATTGATAGTGTGCCTGATCAAATTATTCAGAATATAATAATAGCTCTTCAGGCCACTGACCTTCTCATCTGCTCCTCTCCTATCAATCCACATATATGCAATGTCGCGGATCTTAGCTATAGCCTCATCATGAATGTAAGTGAAGCCCCGCTCCTCATCTCCAAAACCAAGGATCCGACTGAAGGTCACAAAATCAATTCTATAATGACATCCCTCAGTCATCCAGTGAATCTCATCAGTTTAGAAGCTATAGAAGAAAGTGGCATGGAACTAGGCTAGCACTTCTTCATTCTAATTATATCTAAATCTCATAATATCAGTGAGGCCAAACAACTCACAAGCCTTGATCGTCTTATTGAATTCTGGCTCATTCTTTGCCTTCATCTCCTCCCAATCAACATACTGCATCTTGACAACTTTGGATTTCTTGAAGTTGAAGTTCACAGATGCATAGAAGTTGGAATAAAACTCATTCCAAAACCTATAGTCAATCTCCAAATCCTTTGGTTGCTCATAGGAATTGTTCTCACATGCTTCCTCAACCATCTTCAACTTTCCCGCATAGTTGAGCACGGGATGAGCACATGTGTCAACAGGACGCCTCATAACCACATCCTCAGAATACTCTCTGATGTAGCTCCAGTCAAACTCCTCAAGATGAGGTGGAGTATCTAGACAAGCATCTGGAGGAATGGTGCGGCCAACCCTCTCTAGGTTCTCCTCCTCCTGGATCATCTGATCTCTCCTCCCCCCTGTCTCTGGCAACATCTCTGCTTGTTGCACTGGTGCTGCCCCCTGTGGTCCTGCCACGACCACGATGAGACATCTGCTTATCCTGAGGCTCTATCATCTTCCTCTTCCCCCTCTGGTCATCATCACCTCCGGAAGCCATCTATGCAAACAAATATAGGTCCAAATGATAAACTGTACATAAGGGGTATAGAAGAACACTTGTAAAACACTCTAGATAGATGAGATGATTCAAATCTCGGGTTAGGAAAGCACCCTGAACCAAACTGGTTAGAGGGTCCGGCACTGCCGCACCTAGTGCTTCACCTCTCCCATCATTCATTTCTTCTCAACTATTCAGACTATTTCTCAAACATTCTCCTAAATCACTAGACAATCTCAGAATGAGTAGACCTAAACAAATACATGGAGTTGTCTACAATGTAGGTAAAGTGGCTACATGTTTAAGATAGAAACAAATCTGGTGCACAAATCCAACCAAAATAGAGAGTCATCGATGGAACAACATTTGCATTTACAAGTTCAATCTGTTGAGTGCGACATTGCCCCACCCAAAATACGGCACTGCCACGGGTACAGATGAGGCTCAACCAACGAATCATTGTTTTGATTCAATTCATCCATCAAACTAGTTTCTACCCTAATCATGCAGTCACTAGAAACCATCTTCCAACAAATATAGAACTCCATGGCATAGATCGGGATTAGGTTAGGGTTTCACCTTGATTTACATGGATTAAGGATGAAAAGAATGAATTGGCTCTGTCCATGAGCTACTCCACCTGCTGGCAGCGAGGGGGAAAGAGCAGTAGCGGGCTCGGTAGTGCCGCAGGCGGCGGCGCGGTAGGACGGGCGACGTCGGCGGCTGCCTATGCGTGCGGTGAAGAGAGGTGGGCGGTAGCAACTATGGTGAAAGAGGGAGTGTTACCCTAGGGGCTAGTATAAATAAGAGGTAAGATGGGCCCCACGGTAATAGCTGATATGGGCTGAATTTCTAGTTGAAATTCAAAGTGCGACACTACCGCTCGCCACACGCGGCACTGCCACAGGGCAGGCGTGGCACTGTCGCACTCCCTAGTACAGTAGGTTTAGCTACTAGCTAAATACATATATATACATAGGATATGGACACATATCTCAAGCACATTATGATTAGCAACAAATAATCAATACAAACAATGATCACAATGCACTTGTTTCTTATGATAAAACATTTTAAGCACAATATTTATACTTTTGCAATTCATTTCTCTTATCCATGCTAGTTCATCAATGAAGGTGTGCTATAGTTCAAACCACATTATGAGAATCAAGAATATTTAGCTCACTACGCAAAGCACAAAATCTTGACTCATCAAGAGGCTTAGTGAAGATATCGGCTAGTTGTTTTTCGGTGCTCACATGGCGAATTTCGATATCTCCTTTGGCTTCATGGTCTCTCAAGAAATGATGTCGAATGTCTATGTGCTTAGTTCTTGAGTGGCTTACGGGATTGTTGGCTAACTTTATAGCACTTTCGTTGTCACACAAGAGTGGGATTTTAGTGAAGTGACATCCAAAATCTTGAAGGGTTTGCTTCATCCAAAGTAGTTGAGCACAACATGCACCGGCTGCAACATACTCGGCCTCAGCGGTGGAAAGGGCTACATAATTTTGTTTCTTAGAACTCCAAGACACTAGGGACCGTCCAAGGAATTGATATGTCCCCGAAGTGCTTTTTCGATCTACTTTGCAACCGGCGTAATCAGAATCCGAATACCCAAGTAGATCAAACCTAGAGCCCTTAGGATACTACAAGCCAAGGTTAGGAGTGTGTACTAAATGTCTCAAGATTCTCTTAATGGCCACTAAGTGACACTCTTTCGGGTTAACTTGAAATCTAGCACACATGCACACACTAAGCATAATATCGGGCCTAGATGCGCACAAATAAAGTAGAGAGTCGATCATGGAGCGATATACCTTAGTATCCATGGCTTTCCTTTCAATATTGAGATCTAGATGTCCATTGGTTGGCATGGGAGTTTTGATAGGCTTGGGATTCACCATGTCAAACTTCTTGAGCATATCATGGGTATACTTCGTTTGGCTAATAAAAGTTCCATCCTTCACTTGCTTGATTTGAAATCCAAGGAAGAACTTCAATTCACCCATCATGGACATCTCAAATCTCTTGGTCATGATCCTACTAAATTTCTCACAAAAAGAATGATTAGTACTACCAAATATTATGTCATCGACATATATTTGGCACACAAATATATCTTTGCCAACTTTGTGAGTGAAAAGGGTAGGATCGGCTTTGCCTATTTCAAAGCCTTGTTTAAGCAAGAATTCCTTAAGGCATTCATACCATGCTCTTGGTGCTTGCTTAAGCCTATAGAGCGCCTTTTGGAGTTTGTAGACATGGTTGGGAAACTTGTGATCTTCAAAGCTCGGTGGTTGCTCAATATAGACAAGTTCTTGAATAGGGCCATTGAGAAATGCACTCTTCACATCCATTTGATATAGCTTAAAGTTATGATGAGCGGCATATGCTAGAAGCATTCGAATTGCTTCAAGTCTTGCCACTGGTGCATATATTTCTTCAAAATCCAAGCCCTCTACTTGAGTGAAACCTTGAGCAACCAACATTGCCTTGTTCCTTGTCACAACTCTATTCTCATCTTGCTTGTTGCGGAAGACCCCCTTGGTGCCAATGACATTGGTATTGGGTCATTCCACCAAAGTCCACACTTGGTTTCTTTCGAAGTTGCTTACCTCTTCTTGCATGGTCATCACCCAATCCGGGTCTCCAAGTGCTTGTTCTACCTTAAGAGGCTCCAAAGAGGAAACAAACGAGTAAAATTGGCAAAAATTTGCTAAATGTGAATGACAAAGACTCCCAAGGATGTTGTCAACACCGTTGAATTGTTTGCCTTAGCCTTAGATGCTCAATGGCCTCTTGTTCATCTTCTGGATCTTCATCATCATCTTGCTCAAATATGGGTTGTAGGTTTTGTCCTTGAGCTAGAGTTGAATTAGCTGTTGCTGACTATGTAGGTGCGGCACTACCGCGCTTTGGAGTTGCAGTAGATGCTTGCTGCAGTGTAGCATCAGGTACGTCAGCGAAAATAGGTGCAGCAGCAACTTGAGGAACCTCCACTTCAGTGACTTCTTGTGGTCTAATATCACCAATAGTCAATTGCTTAATTTCTTCACATGGTGGATCCTCCTTTCCTACAACACTTGAATCACTTTGCTCCACTTGAGAGCCATTAGATTCATCAAATGTCACATCTACCGTAATCTCAACTCTCCCGGAGGTTTTGTTGAAGACACAGTAGGCATGCTCATTTGATCCATAACCAAGAAGAAAACATTCATCAACTTTAGGTGCAAACTTAGAGATTTTGGGTTTCTTGTTAAGTATGAAACACTTGCACCCAAACACTCTAAAGTAAGACACCTTAGGCTTGTTACTGGTTAGAAGCTCATATAAAGTTTTCTTCAACTTCTTGTGTAGGTAGAGACGGTTGATGACATCGCAAGCGGTGTTGTCGGCGTCACACCAAAAGATGTCCGATGTCTTACTCATCTAGCATTGCCGTTGCCATGTCAATGAGTGTACGTGTGGCAGAACCGCCTAATCTAATGCCTTCCAGGAGTAATCGTCTTCCATTAGACACTAAGTACTCAAGGGAGGACACCAAATTACGCGGTTCCGTCGAGCACACCCCAAGGGAGAACCTGAAAATCCACATTTTTCCATCTGGATCACAAATGAGAGAATAAAGCTTACAACATTTTTGCCATTTCTTACATCACTTTTCATGCAACATCAGAGTATAATATTTATTGTTATAACAACAGAATGTAATCATGTTATCAGAGTTATGAACAATTTAATTTAACAGCAGAATATAAACATGTGATCAGAGTTACAGCGGAAATAAATATCTATTCATGAGATGATAAGCATTAATATATAAACTATGACAACAGATTATAAACTTCCATTTATAAAAACATTTAGTGAGAGTTATGAATAAAAATTGTGATCGCAGCGTAAAGGAATCCTCTTTGAGCCCACCAAGAGGGATCCACACACAAGAGTCAACTCTAGCATCCGCCTGTCACCTGCAACAGGGGGAAATAAAACCCTAAGTACTCAATTGTACTCAGCAAAACTTACCTGATAGGAGGGAAGAAAAGACTCCAAGGATATGCAAGGCTATCTGGCTTATGGGTTTATTGCATCTGCAGGAATCATTACTAAGTGTGTGTCCTTATATTCAATTTTATTAGTAGTCAGCATTAGTTTATTAACTAACCATTCTATGTAAGCACCTGTGCTACTTTCAAGTAGGTGGTAAGCAATCAGAATCATTTTATCATCTTTCATCTTCTAGTTCTTACTACGTTGATAGACTGTAGACAAGCTGTACCGGAACGCCGACGATTCATGAATCAATGTGCCCAACTGGGTACCCCGAAACACAAGCCCTGCTTGTACCCTAGGCACAAGCAGGACCAACCCACCACTCTCTTGTCACGTGGTCTAGGTCCCCGTCCAAACTTGGACCCCAAGCCCCCGCTCCTAAGTCCCGGACTCAGTGCGGTGCTTAGACCTCCACCATCCCCGCCTCCAATCAGTCGGTCCGGAAAGAGCCGAAACCCACGACAAGAGAGCAATAAGCCTTCCCTGCGCCCATACACAAGTATGTGCTCGGGATAATAAGTCTGTGACTTGCCTAGAACCCAATACAACGGCTGGTCCTCAACCGACACAGGCGGAACAAATGCAATCCGAGCCTCGCTCGAATGCCCAACCAAGTCCAGATCCAAAGTACCGTTCCGTCCGGTCTCCAATTATCATTCATATATATATTCCAGGTGATAATAATATAGTAACAACAATAATATATTTCATATCTCTCGCGAGTGACAAACAATCACTCGACTTCTACCAGAGTCCTATAGCATAGCAATCTATACGATCCTGACATACTAGTAAGACTCATAGGATATATATATATATATATATGCAAGTGGGTTTCATTCAACTCCTTAAACTTAATGCACAAACATAATATAAAGTACAGAAAAGTAGGGGTTATGCACCGGGGCTTGCCTGGTTAAAATATAACCAAAAGTTAGTATTCCATCTTTGTGTCCTGATCCCTGGCATCATCTTTTCAGCTACTCCGTTTGATACCATTGATCCACCGTCATTCCTATTATGATATGCAATGTGATGCAGAGATGATGCAACAGTTAATTAACCAGGCAACAACAACTCTTAAAACAGAGTACATATTACAAACTAGCAAGCTAGCTCTAATGACTAACGTACTAATCTACGTATCAACATCGTCGAGAGAGGTGTCATTTCTCAACAAGTATTTTAGTTAGACAATTCCAAGGTGTTAACAAGTGTCCTAAAGTACTATTGTAGTAATAATATTCTTAGGACATGCATTTTATATTTCTATTTTCTTTTAATTTTATTTCAAGCATTAAACTAGTATTTACAAGCTAAATTAATACTCCAGTCATCCAGTACCTAATGAATATAAAATTTTTACTAGAGTACAAACAAAGCAAAGTTATGCTACCGTAAAAATTTCATAGCATTTGGACCATAAGAACCATTTTAATTAATTACAACAAACCCTAGAGTAATTTTTAAGACAATTATTTTGCACTAAAGCATATGATTTTATCTATTGAATGTGTAGTACAATCTGTGTAGAGTTCAATAAAATTGGATTTGTCATTTTACGATTTTTATTTGATTTATTATGAATTTTACAAATTTTAGCTATTTTAACAAAAAGGACAAAATCCTGAAAAAGAAAAAGGGGCGCGCGGTCCGGCTTCGGCCCAACAAGCCCACACCAGCAGCGCTAGTGGCCTAGGTGGCAATGCAGGCCAGCCTAGGTGGGAAAGCCCAGGGCGTGCTGTCCATTTTGCAAAAAGGACCCCAGGTTTTTAACTAATAAACTTACGATCTAGCTCACTATTCAAATGAGTCATCTGTTCTTCACCTAGCACCCTATATTTGTCTCAATTCTTGTTTTTGCAAGTCTTTGGGAATCCAGAGCAGAGTAGCGCAACAGGTCTTGGCTGGCCGGCACTGGTTTCGGCCGAGAGGGCTCGTCGGCGGTGCGAGGCGAGCCGACGAGGCCCATGGGCCCCTCCCCCGCGCGGAGACAACGTGGCCATGGAGAGCGACCCAGGAGGGCCAGGGCACCTGATGGTGGCAGGGCATGACTGCCCATGTCGACGCGGTTCACCGGTGGTGGCGCACGCGCTCTGGCATGGTTGCGGCAACATCGGGTGAACGGAGGGGCAGGGAACGGAGCAGAAGCTAGCTAGGGTCGGTCGTGACGATCAGTTGGGTCAGAGAAGGTTGGGACAGTGCCAGCCATGCTTAGCGGCCATGACGGCCTAGTTCACCATCGTGGCGCGAAGTTCCGGTGAACTAGCTACGAACTCAGAAGAGCGGAGGGTAGCGAAGGTACCAGGGCATCACCTAGATCTGGCTGCAACGGTTGGTTGGTGTGGCGAAGCCATGGAGGAGGTTGGTCACGTGTGCAGCGGATAATCATGTCTGTGGTGGCGGAGACGACATTCCCAGCGATCCAACGCATCTTTGGCGAACCTGTTTCGCAGATGAGGCCGAGGCATCAACTCAGAGCAATAACATCGAGAAGATCAAAGAAAAAGGGAAGAGATAGGAGGGTTCATGGCCGAGCTCCGCGCGGTGCCCATGGTGGCCAGCGGCGATGGCGATGCTTCGTGTACGCTCTTTGGTGGATGATTTCCACTACGATCTCGTTCCTGAGCAAGCTAGGAACCTAAGGCACTCCTGGTTAGAAGGAATTGAATGAAGATGCTTTGTGCTCAATGAATTTGGAGGAGAGGGAGGGACGGTCATGGTGACTGGCGACGACGAAAATGACTTAATGGCCCTGAGCAGGGTGGGGCGAGCTTGGCGAGCCTCAAGAAGGCAGAGGGCAGGGCAGGCAGCAGCATGTGCGGCCACGGCCGGAAGGACAAGAGCGGGGCCGACGAGGACCGAGCAGGACGTGGGCTGCCGGGCATGGTGCACGTAGGGGCAGGGCCAGCGAGTGTAGTGGCCATGTGCCAGCACAGGAGCGCACAGACGCAGCGAGGACAGGGCAAGGCCAAGCAGCGACGCATCCCATTGTCACTATGACTGGGGCCACGGCTATGTGCAGCGCCATTCAAGATGACGTGATGGCGCTGGCTAGAGCTGGCAGCAGCGACAGGGGCGGCCGCGGTGCAGCAGGCCTCGGCCGGCCGCAGCAGCAAGGCGATGGACGGAGCAGTGCAGTGCTTGGCCAGCGTAGTACATAGCGGCGGCGACACGAGTCACAGCGGCCATGCATATTGATGGCACTCGGCTCAGCGGGCACGGTGAGTAAACGAACACGGTAGCGGCAGTGGGACAACCTGCCGAGAAGCGGCGTTAGTAGCGAGGCCGCAGAGGCGAGGCTGGCAACGAGGCCAGCGCGTAGCAAGGCAACGACGAGGCTAGGCGTGCACACAAACGTCCATGAGTGCATTGTGTACATGTGTTTTGCCCTTTTCTTTCTTTTTCTTTTACCAAAATATATAAATAATTATGTAATTACAAATATGTCATTATTTCTTTATCACTAATACCCATACACACATGCATATATTTATTGTATGTTTAAACGTATACTTATCTATAGAGATACACTCGGGAAGAAATAAGTTTGTACACTACTTTAATTAATATAGCAACATGCTTATCAAAACAAAATACGTGAGTGTATATATACCTATATATATCACTATCGGTTTACTAATTTAGACAATTAGCAACATCTAGGCGCAAGAAAAATTTCAACAAAGCTCGAATTTAAATTAGATTCAAAAGCTATATATATACATATCGTTCTTATTTAATAATGTATTTTATTTTATTCTATTTTTGAGTTCTCTTCTACTCTAATCTTGCTCTAATTTATTATTAACAAGTTAATAATTACATGTTTAGTGCTAAAGGGCTCATGTAACACTAGAGGTGTTATAGTACGGTTCTTCCTCTCTACTACACCATTTTGTTGAGAGGTGTATGGAGTTGAAAACTCATGCTTGATGCCCTCTTCATCAAGAAACTCTTCAACTAGAGTATTCTTGAATTCGGACCCATTGTCGCTTCTCACTTTCTTGATGGGAAGACCGAACTCCTTTTGAGCTCTTCTAACAAATATCTCCACCTTCTCTTGAACTTGACACTTGTCATGCAAAAAAAATACCCAAGTGAAAAAGGAATAGTCATCAATAATAACAAGACCATATTTGTTATCCCTGATACTTAGGTAGACGACCGGTCCAAAGAGATCCATATGTATTAGCTCCAATGGTTGCTTAGTGGTCATGATGCTCTTTGGTGGGTGAGGTGCTCCAACTTGCTTTCCGGATTGACAAGCGCTACAAATCCTATCTTTCTCAAAGTGAATATTTGTTAGTCTAAGAATGTGTTCATCTTTTAGAAGTTTGGCCAAGTTCCTCATCCCAACATGGGCTAGTCGGCGATGCCAAAGCCAACCTATGCTAGATTTTGCCACTAAACAAGTCTCAAGCTTAGCTTTACTTTTATTGAAATCAACTAAGTAAAGCTTGTTCTTTAATTGACCCATAAAGACAATTGAGGAATCCTCCCTTTTAAAGACTTCCACACCCTTATCCGAAAAGAGACAATTGTAGCCCATCTCACACAATTGAGAAACGGACAATAAATTGTAACTCAATGAATCAACATGTAATACATTTGTAATTGAATGCTCAGGGGTTATAGCAATTTTACCGAGACCAATCACATCCCCCTTTGAATTGTCTCCAAAGACAATATTTTTATTTGAGTGCGTCATCGGGGAATATGATGAGAACATACTCCTTTCTTTGGTCATATGATTTGTACATCCACTATCAAGCACCTAACTTGATCCACCGGAGGAGTATGCCTACAAAACAACTTTAGTTGCTAGATTTAGGTCTCCAATTTGACTTAGGGCCTTGCATGTTAGTCACAAGAATCTTAGAAACCCAAATAGAAGTATTCCTATATATGTTGGTTTCCTTTCCAACATATTTTGTAACCACTTTTCCACTGCTGTTGTTCCTCAAAACAAAATATGATGTCAAGCTTTGTCGAGGTGCATAAGTCTTTGGTTGATAGGCATACATATTCTTGGTGGCCCACACTGATTCCTTAGGCTTCTGAAAAACCTATTTCTCTTGGTACACCTTCTTCTTGGGCTTAGTTTGATCAGGAGCATAATTGGTAGCCTTCCCATTTTTGTAGAGCGCGGCATGGCCGCCCTTCACCGCAGCAGTGCCGCGGTGCCGCTCGGGGACACTACACTATCGCGGTCTGTGCAGGCTGATCTATACCAATTTTGTCCTTCCTTTTAAACTACACACACTCATAGCCATTCCCTATCCTTCTTCCATTTGTCTTGGCTCCTTTTGTGTGTCCAAGCCCATGCTTGATTGAGGGATGCCTTCCTTACTTGAATTGTGACCCTTTTGATTCATCATTCTTCTTGTCATTGGATTGGGTCTTACCTATCCGCCCTTTTCCAATGACTTTATTGAGCCTAGCAATTTTCTTTCTCATAGCCTCCATGTTAGCAAGGTTAGTGGAATAGGCATTCAAATCAAGATTAAAACATTTTCCACAACCTTGACTAGTGGAGGGAGTGGAGGTTTCCTTTGCCTTAGGGAGATGTGAGTTGCTATCCCAAAGAATGCTATATTGCATCTCAAGTTCTTTGTGCTTTTCATCCGAGTCACAATACTTTTTCTTGAGAGCTTTATTTGCTTTCTTTGTAATAGCATGGTCCTCTTGCTCTTTGGCCAAAGCCTTGCGCAAGGATTCCACCTCACTTCTCTCTAATGCAAGAGCTTCTTTGCTAGCAATGTAGAGATTCTCTTGTTGGATAAGAGTCTCTTCTCTAGATTCTAGCTCGGCTTGGACACTCTCTAAATCCTCCATTAGCTTAGTGATTAATAATTTGGTCTTTCCATCTAAATTTTTAGTTATCATGTTTATTTCTTCATCACTAGATTCATCATCACTAGAGCTATCACTAATATCACTGCTAGAGATATCACTAGGAGGTGGAGGAGATTTGGCCTTCGATTTGGATTTTACCTTCTCAGCCTTTGCCATGAGACAAATGTGAGGGGAGTAGTAGTCATCATCGGACATGTCGTTGAAGAGCCTTGGTGTAGGGGATGACTTGTGAATAGCAATAGTTGCAACCTTCTCATCCTCTTCACTTATGCTCTCTTTAGTTGAATCACATTCATGCCTAATTTGAGCCTCTCCCTTGTGCTTCTTGCTCTTTTTACGGTCGGCCTTCTCCTCTTTTTTGTCCTTCTTGTATTTGTTGTCCTTGATCTCATATGGACGCTTGGCAATAAAGTTATCGGTGCTTCCACAATTGTATCATGTCCTCTTTTTCTTGTTTGAAAAGCTTCTCTTCACTACCTTGTAGCCTTGCTTCTTTAGCCCCTTGTGATACCTCTTCATAAAGAGAGCAACATCATCAACTTTCTCATATTGATCATCATCATTTTCACTTTTACTTGAAGATGATGTGGTCTCTACTCTTTCTTGAACTTGCTTACTTGCTTTGGGCTTGCTAGTTGAAGCTTGTTGGTTGATCTTGGACTTGCTTGTAGAGCCTTGCTTGCTTGATTTGTTGGCCTTGAGAGCTACATCTTTGATCTTGATGCCCTCTAACTTTGCTTGCAATTCTTCAAGTTTCATCCTCTCATTTGCTTCTTCTCTTTGCATGTCAAAGGTCAAGATCTTCCCAAGTACATCATTTGGTGTGAAGTACTCAAACTTCTTTTTGTCTCTAATTAGAGTGACTACGGTCTTATTTCTAGGTGAATAAGCTTCCAACATAATCTTGACAACTTTGTGATCATCTAGCTCATCACAACCATAGCCTCTAATCTTACCCACCATCGTCATCAAGCTATCAAACATCTCTTGTGGCCCCTCTCCATCCAAGATTACAAACCGGTTGAGCTTTGACATCAACAAGTCAATTCTTGCCTTTCTCACTTTGTCAACTTCTTTATGTGCTAGGTGCAAAGTGTCCCATATTTGCTTGGCAACATCAACTCCAATCACTCTATTGTACTCATCACCATCCAAGGCACTAAGCAACACACTTGTGGCTTGACCATTGAGGTGAATGATTCTCATCTCTTCTAGTGTTGGGTTCTTGGGATCAACCGGTGGCTCAAATCCATTGCAAACAATCTCCCAAATGTCAGGGTGAAGACCTATAAGATAGGCTCTTATCAAGTGCTTTCACTTGGAAAAGTTAGTCCCATTGAAATGAGGTAACTTACCCGTGGGCACATTGATGAAAGACCTCTGATCATGGTTAGTCATATGAATAGAAGAGTAGTTAAAGGATACGACGGCATATTTGTTGTTGTTGGCCTTGCCCTTTTCTTTCTTCTCCTTCTTGTTCCCCTCCGACACTTGGTGCGACTCATCATAATCTCCATCTTTGGAACTACTTGATATGCTTGATGATGCACTTGTTGCCTTCTCTTCTTCTTTCTTCTTCTTCCTGGCTTCTCTTCTTTTTCTTCTTGCTTCTCTCTTAAGCCTTCTTTCCTTTGCTTCTTCTCCTCTAATCGTTGCTCCTCCTTCTCTCTTGCTTCTCTTTTTAGCTTTCCTGTCTTCTTCCTTCTTCTTCTCTCATTATCATCGAGAGCTCTTTCGGCATCAGTAGCCTCAAGATGTGGTAGTGTGGTGTTGCTTGATGTCAACGCGCTCAGCTCGCTGCTGTCCGTGTTGACATCCACCCGCTTCATGCTACTAGTTCCTCCTCTGGACTCCATACCTCATGTGATGAAGCGTACATGAGGTAACCTGCTTTGATACCACTTGTAGGATCTCTGGTTGGCCTAGAGAGGGGTGAATAGGCCTGTCAAACCAAAGACTCAAACTTTTATCAAATTCACCCTGCGGCACTACCGGGCCAGAACAGCGGCATTGTCGCACCTGCAAACAACTTCGAGACACAGTTCAAAATCCATGAATGAAAACTTAGATCAGAGAAATTTCCTAGCTTACTGCAGGTATGACAATCATAGATCAAGAGCTAGAAGTAGTAGGAACACCACACACAAGTAGATCGACTAGAAACCCTAGAAGTCACCTCAACCACAATATGTCATGCAAGTAATGTAAATCAAGCACAAGTGACACAATGATTTATTCCATGGTTCGGCTTGCCACCAAGGCTTGCCTACCTCCATGTTGTTGAGGTTAGCCACTAAGGCTTAGGACTTTCCAACCCTTCCTCGTTCTCAAGTCAAGAGACTTAACTCTTGAGATGAGGGGTGAGTTTACTAGCTTCAAGAGATGGTTACAAACCTCCTGGGGCTACCACACAAGTTGGCAAGCTCCATGGGCGATGCTCTAGCCGGCTAGGAGCCAAGCTCCAAGAGTAACAAACACAGCCGCCAACCAAAACATGAACCAAGTGCTCTTTAGAGTTGGGGGATCAATGGAGCTGCTCTCTAATCGAGTTTTGGACCCTTTTCCCTCAAGGATTGATGGGGAAATCAATGAATTTGCTTGGGGGCTTGAGGTCAACAATGGAGGGAGAGAGAGACTCCTTTCTGTTTTGGACGAGCTGGAGTGAGGAAGAAGAGGCAGTGTACCGTTGGGAAGAAAAGGAAATGGTATAAATACCCCCTAGCCCCCAACGGTCACTTAAGTCATGGCAGTGCCGCGGCTCAAGTGCGGCAGTGCCTCTCTTCAAGTGCGGCAGTGCCGCACCACGCAAGACAATAAGGGTAAGAGTGAAGTGTAGACTATCTTGGCTGTGAATCTGAGGATGCATGTGTATGTTTGAGCACTTGGTAGCACATATTAGCTTAAGCATTGTGTCCCCCTTTATAGTACGACTTTTCCTATACTCAAATTTAAAATATAAAAGAATTTAAACCTCCTTTGAGTTTGAAGCCATCTACATTTGTAATTGGGGGCTCATCTGTTTCGTGTAGCATTCTCAAACATGAATTCCCTACTTGTCATCTCAATAAATCTCATTAGTTCTCTAATTGCGTTGTCATTATCACCAAAACCCACAATTAGGGCTTAATTGCACTTTCAAGCTTCCTTTGATCCACTCGCCATAACAAACGACGGGAATCGAAGGAATGGAATCAAGAGAGCTGTAAACACCAAACAAGCGAAGAGCTCAATCCACATCTTACTAGATCAACGAGGATTGAGAACAAGAGAGGAGAGAAGAATGGAATCGGCACTCCTTCGACCAACTCGTCATGGAATGGACGAAGGTTAGAAGAAAGGTGACACAATCCCATGATCCGAACCCACTCATAGGGCACCCCGACCGTGCAACTAAACCGGCACAAGGCTATCCCTAAGGTCCATAGCGATGCGGTTGTCACCGCTAGATCCGAAGGAACGCTATGGTCAAAGTGGTACAAGCATACGAGGTGGTTAGGATAAACAAGCAAGCAAAAGAGGTAAAGCCCGATGGTCATGGCGATGCAATTTGCGGCCATGAGCTTTACCTAAACGAGTTGGATTCCATAAATTCCATGATGGTTGTCCCCTAAATCATCCCTAGTAGACTAGGTCAAAGATGGGCTCATCATGTGCGGGTAGGAAGCGCACCGATGTCGAGCCCATGGTGGCCATGTCCTAGGGCCGTAGGAGGGGCCAACGATCATGGCATTACAAAGTCAACTAAAAGCGAGGGGTCGAGTTATGCTCGGCATCACGGCCACGGCGGGATGGATCCCACGACCAAAACATTCAAATGAGATACGATCCCTCGACCGGCTCGAAGGCTCGGTCCACAGACACACAAACAACACCACGCAAAAACCAACAACACAACAACGAAACAACTACACACAACAACTGGAGGAGTAGCACATATCCATAGCACAGGAGATAGACACCGTAGCATAAGAGATAGATCGGCACGAAGGCACGGCACAGGCATAGATAGATAGATCATGTATATGACAAATAGAGGAACGAGTATGAAACAAAAGCAAGAGTTTGCCGACGCCGGGGATGGCCTTGACTAGGTTCAAGGGCTCGACCTTGGTGCTGGGAAGCTGCTGCAGCTTGGCTGCTGCAGCTTGCTACTGGCTGGCTGGACGCAGCTGTAGGTGGCCAGTCATGGCTGCGGTCGGCCAGGACAGGGCAGCAGGTGGCCGGAGGGGCGATGGGGTTGACGAAGGGTGCTGCAAGGTCGGCTGCTTCCCTGCGGCAGTGAGGAACAGCGGCACGAAGGCTGGATTTAGGCAACAATACGGCAGGAAGGGGAAAAGAGGGAACTTGGGTGCTGATCGATGGCTCACCGGCAGCAAGGATGGAGCTCCGGCGAGGTGCGAACGGAGGAGGAGGCGAGATGGAGAGGTGGGACGACGTCGGTGAGGAGGTGGAACACGGCGGGGCTTATGGCTCTAGTGGCGAGGAAGGAGGCTGGCGAGGTCCGCAGCTGCAGCTCCTGTCGATGGTCGCGGATGAGGCGAACTGCAAGGCCACGAACCCCTACGATGGTGGGAGACAACGGCACGAAGGCCGGTTTCAGACAAGGTCCATGGCAACAGAAGGGAAAGGTGGGGACTTGGCGTCGGGAGCTCACCGGCGGTAGCAGAGGAGGATGACAGGTAGCCGACAAGGTGACGCTGCTATCCTCCGGCAAGGTGGTCAGCGCGGTCTGCAGCTCCGGATCCTGGCATAGATGGCTCGGGTCCTCTGCAGCAGTGAGGAACCATGGCACGAAGGCCGGTTTTAGACAGGATCGCCGGTGAGGTCAACAAGAAGGAGGAAAAGGCGGAGTTTTAATGTTGGGGGCTCACTGGCGGCAGAGGAGCAGCTCTGGCAAAGGTGGGGTGCTGCTGCTGTTGCTGTGCATCCCGGCGAGGTGGAAGGAGAAGGTGGTCGCGGCTCCGGTGGCAGCTCGGCTCGGCTCGGCGCGGCGACGAAGGGGCAGAGAGGGTAGGCTCAGCGTCGCGGTTCCATGCTCGCGGATGAGGAGGCAGACATGCGGGGCTCGGCGAAGCTCGGCGTGAGGAGGAGCTCTGACGGTGTGGATGATGACATCGCGGCCTCGGCGGCAGAGAGTAGGGTCGAGGCGGCTCGATGAAGAGGGAGACGCAGCGCCAGCGAGGCTTGGTCGTGAAGCGACGAGCTCAGACAGAGGCATGACAAGGTGAGGACAAGGCAGGAGCACAGGCTGGGCCTGGTCGATGAAGGAGATGAGAGAGGGGGAGTGGGCCGCGGGAAAGGAGAAGGAAGAGAGGGGTTTGGCCCAAGAGATTAAGATGGTTTTTCCATTTACAATTCAAGGAGATTAATAGATATTCAAAAGGGATTTGAGAGAGATGTGCTACGGATTTGTGCACTCCAAACTCCAAACAAACTCAAGACACGAAACCAACTCACAACACAAGCACTCTCCTACAATCAATTCCATATGAGTGCAACAATTTATTAATAAACTCTCCTGGGTTGACTTAGTTTTGACCTAGAGACTACATGCATCACACATTGCAGAAATTTTTTTAAAAAAAAACTCATATTTTTAGTTGCTCGAAAACCCGGGTTGTTACACTGATCTAACCTAATTTCAGTGTGCCTGTCTGTTTTTTTTAACGGGTCAGTAGTGGAGTCCCCTACCTGTTTTTTTGCCTTTTCTATTAAATGAAAGAATGAGATATGTACAAAGTTACAAAGCAGCCAGGCCCAAATGCAAAAAAAGGGGAAAACTTATTACATATAGCTATCTCTCCAATCACTAAGTGGTGTCTGTATAACTGGTCTGGCCTTGGTGCACACCAGGCCAAGTTCTTCTTTGAATTGTATTTTCCAAGCATTAACATTGATCTGCCCGTTGTCGAAGATGCCTGCATTTCTAGTTGTCCAGATCACCCAGCAAGCCGTTATGAATATTTCTCTGAAAATAGAGTTTCCAAAACTGGTTCTAGCATCTATAACCATGTCAAGTGGTGGCAGGCTCAGGTTCCAGTTCACAGGGATGCTGTTCCAGCACTCTTGGCTGAAGGGTGTGCCTGTCTGTTATCAAGATGCTTGGAAAAATGTATTCACTATTCGCATTCACTATTCACATTCACTGCAATACAAAAGGCCGCTGCACCTAACGTCGTTGCCTACATGCAACATCTCTGAATAGCTAAATCTCAACAATGCTGTAACCTTGCGCTTTCTGCACTTGATTCTCAGCCATCTTCCTCCTAGCGTCCTCTGCAGACTGCCAATCTCCATCTTCAGCATAGACATGTGACAGCGACACATATGCGCCATCACTGTTTGGCACCATTCTCAGGATCTGTTCTGCTGCAAGCAGACTCAGTTCTTTGTTCCCATGGATCCGGCAACCGTTCATCAATGACCTCCATACTGCAGGCCATGGTTGGAGCGGCATTGCCTCGATAATGCCTTTGGCTTCTTCGAGGAGCCCTTTTCGTGCCAGGAGGTCAATTAGGCATGTGTAATTGGCCCTTGTCGGATTCATGCCGTGCGCAGACAGCATGGAGCTGAACAGAAGCTTCCCCTGCTCGAGTAGCCCAAGATGGCTGCAAGCTGAGATGACAGCAACGAACGTAGCTGGTGTTGGAGCCAATTGAAGGTGTGTCATATCTTGGTAGAGGTTGAGGATTTCATGGATCAGACCGTGGTTGGCATAAGCTGTCAGCATGGTGTTGTACAGTATGGCGTCCTTGGTCACCGATGAAACTTCAGTGAAAGCGCTTTTGGCAGCAGTAATGTCACCGCATTTTGCATAGGCATCAACCAAAGCACTGGACACACAGAAGTGCTTGCTGTGCCCTGTCCTGACAACGAGCGAATGGATGCATCTGCACTGCCTAATCAATGTAGCGTTTGCACAGGCATTCAGGATGGTACCGAGGATGAACTCATCAGGCTTCTCTGGGCAGTCAACTCTGAAAAAGTTGAAAACAAAAAGGGCCTCTTTATCCAAGTCATGCTTCACGAATGCAGAGATGGTGACTCCCCATGACACTAAATCCATCTTGCCAGTATCCTCGATGATTTTCAGTGGATCTAGAACTGAGCCAAGGGCTACTTTTGCTTTGATAAGTGAGGACGACACGAACTGGCATGAAGCCAACCCCTGTTTCAGAACACTTGCGTGGATTTGCTCATGGTTCCTTGCATCATGATCTTGTTGGAAGGCAGACAGAACAGCTGGATAGGTGAACTCATCCGGTGTTGCCCCAAAGCAAACCATGCTACGGAAGAGCCTCATCGCATCTTCAGAACAGCCGTGCAGACCACAGCCAGCAATCATCTCGTTCCATGTCACAACGTTTCTGACACCGAGATTACAGAAGAAGCCATAAGCACAGCTGAGCAGCCCACGCTGTGAGAGCATGTTGATGACTGCATTCGCTACAAGAACGTTGTCAGAGTAGCCATGGCGGTAGGCAAGTCCAAAGATCTGAAGACCAAGGGAGGCGCTCTCTTTAGCGCCACTCAGCCTCAGCATGACAGAGAACGTAACTTGATTAGGTCTGCAACCATACCGTGACATGTTGACAAAGCAGTCCGCAGCTGCCCTCTCGTCGTCATCGTGTGCGAGGCCTGATATCATTGTGTTCCAAGAAACAATATCCTTGCACCAAATCTTACCAAAGATATCAATGGCAGTTTCCTTCTGTCCTGCTTTGAAATACATATCCATAAGTGTGTTCATCACTGAGGTGTTGAACTGAAACATGCTGTGGATGACAAGGCCATGAACCTGGCGCCCGAAATTCAAGTCACAGGTGATCGAAGAAGCCTTCACTGCCGAAATGTAGGTGAACATGTCGGATGCTATTCCAGAACGGTGCATCAGGACCGCTGTCCTCGTCACATCATACCCATGGCCATTGGCGACGTAGCCCTCCAGCGTCGCATTCCAGCACGCCACGTCTCTGGAAGCAGGGGCTATGCCTGCAAACACTTGCTCCGCAGCAGCAACACGCCCGTGCTTGGCATACACCAGCATCAGTGAGCTCCCCACGTAAGGATTTCCATCCAGGCCAGCTTTGACGGCGAGGCTATGAAGGGAACACCCGAGCTTCACATCCGCCACCACCACGGACTGGCAGCAAGCGCCGAGCGCGCTGGCGAGAGCAAACTCGTTGGGGCAGAACCCGCTCCTGACCATGGAGGAGAAGAGCCCGAGCCCCAGGTCAGGAGCGCCGTCCCGCGTCGCGGCGGACACCATGGCTGTCCAGGTGACGAGGTTGCGGCGCGGCGTTTCGTCGAACACGTCCAGCGCGCTGGCGAGGTGCCCACGCTTGGCGTAGTAGATGAGGAGGTGGTTCGCGGTGAAGGTGTCGGCGGACACGCCGAGCTTTATGGCGGACGCGTGGAGTCTTGACCCCGCGGACATGGACGGCGACACGGCGGCGGCGGAGAGGGCGTCCGCGATGGCGAAGGGGTCCGCGGCGAGAGTGGTGGCGGCAGCGGCGGTGCTGCAGCTGGCGAGTGCGGAGAACACGGAGGGTGTTCTCGCGGCGGTGGAGGCAATGGTGGGGCGGAGGCGGAGCAGCGTCCATGCTCCTGCTCCTGCGGGTTTCATGGAGGAAGGTTCTTGCCCGGAGCATCCCGGAATGAATTAGGGGGCTTAATGCAAATAGCTAGATCAGTCAGCTTTGTTAACGGTTGAGGCTAAAGATCAGTCTAAATTAGTTAGACTGGGGCACTTGGCTAACAAACAGTTGTAGATTTGTTACTAACAAATTAGCCCTTAACTAGCTAACAATTATACTTATTTATCCAACCATATCCTAATAAATACCATGCGTGCCAATGAGGGTGCTTCTCAAAAACAAAGTTACAAGCCCCAACCGAAAATTGGAGCTCCCCATGTCTCGTTTATTCCCTAAAAAAAACATGTCTCGTTTTATAGAAGTGTAAAAAAAGAATAATTATATAACAAAAACTATTAATATTTATGGAGTTACTAGCGCAGGGATGTCCATCAGCTTGTTCGGTTGGCTGGTTCATTTCATTATTGGTTTATGAAGAAGTACTGTTAGCTAATTTATGTGAGAGAAAAATACTATTTCAATTAAACATTTATGATCGTTCA
This sequence comes from Miscanthus lutarioriparius, assembly GCA_904845875.1. NCBI lineage: Eukaryota > Viridiplantae > Streptophyta > Magnoliopsida > Poales > Poaceae > Miscanthus > Miscanthus lutarioriparius. The sequence continues at coordinate 89,220,334 of CAJGYO010000014.1, forward strand.
CGGTAAGCCACCACCAAACCAAGAGGCTACATGTCCGTTCCGGGACGCTGGCATCCGGCGCTACCATAGGCCCGCAACAAATATAGAGAAATTGATTTAAAAATAAAAGCAGCAATAAAGACAACCTGCAGCTAATCGATGGACGAGCTACGATCGAATCACGACGACATTTCACGTGCCCACATGCACAGATAGCAGCAGAACCAGCAGGCGGCGTGATCACGCGCCCGCATGCACATAGCAGTAGCAGCACTAGTAGGCGGCGCGGTCACGCACGCATGGACGCAACAGCACCAGCACATGTAGGCGGCGCGGTCACCTATGAACGGCACGGTGATCCACACAGCAACAACACCTCCTCCAGGATCTATTTTTAAAATATTTAAATAAAACACTTGCAACGTATGTCTAAAACAAATGAAACATTTAAAACATGTATATATAGCCATAGCAACATATGTAATATTCAGATCTACTTTTGCAACATTCATGAAATACTTGCTAATGGAATGATGGTTTTAGGATTGTTTAGCATAGATTTTGTTTATCATGTTTTATGTGTTTGTTGCATTCTAGTATGGTTCAAGGCAAAGATAACTTGCAACAAAAGATAAGTGAATAAACTTTGATATTCACAGTTCTTCCTTCCATGAAGAATGAGCTGGGTCTTCTTTGCGTAAAGTTATTGGAGTTCATCGTATGCCTTGATTCATCTCCGATGTGAATTTATCCCAGGACTTACCCAGATTGAATTTGAGAGTTTTCTGCATGGGTTACTCCAACAAAATAACCAGTATCTACTAAACCATACTATCGGTTCAAAAATTAAATTAAACCCCATGTCTATTTTAATTTAAGAAAGCATTTTAACCTAAGCACCATGCTTAATTTAAAAAGTCTTTGAAAGTAAGATCAATACACCTCTTGGTTCAAAAATCAAACTAAACACCACGTCTAATTTGATTTAAGAACATAGTTTAAACTAAGCACCACGCTTACTTTAAAAGGTGTACGAAGATACTCCAAACCTAAGCATACTATAGCAAACAAAGGTGACATGGAAGCATAAAAGAGATTTATTCAAATAGAGATGAAAGAGCATGATCATGATGAGATTCTCTTTTTTAATAAAAGATGCAAGTGATATAAATATATGCAAGGAACTAAATATGTTGTGGATTTGATTTGAGAGAGTTTAAACTAAACAGAGTAGATGTATAAATCATTGAAAATAAACATGCAATGGAATACAAAAATTAAAAGATAATTACGCATCAAGTTTAAAGTCTATGAGCAAGACTATCTCACCTTTCTTGATCATACTTACCGTGACTCACATGATGAAATTTGTGAGTAGTGCAACATCTATATCCGTCACTTGAGATGTGATTTATATTCTTGTGACGTTGACCTTTTCTCCAATCTACACATGGTTATATATATATATATATATATATATATATATATATATATATATATATATATATGTGTGTGTGTGTGTGTGTTTATGCAAACCTGTGAGATAACAGGATTCCAATATTGATGGATCTTGAATGTTCAGGTACCTTGGGGTTCTTCAATGTTTCTTCTTTTCTTATGAAAGCTTGTCGGAAGGTCGAAACGACGTCTACTGTCCTGTCTTATTCTACAATTCAATAGAACGGGGGTAATCCTACTAAAGCTAGCGGTATGCTAATGATCTAAATCTTTACGCCAATTGTTTCCCCGGCAACGGCGTCAAAAATGTTTGTTGGTATTTAACTATTTATTGACGCAAATAGAATATGAAGGATTCCGCAAGCGCACAAAATATCATTGTAGCATTTTACCGGGAGTATTCCAGGTATCGTTATTTATATTTTACCACAGGGAAACAATGGAGTAAGGATTTATTGGATAACAAAGGAATGTCTACTAATCAACAAACCAGCATAGCTAAAGCAGGGGTAAATGTAATGATAAGAATTAAGCATAATGACACTCAGGGGATAGATCACTAAGATAATGTAAACTAGTCAACTCAGGAGAACAACGGGTGAGGTAGATTCCTATAATATTTTTATTACATGGTCAAAGTATATATACACCTAACTATAGCTAAGGCTAACTCTATTCTTGTGCACTTTGGGACACCGCTTAGACGGTAGAGTACCCACAATAGATAACTCTACCGACGCGACTACAGTCCTACAATTTAAGAACCTGCTCAATTTAGAGTGGACTAAAAAGGATAGACTCACAGGCAGAGCATCGTATAAGCACCATGCTTACATGAGGCTCGTCTACTTAGCCCAATCGATAAACTAGTAGGCTAAGCGCTCTATGAACCCGTACACAAAAATAATGATAACATCAACTAAGCAAGATACATATTAAAAGTAAGCATAGCATGTAGATAGGAATATGATGGATTTATAATAAGTATTACGATGCGGAAGTGAAGATACAAGGCTTTGCCGAGCCTCCAAGACTAGATCCGGAACTTGGGCATGAGCCCAACTCGTCCATCACTCCCGAGCCACTAATCTACTACATTGGAGAGTCTAGACCTAATTCTCCTGGTGTATCTTGATCTCTGAATGAGAGGTATGGATTAGGTTTCAAGGATGCTCTTTGGAGAGGGGCAGGGGCTGCTATATATAGGCCGGAACATCAATTCTAGACCTTCGGATCAAACCGACTTGAAAGAACGGTGTAGATGCAATCTAGAAGACGGTGGAGAACCGACATTCGAAGGAGGGGCTGATAGGTGGGCCCAGGGGGGGGCGGCCTGCAGGTGGGGTCGGCCGACCTCATATGGCAGCCACCTGCCCTCCGCTTCGGTGGTTTGCCTTCTGGAGTCTTCACACGTCAGTTTCGCTATGGATAAATGTGATTTGCTTTGACGAATATACCCTCCTTGACGGTTTTCTGAGTAAATCCTCCTGCAGACACATATTCACCAAAACTTATGAAATTTATTAGTTTAAACTCTAGATCTATGTTGGTGATCCTTTTTTATGCATTTATATAAGTTATTGGCAACGAAAAAGCAAAATGCAAAAACACACAAAACCTCACACCGACACAGAAACACACACACACCCAAACACGCCCACCCACACACACATACACGGTGACAACTTCACTACCAGCATATAGTTTAACTAAAAAAGGGGCTAGCAACGCATCAAATCTAGCAAACAACTCTGAAAAAATAGCTAAAAAACTCAGCTCAACAAACAAATCAAATATAAAATATATATATCAACTCTAAAGAGCAGCTAGAAACATATGCTCAGCTCAACTAAAATTGACAAATCACAACTCTAAAAAACACAGCTATTGGCAAAAGAAAAAGAAAAAGAAAAAAGGAAAAGAAAAAGAAAAAGAAAAGAAATGAAATGAAAAGCACATGTGAACAACACAGCAATACATATCTAAAAAAACTACAAAATAAAAAAAAAATCCAGCAGCAGCTCTAGCACCTTCATCGGCAGTAGCAACAAATGCTTAATCAGAAAAAAAATCAACAAAAGCTCCAGAAATCAACTTCAAGACCAACATATAGTTGACCTGAAAAACTAAAATCATTAGTAGCAGCAGACATCACAGCGGTCAAAAACAGTGCACCAACAACCACATAGACAAAGAAAAAGACACACAAAGACAAAGACAAAGAGAGAGAGAGGGCATAACTCAAAAGGCAAATACAACTAAACTAAATAAACAATCAAGAGACAAACACAACCAGAGAGAGAGACACAAACACACACACTAGCAGCTGTCAAAGACACACAAAAAAACACACACACACCAGCAGTTGTCAAAGACACTACAACCACAGCCACACACAAAGACAAAAGGAGAGAAACAGAGAGAGACACGCAGAGATAGATAGAGAGAGACAAAAAAAACTCAAAAGGCAACAAATGCAACAAAAGCAATATCAACAAGAGCTTAATCAGAAAAAAAGAATAAAGCCACATCTCCAGACAACTTCAGTACCAGCATATAGTTTACCTGTAAAAAGATTGTAGCTAGCAAACACATCAAAACTAGCAAACAACTCTGAAAAATTGAAAATAACATCTAAAAAAACTCAGCTCAACTACACATTCTATAGCTCCCTCACAAATCAAATAATCACCACATCTATAACTGAACAAGTAAAATATAAAAATAAATAAATAATATCAACTCTAAACAGTAGCTTAATCATCAACATCAGCATACAGCGACAACTGCAAAAACAGCAGTAGCAGCTCACACAAAGAGAGAGACACACAAAGAAAAAAACTGCTGCGTACAAAAAAACACACACACAAAAACAGAAAAAAAAACACAGAGAGAGAGACAAACAGAGAGAGAGAGACACGACACCCAGACAGAGAGAGAGACACACACAGACAGAACAAAAAAGACAGAACATGTCCTCAGATTCATTTCAGGATTTGCACCACTCGTATTATAACCTTGACATAGAACACGTCCTCAGATTTGCCTCCGAAATTATCCAAAAAGTCAGAACAAAAAACACACATGTCTGAATGGAGAGATGGTGAGAGGCAACATGAATCTAACCGTGGGGGCAGGACGTGGAGGAGCGACGGCAAGCTGAAGGTGTGGGAGCTTGGAGCAATCAACTCAATTTTTTAAGGCATATAATGGACTAGATCATAAAAAAAATATACCCCAAGATATGATCATACAGTGAGGCTCTGAATCACAGAATCTCAGTGGTGGCTACTAGTTTGTCGAAACTCCGCTACAACTAGGTACAGCTAAATCAATTGCAAACTCAAAAAAGAACGTACCCAGTGCAGAGAGCCCCACTCTGTGCGGGGTCTGGGAAAGTGTGATAGTGACAAGTCTTACTCTTGGTTGTGCAATGCTACGAGACCTATGCAATGGGAAGGGTCACAGACGGTAAGACTCTATCGTTTGCACCAGGCCCGCCCTTCAAATCAATTACAAACTCAATTACAGACAATTTCTAGTCCATTTCATAATCAGTTACAATTTGGGATATAGGATAACTACAACTATGAACACATACTGACTACAAAAATTCCACATTCTGCAGCCATTTAAAAGAATGACACAGCATATAGTTGATGCAACCAGTTGCATTCTAATTGCAGCGGGTTGCAGTTAGCTTATATAGATAGGTGAATGCTATCCATATAAGCTCGACAATGAAATCCTCACCCACAAAATTATACGCCTGCACGTCAAATAAATACATAGGAAATTAATAGATCTCTATCTCTACAACTAAAATATTCATAAGAGAATTGTTGACAGGCGTGCGAACACAAATCATTGCTCGCCCTGCTCCCTTCGTACGAAACAAAGGGGCTTTCATATTTTTACCATTATAAAGATTGGCACTCATCCGAATATTACTCTTAGGATGACACTTACAACTTTACCAGATGAGAGAAGTTTTAGTTTTAGTTTTAGATTTACCACTTTTGCGCATGTGGCATGCCACGCTAGCTCGACACGCTGGCGCCTAGTCAGCATGAGCACGTGAAATGGCGTTGCTACCCCTGCCTTGCTCCTCTCTCTCCATCCCCAACAGCTGGGTCCCACGGCACCTGTAACTGCTAGGTGGGCTCCACTAGTCAGCTTCGTCTTCCAGCTCCAGCACCTGAATGGGAGACAGCCAGACAAACCACGCTCCTCCGTCCGCGCGCAGGAGCACCACCGGGCGCCGCTCGCCATGACCAGAGCTCCATCGCCCAGCGCCTGGATGTGGCACGCACCACAGGCTTGGCACGGCCTTCACGCCCAGCTCGCCGGAGCAGCTGCTCCCCATGCGAGCTCCCCAGCGGGTGAGCCACCACCTCGGCCTCCCTCTCCGCGCGCTCGCGAGGCCGCGGCGGAGCTGCTGCTCGCACGTGCGCCGATGAGGCCGCGGGGGAGCTGCTCGCGCCCGTGCCGACGAGGCCGCGGCGGAGCTCCTCACGCCGCGCCGGCGAGGCCGCGGTAGAGCTGTTGCTCGCGCGCCTCCTCCTCGGCTTCCTCACGCCGTGCTGCTCCGAGCTCCGTTCGATCGTCCCCCACGCGGCCACACCTCCTCCTCCGCTAACTGCTGCGTGCTGCTCCATCCTCCGTCCTCTTGCCCACGGGATCGAAGAGTAGCAACCGTGGGGAACCGGCCACGAGCTGGAAGACGAAGCTGACTAGTGGGGCCCACCTAGCAGTGACAGATGCTGCAGGACCCGGTTGTCAGAGATTGAGAGAGAGGAGCAAGGCGGGGGTAGCAAGGACATTTCACGTGCCCATGCTAGCTAGGCGTCAGCGTGTCGTGCTGACGTGGCATGCCACATGCGCAAAAGTGGTAAATCTAAAACTAAAACTTCTCTTATCTGATAAAGTTGTAAGTGTCATCTAAAAGTGATATTTGATAAGTGTCAATTTTATAATGGTAAAATTGTAAAAGGCCCCTAAACGAAACCTTCCGCTCGCTTGCTCGCTCGCTCGCTCGAATGACCGCGCCGCGCCGCGCCGCCCCCAATCACGCCCCGTCCGCAGCCGGCCCAACCCCTCCCACGCAGCGCCGCCGACCGATGCAGTTCGCCACCGCCCTGACCTGCTCCCGATGCCGCCGCCTGCCACCCGATGTCCACGCGCCGCTGTCGCCAGCCCTCGCCCACACGCCGTCGTCGACAGCCCTCGTGCTCGAGCCGACATCAACAGATCCCTCGCACCCGACCTCACGCGCCACCCGCTCCTGCCCTTGTCCGCCTATTCCTCTCCGTCCTCCCTTCCGTACCGGACCGGAAGACGACTCTGTCCCCTACGCCGCCGAGGACGACGCCCGCACCGGTACCGTCACGCCGCCACCGCATACCGCCCCATCTACGGAGGCGTTCGGTCGCCGCCGCACGGCCCCTACCTGTCCGAGGTCGACGCCGCTCGTGCTGGTCTCGTCACGCAGCCGCCGCAGACCGTCCCACCCCTATTGCTGACGCATCCGTCGTCGACGTAACCCCTGTCCCTACAATGCCCTGTCCGCGGAGGCACCAGGCTGCTGCGTCTGCCGCCAAAGGGGAGACTGCCTCCACCTGCAGCCGCCGAGGTAGAGGTAACCCGCATGCCTCCTTCCCTTCCGTACCAGTATGGATGAAGATGAAAAGTCAGTTTTCTCTATCGCATCTACAGTTTTTTCAATTGGCTGCAAATGAACACACGGAGAAAGAGAACAAATAAGCATTAACTACAACTCAAAGTAGTGAGGGAAACTACAACTAAAAGTTGTGAGGGAAATCTAGATACGAGAGAATTTAGAATTACAGTGAAGAGAACAAAAATCATCTTTAGCCAGTGGCAAATCTCTGCAGGGTTGTGAGATAGAAAGAGGCTTACCGGTATAAGCATGCTAGATAGATAGAAGCTTCCTGTATTATAACCATCACCACTTGGCTTTAGCTGTATACATGTCTTAAATCAACTGTATACATGTCTGAGATAGATAGAGGCTTACCGGTATACATGTGTTGTTTCTTCTTGTGGGGTGGTTTCCTTGGGTGGGTGTAAAGATTGCTGGTATGAGCTAGAGTTGTTAATTATTAGTACCAGTAGAATTTAGTGGAATTGAGAGCAGAGGGAACTCATCGGTGCTCAGATAGTACTCGATGTTGAAGATTACTGGTTATTGATGTGGAAGCGTCCATCATGGGATAATGGCATGTGAGTGTATGTGTAACAACTTGATGACCTTTGAGAGCATTGGCCATTTGTGCTGGGAGAGCAATGTCAGGTCCAGCCATCCAGGTGCGAGTACGATGCAAAGCCTGGGAGCGCTTGAACCTGTGTTATTTATAGTTTGGCTCAATTTGTTAATAAAAAATTGCGGCATGCTGTGCTTAGTTGTGTTATCATACATCTTCATTGATTTGTGAAGGGACTGCGGAATCTTCAGATAAGTTGAGAGAAAGGACTGCAGAATTGGATATACTATTGGGGCCGAATTTCTCAACTAATAGTTGGAGATTAAGGTGACAAGATTGCTGCAGGGCCGAGGGAATATTTTTAATACAAATTTAGAGTTCTCTTTAAGTTTTGTTTCCATTAATTTTAGAAATTTCCTGAATAGACGAAACTCCTATTTCTCTTAGTTGTAAAGTTGATCTTCAGAGTTCACACCAATGTGTGGAAGATGTAAAAACAAATTTTTTAGTTGTTGCCTGCCTTGCAAGAACTGATGGAGAAGTTAAAGATGTCATCCCCTGCTGAGTTGATGAAGATTGCTACTGCTAACTTAAATGATTCCTCTATTTCACTGGATATCCACTACCATGCACTGCAGGAGCTTTTAGTTCTTGTTGAGCGTATCTCTCATAAATGCTAATGGTAAATATGTGCTTGTTTGCTAAATGTTAATATAGCTGAATGCTCTAAACCTCATCCTCAGAAATCCAAGCCATGTATGAGCATGTAGTTACCGATACAGATGCCCTTTTTTATAACTTTTTTTCCATAAGGGAGAGTATGTGCAGGTAAGTTATTTTAATTTCGGCAGCATCAGTTCTTGCTTTATTAACAGTATGCCAATTTCAGCAGGCGGAGGTCATAACGTTGTCGTCTCATATAATGGAACGAGCAACAATTTTATCAGGTGAATATGGCTATCTATTTACCTTGCTTTTAAACAAAATATCACTCAATGCACAACAATTTGATCTGGTGAAGGTAGCGCTAGGACACTGATTGCTAACACTGATGACCTAACCAATCCGGGATAATTGTTTGCCTATGTTCTTTTATTAAGAAACTTTTTCATTGATAATATTCAGAAAATGCTTGTGATATTCATCTTAGTACTTGAGCTGCCTGTAGTCGAGTAAATGGTGGGCGGAATATGTTCTTTTAATTTGCTACCTTAGAAGAAAATGCTGAGCAGAATGTTACAGTTGACAGGAAGCATGTTCTAGGTTGGGACCATGAGCTTTGAACTAGAAAATAATCGTGTACTTTTTTCAAGCCCTTTCCTGTCCTTAGTGTCTCATGAAGTGTTTCTTCATTGTAGGATGGTTCCATTTCAGGTGTCATTGGTCTTAGAACCCATTTAAAGAAAGTCTGAGTGATGCCCTGCAATATCTGTCCTTTGCTGGCTGCAGTGTGCAAATAAAAAGCTGATGGAAATAAGAAGACAGGCTGAACGAGCATGTTCCAAATATAAATTGCTACAAATCAAGAAAAGGTTTTGCATTATCTCTACTATAAGGGACCAATCCAAACTATTTTAGATACACCAAACAATACGTCCCCCGCTAAGAGAACAACCATTGTGCACCAACGAAATTGCACCTAAGATTTCAACATCTTTAAAATCTATGGCTACTAATCCTCCCACACAGGCTTCAAACTCAATCCGATGGCCAAAGTTATTTGGATCTCCCCACCTCCAGGCTTCAACGCAAACCTGCACTTCCACTTCACATCCCGCATGTCCTCTGCGACCGAGGATCGAATCCCACGCCCCAGCTAATCGCCGGCACAAAAATCACGTGGAAAAAAAATATTCCCACCCGTGTGCACGATGGCAAGCGCTAATCTCTTGGCAAATCAACCGGAGTCAAAGGAATTAGGAAGGAAAGCAAATAATGATGGTCATTACGTACGGAAGGAGAGGAAGAAAAGAAAAGAAAGGCCACCAGGCCTCGAGGATGCCGGCTGCGAGGGCGCCGGATCGAGCGTGATGGCTACGTCGTCATCAAGGCGGCCGCCGTGGATGGAGAGGGGGACCTAGCCGCTGCCGGCGGCGATCGCGCCGCCCCCGCCGATGACGGAAGCTGGTTCCATGGCGGCCATGGCCAACGTCTCTGTCCTCCACGATCTCTTGGGCTTGTTTGGCTTATAAGCCGTACTTTTTCAGTCAACGAATAGTATTTTCTCTCACCAAATCAGCTAACAGTACTTTCAGCTATGGCTTATCAGTCAAACAAGCCCAAACGTTCAGGACGTCTATGGCTGTGAGATCCACTCTCTACCTCCCTCTGCATTGGATCTAGCAATTGCAGGCGATCATGTTTAAATTAATCAAGTTTTGCTTTTGGATGCAACGTAGGTATTCGATGGTATTCCACTGTGAAGAGGAGTTCCAGTCCTATCTACATCTTGGAGGTATGTGATTTAGAATTGGGTCAGTTGCTTGCCTACAGTTGACTCTTTAGAATTGAATACTAATGCAAATTCTTATTGCCTCTACTATCTGATGAAAAGCATTTAACTCCTTAACTCCTTATCAATATCAACCGTACTCTATACTTGCATGTGTATCATAAGATTTTTGCTGAACCTCACCCATTGCTGCCCATATGCTCATAAAAGAGCCATTGCTATTTTGCAACTAAAGGTAGAAACAAAGGTGAACATTAGAGGTCGACCATGCAACTGCAAAAGGGCAAAAGGAAGTGGCAACATAATATGAGGAATAGTTCTGGTGCAAACTGAACAACACAATATCTGAATCTATTATTTAATTTGTTGCAGGAGCTTTCTGCAAGAGGTTTGCCTTACGATCGAATAGGTCAGCTTCAAGGTTTCTCTCCTTCAGTTCAACTTGCATAGTGTATGTCACACTGATGCCATTCCCACGTACTGCTTGTTTGACAAAAATAACACACAACTGTAAATACAGTTGGCTCATGCCCTTTATTTTTCTAGATGAAATCTGACAATAGGTTCATAACTAGCCTTGACATGCTTTTATTGTTCAGTACATCTTCTATCAGTTGTTGTATTCATCTCAACAATTCAACATGATGGCCATGCTAAGTAGTGATGTGAAACATGGAAGCTGAGAGCTTATCAAAGCAAGTTTAATGACCAGAGTTGTAGCAATTATTATATCAGACTTATTAGCTGTCAAGCAATTCGCTTTTATGCCTTGCATCAAATAAGTTATATCACTGAAAAATTTGATTTTATAAACAAAATAATTTTGTTTGCATTTTACTATTTTAATTAATAATCCAACATGTCCCTACTTTTCCTTTTTTATATATCCAACATGTCTAAATTCGGGTGTATTGTTGTGGCACTTTTCTCATGTTTTGATCCAATTATCTTTTATGGAACTTAGATTTAAGTTCTTAGAAGCCATTTTTGTTATTATACAATGTCTTATTATTTTGTTTGGGTAGTAAATAGAGAAAGGGTGCTAACCAATAGCCAAGGAAACAAGCAGGGCATTATACGAGGAGCAGTCCATGGTACTGCCATGGCACCAGGAGTCACTATTTTTCTTGTTTGGTTCTAAGTCAAGGACTCTGGATGAAAACGCAACTAATAAAATCTCTTTTTTCTCCTTTTCATTTAGTCACTCATGTTTTGTGGTCGAACACAAATGGCTGTTGGGTTCCTTGCATTGCACTTCATTTCGTGTGGCAGGTCAAACAAACATGATACTCGATCAACCACCAGAGACTAAGATGGAGATTAGAGACCTCCCTTGGACCTATCAATGACCATGCCACAGTCAAGATCATCCAAGAGTGCTAAAGTTCCACCTTAAAGACAAGTTTTGGGTGTCTTGCTAATAGACAAGACACACAAAAGGTTAGGTGCAGGTCGAGGTTCATCCTCAACGAAAAATTCATAACACATCCAAGAGAAGAAATTTTTGTGCTAATGATACATTTGACGGTGATGCAGTAGAGATTATTTCCACTGCTCAGGTGAAGATTCACTTAAGTTCCAATTATGCATGTAGTTGTATGGTAATTAGTGGAGTTGCAATGTAATTACCCATAAAGGAAAACATTGAAATGTAATTTGAGGGAGTGCCAGTTTGTGATATTTTTTGTGGTTATAATTTGCACACCCTAATGTTGCCGTAGCGTTAGCACGGGCACACTACTAGTAGTTACAAGAATTTCTATGGTGCAATTGCAACTTGGAAAAAAACAGCTAACAGATAAACACACAAGAGGCCATACAATGTAAGCACACTTGCCGACCAAACTAATAAGGAACAAGCTTTAGGACTAGCTGCTGAAAATGGGTACTGCACTTGCAGAAGACAATGTGCTAGAAAATAGCAAGAGCTCACAGCTGTTACTAAAAATACAGAAAACAACAATGTTGGCTTAACTCAGGTGCAGCTGAAGAAACAATGCTCAAGCAAACTGGTCTGTCCAACTTGAGCAGCAGAACAACAAAGTACATTTCTCAAGCAAAGAGAAGCTTCAGTCACTGACTAATGATTGCTTGAAAAGATGGTTCCCCTATTGCATCAAAATGACATAACAAAAAGGATGAAACCTTGGTAGCCGGTTGTTACACACGAACTGAGCAAAGTCTCATGCAAACTTGACAAGCAGCAGGATATTAATTCATATAGAGCAAGATTAAGGCTACAACTCTCACAGGGATTAAACAAATCAAATAAGTGCTTGCAAGAATATTCAAGTCCTAACCATTGTAGCAGGAGAAAATTACTTTAGTAACATAAGCCCATGGCCGAACTATGAATATGCTTACCTGCCACTTGATGCTACTTACCTACAGAGAACAACCGAGCTGCTATTTTAGTCATTGACCTCTCAATAAGCAACTCAGCAAACTACTAGTGTCTAAACTGTATATTGAACATGGCTGCAGCTACTGAATATGTAGCTAACAAACACCCTGCAAGTCGAGCTCTACCTGCATGTTGAATTGAACTACCAAAGTCTGTAGAGAACATGTAGCCTGCTACTCACCTGTTGCTCTCACAACACTGAACTCAAACAAAGAACAGCAACTGCTGCCAAAAGGACTGGGAAGTTGTGGCTGCTGAAAATCACTGCAAGGTACAGAAAGCTAATAGCTCAAACCCCAAATCTAAAAAACAATTCAAATCAACTCCAATTGACATGATATTCGAAACAAAGATTCACCAGATCATGTGCAGACTACTCTAACCGAAAATGCCTAAAAAGATTCAGACTTTAACTCCAATTTCAGAAAATCGAAGAACGCTAGGTGAAAGGGGAAATTTGGGAAAACATCAAATTTGTGGTGCTCGAGTGAAGGATTTGTTATGGGTGACCCTAGCCTTGATCACACATGTCCTAGCACCAAAATCCCTCAAGAAATCTGCCTCAAATTGCTGTCAAATCTGACAAACGAAAAATCCCCCAAAAAATAGCTCCGAAAATCACAGAAAAATCGATCCAAACCAAACCAAAGAACCTTCTTAGATTCTGACAAATCGAACACTAACACCAGAAATCAAATCCCGCTCCCACTCCAACCTCCGCTCGCCGCCGCACAGGGGGAAGCGGCGCGCGCGCGAGGACAGCGCCCCGGTTCCCCACCCAACCCGCCTGGCGCCAAAGCTTCCGCCCCAGCTCAGCGGAAGGCTCCGCCGCCCACAACTCAGCGGCAGGCGCGGCGCAAGCGAAGCGGCCGGCGAGGACCTTTGCCCCACTCACCGTGTGCGCGTTCGAAAGCTCAGTTCGCGGACCCATCAGCGTGGCTGTACGCCCACAAAGCCGCACGAATCTTTAAACACAATCAACGGCCCAGATTTCGACAGATAAAATCCAACAAAATCTGTTTGACAGAAATAATAGCAAAACTCAATAAAATAACCGAGGAACTTATATGCTCCAGTTTTCCTCGTCCTATAGATGAAGCCAATGGTCTTTGTTAACGTAAATGCCAAATTCGCTGGGCTTATAAGCCGTATTTTTTCAGCCAACGAATAATATTTTTCTCTCACAATAAATCAATCAATCATACTTTTAGCCATGGCTTATCAGCCAAACGAACAGGTAAAAGTCAATGTCTTTTTCTTTTAATAAACGTGTTAAAAACTAACCAACCAAGTTGTATCACCAAGTCCTGAATGGCAGGCTGCTACTTCTATATACCTGGGGGAAGGCTGAATAGTAGTACTGGTAGATTGACCATTCAGAGGTCAGGGCTGCTGGGTCAACTCTGATCGTCCAAGATACCCATGGAGTCACCGTCCCCACTTACGTCTCGTCAGGGCAGAGGCTCTCAACAAATTTTAAAGGCCAAGAAAAATATGCCACTGTACCGTGCCAGCCCACGTTCTTGGTGCGTACGTACCACGTCCGTCGTCGCGCCATGGCTGTGGTCGGCAGCGACGATTATGCTCCAACCACCGGAGCCCACGGCGCCAGCGTGCGCCTCCTCAGCTACAGACTCCCCACGGCCACGCCGCAACTCACCGAGCACCTCCTCCTCGACGGCAAGCCGCAGCAGAGCGCGCACTGCCTCGGAGAAGGAGAGCTCCCCTCCTTCTGGAGCCGCCGGAAGCCCAGCGACGACGACCACAAGCCGTCCGGCGGCCGCGTCGACTGGGCCTCGGTCTGCGGGACGTGCAAGGAGTGGATCGCGAACCCGATGAACATCGCGCTGGTGCTGTGGCTGCTCTGCGTCGGCGTTTCCGGCGGCATGTTCGTGCTCCTCCTCCTCGGCCTGCTCGACGGCGCGTTCCCGGCGGCGGCGGACAGGAACCGCTGGATCGAGATCAACAACCAGGTCCTCAACGCGCTCTTCACGCTCATGAGCCTGTACCAGCACCCCGCCCTCTGCCACCACCTCTTCCTGCTCTGCCGCTGGCGCCCCGCCGACGCCGCCGAGCTCCGCGCCGACTACTGCAAGGACGGAGCCGCCGCGGCGCCGCGCCCTGGGGACCGCGCGCACATCGCCGCCGTCGTCGTGCTGCTGCACGTCACCGTGGTCTCCCAGTACGTTCTCTGCGGCCTCTACTGGGGGTACACCAGGAGCACGCGCCCGGAGATCCTCGAGGACAGCTTCTTCGTGCTTGGCATCGTCGCGCCGGTCGCTGCCGCGGTGTACACCGTGTGCAGTCCGTTGGGCAAAGGCGACCGGTGCCACGAGCTCGCCGCCTGCTCCGGTCCAGCCTCGGCAGCATCGGCGGCGGCGACAAAGACGACGCAGCCCACCACGCCCATTGTTGGTCATGTCGTGGTGGAGCCGGAGTGGGCCGGCGGCATGTTCGACTGCGGCGGCGGCGGCGGCGACGCGGCAGCGGCGACCGGGTGCCTCTCGCTGTCGTGCACGTTCTGCGTGTTCGGGTGGAACATGGAGAGACTGGGGTTCGGCAACGCGTGCGTGCACGCCGTCACGTTCGCGCTCCTCTGCTTCGCGCCGCTCTGGGTGTTCGGCGTCTCGGCGCTGCACATCCACAACGTCGTCATCGGCGACGCCGTGGGCGGCGCCGGCGTGCTGCTCTGCGTGGGCGGCCTGCTCTACGGCGGGTACTGGAGGATCCAGATGCGGAGACGGTTCGGGCTCCCCGGGAGCGCGGCGTGCTGCGGCTCCAAGTCGCTGACGGACTACGCGCGGTGGCTGTTCTGCTGGCCATGCGCGCTGGCGCAGGAGGTCCGCACGGCGAGCATGTACCACGTCGACGGCGAGGTCTTCTACTTGAAGGACGTTGAGGACGACGATGATCACGCCGACAGCGGCCAGCCGTTGCTCGCGGTGTCCAAGCATCTTGACGTTTTCAGTGCAGCGGACACGGTTTCAGTGTCACAGGCGTCACCGGCAAATGATCATCTGGTTGTTGTTCATGACGAAACGACCATGGCTGCACCTGTTCAGGTCGTGGTCGTGCAAGTGGAAGATGAGGGCAGTGTTGTTCGTCATGGGGAGACGAGCGGTTCTTCTGTTTCGTCATCGGCGACGGCGAGCGAGGAAGATGATGTATCTCTTTTGGAGGCGAAGTCGAACCGAGAAACTTTGGAAGATGATGATCTTAGTATGTCGTCTGATGAGAGTTGGAGGGTGGAGAAGGTGAAGAGACTGATCAACATGGTCACCCTGGTGTCTCTGCTCATTCTTTTGTACACACGGGGGATTCTTCTGTAGAAGCAGTGGAAATTGGGGATTACAGGAAGTCGATTCTTTATGGAGTTCATTGGTGTGTATATATGTACAGGAACACATACTTGTCACAAAAGTGCACAAGATTTAGATGGGATTGTAGTTTTTGTAATAGGGAGTAGTAAAGCCCAATTACGGTTTCTGAAAACAGATGTAGGCCAACTAGACATATGTTTGTAACTCTATCAGGACGTTTTGCAATGGCATTGAAATGGCAAGGAGTATAAGAGAGGAAAATGATCAGGCCTGGGCACATGATTTTCTTGTGTACCTATTCATAATTTCATAATTCTATAAAGAGCAGAGCAGAACAAAATAGAGTTGAGTATGTCTATGAATTTATCAGACGCTGGTTTGGCACCTATTTTTGTGAACTTATAAAATCTGATTATCACTATTCATGTCCTTTTTTGTGTCTAAATCTGAAGACCTTCAGAGTAAATAGCATACTGAACTCTGAAGTCTCACATGGTGTGCTGAAAAGCATCTATCACATGTTTCCTTTTTTTGTGTTTGGATGTCCTGATTACATGTTATCAAACTTTTTTTTTTGGTGTACCAAGTCGATTCAAATGGTCTAGATAGCATCCACACTAATCATGTATTTGTTAGAATGGTCTTTCTCGGTTTCTCCCATACATTTGGACGTAGCTTTGTCCAGTCTGAACGGCCGTCCAGTGCAGCCTCAACTGAATATTGACAGCATGCCAAAGTTAATTCACTGATGATATGAATATTCTGCATCATCCAGTATCTTCCCGGAAGTCTGTTATGACATCAGTAATGCAAGAGCCAAGAGCTGCATATCTATGAACCTGAATGCATACACAGTGCACTCGAGACTGAATTGAATTGGTCCATTCACTGTGCCTGCCCGTCTTGACTTTCCAGTTTCAGTGCTATTCTCTGCTGAAATCTTCTGACGGTTTCAAGCACGAGCAACAAGACCGGGTTGAAGTTTCAGCAGCAACCTGCCAAATTTGACAGGGGTCATGGGTCAATACTGCACTCTTCTACCAGAAAGAATGCATACCAAGCTACTAATCCCTTTCGTTACAGTTAAAATAACCCTAACCAAATCATATCATGCACTGGGTATATATGTTGAACACCTGCAACTAACTAGTACAACTAGTAGCTTCAGATCATGGAAGCTCGAGGGATCATCACCCTCGCAGCTCTGATGGACAAGGAGAAGCTTGCAACCATGGAGTCACACGAGACATCAGGCAAGCAAGTCGAACCCCATGGCAAGGCGAAGGAGAGGTTCCTCGACTTCCTCAGGGCGGCGCCTTCCAAGGACGTATGGCTGCACCGCTTCGGCGTTACCGCCCCGCAAGCCGTCCTCCGCCGCGTCGCTACCGTCCGCGCGCGCACTGCCGCCTACGCACCGGCAGCCTACGCCCGCCTCTTATCCCTCCGCGCGCCGGCGTTCGTGCGCACCGTGGACTGGCGCGCCCTGCGCGCCCGGTGCAAGGCCTGGGCTCGGCGGCCCACGAACGCCGCGCTGCTCGTGTGGCTCGCCTTCGTCGTCGCGGGCGTCGCGTTCGTGTTCCTGCTCATGACGGGGGCGCTCAACTCCGCGGTGCCCGACGCGTCCCGGCGGCGGCGGTGGACGGAGGTGGCCAACCAGGTGCTCAACGCGCTCTTCACCATCATGTGCGTGTACCAGCACCCGCGGCTCTTCCACCACCTCGCGCTCCTGCTCCGGTGGCGCGACGCCAACGCTGCCGAGCTACGCGGCGTCTACTGCAAGAACGCCGCCGCCGGGCCAAGGAGGGAGCGTCTCCACGTCGCCGTCGTGCTGCTGCTGCTCCACGCCACGTGCTTCGCGCAGTACGCCTACTGCGCGCTCTTCTGGGCGTTCAGCAGCGACACGCGCCCCGACTGGGCCGTCAACTTCTGCATGGGGTTCGGGCTCGCCGCCCCCGTCGCCGCCGCGCTCTACATGGTCTACGGCCCGCTCGGCAGAAGGATCGTGCAGCTCCCGGAGGTATCCACCGACAACGACGACGAGGCCGTCGCGGTGAAAGATGCGGCGATGGCCAACGAGGAGGCACAGTGCAGCGCTAGCAGAGTAGCGGTCGCCAGGCCGGAGTGGGCCGGCGGGCTGTTCGACCTCACCGACGACCCGACGGTGGCGGCGCTGTCCCTGACGTGCGCGTTCTGCGTGTTCGGGTGGAACATGGAGCGCATGGGCATGGGCAACATGTACGTGCACGTCTTCACGTTCGCGCTCCTCTGCGCCGCGCCGGTGCTGGTGTTCGCGGTCGCCGCGCTCAACATCCACGACCCCACGCTGGGGTACCTCGTCGGCGCCACGGGCGCGCTGCTCTCCGTGCTCGGCCTCACGTACGGGGGCTTCTGGCGCGCGCAGATGCGGAGGCGCTTCGGGCTGCCGGCTGACCGGTCCATGTGCGGCGACCGGCCGGCCGTGGCGGACTATGTCAAATGGCTGTTCTGTGCGCCGTGCGCGCTGGCGCAGGAGGTCAGGACGGGCAACTTGTACGACGTGGAGGATGGCAGCTTGTACCACGTGAGGGGCAGCGACGAGGACGCGGCGGCGGAGGAAAAGCCAACGATGGCGCCTCTGGAGAGGGAGGGGTGCGTCGCGCCATTGACGGCCGACAAGGCACGCGATGGTATTGAGTGTGTAGTTACCGTTGACCCGCCGGCGCCGGTGAGGATTTAACAACAGGTGAAAAAGTGAACAAGCACGAATGTACAAAAGGTGATGTAATGTGTTTTGGCTTGTACATGAATTTCTTTAGGGAATTTTTTAATTCAAGTGTAGATGGATAGATTGCCACTGTACTTCCTCTATTCAGATCACAATTCATTCTCATTTTACCATAAATGAAACTTCTCTGACCATTTTTTTTCACTTTTCCTAAAAACCACAGGTCTAAAACTCCGTCTTTGGTTCAGGCGATAACCTGATCCTTTGATCTTGCTTCAAGATTCGTACATTTGATCTGTTAGATCTTCATCTCATGACTCATAGCCATTGTCTGAACAAATACTATTTTTCATACACCTGGAAAATAGCAAATCCCTATTTTTTTAATAAAATACATTAATGTAAAAGTTTAAATAAGTAGGGTAGGCAGTAAATCTAAAAATTCGAAAAGCATTCATCAAATGAACACATGCCCCTGTGTCGCCGCCGAGCCACCCATCGTCCGTCCTATTCCTGCCGCGCTGTCACTAGGGGAGGTCATAAGCGCCTATACCGTAAAATCGATTTTCGACGGAATCAAAAAGACAAAACTAGTAGAATCGTAACCATAGAATACGCCACTAATCGAAATGCATACATTTGTCTCATACACTATGGGGATGGTGAGAAGAGATATTTTACATCGTAGAGGGGAATCGGTAACCGTAGGTGCGTGCGACAGCGACGATGGCGCGCGGCCCGCGAGGCTTTTTCTTCCTGGTGTTTGTCGCCAACGTCCGATGGCTCGTGCTTGCATCGTCATCGGCTATTTCGACGCAACAACGACTTGATTAGGTAGCTATGATCATTGCCGGCCTCGACGGCTTGTTTTTTTGTCTCGCATGGGATGGCAAGTTCAGTGTAGCTGTGATGATGCACATCATGGCAGGGTTTCGGTCTTAGGTGAGGGGACTTTCGGGTGAAGGCACTGCCTAGGAATGGTGATGTCTTTGTACCTTGGTTCTCCATTATATTCGACGTTTGTGGCATCGGTAGATGTTGTTCCCCTCCCTAAAGGATTTGTTGCGAAATCAAATGTTCCTCCTTCACTGGCTACAAAGGTTTTCCTGCACCATGTATTTGTTATGGTGGTTGCATGGTTTCATGATTCAAAACTAAAAAATTTCAGGGGCTACCGAATTGGATGAAATTCGAAAATTTTAGGCCGTGATTCAACCAAGTTGACCTGTCAAAAAACACCAGCGAACCACGGCTGCTTCCACCGAACCCACTGCGCACACGGCCACTGTCCATTTGATAGCATTGAAACTCCATGGATAGGGATTGTAGCCAAGTTTGAGCTGTTGGATTTGAGGAAAAGATGGTGGAGGGCAACGGGAAAGAATGGCAGTGGGGAGGAGCGACCGAGAGCCTGATCTGTCTTCGCTTGCGTAGTCACCACTCACCACTAGGTGAGAAAGGAAAGGAAAATTTTTGAAAAAACTAGGGTTTATAGAATGCACTTTTATACTGGAGAAAATATCATTGGGCTTTTGTACTCTATACTGGGCTGAAAATTCAAATTAAGCCGAAATTATTTGGCTAATTTGATTTATCTCGGGCCTCACCAATTGGGACGAAATTCGGTGACGACTGATGACTAAGGGCGTGTTTAGTTCTCAATTTTTTTTTTGGGTTTGGCTACTGAATTGTTTGGCTAAACAAGCGAACAAGCCAAGATTTTTATTTTCAAGCTTAACGAGTTAAGTGTTTGGTTAGGGCTGAAACGATCGTATACGACCGTAAATTATTACTGCTGACCGATTTGATGTGAGAGAAAGTTTCATTCTTAAACGATTTTTCATTTAAATGACAAGATTAGTTTTTTTTCGTCTGATTTTTAAGACTACATGTATCTCATGATCACTATGCAAAATTCGATATGACATTTTGAGATGAAAATTTTTGGAATCTCAGCAGGGCCTCAGATTTATTTCGTGAAGGATTTGAGAATTTTTTTTTATTATAGATCCCCGCCGCAAGCCGTCTCCGCCCGCCTAGCAGGCTCTGTCTCCCTCTCCCTCTCCTCTCCACTCTCGGCCGCCGCATCGCCGCGTGCCCTCTCGGCGGCCCTCCCGCTCCGCCGCGAGGTCCGACGCCGACCTCGCCTCCCTGGCGAGATCCGCCGTCCTCCTTTCCACGCCCCGATCCCCACTACCCTCGAGACGGACGAGGAAGAGCGCCAGCGGGCCTCGACCGCCTCCTCGACGGCCGCAACGGCAACAGCCACGGCGGCAGCTGGAGATGCTCTAACGGAGAAACCGTTTCGTTTGGCGCTTTCATGTCGGTCACCGCCGCCGACGAGGCCATCCGCCGTGTCCTCCTCACAGGCGTCAGCCCCAGCAGCCACCTCCCACCGCTCACCGTCAAGCTCATCCATGGCCGCCTCCTCCGCCTGGACCTCCTCCACACCGACCTATCGCAGCTCCTTCTCCGCGCCGTTTCTTCCTGCGGCCTGCACCTCCACGCCCTCCGCCTCCACTCCCTCCTTCCCAACCCTTCCCACCTCACCTTCCCCTTCGCGATCAAGGCTGCCTCCCGGCTCCCCGACCCGCTCACTGCCGGCGTGCAACTCCATGCCCGCTCCCTCAAGCTCCCCTCCCATGCCAACCCCCACGTCCTCACCTCCCTCCTCAACCTCTACGCGAAATGCGGCCGTTTGCTCGACTCCCAGAAGGCGTTCGACGAAATGCCCCACCCCAGCACCGTCTCCTGGACCGCGCTCATCACCGCGTACATGGACGCGGGGCGCGCTCAGGAAGCCGTTGGGGTTGCAAGGAGGGCGTTTGCGAGTGGCATGCGCCCTGACAGCTTCACGGCCGTGCGGGTCCTCACTGCGTGCGCTCGAGTTGCTGATTTGGTGAATGGGGAAGCTGTGTGGAGGGTGGCAGAGCAGGAGGGGATTGCTGGGAACGTGTTTGTGGCAACTGCGGCGTTGGACTTGTATGTCAAGTGTGGGGAAATGGACAAGGCTAGGGAAGTGTTTGACAAGATGAAGAACAAGGATGTGGTGGCCTGGGCCGCAATGGTTGGGGGATACGCCTCCAACGGGCATCCACAGGAGGCTCTGGAACTGTTCTTCGCAATGCAGGTGGAGGGAATGAGACCAGATTGTTATACAGTGGCTGGGGCGCTCTCAGCGTGCACAAGGTTAGGTGCACTGGATTTGGGGCGGCGGGTAGTTGGGATGCTGCACTGGGATGAAGTTCTTGACAACCTAGTCCTTGGTACTGCACTGATTGATATGTATGCCAAGTGCGGGGGCACAGGTGAGGCATGGATGGTGTTCCAGCAGATGAGGAAGAGAGATATCATTGTTTGGAATGCAATGATCTTGGGGCTCGGCATGACTGGCCACGAGAAGATTGCCTTTGCGCTTGTTGGCCAGATGAAGAAGTCAGGCATGACACTGAATGATAATACCTTCATGGGATTGCTCTGCAGCTGTACACATAGTGGCCTTGTAAAAGATGGCCAGCGCTATTTTCGTAACATGAGTCAGTTGTATCGTATAAGCCCTAAGATTGAGCATTATGGTTGTATGGTTGACCTGCTCAGTCGTGCGGGGTTGCTGGAGGAGGCTCATCAGTTAATTGAAGACATGCCAATGGAGGCAAATGCTGTTGTATGGGGAGCACTCCTTGGTGGTTGCAAGATCCACCGGAACGCTGACCTTGCTGAACATGTGTTGAAGCAGCTCATCCAATTGGAGCCTTGGAATTCTGGAAATTATGTCATGCTTTCTAACATATACTCTAACAGTGGAAGATGGGAAGATGCCGCAAAGCTCAGGTTGGAAATGAAGGCAAAGGGGGTCGAGAAGGTCCCTGCATCTAGCTGGGTTGAACTTGATGGTAAGGTCCATGAGTTCCATGTTGGAGACAAATCACATCCCCTCTCAGATCAAATCTATGCAAAGCTCGATCAGTTAGGCATGGAAATGAAGGCCATAGGCTATAAACCAACTACTGAGGTGGTGATGTTTGACATTGAAAATGAGGAGAAGGAACACACGCTTGTGCATCACAGTGAGAAAATTGCCATTGCATTCAGCCTCCTTACTACTGAACCAGGAGAGACCATTAGGGTCACCAAAAACCTCCGAGTTTGCAGTGACTGCCACACCGCCATCAAGCTCATATCAAGGATAACCTGTCGCGAAATTATTGTTCGAGATAACAATCGATTTCATTGCTTTAGAGATGGCTATTGCTCTTGCAATGACTATTGGTAGTATACAGATGACTTCTTTTTTGCAATATTGGACAGTATCTAGAGTTGGAACATCTGCATTTTCATCTGATGTAAAACTGTAGTCAGCTCTGGGACTGGAGCATAGTTACTAGCACAATGCATGGCAGATTGGTATGTAGTTCCCTTCCTATTCATTTCATTGAAAGGAATTTATAGTTTTCTGATTTCTGCTCTTGTATTTTATTTGTAATCTACTTCAGAAATTAAAATGGCCAAGATACTGCTTAATTTTATGCTTTCCCCTCTCTGTTTGTGTCAGATTGTGAATAAAGGGCTTAGGCATCGTAAATGGTTTTATATTAAATACATTTTATTTCTCAAGGGTGTTGCCACCCATTGAACTGTGATTTTTTAAAACTATATTGCCTGTTTTATATTCTTTTACTCCAAAACCGATGCCATTTCACATGTCAAGTTTCTACAATGTGTGTTGCTTTCAGATGCTGGTATTTCAGACATTTGGTTTCTATAGGCTTGGTTGTAATGGCATGAATTAGTTCATCATTCTTGTTACAAATTCACCACTTGGTTCTTGTGGACTACAAGTCATCGGTACATTATCATTGCAGAAGAGAGAACCTCCAATAAGGTGTTTTCCCTTTCTACAAACATCAACTGTACATTTTGGCTTTTGGTTACTGATACACATTCATTTGCAGCAAGCTACTTAAGAACCTCAGTACCAAACTACGTGGCTGTCAGATCCCTGAGAGCTCGAAAGCTCCATCAGTAAACCTGAATGGCACTGTGTCTTGCATGTCGCTTGTTTCTTCTCCAATCCCATGGCTTCTGAGGGGGCTTCTTTGATGCCCAGAGTCCTAGGCCTGTAGATTTTGCCTCTTTCTGCCACTGCAAAGTAAAAATTCAAAATGTAAGTGAAAAACTTCTATGGGCATAACCATATGTCCTGTAAGCCATCGTATCTGGATATAGTTCTCAGTTTGGATGATCATGCATGATATCGTATAGCCCTTGTTTAGCTATTGTTCCACCCATTTTCCCAGAAAATTTGATAAGCGTGGCTCAAGGATATTCAGATAGAAAAGAATACTCTAGGTTCCTCAGAGTGCCTTTAAACCCACAAATGCATTTAGGTATGGGGAAATTTCTTACGTTTTCAAACTCTGGGCGTTTGTCGTACTTCTTGAAATGATGAACATGACCACACTTCAGCATTTTCTCCTACATGACTCAGAGACACACAATAATACTAATTAATAACCAAAGCAGTAAAATCAATCAGAAGACATGAGCTACTAAATAGTTTTTTTTAAGAAAAAGAAGTTTCTATTTTACCTGGATAAACATGTTATCACAATAGATGTCACCCACGTAGCGTCCAAATTGGTCTTGCTCATAAACATAAATCGTGACACTTTTCCCACCAATGAGCTTCATTAATTCTTTCCTTGCTTCCTTTCCATACGGCATCTTAAGCTCCGGTGCATCAATGCCCCTATAACTCATGGATATGAACTCGGAACAGTACTTCCAGTTATTATTAGATGTAGGTGCAATTTTTAGAGCAACATATATACCTCATTCGGATTCTATATTTCCTTGCAAGGATCTCTTCGCCTAAAATGATTATTACCCTGCTCAGTAAAATTGTTGTAAGTCATGCTTCCAGTGATTTCAAATAAACCATGTATATGAGTAGGATCACAATGATGTAACTTTGACCAGCATTTTCATTATATTATAGCTCTTCTTCCTTCTTTTTTCTTTTTGGTTTGCAACAGTTCATTTAATGCGTAAACAGCATAGTGCATGATTCCAATCATTTTTTTAGATATGCTATTATTGTATTTTTTGTGAATTAAGCTCCATCAGTAAACCTGAATGGTACTGTGTCTTGCATTTAATTCTGTAGTTTTTATGAGCTTGTGATCTATAAAAAATTCGAAGGTAATCTACAATAGCAGTTCTAGTAGTATTTTATCCAACTTCTACTGAAATTTGAAACAAAATAAGTACTGTGCTAAATAAATTTATGATATATAAGGATTATCAAGCTCAGTTAGAGTACTTATATCCAGCTTTGTCAAGGCTTCTTTGAAGAGCATTAGCTGTCTGATAATCCCTATCAGTGCGTGCTTGAGTTATTGCAATCACCATCTCATGCACTTCTGGTGGCACATCTGTGGACTCCCTTGGGTCTGCTGTGTCAACATAAGCAGTAAAGCCATCACCATCTCCAATGCACTTGTTATGGACCTGACAATAGTTGCAAGAGATGAGGCAATGATTAGCAAATGTTAATTCAAGGCATTGTTTAGAAACTTGGTGTTGCCAGTAAGCCTTTCTTTGCAGTGGTTAAACATATATATATATATATATCATCTGACCGGCAAAGTATTCAGCACAAACTGCACACCCTCTGGTGGCGGTGTCGGGTGATGGTTTGAGTCTGGTACAGGGAGTGATGCGGTCGGCAGATTGTAAAATGAAAATATATCCTGAGGAGAAAACAGCATTACAGAAAAAATGAACATCTATAGCCATTGGTGAGAATAATAACTTTGCGATTTGAGGTGTCGGGAAAGAATTGCTTCTCAATAGAACGAGTTAAACATATATATGATGAAATGCTAAAGAAGCAAGCGCTGGTAAGGTTCCTGCCCCGACCAGCTTTCACCTTTCAGTGGTCTAATCTAGTTATACAGATAGATAGCTACCTCCAAATCTGCTCTCTGGATCCTGGTAAGGGCAGTTTCAGCTTGTGTTTTTGGTGGGGTTTTCATATCCTTGTATGCCTCTGCCATGTCCTTGTACCTGTTTTTTTTTTGTGCAAATAGAGAGATATAATGCAATTCCTTTACTTTTTCAATCTGAAATACAAATTGTATTGATTCTGCTTGTCTCAGAAACCATCTTATACATTAGAAAAGAAAGATGTTAATTATATGCTACACGCATATGCTTTCTTACTTGACATACTAGAATGCGTGCTGTTAGCTTTGTTAGGTTGTCACCACAGAAGCAACAATATTTGGATACGTCACTTGAAAAGTGAAAACTATACCAGTTAGATTTCTTATCAAGTTTACTCTATGGTATATTATATTTTCAATAAGTTTGCTAGCATATGACTAGAAAAATCAACGTTCAAATACGTTACTAGAAACCTTGTTGATGTCCTACACCACAAGTAAAACTAAATCAAGGTAGCGCGCAGCTCAAATAAAACTAGTGCACATTTCAAAGAAGTTAATGTCTTGACAAAGCTGATGTATATTTGGACTCTCAGCTCTTAACGACATTAGTTAAGAACTGAAAGTATTTTCTTCCGCCCATTGTTTGTTGGTACCTTTTTGTTAGAATTAAGCAAGCAAAAGCTTTGCTCATCTGTGTTATATTTGATAAGTTTGGAGGTCCCTGTCATAAGAAATGCCAAAATTAAAGCATTTGAGTGATTCCCTTGAAACTTAAGTCAATTTGAAAACGACCCCCAACTTATAAAATCCAACTCCGTATTGGAACTCTTTTTTTGGTGCTATGGTAAAGACTAACTGTATCGAATAATTCTGAGGGGAATGGAAGCACATTTGCTATCAGTACGTACACAGAATCAATGTGCAAATATTAGAAAAACCATCAGCTGCATATATAAGCTTTTCAAAAGTTCTCTCCCTACCACTTAATTTGTGCTTTCTTGGATGATGTGACATGCCGTTTGAGCCCTTCAGGAATCTGAAAAGATGACAGAGACAAAACAAAATTCCCTTTGTTATGCAAGTCTTTCCCTTTGTTATGCAAATTAAATCTCATTTTAGGAAAAGAAGGGGAGAAATTGGGGGCAAAGGAAATTAATCTAATTGCCATGACATGCCATCAAAATCTTAAGATTTGCAACTGTTTCCATACAGTAATATTCTAGCAGTCACAATATCCCTACTGCTGCAGCATATTAGTAGATATCCCTACAACCAAACAGTATCACGGCAAAGTTTACAGTGTAGAGCATTATGTTCATGTCTTTATTGTAAAGAAGAGTAGAAAAGGCCAAATGTTCAGAGAAGTTGCAAGAGCGAGGTAAACTAGTCATGTTTGCATCCAAAAAAATTTAACACAAGCGCGCATCACGCAGGAAACTAAACCTTCTCCTCCTAGCTAGCAGACCAAAATAATCCTAGATTAAAAATAACTCAATTTTACATAGGTTGGCGCCTTGACGGTGCATGTTGACATCCATTTCATTCATAATATCACTTGGAAAATTCACTAGTAATGTACTGAAAGCAGGTACAGGCGTAGTGGGTTGCATGTTTACCATGGACGTGGATTCGATGTTGAGCTGCAGGTCCTGGGCCAGGGAGGCGGTGGCCGCCGGCGTGACGCTGACGCCTCCATGGATGGGACCTAGAGACTGCTGAGGAGGCCGAGAGGCTGCTGCAGGCTCATCCTCCCACCTTGAGGATGTACGGTAGTAGGGGTAGTAATCATCATCACCATGGTCATGGTCTCTTCCCGTGAGGCACCGGATGATGTTTCCCATGGAGACGATGGAGATGGATCCTTTCCCTTCGTTCCCCTGCCTTCCTTCTTCGATTCGAGCTCTCTCCTGTGGGGACTAGTCACTCTCTGCAAAGCACCTGCTTCCTGCACTTCACTTCTAAAGCTGCCAGAGGTGAAGAGGAAACTGCTGGTTGGACCGGCCTTGTATGAGCGGTAAGTGGTTGTTCTCTTTATGTAACGAAGTGGGTATTTGGCAAGAGTTGATACGAAATAAATACTTAAAAAATAAAACCTTGAGCCAGGTTTCGAAGCAACCTGGCGATTTCTCACTTTTGTTCTAACAGGAGTCAAAGAACAATTTCTGAGCTTAGGAAGATTTAAGCTAGTAAGTGGGAACCAAATCAGATTTTGGGAGGACGTTTGGTTGGGAAACCACCGGGCTTTGAAATTCCATTACCCAAATTTGTTCAATATCGTAAGACAGAAGAATGCAACGATGGCTGATGTACTGGGCTCAAACCCATTAAATATTTCCTTCAAAAGAGCTTTAATGGTAAATAAGCTTACTGATCGTTCCTTTCTTGGCCCTCAAAAAATTTTCGTTCCCTATTTGACACCGAGTTCAACTTTCATTCCTTACATGACACTCCATTGCATTTTCCATCCGGCCACCGTTAACTGCGTTGTGGAAAGATGATTTTGCCCCTGTGGGGCCCACCACCCTTCTCCCTCCTCTCCTCCTCCAGCCACCGTTCCTCCCCTAGTCCACAGCCTCTCCTGTGAGGACTAGTCGCCCTCCCGCCACCCAGCACCTGTCGAGCCCATGCACTTCACTTCTAAAGCTGCCAGAGGTGAAGAGGTGCATCCTCCACCGCGAGCCGAATCCGACTTCCCCCACCAACAGATCCGGCCTTGCCTCGCCGTGCCGCGGTCGTGGTTGTTCTCGCCAGATCCGTGGGTGGATTAACGAAGTGATCGCGCCCCGATTTGACAAGAGTTGAGGCTGGAAATAAATCGCGTGCCCGAGGCGAATCCACGAGCCCCGAGGCCAGATTTCGGACTCCAGCAACCTGTCGATGCGCGCTGCTCCACCAGCGCCACCGTCGTCGCCACTTCTAATCCAGGCCGCCATCAAGGGAGAAATACGCCATGGGAAGGGAGGCGTTCGGGAGGGAGAGGGGCTAGAATGGAGAGTTGGAGGAGAGAGATGGAGAGAGGAGAGAGATTTTGGGAGGACGTTTGGTTGGGAAACCACCAGGCTTTGAGAAATTCAGGAGGGAAAGGATGAGACGAGAGGGAAATTTGACTGGAGGAGGAGAGGAGGAGAAAGGTGGGAAGAAGGCAAAATCGATAGATTAATGTACGGATGGAAAATGCAACGGAGTGTCATGTAAGGAATGAAAGTTGAACTCGGTGTCAAATAGGGAACGAAAATTTTTTGAGGGTCAAGAAAGGAACGGGTCATTTGTCTGGTGTTAAGAAATTCTCTCTTAAATCTAGTGGCTAGCGTTATGCATATCAATTTAAATGTGTGGGTATGGATACATTTGTCTGGGCCCAGGGGCGGATTCAGGTGGGGCTGGGTGGGCTGCAGCCCCCTTGGGCCACAAATACAAGGAGCAGGTCAGCCCAACTCGTCTTCAGCTCAGCCCAAAAGCTCCATCAAAACCCAACTCGAAGTCTCTTTCTGTTATTTAGCCCCCCTTGGGCCAATTCTAGATCCGCCCTTGCTGGGCCTAAACAAAAATGGTTCTTTCACAGTAAGGTCAATGTACACCAAATTAATAATGGTATTAGGGTTACTCAGGAGATTTAGCATATGAAGGTCTCTTTAAAGGTAAAAAATTATTTATGTGGTATCTAAAGAAGGGATTCATCTTAACAAAAGACAATCTAGCTAAAGGTAAAATTATTTATGTGGTACCTAAAGAAGGGATTCGTCTTAACAAAAGAAAATCTAGCTAAGAGGAATTGGCAAGGTAGGAAAACTTGTGAATTTTGCTTCGAGTTGGAATCTATTCGTCATTTATTCTTTCAATGTCATTATGCTAAATTTCTTTGGCATGCCACTTTTATAATCTTGGGTATTCGACAGCCAATTTTGAAGATTTATTCAATAATTGGTCAAAACAAGGTGGTCCGAAACAAAACTCACCATTATTAATAGGTGTTGCAGCCATTTATTGGTCAATATGGCTCACTAGGAATGATTCGATTTTTAATAAACGGACACCAAAATCATTTGTGCGCGTTTTATTTAAGGCAACATATTGACTTTTGGTTTTGGGCTCAGTTGCAGCACACATGAGGACCAAATGGAGGCTATGACGCAGGCATGTCGTCTACCAGAGTGGAGGGCGCTACACTTCTTCAACTCAGATGAATGGCCTTTTATTTTTGAGATCGATTCTTAAGCTTGGAACTTCTAGGTGTGCAAGTCATTTTTTTATTTTGTAATAATTAAGTGTGGACTGATGCCTCTTCTTCGAAGAGGGCTGAAGCCGGAACCTTAATTCCATTATTAAAAAATTGAGCGGTAAGTGGTGGACAAGAAAAAGAAACAAGAGTAGGAGGCCTTAGGACCTTCGTTCAGTGAGGGTGGCTATAGACTTGATGACCATTATTCCTTGAGTCGTCTTGTGTTCTTTAGATTACATAGCCTTGCAATGACTATTATTGGCAGTATAAATATTGCAATTTTTTAGTAGCATGGAGAGTTGGAAGCATCTCCATGTAGAATCCTACTCCGTCCATTCTAATTTATAGGTCGTTTTGACTTTTTTAGACACAACTTTTATTACATATCTAGATAGATGGTATATCTAGGATCCTAGGTGCATGGCAAAAGCTATGTATCTAGGAAAGCCAAAACAACCTATAATTTGGGAGAGGGTGGTAGTTAGCTAGAGTTGTGATTGGAGCATAGGAGAGGCAGAGTATAAGCCATTAGATCGACACGTTAATATCCCATTATCACACACACACAGTTCTTCTCCCACACTCTATCCTTTTCTGCTGAAATGAGGAGGTAGTGTTCTGTCTGTGTTGGTGCTCTTTTTTTCATCTGTATGTAATGGACTTCAGAATGAAAATGGCTAAATGCCGCTAAATTTTCCAGTTTACTCCATCCATTCAGATGTCAGATTTGTTTTTTTAAAAAAAAAAATAGTATCAGAACGGCATATTGAATAAGTTTTGTAGCTAAATTATTCTAATTAAGAAAGTCATAGCAAAGAGCTGAAGAAGAATTTAGTGTTCATAGCATATATAGGTGGTAGGAGCAAGTGAATATATAGGACGTGAGAAGGAAAAGGAAGAGTGGCTGGGGCCTGGGAGACGGTGCTGTCACACTCACACGTCGAGCTAGCGCTGGCGCGCTCCATGAGCAGGAAGAGGAATCCATCATCCATTCTTCTCCAACAGGTCGTCTGTGACGTAAGCTCTTACATGTGTATGCAATCCCACGTAGACAGTGACGTAGTCAGCCCAGCAGCGACACTACTGTGAGTGACGCACACCGACCTTGACTACAGCCACTTCAGGTTCAGGTTCAGGCTGCTACTCGATCCCAACACACTAGTATAAATTCTGGGACGAACAAGCTCGTGTCACTGAACATTCTGAAGCAGCTAGCAGCTGAAGCAGTAGAGAGAGCAGAAGGAGAACCATACCATCTCTATCGATCGCCATGGCTGCTGCTGCTGCTGCTGCTGCTGCTGCTGCGGTAGTGTCGTTGCGGGTGGTGGTGCCGCGCATGAAGCTGGGGTCGCAGGGGCTCGAGGTCTCGGCGCTGGGCCTGGGCTGCATGGGCATGTCCTTCGCGTACGGCCCGCCCAAGCCGGAGCCGGACATGGTGAGGCTCATCCACCACGCCATCGCCGCCGGCGTCACCTTCCTCGACACCTCCGACTTCTACGGCCCGCACACCAACGAGCTCCTCCTGGGCAAGGCGCTGCAGCTGAAGGACGCCGCCGGCGGTGGGGTTATCAGGGAGAAGGTGCAGCTGGCCACCAAGTTCGGCATCTTGTACGTCGACGGCAAGCAGGAGGTCCACGGCGACCCGGCGTACGTGCGGGCGGCGTGCGAGGGCAGCCTCCGGCGGCTCGGCGTCGACTGCATCGATCTCTACTACCAACACCGCATCGACACCAGGGTACCCATTGAAGTCACGGTGTGTACTGTCCTCCTGCTCCTGTCTTTCGTTCGTTCTAACAAGAGAATGAGGTAATGGCACTGTACTAAAACTATAATTTAGTAGAATACTAAACTTAGTTTTTGAATGCGTTGTTGCTAGATTTCTGAGCTCAAGAAGCTAGTTGAAGAAGGGAAGATAAAATACATAGGTTTATCTGAAGCCTCTGCTTCCACAATCAGAAGAGCTCACGCGGTTCATCCAATCACCGCCGTGCAGCTGGAGTGGTCAATATGGTCTAGAGATGTGGAAGAAGATATAATCCCTACTTGCAGGTTTTTTTTTTATTTAATTCCGTGCTCATTTTACTAGCATAATACTTGAATTAATCACCAGTGAGATTGTGACGTAGCTAGCAGCCTAGCAGTAGTAGTAAGCTTGTTTTCCTGATTTATTTCTGACGTTATTACCCCTGATCATGTCATCAGAGAACTTGGAATCGGGATAGTGGCTTACAGTCCACTAGGCAGAGGATTCTTGTCTGGTGGGGCAAAGCTGATCGACTCGCTATCAGAACAAGATGCCCGGAAGGTGACGTCGTATTACTGCTACCTACATACAACTTTGCTTGTAAATTCTCCTTTTCAGGCTGATTCGAGCTGGAAATTTCCTTGTATTCCGAATTTCTGATTGCAAGCTAACTAACCATAATCTCCAGACTAATTTATTCATCTTTTGATTTATAAATCGCATAGCACTTGGTAATTTTAATGGTAATTTTGACATATCTTTTGATTTGTACGATCACACAACATGTATGTTTATCTTTTATTAAGTTTTTCTGTGTAAGAATAATGACCGAAGTAGGTAACTTAGAAACATATATAGCTACAACTGTAGTCATTGAATTTTTTTCTTCATAATAGTATATCTTGGTAGCTTAGATGTATCTTGGGGAGACATTTCGGATTACTTTTAACAATTACAAGTGGAGTAATTTTGGTGGAATTTAAGGGTTATTTAGATTATCAATCATAATGGTAGGGTGGGTAATTTAGATGCAAATTTAGGTGTTTACTTTAGATTGTCTCGTAATGGAGGTACAATGTGTGTGATTCAGACATAGATTTTTAAGGGTTAAATGGCAAATGGGGCAATTTTGTTTAGGAAACAAAGTAGATCTTATTGCTCTTATTATCGATAGTGATTAGAGTCTTATATAGTGATGGCCAAATCTTTCTGTTGGAGGATCCGTTGTAGGCCTCTAATTAGTAATAATAGTAATATGCATGGTTAGTTGCATCTTTTCATTGAGAATTTCATTGTTGTACAGATTTTCCCAAGATTTCAACCGGAGAATCTTGACAAGAATGCCCAAATATTTGAGCGAGTTAATTCAATGGCGACAAGAAAAGGATGTACGCCATCACAACTTGCATTAGCTTGGGTTTGCCATCAAGGCAACGATGTTTGCCCCATACCTGGCACAACAAAAGTCGAAAATTTGAACCAGAATATTGGAGCACTATCTGTGAAGCTCACACTAGAGGAAATGAACGAACTCGAGTCATATGCTGCTGCTAGTGATGTCCAGGGAGACCGATATCTTCAGATGGGCAACACCTGGAAGTATTCTGAGACTCCTCCATTGTCGTCCTAGAAATCTGAGTAGCTTGATGTCCAACTTTTAGTATCTTCGTATACAAGCACTTTCTGGTATCTTCAACAATGTCTGATGTAATGGTTCCATATACTTTGCTTGCAGAAGGCACCGCTTAAAGGTTAACATAGCAATCATGTCCTTTAGATCCGTTTGGTGTTGTTACCTACACCAGCAGGCCTATGACTATTACTCAACTTAGCAATAAATAAAGTTATGTAAGTAAGAGCAATATGTTGAATTGAAACTATAGGGTAATAGTATTGTATACATCACTCCTTGGTAGTGGTGTGCTCTTAAGAAATAATGTTTCTATCCCAAATCCACATTTTTTGTTCAAGTAAACACTTGGTAATGCAAATGGATGGTTTCTTCTCTATTCGTTTTATTTGCATAACATCCCAAAAATTGGGGCAGTTGTTAGCACCAAAAAAGGAAACATCATATCGCTCTATTCAGTTTTTTTATTTTCGAACCATACTAGTTATTTCACACAAACTGTGGGTGCCTATGTGTAATTATGGAGAACTATCTAATTTATATGCATGGCAATGAGCAAAAGAGCTTTAGGGGTGTCCGTGTTTTTGACCTCGGACGATTAATCCAATAAATCACATGCCATAGGTCAGATGGGTTACACACAACACACGAGTGTATACTGGTTTAGATACAGAGTACCCTACACCCAGTCTATGATGAAAGCTTTATTAAGTTGCTTGTGTGCCGCGTGCATGGGTTTGCAGGGGCATTGGTGTTGCGTGTTCATGTTACCGCGCTCTCTACCACTCTTTATATAGTTCAGGAGCGTAGGGTTACAAATCAGTTCCCATGATCCGATACAGATGTCGACGACAAGGAAATTTAGTCAGATAAGATTATTCATTGTTTTTATCTACATCTTGCATGCCTTGTTCGCTAAGTAAAATGAGGCACCCCTAGGTCGTTTCCTCCGTTGATCGGTTGACCCAGTCCACACCTACTAGGGGGGTGTCAATTTAGGCCATGATGAGGGTACTTGAGGCTCATGTAGTCGACAGGGAAGGCTCGTGTAGATAAAAAAAATCACTTTTGCTATTTTTCAATTTTTTAAAATTTTCATGGCCATTACATTCTCAATCCATTGAGGACCAGCACAATCCAAAAGTTCAATCTAATCGAAAAGAGTGGGCAATTCACTTATATTTCAACACTATGATATCTATGAAGACTCCAGTGTCAACTGAGTACCTTTGTCAATCGTTAGTGCTCTAGGGAACTGAAATGGCATATAACTTGTTGCGTGAACTACTTTTTTAATTGATGTTGAGGTGATAGTTAACAATGCTTTGGCATCAATACATTTGATGAAATATTCTACCGCTACCACTACAGAGCGAAGGTTCTAGACCGTTGTTTGGAGGGGTCCAACACCATGCCCCATCATTTCAAGGGCATGCGTGACAAATCAACGTCGTATGATGCATGCTCTAGGGCTTGAAGTTGCATCTGCTATCATGTGGCAATCTTCACATGTTTGAACAATTTGCAGACCCGTACCTCGTAAAGGTTTTTGCCAATGAATCATATACCTCTAGCTCTCTATTGCATATGCTTCGGTTACGTAAATGATTAAAGGAGGCATGCATTTTCTTGAGACCTGCCTGACCAGTTATAGAGGTTCCTCCCAAAAATGCATGCCTCTATTAATCAGGGGACATGTCTCCTAAAATTCTTTTTGTAGTAATGTTCATAACAGGGATAAGAACACAAGAGCTCCAATATTGAACGTACAATACTAATTCACAATACTTTATCTTCCACATACATGTACAATACACTCTTGCTTTCGGTTTTTGATACGCATTCATGATTCATGTGTAGCAATTGTACAAAGTTGTAAACTCATGGTTCAGTTCCAATCAGTAGACTGGTATGTTCGCGTTTCGTTGGTCTCTTCTCCAGTCCCATGGCTTCTCAGGGTTCTCTGATGCAAAAAGTTCTCGACATGCAGCTCTTGCCTCTCTCTCCCACTGCAAAATATCATAGTGCTAGTAAAAAACTTCTAGGGTCAGCAAATTCGGAATTTTGCACACAAACTGCAATAGCTTATAGTTCATATCACACATGTGCCCTTAAAATTAAATGACAAATGACATAGCTCAAGGATGTTCACGTCGAAAAGAATACTCTAGGCTTTCTCAGAGTACAATTTGGGATGTTTCATAAATGCATTTCAGGTACAATGGAATTTCTTACCTGCGCAAACTCTGGGCGCTTATCGTAAGTCTTGAAATGCCATACATGACCACTCTTTAGCATTTGCTCCTGAAAGACTCCAGAGTCTAGACACACATGGATCACATCAGAATTGAAGCCGTAAAACCATAGGTTGTGTGAACATAGTTCATGTTTCACCTGGATGAACACATTATCACAATATATGTCACCCACATAACGTCCAAACTGGTCATGTCCATACACATAAATTGTGACCCTTTTCACTCCAATTAGCTTCACTAATGCATTCCTCGATTCCTTCCCACTAGCCATTTTAAGCTCTGGTGCATCGATGCCCCTTCAAGTCATGAAGAACATGCACTTGAGAACAATATTCCTAGGTATTACTGAATGCACAAGTTCAATTTGAAGAAACGCTCACCTCATTCCGATTATGTATTTCTTTGCAAGTATCTCTTCTCCTAAAATGGTTATTATCCTACTCATCAAAATTCTTAGTAAGTTTTGCTTTTGGTGATTCCATAAAAAACAATTATATAAAAAGTTGTTTTCCCATGAGATATGTTAATGATATTTTCCCGATTACTTAATAAACTCCTGCATTGCTAAAGCATCACAACATTTCCAAATTTTCAACTAATGAGATCTAGTTTATTATCCAAGTAACTGAGTATATCTAAACTTTAAATCATAAATATATTTCAAATAATATATGCATTTATGACATGTAAAGGATTGTGAAGGTTCAGCTTGAGTACTTATATCCTGCTTCGTTGAGGCTCCTAAGAAGAGCATCGGCCGTCTGGTAATCCCTATCAATGCGTGCTTGAGTCCTTTCAATCACCATCTCATGGACTTCTAGTGGCACATTCGCAGACTCCCTCGGGTCTGCTGTGTCAACATAGGCAGTAAATCCGTCACCATCTCCAATGCACTTGTTGTGAACCTAATAGTAGTTGAGGTAACACATTGTTCAAAATGTGACATCGTTGGTTAAGGGTTTTGTTTGCAATGGTTTATCACATCTGACCGGCAAAGTGTTCAGCACAAACTGTATGCCCTCTGGTAGCGAGGATGGTTGGTGGTCCGAGGATGTTGATGCTGAAGAGAATGATGGGATCGGGAGGTTGTAAAATGCAAGAAAACCCTGAGAAGAAAACATTGTTTTTGGATAGGATGAGTTGAACATAACCATTAGTAATACTAATAGTGTAATGCAAATTGTAGTAAATTTCCTAGGGTTTCTAATCTTTGTCCAATGTTACACCATTCTTTTATAAGGTATAGTTTTACTATGCAAAATCAATCTTTGGCTGTAATTTTCTTGTCATATTTTATTAGTAGTTATAAATAATAAATCATTAGCAAATGCTTGTAAATACGAATTCAATTGTACTGATTTTATGGTATATAACTCATATACTACTGGACTAATTATTGGTCAAAGGTTAACTCAAACAGTTAAACTACACCTTGTACCAATGAACTGAGGACTACTGATGCGCAGACAAACCCGCTTGCATCCCTACTATGCTAGTTTATAAAATAGGTTTGTTAGTTTACATGTTCAAGCGTTTTAAATATATATCATTGCTAATCTATACATTCGTCTTGTACGGTCCCTACAATTATTTTAAGTAAAAAGGCAGGAAAAATAAGGTTACCTCCAAATCAGCTCTCTGAATCCTGCTTAGAGCTGCTGCAACTAGTCGGGCGGCCTCGGCTGCTGTTTTTGGTGGGGGACTGCAGTTCTTATATGCCTCCAAAATATTCCGGTACCTAGCATTGTGTAAATTAGAAGATCAAAATAGTCATAAGTTTTTTTGTCTAAAATACATTCAAGTTCTTCAATGTGTTTGTTATGCTTATTTTACTTCTCCATGTCGAAGCATGGCTTGTTCTATGTTTGGATAAGTTTGTCCAACATTTCATTGAGGGCCCCTTTTTCTTTTGTACTACTCCTACAGTCCTATTGTCATATGCCTTTAGTCCTTGACTCTATTGAACCAGGGGAGGAATTAAAGCAACATTGACATCATTAGGTACACCAAATGTACTGATTATTAAAAAAAATCAAGTGTATAAGCTTTTTGAAAGTGCTCCCTGCCATTTAACCTGGGCTTTCTTGGATGATGTAACATTATTTCTGAGCGCTTCAGGTACCTGAAAGTGTAATGAATAAAATTATTTATTGTATCTCATCACTGGAAAACATGTCGCGGGATTTTGAGAAAAGAATGCTGTGAAATTGACATGATAAATCATCACAATCTTATTAATATCTGCAAGTGTTTTCAGAAAATATGCTAGTAGTTGCAATGTCGCTTTACTGCTGCAGTTCAGCATTGTTAATGTACATGTCCATCCAAGTGCTAAAAGAATCAGAGATCAAATGGGTCAAGTTAAAACAAAATTGGAGGTATGTAAGTTGATTAGCAGCTTGGTCCTGCCAAAAAAAATCCCCCCACATCATGCTAATTGTCGGTGTTTCGAACAAGCACCGGCAAGTAAATTTATAGTGATGCGCGTTAGGCCTGGATGGTGCGCTAAAGGACACAAGATTTATACTGGTTCGGGCTGAATGTCCCTACGTCGAGTCTGTTGCTGCTCGTGTTATTAGCACCGAAAATGGTTCGTAGTAGGGGGTACAAACGGTCGAGAGAGGGATTGGTCCCAAGCCTCTGATGGAAGGGTCGAAAGGATGCCAAGAGCTTGGTAGCAGCTTGACTGTGTGTGATGTGTGTTGTGTCAAAAGTCGGTCCTCTGGTTGGAGGAAGCACCTCCCCTTTTATAGATGAAGGGGATGGTTTTACAAGCGAGAGGGAAAGTGTGCGTATGCTACTGTGCCTTGTTGTTCAGTCTACCCAACCTTGTTGTCCATTCCGACGGATATCAGGTAAGGGTAAGCGCCTACAATACTGTCGATGCCACTGTAGAATGTCAGGATGGCTACAGAGTACTGCTCCGCGCAGGGTATGGACTCTGGTATAGTCATTTTGACTTATGAGCATTGCCCAGCCTTGCTCCGCACGCCTTCTGGTTCTTACGAATCCCCGTCGGAGGGACGTGTGGTCGGAGTCCGGAGTAACGCTGTGGGCAAGGCCTTCCGATCGGAGAGAGCGTCCGAAGGCCGAAACGAGTGCTCCGATCTGGTGGGCCCGAGGGATCGTGGAGCGGACGCCGCTCCCTTGAGACCACAGCGCAGTGACCGCACATCCGTCATTGGGGAGGGCGCGAGCTCTTTCCTGGACCGTAGTGGTTGTCGTATGTCTATGTTGGGTTCCGTGTCTGAGGACTGAAGGCGGCGCCTACAACTCTGTAGGGCGAAGAGCACGCGCCCGCAACACTATTCAGGCCCTGTCATGCCTGGAAGGGTCTAAAGCACCCATCCCGTCGTTCCCTGGTAGTATTTTCCTGCCGGGGCGCAGGGTATGGTCCTCGAAGGCGCGGTTGACCCAAACGTCTTGTCCTAACCTGTACCTATCATCATGAGGGAGCGGGGAGAGGTTGTCAGGTGAGACGAAACCAGTCTTCGGACATCGGGCGAGGCGAGGTTTGTCCTCAGACGTCGGGCGAGGTAGAGCCTAGCTTTTATCCGTCGGGCGAGACCGAGTTGAGCCCTTAGCCCTTGGGCGAGGCGGTGCTGACCCAAAGGCGTCGGGCGAGGCGGAGTCGAGCCCAGCCCTCGGGCAAGGTGAAGCTGACCCAAGGGTGTCGGGCGAGGCAGAGTCTAGCCCTTAGCCTTCGGGCGAGGCGAAACTGACCCAAGGGCGTCGGACGAGGCGGAGTCTAGCCCTTAGCCCTCGGGCAAGACAGAGCTGGCCCAAGGGCTTCGGGCGAGGCAGAGTCTAGCCCTTAGCCCTTCGAGCGAGGCGGAGCTGGCCCAAGGGCGTTGGGTGAGGCGGAGTCTAGCCCTTAGCCCTCGGGCGAGGCGGATCTGACCCAAGGGCGTCGGGCGAGGCGGAGTCTAGCCCTTCACCCTCGGGCGAGGCGGAGCTGGCCCAAGGGCGTCGGGTGAGGCGGAGTCTAGCCCTTAGCCCTCGAGTGAGGCGGAGCTGGCCCAAGGGTGTCGGGCGAGGCGGAACCAAACTTCTGTCATTTGGGCAAGAAACGCAGCGGCGCCCTTGTCCGTCCGGGAGTTTTTAACGTTCGATGATTATTGGTTCCATCTTCTGGGGTACCCCGGTATTAGGTCCCCGTCAGTAGCTTCCGAGCCCCCGGGTGATTTGGACAGAATCGCCCGGGGGGTGCTTTTGATTCCGTCAGAGTTAACTTGCCAGAGGGTGCGCGCGAGCGCACCCGATGGGTGTAGCCCCCGAGCCCCCGGGTGATTCGAGTAGAGTCGCCCGGGGGGGGGTAGTATCGGACCCCTCGCGGGTAAGGCTGAAAGACTTGGTTTTTTGTCAGCTGGATATTTTTAAGGGAATCGTGGTATTCCGTTCGCGGGATTTTTATTCAGTGCCGGTCTGGCTAGGACCTGATAGCGGATCGAGGCCCTAGTGATGCTTGCGTCCTTGAGCCCCGGTAGTTTGTGGGCCTATCCCTCGTTGGGACGACCCTTTGGCTCCGGGACCCTAGGTGGGCCGGAGGGAAAAGCTCTGTGACCTGTGTCCCCTTGATGGAGAGAGAGTCCTGGTCCGCCTAGGGAAGGCGAACCGTCCGACGTGATTTTTTTGGGAAGGGATAGGGGTCGTGTGCACGTATCCTGCGAGGTGACGCGGCAGTGCGCGTGGCAGGCTCGGAGATCGAGTCGGATGGTTGCCCTTCTCGCATCCGTCGCCCCTATAAAACCATGGGGTTCGCCCCCAGGGTTTCACGTTTTGCCTCCTCGCCTTCGCGTCCTCAGCCTCCGCCGCCAATCGCCTGCGCCTCTTGCACCCATACTGCCTCCGCCATCAAACTCGCTGCTGCCTTCTTCCCCGTGCCGCTCCTACCGTCGTAATGGACCCGGGGTACAAATCCAACATCTCTCCTCAGCGCTTAGAGGGCCTCGTTCGCCGAGGCCTCCTTCGCCCGTTGACCGCCGCCGAGGAGTGGCGGCTGCCTGGTGAAGAGGGGGAACCGGAGCCTCCCAAAGGGTACATCATTTCTTTCGCCCACTTCCACGAGCGAGGATTCGCCACGCCCGCCCATCAGTTCCTTCGGGGACTGATGGACTACTATCAGGTGGAGCTTCAACACCTTACCCCCAACGGGATTCAGCACATTGCGGCGTTTGTTGCCCTGTGTGAGGGGTTCTTGGGGATCGATCCCCACTTTGACCTGTGGCGGTATCTCTTTGCCGTCAATCTCATGAAGAGGCGGGTCGGGAAGCAAGATCTGCACGCGTCGGTGGGGTGCGCCAGTATCCACCTCCGCAACACCCGGGCGGGGGCGTATCCGTTAATGCGTCTGACCACCTCTAACAAGGGGTGGCATTCGCAGTGGTTCTATGTCAAGAACGACGCCGCTGCTCCCTTGCCGGCCTTCACTGGGCGCTACATCTTGGAAGCCCCGG
The DNA here is from genome assembly GCA_904845875.1 of Miscanthus lutarioriparius. Classification (NCBI taxonomy): domain Eukaryota; kingdom Viridiplantae; phylum Streptophyta; class Magnoliopsida; order Poales; family Poaceae; genus Miscanthus; species Miscanthus lutarioriparius. Next base: position 89,261,132 of record CAJGYO010000014.1, read on the forward strand.
AGTCATAGGGGTGGGGTGTTTAGGCCAAGGACAAGAAGCATCTCAACGGCCTTCTCGCTGCCCTCCGAACTCTGAAGGAGAGGGGCGTGAAAGGGTCGGGGATTATTGGTGCCTACCACGCGAGGAGGGTTGCACCGCTGATGGCACGCGCGCTTCCCCTGTATTAGATGGTGCCTGAAGCGTCGTTCGAAGGGACGGCGCTCGCCGATGAAGCGCTCCCTCCTTCCGAGGTGGCACAACGCATTAAGGAGGCGATGGAGCCCACGAAGGACTCCGTTGGCGTCGTCCTCGACTTCGTGTACCCAGTGCCGGGGCATCCCCCAATGCGGCCGGAGCCAGGGTTTATTGACTTTGTAAGTTTTCTTTTCCCTTGCTCCTCTTTCCGCTTGAAATTTCTGATCCCCTGATGCTAACCGTGGGATAGCGGGATTAGCCGGGGACTGTTCTTCAAGAACAGCCCGGTTCTGCTGCCGAAGGACCCAACCCGGGCGACAACAAACCGCCCTGGCCGATTGGGACAAGAAGATGAGGGAGCTCGTGAAGAAGAAGGCGATACGGAAGCAGCAAGCTCGCGATCGAGGAGAGGAGACTAGTAGTGATGATGACGACGATGATGACGACGACGATGATGAGACGGCAACCAGTGTGGATTGGGGTGACCTGGTGAACGAGGACTCGCTGTCCATGTAGGGACCCCTTCCATTCCACGCGGAGGGAAGTGAGTTCGTGGGGACGGTGGAGCCGGGCCTACCTCTGGGTCCGGCGGGAGCCGGAGGATCCGCCGTCACTCGCGGGGTGCCGGCGGAGGATCGATGGATGGGAGGGGACAGATCCGATGCCGTCCCCGAGGTACTGGCGGAGGAGGGTGGTTCTGACGCCGCGCCCCATGAGCTGATGGAGGGGGCGGCTCTAGCGCCGCGCCCCATGAGCCGATGGAGGGGAGCGGCTCTGGTGCTGCACCCCCGGAGGCAAGAGAGACGAGCCCCCCTGCGTCAGAGCAGGGGGCAGGCTCGAAACAGTCCCGTCCACATGAGTTGGAGCAGGGGTCCAGGGGTTCGTCCCCGAAACGCACCCGTCGACCGAAAGCGTCAGAGTACGTCACCGATTCCCCTCGCTTTCTTCCTTTATTTCTCCGTTCCGACCTTATGCCCTTTTTCTGTTTTGCAGATTCTTGCGATGAGGCCACCCTTTGGGGCCGACGCCTAGGAAGAGCCTCGCTCTCCAGGTAGGGCGGATTACGCTGCCCGGCGTCACCCCTATTTCGGGTAGGAGTGACGCTGCCGCTGCGGCCTCGTTGGCTGGTCCGGCAGCGCCCACGGTGGCGGTCGTGCCCTTGGTGGTTGTCGAGCAGACGGCTGCGACTGCGACAAGTCAGGAGCAGCCGGATGCAGCCGCGGTGGTGTCCGAGGGGGTGGCGCATTCTGTGTCCCTGGCGGCCCAAGTGACGGTGCCTAACGTGGGCCGGGCGGAGTTGGATGCCGCCGTGGCGGCGTTTGACAGAGCAGCGCAGTTCGCACCGCAGAGGTCCAGACGGAGGTGGCTGCGACCGCGACAAGCCCGGCAGAGTCAGATACTGCCGTGGTGGCATCCGAGGAGGTGGCGCAATCTGTGCTATCGGCGGTCCAGGCCGTGGCGCCCGGGGCAGGCCGGATGGAGGAGGACGCGACCGAAAGGTCTCTGGGCGTCGTGGCGGTGGTGGGAAGGACTAGAAGGGAGCTGCCTTTGGCCCTGTTGTCGGGGGGCAACCGCTCTCCCGCGAGGGGAGAGCCGCCGCTCCAGTGGATGGCTGCCGAGGACCCAACATCGGCTCTGTTCTCGCTCGATGATGCTGCTGAGAGCCTGGAGTGGGAAAATGTGGACATCGGGTTCTCGGCTGCGTTGAATGCCTTGAATGAGGCCAGTGGTGCCTTGCGCGAAATCCTCGCTCCTTCTAGCCAGGTATTCACTTGATCTTCTCGCTTGTTTTCTTCTTTCTTCACACATTTCTGTGTTTTCGTGTCTTCTGATTCTGATCCTCCTTTCAGAATATTATTGCTCGTAGCCGGGACAAGTCTCGGTTCCTTCGTGATCAAAAGGTGGAATGGGACCGCCTTACCGAGGACGCCAGGCTGCGAGGAGATGTGGGCGCGCAACTCGCTGCCGCCCAGCAGCGGGAGGCCGAGGCGCGTCGGGATGCGGAGGAGGCTCATGGAATGTTTGAGGACCTGATGGCGAGGGTAAAGTTGGACAAGGAGGATGCCACCAGGGTTCGAAAGGAGCGGGACGAGCTGCTACAGAAGGACGCCGCGGCCAGTGAGCGGGCCGGCGAGCTCCTAGCGGAGCTGGAGACAGAGCAAGACCTCAAACTGAAAGCTGAGGAGAGGTCCATGGCATTGAAGCAATGGGTGGACCGGGACGCCAAGACGATCACCCGGTTGCGCGAGGAGCAGGACGAGCTACGCCGGACTGAGGAAAGACTTCGCTCAAAACGCAGTGCAGCCCGTGAGGGTCGCGACCAGGCCATCTTGGAGCACGATGAGGCGCGTGGGGTGGCCGATTCCCTCTGGGTGGATCTTGGAGACGCGGTGAACCGATGGTTGGACGTTGAGAATGTTGTCGTCGGGCTAGAGAAGGAGCTTACTGAAGTGCGAGGGATCCTCCGGGTCGAGGGCGACGAGCACGACCTTTTGCAAGCTGCTATCGGAGTGGTCACTGACGCCCTAAGGGTGGCGCAGCTAGAAGGATCTAGCTCGCTTGCAGCTCATGCCGCGGGAATCACGGCACGGGTAGGCCAACTTGAGGAGGACACCTTTCATGCCGGGATCACCCAAGCCTTTGTCGTCGCCCATTCCCATTACGATCAGGAGATTAAACTAGAGGTAATGAGCCATGGCTTCGCGCCTGTCTATGATGACAATGAGCTGGACGAGATGGAAAAGGCAGTGGCTCCCCTCGCGTGGAACCTGACGGACAAACTGAAACAAGAGGTTCTCCCTTCGTGAAAGTAGTTTAGCTTGATAAACACTTATTTGTAATATGTGAACAAGTGTCAGTACTTTTGTGTCCTGGAAACGGTTTTGTCATTTTCGTTTAGTTTGTTTGATTTTACCTTCTTCTCTCTATAATGTTTTTTCGAAAAAAGAAAGGAGGTACCCATACCTTTATCAGCCTCTGAGTGAGATCCGACCCCTTGCGGTTGGTGGGGTCAGATGTTACTGGAGACCAAATCGAAGGAGGCGAACTTACGTTTGTATTTACTCGTACCCCTTACCTAGGACTTTGATGATCGCTGCGTAACTGCGCGTTATGAGCTTGCTAACGGGGATGTTCGGACGGAATCCGACCCCGTTTGCTTCGCGGCAGGGTCGACGAAGCCCTCGGGTGGCGTTCCGTTACTCCTTTGCCCGCCTTCCAACAGATTTCCCCTCAATGGGGTTTCTATGGGCTCGGCTAGAGGCTGGATTGAACAAGAAGGTTGAGATGACCCCATTTGCATTAATGCGGGTCGAGCTAAGGCCGTTGAGGCTCATCTGTGTTTTCTCCCCTGGCTCTTGTTTGACGTGAAGCGGCCCCGGACCCTTCGCTGGTCAGCCTTTGAACCTCGGTCTCTCGATCTTGGATCAAGCGGCTCAAGCGCCCGAGCCCTTTAGGGCCTGTTAGGGGCCGACCGTGTTTTCGCGCGCTATCCTGTCCTCGGTTTCCGTGACTAGAGGGGCTGAGTTGACGACACTTGCCTTGATGGCTTGAGTGTCACGCTCAATGAGCTCACTAATGGGTATGTTCGTGTGGAATCCGGATCCATCGTTCGCTGACGGGGTCGGCAGAGTCCTCATGTGGCATTCCACTACTTCTTAACCCGCCTCCCGGCAGATGCCCGAGCCGTTCGCTAGGCTCAGGTGGCCCGTTGGCCTCTCCTCGACAGAGATTCTGTGGGTCTGGCTCGAGGTTAGAATCGAACGAGAAAGGTCGAAATGTCCTTGTCCGTTTCTGAACGGGGTCGGGCGAGGCCGCTAGGGCTCATTTCGGTTTTCCTCCCCTGGCTCTGTTTGACATGAGGCGGCCTCGAGCCCTTCGCGGGCCAGCCTTCAAACCCCGGTCAGGCGTCGCTCATGTTGAATGAGGCGGCTACCGCTTCGTGACGTGACACGAAGCGTTGGGATGCAAGAATTTACATATGCAACGTTTGGATGTATGGATTTAGCCTATAATTTAATCAAAATGAAAGCGAGGGTCGGTAACGTTACCTTGGTGGTATGAGCCGTGGGAAGCTCCTACCAGACATGTTTGTGCCAGGCTCGGGCCTGACGTTTTCGACGAGGCCGGCGTAACCTGCATAAGTATTGCCATTTTTGTTTTTGTCTCTTGGCGGCGATTCAAGCCGCTCGATTGATTTTTAAGCGATATGTCAGCTTCCCCCCTGAAGGGGGGCTCTGCAGGTAGACCCCTCCGAACTCCATGCGGGAAGGCGGGTGCTAAGGCTAGTAATGTGAGGAACTATGAATGTGATTATGCTGGTGAACAAAAAACACCGTAGCCGTCGGGGCGTAGGGTCTGTTGGTTCGTCCAGTTGTATTCATCGTTTTGTTCCCACACGCCGTGCTTCCGGCTTTTTAAATGTAAGGAGGGGTCGGGCTAAGAGGGTGTTTAAACAAATAGGCGCCCTCAGCAACCCCGAGCGATGTCCGTGCCCCTGCCGTTGCTGGGGTCGGAGGTTCGGTAAAGAATTCGACACTCAAAGTAAGTAAACAAGGGTGCTTATCTTTCAATTGGCCGTTCGTTCGTTGTTTTGCCTGGGCCACCCGATCGACCTAGGAGGCCCGCTGGGCTCCCCCTGGAGGGAGGTTCCATCGTTGGGTCATTCCATGGTCCTGCCTGGGGAAGCGGAGAGTCGCATGCAGGTGAGCGTGCCCGGTTCTCGCGTCTGGGGCGCATTAGTGGCGGGCCATGCCTGGGTGACGTTCTGGCTTACCAGGCGACGTCCCGTCGACCAGAGCACGTCCCGTCGTTTCCGGCGCGTCCCCTCATATTTCTGTCAGCATTAATTTCGCATTTGTATTGAATAGGGGAAGGCAGAGAGTTTTTCGTCCGAACCTTTCGCCTTTCCTTAGCTGCTAAGCCCCCTCTTTAAATAGGGGGGGAAGGAGTTCTCGCCCCACCTCCCTGCCAGCCTCTGAGCCGCCACCTCTTCTCCTTCCTTTTCACCGAATGCATCGGCTCCTAAGTAAGAGAGGGTAATGCCAAGGAGAGAAGAACTCACAGATCCGCTCGTGAATCTGGAGCGCGATGTCGAGCTGGAGGTCATCCAACATAGATGAGGTGGCGTGGTTCGCCTGTGCTGAGGAGGGGTCACCGCCGCCCGACGCCGTTGTCAGGGTTGCGGCTGATGATGATGGTGTAGTCCTTGGGCGTCCTGGTGGAGGCGCCGTTGTCGGGGTCGCGACTGGCGACGATGGCATAGTTCTTGGGCGTCTCGGCGGAGGCGCCGTTGTCGCCGGCGTGGTGCCCGTTGTCGCAGATGACGGCGCTATCGAAGATCCGGCGGAGTGGTGGGGCGTCGCCGATGGAGAGCGTAATGCGGCGGCCGTAGTAGACGAACTGGTCCATGTACATGCCCGGACGTTGCCGATGGAGAGCTTGGCGCGGCGGTCACAGTAGATGAACTGGTCCGTGTACATGCCCAGACGTCGCCGATGGAGAGCTTGGCGCGGCGGCCGCAATAGTTCTTGTAGTAAAGTTTAAGCAGAGATTGTAATTGAATAAGTTTGGGGGAGCTCCTAAGTGAACAGTCTTTTGAATTTTAGGAGTGCATTAGTCCTTTGCGTGATGAAGTCACTTTTTAAGTGGTGAATTTGTGCAAAAATGAACAAATTTTCATGTTTTGTTACGGCAAACAGCTTTTCAGCTTCCTCTTTTATAGAAGAGGTTTTGATGCCCTCTGACTCTTCCCATGACATAAATTGCAAAAAACTAGGAGTGTGGGTGAATTAGTTCTGATTTACGCTAGTGAGCAAAGAGGTTGTAGCCGCTGGGGCGTGGGTCTCCCGCAGTCCTACCAGTTGTATTCAAAATTTGTTCCCGAAATCTTAGCCTTTAGGAATTGTTATGAGAAGAACGGAAAACTTAGAGAAAGTTTGCAAAGATAACGCAGGAAGTGTCTGCACAATGTACTTGTATTATTCGTATCAGCCCCCAAGTGAGGTTTGGCCCCTCGTGATTTGTAGAGGTCGGATGTCACTAAAGATCGGGGATTTGTAAAAACTGATAAGAAAAACATGTGTTTATTTAAGGGTAGAAACGACGTAGCTGCTCAATGTTCCAGGCGTTGGTGAAGACCTCGTCGTTGATGGTTTTCAACTTGTAGGCGCCTGGGCAGAGTACCTCCGCGACAACGTACGGCCCCTCCCAGGGCGGGGAGAGCTTGTGGCGGTTCTTGTTGCTCTGCACGAGGCGGAGGACGAGGTCCCCGACGTTGAAGGCTCGGTCCCTCACCTGTCGGTTGTGGTACCGTCGCAACGCCTGCTGGTACTTGGCTAAACGGAGGAGGGCGATGTCGCGGGCTTCGTCTTGCTGGTCCGTGGCGTCTTGGTGGGATGCCTCAGCCCCCTATTCGTCGTATGCTCTGATTCTTGGTGCCCCATAGTCAAGGTTCGGCGCTTCTCCTAGCAGTGGTGTGGTGGTGGCGGCGGGCGGCATGGTGTGGTGGTGGCAGTTCTTGAGGTGCCATGGGTTTCCAGGGCATTTGTACGTGCCCTGGAAATTACCCACAAAGATCTCCATCAGATCCGCCCAACTTTGAATGGCGTTGGACGGTAGGTGCTCCAACCACGCTCGCGCCGAATCGGCCAAGAACAGCGGGGGATTGTGAATAATGAAATCATCATCACTCGCACCACCGGCTTGACAGGCAAGCCGATAGTCTTTGAGCCAAAGCCCGGGGTTTGTTTCCCCAGAATATTTAGGGATATTGGTAGGCGGTCGGTACCTTGTTGGGAAAGCAGCGTTGAGGATGTGTCGGCCGAAGGCCTAAGGGCCTGGTAGGCCGGGGCTCGGGCTCCGGTCCTCGCCGCTGTCGTAGCGTCCACCGCGTCGAGGATGATAGCCGCGGCGGGCTCCTTCCCTCGCGTCGCCGTGGATGCGCCTACGGGCATCGATGGTGCTGCGCCGTGGATGTACCGGGACAGCGGTGTGCTGCCTGCCACCTGATGGTGTCTGGTGAACGGACGTGTCCTTGGTGGGGTGCACCGAGGGTGTGCGCTGGCTGGCGTCGGGCTTGCGTCACCGAGACAACAAGCTTTTCCGCCTGCTGCGCCGCCGCACGCTCGAGCAACGTGCGAATTTCTCGGCGGGCCCAGCGATCCTCGGATGTCGCGGCCTCTGGAAGGCCGTGCAGCAAGGCCGTCGTAGTGGCGATGTTTTGGCTCGCCCGAGTGAAGTGAGGGAGGGTCCCGTCGTCGGTGAGGATCCTCTGGTATACAGTGCGGGCCGTGGCGCGCGCGCCCACCGTCTTCGCGGCGTTCGATCTCGCGATTGATGTTCGCGTACTCCCGCACGAGCCCTTGTCCGGCCTCATCGATCTCCAGTTTCCGGGCTTGCAGCTGCTCCATCCTTAAGCGCGATGGGGCCGCTGCCTCCCCCCCGGACCTGCCGTCATGGTTGCTTGTTGGGGTTGCCTCTTCCCCGGAAATGCTTTCGATGTGCCCCTCGGGGGTTTGTGCCATGAAGCATTCCCGAGAGGGGTGATGGCTCCCCCTGCTGGAGTCAGAGCTGGAGGACGATCCTGGCTCCTCCGTGAGAAGCCTGTGGAGAGTCTCCGTATCGTGTTCAATTGCCCCCACGAACTCGCTGTCCGTGGGCGGCTGAACCATGCGTAGTGCTAGAAAGTGGCTAGCGGTCGCCGCAGCGTTGCGGAGGCCGAACGAAAACGTTGTTGGGGCGCTTCGCATGTGGCATTCTGGAGAGAGGGTGATGCAGCGTGGGGCCTCCCTGGATGACTGGGGTCCAAGGGAGACGCCAGGCTGGCCCTCATGCCTCCGGTGGCTGAAGTTGACGGAAGGGAGAGACTGGACGGCCGTGTGGGCCAGCGCCAGTTCTCCTCCTAGTGTGACGATGAAATCCAGGTCACCGAAACGCACGTGTGTGCCCGGGACCCAGCTGATTGCATGGTTGGCCATCCGATGCCTGATTTGGAACGCGCAAAGGCCCCTACCTAGCGTGCCAACTGTCGGTGTTTCGAACAAGCACCGGCAAGTAAATTTATAGTGATGCACGTTAGGCCCGGATGGTGCGCTAAAGGACACAAGATTTATACTGGTTCGGGCTGAATGTCCCTACGTCCAGTCTGTTGCTGCTCATGTTATTAGCACCGAAAATGGTTCGTAGTAGGGGGTACAAACGGTCGAGAGAGGGACTGGTCCCAAGTCTCTGATGGAAGGGTCGAAAGGATGCCAGAGCTTGGTAGCAGCTTGACTGTGTGTGATGTGTGTTGTGTCAAAAGTCGGTCCTATGGTTGGAGGAAGCACCTCCCCTTTTATAGATGAAGGGGACGGTTTTACAAGTGAGAGGGAAAGGGTGCGTATGCTACTGAGCCTTGTTGTTCACGTCTACCCAACCATGTTGTCCATTCCGGCGGATATCAGGTAAGGGTAAGCGCCTACAATACTGTCGATGCCACTGTAGAATGTCAGGATGGCTACAGAGTACTGCTCCACGCAGGGTGTGGACTCTGGTATAGTCGTTTTGACTTATGAGCCTTGCCCAGCCTTGCTCCGCACGCCTTCTGGTTCTTACGAATCCCCGTCGGAGGGATGTGGGGTCGGAGTCCGGAGTAACGCTGTGGGCAAGGCCTTCCGATCGGAGAGAGCGTCTGAAGGCCGAAACGAGTGCTCCGATCTGGTGGGCCCGAGGGATCGTGGAGCGGGTGCCGCTCCCTTGAGACCACAGCGCGGCGACCACACATCCGTCATTGGGGAGGGCGCGAGCCCTTTCCTGGACCGTAGTGGTTGTCGTATGTCTACGTCGGGTTCCGTGTCTGAGGACTGAAGGCGGCGCCTACAACTCTGTAGGACGAAGAGCACGCGCCCGCAACACTATTTAGGCCCTGCCATGCCTGGAAGGGTCTAAAGCACGCATCCCGTCATTCCCTGGCAGTACTTTTTCTGTCGGGGCGCAGAGTATGGTCCTCGAAGGCGCGGTTGACCCGAACGTCTTGTCCTACCCTGTACCTATCATCATGAGGGAGCGGGGAGAGGTTGTCAGGCGGGACGGAACAGTCTTCGGACATCGGGCGAGGCGAGGTTCATCCTCGGACGTCGGGCGTGGTAGAGCCTAGCTTATAGTACAGAGCTTTATCTCCATATATTCCATTATTTGTCGCAATATATAACACATGCTCAACTTGTCAGAAGATGACCATGCTGTGCATGCTGATAGACATTGCATTGCTATACTCACTCTCACGGATATATGAGTAGTTAATTAACCTCGGATCCTCAGAAGCAGAACTTTTAATGAATAAATGTGAATTTTGCTTGTGCAGCTATTCATATGTTGTCAGCCGTAAGGGACTTTCTAACCCCCCCCCCCACCCCACCCACACACACACACACACACACACACAAAAAAATGGTTGTGAAAAACTTACAGTAACTGAATAAATGGCGAAAATGAAAATAAACAAGCAGGCACAAGGGGATAAGGGACGGAAGGGAGAGGGCAACAGTGCATATGTTACCATGGATGTGGATTCGAAGTTGAGGAGGTCCTGAACCAGGGAGGCGACGCCGCCATGGGGACCTAGCTGGTGATGGTCAGGCTGGAAACGAGGCGGAGAGCCCCAGCCGCTATGTAGTATGATGCCGGGCTCGGAGGTTGGATGATAGTGGGGACGATAGTGATCGTCACCATGGTTGTCTCCCCCCGTGAAGCACCTGAGGATGTTCCCCATGGATCCCTGCCTTCTTCAAGCTCTCTCTCCTCTTCTTCGTGGTCATTCTCTGCAAAGCTGCTGCTGCTGCTTCATCCACTTCACTTCTAAAGTTAAAGCTGGCTGAGGCGAGTGAAGATGAAGAGGAATATGGTGGTGGCCGGTGGGACCGGCATAGTACAAGTGGATAAGAAAAAGAAGCAAGACAAGGCCGTAGACCATCATCCAGGAGAGTGACCGGATTGACTTGAGACGACCATTCAGTCTTGTGTGCTTTTTTCAGGAAACACTCTGTCATTAACTCATTATGTTGTATACTTGTATCTACGTGATGACGAGATACTAGATTCAAAGGCGCCACAAAACTTTGCTTCAACAGTAATAGATGCTACAAATTCACTAAGGATTTCTCACTAAAATAATTTTCTCTTCTGTGCCTTCAAAAGAATAGATAGATAGTGTTTACATTATCAGACACCATTTCCTCAAGCCCAAAAAACAATTTGGAATGCCCTAAATAAGCAAAAATGCTATATGTGGTATATGCAACTGCAATAGTCACCACAAGGTGGGCCCATGATGCCACTGTTCGTCTTCATCCTATTTGATCGTAGGATTTATAAATGGGTCATGGACGACCGTGGTAGGCATTAGTGAGACATTTGGTTGTGCCAACACCTATTTTGTGGAGGCCGACTTGGATCGATGATGGTGCCAGGATGGAGGCAGGAGAGGCTTAGAGCAATTACAACAGGGCATCAAATAGGCCGCTAAACCAAAATTTGAGAGTTTATATAAAAACACAGCTCCAACATGGTTCCTACTAGTGTGCACGCGCAGGGAATTGTGTCCCGCGTCTCCGCATACAAACCGTGCTACTTCCTCTGCCATCCCCGACGTGGCTCCCTTCTCTAGAGACCTCCCTCTGAAAGGTTCTTGTTTGGTTTTGTTAATTGAGTGACAACCTAGGTGGTCTGATTGTGTTTAATATGAGATACATAGGTGATTAGTCCACAGGTACACTTGTGTGAGCAACTCATACCATAGAGGTGAAATGGCTTGGATTAGTTATAAGGCTCACACATGTGATGGAGGAGCTCATTCCATATGAGACATGACATGGAGTCATGTGACTAAGGTGGAGAAGATTAAGATGAGGCTTGGCTTAATAGACCGGTTGCAAGAGTGAAGGGCAAGTCGAGGACTTGGCGCCAATGGACCAAGGCAACGGTGAAGAACAAGTGAGGTCAAGATCGATGAACCAATACGGTTACATGATGATATGAAGTGGATCATATCATTTGTGATATGATTCGTGCATGTGTTGCATCGGTATCAAAGGAGATTGAATGGAATGCGCAAGACAAAGGTATATTTCTAGGGCATTTAATTTCACCGGTCATAGGTTTGTAGAGAAGTTTATTACCGGGTTTAGGATAGATGGCCGTACTATCAAGAGCGGTAAACTTGTTTGCATATCGGTCATCTAGTACCACTCGAGTGATCTAACTTTGCATCGTTGCTAGGATCGAGTGGCGTGGTGATTTGAGTGCTAATCCTTTGGAAAAATATTTGTGAAAAGCTAACACACATGCACAAGGTGGTGTATCACTTGGTGGTGTTAGCACATTTGCAAAGGAGAAAAAGTTGGAAGAGAGGAGGAGTTTGCAGGAAGCTTGGGTTGCTTTCTGGACAATGGCGGATTGTTTGCCCTTTGGTGGCAGACTGTCTGTGGTCCTCGGACGCTGACGATTAGGGGACATTGGACGCGACGCTTGCACTGTTCATAGGCTAACAGGTGAACGGCGAATTGTTCGGGCCCTGGGGCGGACTGTCCGTCGGCTAATTTCTGAGGTACAGAGATTCTGGATAGGTTCTGGACATGTTCTCGGGTTTGAACAGCGGACTATCCGCCTATAATTCCTAGACTGTCTGTCGTAACCGTTTGAACTCCAATGGTTAGTTTCAAGTGAACGGTGGACTGTCCAGGCCCTAAGGGGTGGATTGTCTGGGGTGACCGTTGCGGCATCTAACAGCTAGTTTCAGCATAAGGGCGGACTTTCCGGGACTATAAGGGTGGATTGTCCGTAGTTCACTTTTCAGCACGCTCCCAAACGGCTAGTTTGAGGCCTCTCTATGAATAGAAGAGGTGGCCCGCCATTTGGGGTGCTTGGCACCTTAGGGACTTAGTGTCCTTGTGTGAGAGTGCTTGGGAGCCCTCCAACTCACTTGTGATTAGTGCTAATCATATTCGCTAAGTGAGAGAGCGATTCTAGTGCGGTGCATGAGAGATTGCAAATGTGGGCACTAGGTGATCAAATTGCAAGCCGGTGGTGCTTGTTACTCTTGGAGGTTGCCACCTCCTAGATGGCTTGGTAGTGGTCTCCATTGAAGCATACAAAGAAGATTGTGTGGTGCTCCAGAGAAGTGCTTGTGAGGGGTATTGTGCTCGCCCCGCAGGGATCGCGAAGAGCAACTTTAGTTGAGCGAGACGCGAAGGGCTACGAGTGGTCCGGCCATGTCAAGTGCTAGAGCTTATGGTAAGCACTCCACGTGGGAGAGTGTGACTTGTGGGTCACCACTAGCAAGAGGACCAGTGGCAACCTTGGAGCTTGTCTCAACGGGGACTAGCGTGTTGGCAAGCACTTGAACCTCGGGACCGTTGGTTTGTGATCCCCATACACAAGCTTGTATTTATATATTCATACATTGTGCTTGTTGTGTAATTGCTCTTGTATTTAGTTAGCTTGTGTAGCTTACTAATTACCTTCTTGCTTGAGTAGCATAAAAGTAGCTCCCTTGTGCAACTAGCTTACTTTTGTAGTAAATTAGTTGTATTGCTTAGTTTGTATAGCTAAGTAAATTGAGCTCTCTAATTTGGCTTGTGTAGCCTTGTTATTGAGCATTGCTAGTGAGCTTAGGTGACTTTGTGCTTTTGCTTACTAGTATGTGTAGGTGCTCTTCGATTGCTTGAGTACTAGTTGCATAGGTTTGTGTGACTTTGCTACTAGAATTGCTTAGGTGAGCTCTAACTAGCCCAGCACCTTTGTTGTTTAATTAGGATCTTTATAAGGTACTTGTGAACTTAGATAGATGGTGTAGTCTTGGCTAGACCGATAGTTTTAATTTTGCATTTATTTTGGTTAGCCGTGCGATTAATTTTAGAAAGGACTATTCACCCCCCCTCTAATCCGCTATCTCGACCCTACACATGGTATCAGAGCTAGGTGTCTTATTTGTGATCTTCACCGACCCGAGAGGATGGCAAACTTTGGGCTAAATGTTGTTTGTGACACATTTTTTATGGCACACACTATGCATGGTGGAAACGTCATATGCTTGATCATTTCCGTGATTTGGATCCCAAGGCATGGAGGATCATCATTGTTGGTTTTTCTCGTGATGCTTTGGATAAGGACAACCTAACCCAAGCACAAGAGGATTGCTTACAACTTGATACACGTGCTCTTTATTATCTAACGTGTGCCTTATATGATGATGTTTTTAGACGTGTGTGGGATTTGGAGTGCTCATGATATGTAGATGGCACTCCAAGCTTTCTACGATGACTCCTCCACTTGGGATGATGGTAAATTCAAGAAGGAGGATGATCCAAAGGAGAGTGCGCATGAGTGTGTTGAGCATGACCACAATTTGGTGATTGTGTAGAAGATTGCTCCACCTCATGGTCAAGTGATGATGATGATGATCGTTCTACCACAAGTTCACTTGACAAGATGAAGGATGATGACTCAAGTGATGCAAATGATGCTTCTACTCCATGCACACTTGATGATGATGATGGTTTGTGCTCGGGATATGAGAGTGACACTTCTACAAGGTGACACAAAGGTATTTAATGCTAATGTGGTTGATTATGTTGATTCATATGATGAGCTTGTTAGTAGACTTGCTAGCATGACCATGTCTTTAGAAAATGAGAAAGCAAAAACATTGAAATTAGAAAAACAAAACTCATTTATAAAGAATTCATGTGAAGAACATAAACACTTACTTGATGTTCTTAAATCTTCACATGATGAGCTAAAATTGACTCATGAGAAGCTTCTTGTGTCTCATGAAAAATTATTAGAACAACATGCTTCTCTCATTAAAGCATTCTCAAAGAAACTTAAAAAGAATAAGAGCTCATCACATGAGTCAAGTGATCAATTGCAACATGTGACTAACTCTTGTGATGTAGGAAAGAAGCATGTATCCACCTCTTGTGATGATTTATTAGATATGCCATGTTTTTCACAAATAGATGCTTGTTCAACTTCTATGTCTTGTGAGACTAACTTTTAAAGGAGAACAATGAGCTCAAAAGAGAAGTGAAAAAATTGAGCAACAAGCTAGAGATGTGCTACAACTCAAAAGTCACATTTGAGCATATGTTGAAGACTCAAAGAAACTTCAATGACATGAGTGGCACAAGATCAAAGGCAAGAGATGGGGCAAGAGAAGATATGAAAGAGAGATGAAAAAGCAAGAACAAGAAAAGCTCTCTCATTTCATGTGCTTCAAATGCCATGAAGTGGGACATCTTGCAAATGGTTTCCCAAATAAAGAAAAGCTCAAGTTGAAGAAAGAAGAAGAGAGGCTAAAGCATGTCAAATGCTTCAAGTGCCGCACATGGGGTCATCTCACCTCTATGTGCCCAACCAAGCAATTGGTGAAGCAACAAGAAGAGCCTCAACCAAAGCCACAAGTTGAGCAAAAAACAATCCAAGAGCAAATCAATATCAACCATGAAGTTGGTGGTGACTTGATGATGAAGAAGAAGAAAACAAGAAGGGATAGAAGAGAAAGGTATCCAATGCTAAATCAAGATGCAAAGATGATGAGCAAGACTCAAGATGAGAAGAAGGTGTATGCTCACATCAAGTGCTTTAAGTATAAAGATATGGGACAATTTGCCATGAAGTGTCCTACCAAGCTTCAGAAGAAGGCTCAAGCAACTCATGAGAGGCAAGGCAATGAGAAGCAATATAAGAGAAAGGAAGAGAAGACTCTAACCAAGAGAAATTGCTACTCATATTGAGAAAGGGGACACGTGGCTAATTCATGTCCCATAGGTAACACTCCTAAGCCCATCTTAATTAATGATGATTCTATGCTTAGAAATGATGGAAATGGTACCTCATTAGTTGCAATTGCAAAACATCCCGTTACTCATACTAAGGCAATGTCTAAGTATGTTGCTTCTAATTTGAGAGGACCCAAACTTATTTGGGTACCATCAAAAAGTGGATGAATGTGTGTAGGTACCATCAGCATTGGAGACTTGGTTCAAGTGATATTCATATTGTTAACCATATAGTTGAGCCAAGTATTGCAAAGTGATGATCATTATCCCAATGCCATGACAAGTTAGTGAAGTCCAAGTGCTACAACATATAAGTGTTATAATTCAAGTTGTGGTGGTTGATTGGAATTATTTGGTGGCTTTCAAATATTCGAGTTAAAGCTTGCTATGAATGATCATGAGCTATAAAGGTATATCTTTAGTTGATCTACTTCATTTGTGTGCATATGAGTTGATTGAATTGGATATATATGTTTATGTTGCTTGCTACGAGATTATTGAATAGAATAATTAATTAATAATCAAGTATGGATTAATTTGAGTTGGATAAATTCATAATATGACTTTTATTAAGTGCATTGAATGGATTTATGTCTTGTGAAAGTATTCAAACAAGTTAGTTTCAAGTTTAATTCACATTTGATGAAGAATAGCTCAAGCATTGAAATCTGTCCATTAAAATCTAAGGTAGCTGAGATCAAGTCTGAATTCAAGTGATCAAATCTATTTTGATTGGCTTGCAATTTGGTATGCATGTTGTACACTTATGGTATGAGTTTATGTACAAATTTCATAACTATTGGATAAGAGATGCTACAGTTTTGGAGTGGATCTTGTCAACTATAGTGCAGTAGTTTTCAGCATGTAGCAGTGTTGGATGATGTGAAATATGGTAGCAATCTAGAAGTCAAATGAAGCTCAAATTTTTGCAGCTGCTAGATGACTTAGTTAAGCACATCTCCACTAAATTTAATGGTATTTAGATCTGTACATTGGGAGTTATGGATAATTCTTTGAATGGTATAGAATCTACCAGAAAAGTGGTATTTATTGGATTGATCAAGAGTCACTTTGATTAAAAGGTCCTCAAGTTGGAAACATGTTTATAAGTGTTTGAGGTACCTAAGTTTTGTTTTGGATTGATCTAGAAGCACGACAAGCAAAGAGTACAAGGCTATTTAATTGAGGAGTGTACTTGACATATATTTAGTACTCAAATTGGAAGATCAAGATCAAACTCAAGATGAAGATAAAGTTTTTTAGTGATAATTGAAGATCATTAGGTAGAAACAAAAGGACTTAAAGAAGGATTCAGGTTACTCATCAAATTAAGTCTTTCACTTGGATCAATCAATCAAGATATTTCAAGTGAGTGTTAAGAATGGTTCTTTGAGAGAGATCACTTCTCCCTATGTGTAGGGACTTGTCGCCTTTTGTAGGTAAACCGAGTGTGGTGCTTGGAAGGCTAAAATGGAAGTGGTAGTCTAAGGGACATTTGAGATGCTTTATTGAAGCAACCAAAAGGGTTGATCTAGATAGCAAGCAACACCCAAAAAGAGAGCTAGTCATGAAAATTCAAGTGTTATTCTCACATATAGTGCTCTCATGCAAGCAATGGAGAAATGAAGAAGCAAGCCAACCACAACAAGAGTTAGTGCACTTGATCATTAGTGGTTCACATTTCATATGGGTGAAAATGGAATTGAAATATTGATGATTGGCCTTCACCAAGCTATAAATTGGACTTCACATTGCTATTGAAGAAACAAATTAGAATCTATGTGACTATCCTCTTCTCCAACATAGCAAAGGTATCATTGTAATGTGCATGATCATTTCATCCCTTACTAGCATGCGGATAGTGCATATAGTACATGCTTATTAGGATCATGCATAACAAATGAAATTTTAAAATTCATAGCCTACCACTATTGCTTTAATGATTAGTTGAATCAAGTGGTAGCGTATGAGTTTGTTCATGAGCTAGTGAACCCAAGTACTTGATTTATTTTGGATTGCCAACAAGTGACAAGTATAACCTCGATAAGATATCCGCTTAATGTGTGTGAAGAAGCTTAGAAGGGTTCAAACCGGACTTGGAAACTTAGGCAAATCAATCTAGTTCAAGTCAACATAGAAGCTCATGAAGATGACAAGTGTTCAAGAAATGGTTATAATTGACAAATCTTACAAGTGGTTCCATGATTGTTCCTACATGTGCTATATCTACATTATCACATAAGTTACAAGTGAGATTCATACAAGTGGTATCTAGCACGTCAAATGGTGGTTCCACAAGTGATCCTCAACTTTAAGCGATCATCAAGTGAAGCAAATTCCCTCACATACAAGAACTCAAGATTATCAAGTGGATGACACATGTTATGACATAAGGGGAGGTGCCCCACCAATTAGTATCAAGGTCAAAGATTCTACATGAGGTATCTCAAGGGCTACAAGTGGTATCATTCCAACATATGTGGTAGTGTCCATAAAAAATGCAAGATTCAAGTATCAACCATCCTTCCCTAGAGCAACCCTTTGTATCAAGAGATGCACATCTTTTGTGGAAATTGATGACAAAGGAGGAGAGATTAGTACAAAGATATCACGGGAAGTTGGATTTGGACATGGATATGGATAAATAAGGAGCAACATTGAGGAATGAAGAAGGATCAAAATTTTTGGACAAGAGAAGCACACAAGTAGGGGGAGCAAGCTCATGAACTTTGATTGATTGCATTTGATATGTGCATATTCATGTGCTTGCTTGCATTGCATAAGTCTTTAAGTTTGATATGCATGCTTGTGTGTTGTATGCTAGTTATAGAACTTGAATGATGAAATGATAAATAGCATGCATAGGATGGTAGATAGACTTGTGTTTTTACAAGATGTACTAGAACCTTGTTTATAATGTTGATCTCATGGGGTTTCTAGTGTTTATGTTGTTTAGCTACTCATGGTGCTAAGGATGGTGTCAAAATGTGCACTCCGATTAGTATCACGCTTCAAAGGTTATTCTATACACCTTAACATCATTTGGTAGTAATTACTCTCCCATAATTCCAATCTATGTATATGTGCAAGCTTCAAACCAAACACTCTAGCACATATATAGGGAGAGCTAATACTATCAATTCGGGTTTGTGGTACTTGTCCAAAATCATTTACACAAGGTAAAATTGCTTGGGCAAGCAACATGAATTCATTTGAGCTTAATTTCTATATCTTTGTAGAGTTGTCATCAATTACCAAAAAGGGGAAGATTGAAAGGTCCTTGTTTGGTTTTGGTAATTGAGTGACAACCTAGGTGGACTGATTGTGTTTAATGTGAGATACAAAGGTGATTAGTCCACATGTATACTTGTGTGAGCAACTCATGCCATAGAGGTGAAATGGCTTGGATTTGTTGCAAGGCTCACACATGTGATGAAGGAGCTCATTGCATATGAGACATGACATGGAGTCATGTGACTAAGGTGGAGAAGATCAAGATAAGGCTTGGCTTGATGGATCGGTTGCAAGAGTGAAGGGCAAGTCAAGGACTTGGCGCCGATGGACCAAGGCAACGATGAAGAGCAAGTGAGGTCAAGATCGATGAACCAATACGGTCACATGATGATATGAAGTGGATCATATCATTTGTGATATGATTGGTGCATGTGTTGCATCAACATCAAAGGAGATGGAATGGAATACGCAAGGCAAAGGTATATTTCTAGGGCATTTCATTTCACCGGTCATAGGTGTGTAGAGAAGTTTCTTACTGAGTTTAGGATAGATGGCCGTACTATCAAGAGGGGCAAACTTGTTTGCATATCGGTCATCTAGTGTCACTCGAGTGATCTAACTTTGCATCATTGCTAGGATCGAGTGGCATGGTGATTTGAGTGCTAATCCTTTAGAAAAAAATGTTTGTGAAAAGCTAACACACATGCACAAGGTGGTGTATCACTTGGTGGTGTTGGCACATTTGGAAAGGAAAAGAAGTTGGAAGAGAGGAGGAGTTTGCATGAAGCTTGGGTTGCTTTCTGGACAATGGCGGACTGTTTACCCTTTGGTGGTGGATTGTCTGCGGTCCTCGAACGTTGACGATTTAGGGGACATCGAGACGCGACGCTTGCACTGTTCATAGGCTAACAGGTGAACGGCGGATTGTCCGGGCCCTGGGGCGGACTGTCCGTAAACTAATTTCCAAGGAATAGAGGTTTTGGACAGGTTCGGACATGTTCTCGGGTTTGAACGGTGGATTGTCCGCCTATAATTCCTGGACTGTCCGCCATAACCGTTTGAACTCCAACGGCTAGTTTTAGGTGAACGGCGGATTGTCCGGGCCCTAAGGGGTGGACTATCTGGGGTGATAGTTGCTGCTCCTAACGGCTAGTTTTAGCATAAGGACGGACTGTCCGGGCCTATAATGGCGGACTATCCGCAGTTCACTTTTCAGCACGCACCCAAACAGCTAGTTTGAGGCATCCCTCTACAAATAAAGGTGGTGGCCGGCCATTTGGGGTGCTTGGCACCTTGGGGACTTAGTGTCCTTGTGTGAGAGTGCTTGGGAGCCCTCAAACTCACTTGTGATTAGTGCTAATCATATCCGCTAAGTGAGAGAGTGATTCTAGTGCGGTGCATGAGAGATTGCAAGTGTTGGCACTAGGTGATCGAGTTGCAAACCGGTGGTGCTTGTTACCCTTGGAGGTTGCCACCTCCTAGATGGCTTGTTGGTGGTCACCATTGAAGCACGCAAAGAAGATTGTGCAGTGCTCTGGAGAAAGATTTCTAAGGGGTATTGTGCTCACCCCATGTGAGCCACGAAGAGCAACTTTAGTAGAGGGAGACACAAAGAGCGACAAGTGGTCCGACCGGGTCAAAGTGCTAGAGCTTGTGGTAAGCACTCCACGTGGGAGAGTGTGACTTGTGGGTCACCACTAGCAAGAGGACCGGTAGCAACCTTGAAGCTTGTCTCAATGGGGACAAGCTTGGTAGCAACCAAGTGAACCTCGAGGTAAAAAATCACCGTGTCATCATCTTGTCGTTGGTTTGTGATCCCCATACACAAGCTTGTATTTACATATTCATACATTGTGCTTGTTGTGTAGTTGCTCTTGTATTTAGTTAGTTTGTGTAGCTTGCTAATTACCTTCTTGCTTGAGTAGCATAAAAGTAGCTACCTTGTGCAACTAGCTTACTTTTGTAGTAAATTAGTTGCCTTGCTTAGTTTGTGTTGCTAAGTAAATTGGGCTCTCTAATTTATCTTGTGTAGCCTTGTTATTGGGCATTACTAGTGAACTTAGGTGGCTTTGTGCTTTTGCTTACTAGTATGTGTAGGAGCTCTCCGGTTGCTTGAGTACTAGTTGCATAGGTTTGTGTGACCTTGCTACTAGAATTGTTTAGGTGAGCTCTATCTAGCCCGGAACCTTTGTTGTCTAATTAAGATCTTTATAAGGTGCTTGTGAACTTAGATAGAGGGGTGTAGTCTTGGCTAAACCGATAGTTTTAATTCCGCATTTATTTCGATTAGCCCGCGCGATTAATGTCAGAAAGGATTATTCACCCCCCCCCTAGTCTGCCATCTCGACCCTACACCCTCCCTCCTCCTCACGATGACCTTTGGTGCGGCTTCCTTGACAAGGCCCCTTGGGTCAGCAGTGGCTCCTCGCTCCAACCCCTCTTCCCTCTACGAACCCATCCCTGGCAAACCCCTTCCCCATGAGACCCTCCACCCAGTCGGGCTCGGCGATGTCTCTCTACATCAATGGCGCAGATGCAACGACTGTAGAGAAACATCGCGAGGATCTCGTTCCCCACACTAGCACAGCTCCCCTTCCCATTCCTTCTCCGGTGACCGGCCATAGCTTAGATGATTAGGTTACTATGAATATGAGTGTTGGAAGAGAATGATGAGCGGATCTTGTGTGTCAGTGTTTACCGGAATAGATTTAAGGGTCGCTATGCATATGGGTGTTGGAAGAGAATGACGAGTGGGCCTCGTGTGTCAGTGTTTATCGGAATAGATTTGAGAGCTCCTACGCATATGGGTGTTGGAAGAGAATGATGAGTGGATCTCGTGTGTCGGTGTTTACCCGAATAGATTTGAGGGCTGCTATGCATATGGGTGTTGGAAGAGAATGACGTGTGGATCTCATGTATCAGTGTTTATCGGAATAAATTTGAGGGCTGCTATGCTAGAGTAGATGAAAAATAATTAGACCAATCAAAAATGGGAGGAGTCCTCAAATAAAAAAAATAGAGACCATGATTTGAGGGCTTTTATTGGAGTTGCTCTTAATGCCAATAGCGCATTGCATCGACTTGAGATTCCATAGCCTTATAATAGAAACAAATCTAAGAGCACAAATTTGTGTTTTTGAATCTGTGTATAAAAGTTAAGTATATGATTAAAGGTATACAAGGAACTGACCACAACGATCATAAATGAATTTATACTTGTGATCCTATAAAGTACCCTACTAAGATTAGATAAATTTTACATAATTATTTTATCCAACCTGTAGATGTTCAAATTAGTTGCATTCTACTTTCTCCGTTCCAAATTATAAGACGTTTGATTTTTTTGACACAAAGTTTGACTATTCGTCTTATTCAAAAATTTATATAAAATATCACTTCTTTTTTCATAGCTTGCTTTATTAATAAAAGTTTTTCAAGAGTGACTTAAATTTAACTATGTTTGTATAAAATTTTTGAATAAAATGAGTGGTCAAACTTGGGGTAAAAAAAAGTTAAATGTCTTATAATTTAGGACTTTTGTACGTAGACGTCTTAAACGTGTTTGGTACCGAGGCAACATGGCGTGAATCTCAAGTGGAAAGAAAGATTAGACGCAGCACACAGTCAATCAAGCAAGCCACAGTGAGAGTGACAAACAAAACAAAGAAGTGTGCAACTTGTTGGCGCCAAGCAGAGTTGTTCGACGAGTGCCGCGCGCTAACGTGTTCTTCGTTGTGCTTTGTTTTGCCTTAAAAACATCATCAGGGAAAAAATCCCTCCTAGCTGACCAACTGATTACAAGAGAGAGCTTGACAAAATTAAATTAACACCGGCCGACAAGGGAAAATAATCAGCCATGGATGGATCCTTCTAATCATTGACGGAGGTTCCGGCGGCGACGGTTTTCTTGGGCGGCTGCTGCTGGATGACGAGGATGGAGACCTTGGACGCGAACTCCGCGGAGGCGAGCATGTCCCCCAGCACACCCAGCTCCGGGAACTCGCTCCACTCCGACAGCCCGCTGGTGAGCGCCGTCGACCCCTCCGGGTCACCTTCGCCCTCCCCGCCACGCCGCCCCACGATGAGCAGGTCGAACTTCTCGCTCATGGCGCGCACCACCGACGCGGTGCCCTCCGCGTCCTCCACCGTCTTCTCCACGTACACCACCCGCTCGTTGTCCCTGTGCCTAGCCCAGAACTCCTGCAGCAGCTCCTCGTCCCGCGCCTCGTCTTGCCCGCCCATCCCGACCCAGTTCCGGAGCTTGAACCGCACCACCGTCAGCGACATGGTCCCGGCCTCCGGCATCCGCGCCGCGTACGCCAGCGCTTCGCGGTCGTCGGCGCCGCCCACGAAGTAGAGCGCCGCCCGCTGGAGCAGGCTGTTGGCGGCGGTGGCGCACGCCGACCCGGACGCGAGGCCGTGGTCCACGAGGATGGCGACGGAGCAGGGCGCGTACTGCAGCACGCTACGGTTGATGGAGCGGATGGCGTTGTTCGCCGTGCTCCGCGCGCCGTCGGAGGACTTGTGGAAGGGGAGCAGGATGAGGTTGGCCTTCCGGCTGTGCGCCAGCGAGCACACGTCGCGGTGCATCGAGCTGAAGGGCGCCTGCGCCACGTACGGGCTCACCGTCACCGCCCCCGGGGCCGCCTGCTGCTCGAAGTACCGGAACGCGTTCACGATGCGGTCCGACGGCGTCGGGTTGCCGCCGCTGTTGGACGACCTCGTGCTCTTCCGGTGGGGCTTCAGCACGGACGCGGCGCGGCCGACGAGCTCCGTGAGGTGGAGCACGATGAGCGACATGGGCGAGTCGCGGGAGGAACCCGACGCCTCCAGCAGGTCGATCAGCGGCGCCGCGTGGTCCTCGCTGTAGAGGCAGGTGAGCACGCGGAGGTCGGCGCTCAGCCGCGCGTGCTCCAGCGACCGCCGCTTCGCCCGCGCGAACTGCCCCGACGGGTCGTACAGCAGCTTGATCAGCGGCGTGGACACGGCGGTGATGAGCACCATGGACATGGTGAGCGTCGAGTAGTGCTCCGCCGTGGCCTTCATGGTGTCGCCCCAGTTGTTGATGGCGGCCACCTCCACGATGCCCCGGATGTTGAGCATGAGCGCCAGCACGATGGCGTCCCGGAACGGCATGGTGAAGAAGAGCCCCGCGGCGACGCAGCCGACGAGCTTGCCGGAGACGCAGAGCGCCACGAACAGCTCCAGCGCGCCCCACTTCGACGCCTCGGACTTGGTGAACTCGGCGAGGTCGTTTCGGTAGCCGGAGAGCGCCATGTAGACGGGCAGGAAGAGCGCGATGAAGAAGGAGTCGAGGCGCTCCGTCATGGTGGCGCCGATGGGCATGCCGCCGGGGAGCGCCAGCCCCAGCATCATGGGCCCGATCATGTACTTGAACCCGATGGCGTCCGTCACCAGCGCCGACAGCAGCGCGGCGATGACCACCACCACGAAGGAGCCCTCGGAGAGGAGCGCCCCCGTCGAGGAGCGCCATGTAGACGAAGCCGACGAAGAGCACGAACGCGATGAAGGAGGCGAGGATCTTGGCCGTGAACGCCGGCGACTTGGCATCGCCGATGAGGATGACCGCGGCGGTGCAGGCTCGGATGAACCAGGAGGTGACGTCGGTGATGAGCGACGCCGTGAGCGCGATGCGGCCGAGGTCGGTGTTGAGGAGGTCGAGGTCGGAGAGCGCGTCGGCGATGACGGGGAACGAGGAGAGAGAGAGGCGGACAGCGAGCTCGGTGACGAGCGAGGAGCCCTGTAGGTCATCGGGCAGCGTGGGCTGGAGCGCGTGGAAGACGGGCAGGGTGACGGCGAGCGGGACGACGGCGCCCATGATGCCGACGGCGACGGCGCGGCCGCTGGGGCGGCGGAGGAGGCTGAGGTCGGTCTTGACGCCCATGGAGAAGAGGAAGAGGATGAGCGCCACCAGGGACACGCTCTCGAGGATGTACGTGCCGCGCTCGGAGAAGAGCACGTCGCGGAAGGACGCGCTGCGGCCCAGCACGGTGGGGCCTAAGAAGATGCCGACGAGCATGTGGGTGACGAAGCGCGACTGGCCGAGCCGGCGGAGCACGAGGTGGGCGGCCGCGGAGAGGACAAGGATGACGGAGACCTGGACGAGGAGCAGCGGCAGGGAGAAGCGCAGCGGCTGGTCGCCCAGGAACATGCCCTGCGAGTTCACCAGGTTGTTATCGTAGCACGCCGCCGCCAGCGGCTTCACCGTCGGCTCCAGCGCCCGCGACGACAGGTTCGCCACCGCCGTCATCTCGCTCTCCGGCGGCCTCTCTGCTAGAATGCGATGCTAATTAAGTGATGATCTGTCAGCTACTACCTAGGCTGCACCATTGCATTGGTTGCTGCCATTTGCCTGGAATTGGATCGATCGAGCTGCTCTTGTGTTTCTGGGCAATGGTTGCTCTGCATGGGTGGCATCAATTCAGTGTGGCTGTGAGACACTGAAGCCTGAAGGGGGCTTTTGATTTTGGCTATTTTTAGTTGTGGATGGGAGAGACTAGACGGTGACGACATAGGAATTGAACGCCGCTTTATTGGGGGCAAAACATTGGTCCAAAAATAGAGACGAAGATAGCTGTAACATTTGAAAAGAACCAATTTAAACCGGATTGAATTTTACGGTAGCTGATGGTTTCTGCAATTGATAAGCCGACTGAGGCTGATTTGTTGTTAGAGAAAAAATAGCTGATAAGTTCAAGCGAACGGGGGCCTTGCAGTTCGCTTGATGTTGGGTAACATCAACATCAATGGCGCATCCGTCCCAGGCTCGTAAATGGACGTGGTCGGAGAAGAAACATGCCGGCGGAGGGCGATGAGACGTGCTTGCGCCAGGGTCGTTGGCGTCGCGCAAACGGGCTACTTTAGTGCGTTCCCCCCAGGGCTCGTGGACAAAAAGTTTCGGGTTCAAGTAATTGTGCTTGGGCCTCTATTTGGCTCAGGAGAGAACGCTCTAGCGTCCGCGAGGAGGTTGAGCCCGGCCGGTTAGAGCTAGTAAGGCCCAGTTTTGGAATGCGAGATTAGGACACACTTGCGTTGGAGTTTTTTCAACAAAACAGATGATTGATAGAAATGTTAGCAGCATCGCAGACACGTGCATCCAAAAAAGGGTGGCTAGCACCATCAATACTAATCTGGTCTCGTTTGCAGCAGAATTGTTGTTGCAATCTCAACACCCGGACGACCACACCTCTGCAGTCGCTGGTGATTAAGCACATAATAAGGCGCTCAGACCAAGCAGTTGAGCAGATTTGTTCTTCGGAGAAGTTGGTGTACAGGCTGGTTCGGATGCTACGCTCAGAGGATCTTGATGTAGGTATCAAGGAAAACATTGCAGAAATTGTCGCCAAGCTTGCTTGCAAGCTGCGCCTAGCAGACATACCTGGAGCAGCCCACTGCATATCATCCCTACTCGATCCTCGTTTCGCGAAAGAGGCAGCACAAACATCAGGCCGCAACTTCATTGGCATCGACTGGCGGACCCTTGTTCATGGACTTGTGATTCTTGGTGAGCTTGCCTCGGACTCGGAGAATTGCAGAGAGATCCACAGCACCATAGCACCAGTTAGCAATGGACTACGTATGGTCATCAAGGATGATGCAACGACAGTTCAGATAGTCAGGGAATCCTTACGTGTGGTGGCGAAGCTTACCAGAGGGACAGGTGAGTGCAGCACGAAATTATGCCATGAATTAGGATTAACTGTTAAGTAATCTGCTGCATCTTGTGCGCAAACAAGCAAAGTAGAAGCAAGACGAGGAAGCGGAGCTGTCGTAGAAGCAGTAGCTTCCCCCGACAATATACAATACAACAGTAGCGACCATGAATAAAAAAGCCTCTAGTTTACAACGAGTTGGCAGCTTTTCCCGGGCCGGAGAACTACTTAAAAGTTTGATTGGTCGCCTTTCTTGGATATGTGTTCAATTTAGTACAATACAAACTACAACTAGATCAAAAGGCGCCGAACGACTCACCTACCGCATTGTAGCCACAGCAGGGGTAGACGTCAAAGTCAGCACTACTGTCACATCTAGTCACTGTAGCAACATGTTAGCCTGATATGTCTGTGTACTAGGATTAGACGGGTAGAGTTGTATATATAGTTTGCCACTGCAACTCAATAAAGAGAGCGAGTTTAGTTTTGTCATCTTCTCTACAGAGCTCCAGCCAACGCTGGTGCTTGTGTTGTGTGTATGTGTGCTCTGTTCTCCCTCCCTTCTTCTATCTATATCCATAGTGTGTGCTCGGCAACGATAGTGCGTGGTCGACAACGCTGGTGAGTGGTCGGCTCACTCGTGCCGGAGATTCAGGGAGCCAACAAGTGGTATCGGAGCCGTACAAGCACCGTCACCAGACTAACCGCTGACGATGATAGACGGTTTGGAGATGGCCAACAGCAGCGGCGCTGCTGTGGCTGCCCAGCCACGACAGAAGATCGTTGTGCGCACGGTGCGAGAGGTCAGCGGCACCAGTTGGCTGACGCTGACTCGCACCAACTATGGCAAGTGGTCGGTGACCATGAAGGTCGCTCAGAGCCCAATGGCTCTGGAATGCTGTTGACAATGGCACCGACAACGAAGAAGACGACATGTCAACATTGGAGGCTATCCTCGCTGCTGTGCCAGCAGAGTATAGGGAGTCGTTGGGGGCGAAGAGCTCTGCTAAGGAGGTGTGGGAGGCCATTGCGGCGATGCGCGTCGGTTCCGACAGCGCAAAGAAGGTGACGGCCCAGCTGCTGAAGCAGGAATACGCCGACCTCAAGTTCAAGGGTGGTGAATCGGTGGAGGACTTCTCCCTCCGCCTGCATATGCTCATCAGCAAGCTAAGGAGCCACGTCGTCACCATTGACGAAGAAGAGGCGGTTTTCAAGTACCTTCACTCCGTGTCGTCAAAGTACATCCAGATCGCTCTCTCCATAGAGACGATGCTGGACTTGTCCACCCTCACCATTGCGGATGTGATAGGCCGTCTGTGGGCGGTGGACGAGCGCATGGAGCATGCGACAGCAATGAAGGACAGCGGCAAGTTACTGCTGACAGAGGAGGAGTGGGCTGCCCGGAGGAACTCCGGGGTAGCCTCTTCCATCCGCGGTGACGATGGCAAGCGCCGCGGCAAGGCTTCTTTGGAGAAGAAGAAGAAAGTCGACCCCAACGTCTGTCGACGCTGTGGGAAGATGGGCCATTGGGTAAGGGAGTGCCCAAATCGCAAGCAGGAGAAGAAGGCTGAGGCTCATCTGGCGCAAGCTGATGCCACTTTCCTAATGGCGACATTCTGTGCACTGCACGACGTTGAGGCCAAGGAGAAGGAAGAGGTAAAGGCGGTGAAAGGGCCTGGGAAGACTCTGAAAGCTGTCTACCTCGACGAACCGTGCGCCCAAGTCCACCTCGGACGTGTGGGCGGCGAGCAGAAGCAGCGGTGGTACCTGGACTTCAAGGCAGCCTTCTCCGAGCACGACGACGACATGACCGGCGCGGTGAAGTTCGGTGACGGCTCATGGGTGGCGATCCGAGGGGGTGGCACCATCATCTTTAGGTGCCAGAACGGCGAGCACCGCGCACTAACGGATGTATATTACATCCCGCAGCTACGTTCAAGCATCATCAGCATTGGCCATCTAGATGAGCGCGGTAGCGAGGTACTGATCAAGGATGGCATCCTCAGGATCAGGGACCGGGAGCAGCGCCTTCTTGCCAAGGTGAAGAGGTCTCGAAACTGGCTGTACCTGCTCGACTTGAAGGTGGAGCAACCGGTGTGCCTGCTAGCACGGCACACAAAGGAGCCGTGGCTGTGGCATGTCCGGTTCAGCTATCTCAGCTTCGACATGCTTGGTCGGCTGGATAAGATGGTCCAAGGGCTCCCCCACATCGAGCACGGAGACGAGCTATGTGACAGCTGCCTGGTCGAAAAGCAGAGGAGGCTGCCGTTCCCAAAGGCGACCAAGTATCGCGCGGTGGATGCTCTCGAGCTCATCCACGACGATCTCTGTGGACCAATCACGCTAGCCACAAACGGTGGTCGGCGCTACTTCCTCCTGCTCGTGGATGATTGCAGTCGCTACATGTGGCTGCAACTCCTGACGAGCAAGGACGAAGCGGCGGCGGCGATCAAGAAGTTCAAGGCGCACGCGGAGGCGGAGAACAGAAAGAAGCTGTGCATGCTAAGGACTGATTGAGGCGGTGAATTCACTTCGGTAGAGTTCGCTGCGTACTACGCGGATCAAGGTGTAGTGCGACACCACACCGCGCCGTACTCGCCGCAGCAGAATGGAGTGGTGGAGCGGCGGAAGCAGACGGTGGTCGGCATGGCTCGATCCATGATGAAGGCAAAGGGCATGCCGGCAAGGTTCTAGGGTGAGGCGGTGACCACGACGGTGTTCGTCCTCAACCACGCGTCCACCAAGGCCCTAAAGGGCAAGACGTCATTCGAAGCTTGGTATGGGCGCAAGCTGAGCGTGTCCTTCCTCTGGACATTTGGCTACATCGGCCATGTCAGAAAGACAAAGCCGGTCCTCACCAAGCTGGAGGACAGGAGCACACCGATGGTGTTCCTGGACTATGCGGAAGGTACCAAGGCGTACTGACTCTATGACCCATGCGGAGGCAAGGTGGTTGTCTCGCGTGATGTCGTGTTTGACGAGAAGGCGGCCTGGGACTAGAATAGTCTGGGCACAGGGGAAGCTGGCGGCTTCACCAGTACCTTCATCGTCGAGCACTTGGTCATCCATGGGAGTGGAGACGCTGGAGAGGAGATGCCAAGCACTCCAGCAATAGAGCCGAGCACTCCTGGGGCGGTGCCGAGCACTTCGGGTGGGGTGCCGAGCACTCCAGGAGTGGAGCCAAGCGGTCCTACAGTGGTGTCAACCACTCTAGGACAGATGCCGAACACTCCCATGGTGGAGCCGAGAGGTCTTTGTAGTGGTGCCGACCACTCCAAGACTAGTGTCAAGCACTCCTGCAGTGGTGCCAACCACTCCAAGAGTGGTGACGAGCACTCTAGGAGGGATGCCGAGCACTCCAGGTGATGTGTCGACCACTCCGGCGGAACAGGGAACTCCATTGACGCCGATCGAGTTTGCCTCACCTCCAAGTGACATCACTGAGTTCGTGGATGCCTTCCACGAAGGTGAGAAGGTGCGGTTCCACAGGCTAGACAACATCGTCGGCGGTAAAGGGCCCTTAGGCCTGGTGGGACAGCTTCTAAATGACCCAGAGCTGCTCCTTGTCAGTGCAGAGGAACCACCCACGTTCGCACTGGCCAAGCGCGATACACATTGGCGACGGGCGATGCTGGAGGAGATGAAGGCGATCGAGGAAAATGAGACTTGGAAGCTCGTCGATCCACCTCCAGGATGTCGTCCGATCGGCTTGAAGTAGGTGTACAAGGTCAAGCAAGACGAGCGTGGCACCATTATTAAGCACAAGGCGTGCCTTGTCGCCCGAGGCTTTGTCCAGCGTGAGGGCATCGACTTCAAGGAAGTCTTTACGCCGGTAGCGCGCATGGAGTCTGTCCGTTTGCTACTGGCTTTGGCAGCAACAAAGGACTAGCGCGTCCATCACCTGGACGTAAAATCGGCCTTCCTCAACGGTGAACTAGCGGAGACAGTCCTGTCAGACAACCTCTGGGTTTCTCCGTCAAGGGAGCAGAGCACAGGGTGCTCTGACTGCGCAAGGCGCTCTACGGGCTGCGGCAAACCCCACGAGCGTGGAACGCCAAGCTTGATGCCACGCTGGGCGAGCTTGGGTTCACGAGGTGCGCAACCGAGCACGCGTTCTACACATGGCGGCGGGGGAAGGAGGTGCTCGTCGTCGGCGTGTATGTGGACGACTTGATCATCATCGGCGCACGTACAGAGGACATCGACAGCTTCAAGCGTGAGATGGCAGCTCATTTTCAAATGAGCGATCTCGGCGTGCTCTCCTACTATCTCGGCATCAAGGTGAGATAGGGGAAGGAGGCGCTCACGCTCGGTCAGAGCTCATACGCCTCGAAGCTGTTGGAGCGGAGCGGCATGGCTGAGTGCAAGCCGTGCATGACTCCGATGGAGAAGCGACTGAAACTGACGAAGGCTAGTACCACGGCGAAGGTAGATGCAACATTCTACGGGAGCATCATCGGCGGTCTGCGATACCTAGTCCACACAAGGTCAGACATTGCGTTCGCCGTGGGCTACGTTAGTCGCTTCATGGAGGATTCCAGAGAGGATCACTGGGCTGCGGTGAAGCGGCTGCTGCGCTACATCAAGGAGACGGTGGATCAGGGGATCATCTTCCTCAAGACCAACAGAAGTAGGTTGCAGCTCACTGTATTTAGCAATGCAGACATGGCGGGGGACATCGACGGACGACGGAGCACCTTTGGCGTACTCGTTTTTCTTGGGTTAGCTCCAATCTCATGGCTGTTACTGAAACAGAAGGTGGTGGCGCTGTCTACATGCGAGGCAGAGTACTTGGCGGCTGCCACAGCGGCGTGCCAAGTTGTGTGGCTGCGCCAGCTGCTGGGCGAGCTGACCGGTGTGGAAGCTCACCCACCAGCAATGATGGTGGACAACCAGCCCGCCATCGCCCTCGTGAAGAATCCGGTTCTCCATGACCGGAGCAAGCACATCGACGTCAAGTTCCACTTCCTCAGGGACTGTGTCGATGGAGGGCAGATCGTCATCGAGATCGTCGAAACTGGTCGGCAACTCGCGGACGTCCTCACCAAGCCGCTCGGCCGTCTTCGACTCACGGAGCTGAAGAAGATGATCGGCATGGAGGGGGTTCTAGGGTTAGCAGCAGGATTAGGGGAAGAATTGCTAAATAATCTGCTGCTTTCTGGTGTAAACGCACGGCAGGGGAAGGCGGTGCCGAACAGGCTCCCTGCTGTGGTACCGTAGCTGTTGCAGGGGCAGACGCCGAATGGCTCACCTGCCGCACTGTAGCCACAGCAGGAGCAGACACCAAAGTCAGACCTGCTGTCACATCTAGTCACTGTAGCAGCATGGTAGCCTAACATATCTGTGTACTAGGATTAGATGGGTAGAGTTGTATATATAGTTTGCCATTACAACTCAGTAAAGAGAGCGAGTTCAGTTTTGCCATCTCCTTTACAGAGCTCTGGCCAAAGCTGGTGCTTGTGCTGTGTATATGTGTGCTCTGTTCTCCCTCTCTTCTTCTATCTCTATCCATAGTGTATGCTCGGTAACGATAATGCGTGGTCGGCAACGCTGGTGAGTGGTCGGCTCACCCGTACCGAAAATCCAGGGGCCAACATTAGCAACAAAATATGGCAGGACAGCTGAAAACATACTTTGGATCTTGAGCAACAGTAGCTACCGCGACATGAGAATGCTAGCTGTCGAGATCCTCTCGAGGCTAACTTTGGATGCAACAAGAATGATCCAGTTTACTGCCGACCTGCGACGCCTACTCCTTGATCCTCAGGACAGCCCACTCAGGATTGAGGCTGGGAAAGCACTGATCGCCCGTGGAGACGAATTTTCAGACATTCAGCAGCTGGTCACAATCATGACTGATGAATACAGTAAGGAGTACAGGGCGGTGATTGCAGAAATTTGTGCCAAGTCCACAGCAGATCAGGATAGGATCAATCGCCTGAGCTCAGTAGCCAGTGCACTGTCCTCGGTACGTGCATATAAAATTTTGTTTTCACTGAATATTGTACTACAACAAGAATGTGCTACTATATATTATGCAAATATTCATGTTCACCTTTACTGTTGCAGGTACTTAAAGCCATAGTGACTGAAGCTACAAACCTTACCGAGCTTGTCAAGAGGAACAGCAAGTTTCTCGCGTCATTCTTAGGCCTCGCAGTGCAGATAAGTGAGAAGCTTGCGACCGCAGAGGCTTTTGCGGATGCGGTCACAGGGCTTCCAATGGGGAACAATACTATTTTTGCAGAGACGCTGAGCAGGATTATTGAGATGACGAAAGACCGTAGAAGCGAGGATGAAGCCTGCCTGGCGATCATGAAGTCTGCGACTAAGCTAGTTACGTGGATGATGGAAATCGACACCATCAGCCCCGGTTATTACATAGACTACTTCCGGCGGGAGAACATTGTTCAGAGACCGGAGTACGCCGGGTGGGCCATGGTTCACCTTGAAAGGTAAGTGGTTATGACCGGCGGTGCTGATGAGAAGGAAGGCTATGTGACGCTTCAGACGCTTGTGGAAACAGCCAAGAACAAGTTGGTTCCACAGCAGCCGCCGCCGCCGCCGCCGCTGCAGCAGCAGAGTTAGAATGCAAACCAAACCTATGGGCGGCAGAGGGAAGTTCAGCTCTTGTCATGTACTCATGTCGTTGTTCTGTTCCCTTGTGTGTTTTTCTTCAGATCAATGTATTGAATAACTTGTCAACAAACATTGTGGTTTTCTTTTCTTATGAAACTTGGCAGAGTCTGTAATAATCGTGGTCAGTTTGATGTATGTTCATGGAGAGGACTCAAGCCAGAACTATTTCTATTATCTAAATATAATAAATCTTAGTGGAAGAAGTCTGTTCCCTACTATGCAACGGATGAAACATGGCAGATGCAGCGTAGATGAGGTTTGAAACGTCAATCCATTGCCATGTGAGCAGCGGTGGGAAAATGTGGGTCTGGGCTGGAAACCCTAGCGTAAGACCGCCGCCGCCGCCACCAGACTTGACGGTGCCCCCACCCCACCTCCTCCCCCCGCCCCAACCCGACATGCATATCCCATAAGCCAAACACAAGTCACGCCGTTCTTCCTGCACGCAAACAACAGGAGCATGCAACACAGTAGGATGCACGCCCGTCGTCGGCTGGCGATCGGAACAATTCTTCAACGAGCTTGCAAAATGAACTAGTAATACACATGGACCGACACGCGGCCTGCAAATAATTCTCGATTGCACATTTACCACCGCCAATGGTACCGATCAATCGACCGGTGGCGCGGCAGGTTCCGCCAATTAAAAAAAAAAACAAATCAAGGTCCAAGCCTCGTGTTCCGGACAGCCAACAACGCGGGGAAGACGTAAAAATATCGCCACCACAGCCAACAACATTGTTTGGGCAATACCGGCGTGCATCATGATCCGCAACTTGATTACATTTTCGACATTTCCGTTTATTTTTACCCCGACCTCCACTTCCAGCCTTCTTCGACGCCTCAAGCCCTTCTTAATTCTTTTGCATCTCCTTTTGACTTGATATCATTTGGTGGATGTATATCGACTTCACGACGAGGAGATTTATTACCCGTGAAAGTTTCATATTCCTCATGTTTATCAACTCTCAGCAGTTCAGCCGCAATTTGTTGGAGAGGTTCTACTAGGTTGGATAAACTAGAATATAAAAAGTCTATCCCTTGGCGGAAGTTCTTGGCCAGCCACGGATAAGATCTTCACGGCTTGTTGCATGATTCTGAAATCTTTTCCGCATTGCCACCTCCATGGGATCCTTAGGCTTTTCATCTACGGGGTTACCTTCCTCATCAAAGGGTGGCATGAGATTCTCCCAGAAACAAGATCTGTTATGATTGTTGGCCTCGCCCTGAAATTGAAAGCTCTAGTTTGGAAAAAAATTGTATAGTACTAACCTAGTTTATCAAGATGTTTATGAGATAGGTCTCCCATCTCTACTCCAAGTGATGAAGCAATGAAAGATCATGACAATGGTGATAGCATGGTGATGATCAAATGCTTGAACTTGAAAAGAAGAAAGATGAAAAACAACTCATATCAAGGCAAAGGTATAAAATATAGGATGTTTGACTTTTGTTTATGAGTGATCAAGACACTTAGTGAGTGTGATCACATTTAGGATAGATAACATCTTATATTAAGAGGAGTGTAACTCAAATACCTTGAATAATGCAAGTGCCACTAGATGCTCTAAGTTGTTGCATGAAATGCATTTAGGATCTTAGTGGAGTGCTATATCCCTTGAAATTATTTCTGAAAATGGCTAACACATGTGTCACAAGGTTTTGGAGGTGTGAGATGGGCATGGTCGGTTTCAACTCCTCTCTCCCTCCCCGCCGGCACTCCAAAGGCGGATCAAACCTTTGGAAAAATGAAATGTCATTTTCTATGAATGGATGCAAAATTCTTGGTGGTTGCACATTTGAGCAAGGGTGAAGAAGTTAGAGTTGAAATGGAGTTGGTCGAAATGATGTTGTCCAAAAAGTATACCGGAATCCATGATTCACTCAATGACAAACCTATTGGAAAACCAATCATTTCCTATGAGTTCATAATCTGTTATGATAGAATTCCATTGTGACACAAAATCATCTGAATCAAGGTGTCCCGGAAACACACTTGTTTAGTCTTTCCCCTCGGGAGTTCATCGAAACGATTATAGGCGGCCCGACCTTCTCGGTCGAGTACCTTTTCCATGATATGCCACAGGCAAAATCTATGAGTCTGGACACTGGTAGAATCGAGCAATAGAGCCATCATGCTCGCATCTTCATTTGTTGTGATTAGATGAGGTGCTAACGCACCCATTGCCTTAAGAAAGGTCTTAAACAACCATACATTTGAATCGATCTTCATTTATAGCTAAGAATGGCCGCTCAAGGGATAACTCTTGCACAGTTTTCATTGACATAGCAACCTTGTGAAATTTCAAGCCCTCCCACTCATCTCCATCATTGATCCATCATCATTGTGAGATTGGGAGAGAATCCAAGTGCATTGCTTGAGTGATTGCATCTAGAGGCACTTGGTACACGAACAAGTCGTCTTTGGATTTCATTGTTTCTCTTGGTGGTTGCCACCACCTTTCCAGTTGGAGCAAATACAAGGATTTGTGCATCTGCAGTTGGTGATTGTTCGTGGTCGCCTTCGGTGAAATGAGGGAGTTGTACCTCCTCTTTGTGCACCGAAAGGTAACTCTAATAACCCACTCGTGTCATTGAGTTATCACTTGTGGGTATTCTTGTGGTGTCCAATCGTGTGGCCTTATGACAATTGAACAAAGTACTCTTTGCTCTCGAACCACCGTAGTAAATGCCTCTTATCTGGCGACACAACGGGACAAGCGTGTTGCCTCAACACGTGAACCTCGGGAGAAATTCGATACTCTCTTCTTTGTCATTCTCCGGTGATTGGCTATATATTATCTTGTGATTGGTTCATTCCATCACATTTGGTATAATCACTCTACTCGATTCATTTACATTCTTGCAAACTAGTTGATACAAGCTCTTTAATGTAATTAGAATTGAGAGCTTGCTTTATTAATACATTCATCTAGTTGAGCTCTTTAGAGTAGCAAGGTTGAGAGCTCTTAGTGAGTAATTACCAGCTAGTTTGCATACGAGTATTCATTGCAACTAGAATTGTTGGATAGGTGGTTGCAAAGATCATAGAACTAGCTTCAAGTTTGCATTACGCAATTTGTCATACTAATCAAATTGTAAAATAGTTGATTTGCAGATTTTAGGCAGGCTATTCACCCCCCTCAAGCCATAATAGGACCATATGTTCTATGCAACTTACTACTAAAGTCAAGAAGGTTTCGACTTTCGGTGTGCTTGTTTCAAGGTGGTCTCTCCCACTCGGCGTCGAGTAGCGACTCGATCGTGATGGTGGCATGATCATCGGCGACCGTCATGTTTCGGGCGGCGATAGCGTGATCGCAGCGACAGCGAGACTTGGTGGCATGGCGGCGGTGGGTGCCAACGCCACGGTGCTCGCCGCATGACGAAGCCTCGCTCCTTCTCCTGCGACACGCCACCCTGGTCGGTCTCGATGGTGCCGCAGCGGGCATTGGTGGCAGCCGATGGGATTAGATTACACGTCGGCGAATACAAGACTAACTTCGAAGGTGATTAGATTAGATCGCGCATCGCCGACCACGCCGATAACGCCACTACTTTACTACTACAAAGAAGCTTCCCGAGCGATCCGTGGCGCGCGTGGCGTTGTGCGTGGACGATCGGGCCCCCGCGATTGGTCGATCAATTCGACCCGGCCAAAGAGGAGTTCGCCGCCTCCGGGTCGTCATGAGCCGCCAAGGAGAGCACCAACACCGAGGTGTCCGTCGCTACAACAGCCCCTCGTGAATTTGAAGCACCGATGGCGACACCGGTTCCCCTGGACGACGAGCTCCTCGAGTCAACAACGCGACTTATCTACGATGTCGCGAGGGCTGAGGGCCGCCACGTACCACGCCACCACAAGCGGGAGCACCTAACGCCGCAGAGGGTTGCACCACCCCGCCGACGCGGCATCCCACACCACGGAAGTCGTCCCGACGTCTCGCACGATTCACCGAGGAGGTGGCGGAAGCGAATGCCGCCATTAATCGCTTGGCCCACCTGATTTGCAAGGTGGTGACCATGAGGCAACCCATGCCAGGGGGGGGTGGATTGCTAAAATAACCGGGCGCACATTCCGATCTCAAGCGGGCGAGGATTAGAGTCCAGTGGTCTAGATTGGAGTTTGCATAGTTTGCCAATCTCATCCGTTTCCATAGGGTGCGCTGACGAAGTTTTTCAAGGAACCGGACTCGATGTCGTTGTTCTGTTCCCTTGTGTGTTTTTCTTCAGCAATCAATGTATTGAAGACTTGTCGATGACAAACATTGTGGTTTTCTTTGAAGGGGACGAAACTTGGCAGAGTCTGTAATAATCGTGGTCAGTTTGATGTTATGTTCATTTATGTAATATCAAGTTTGCCAGAACTATTAGGATTATCTAAATATAATAAATCTTAGTGCTCATTAGAAATCTGTCCTATGTATGGTTAAACTCTCATTCTTCTTAATTACAATGATACGTAAATCTTTTGCGTATTCGAGAAAAAAAAATGTGAGCAGCGGTGCTTCAAATGCAGCATGGGCCTATATTCAATAAAATACAACAGCTCAACTTAACTGCCATCATTGTTATCAAAAGAAAAAACTTATCTGCCATCCGACAAACAAAAAATATTCTACAGTATTTATTTATTTATCAATTGAAGTTTCAATGTCTGCTTTCTTCAAATTAGCATAGGTAGCTGCAGTGCTGAAAACGATGCTCCAAACAAAAATGATAGAGAAGAAACCAAAGGATCGTACCATTTCCAGGGCCAAGGTACTCCGGGTTAGGCTTCAAAATGGAACGCCTGTCTGGCTTTTGGCCCAAGCCCAACAAATAAGATACGGCCCAACAACAGAGCAAGGCATGCATCTCCAGGAGACTAACGTTTTTGTGCTTCTTGATCCACCATCAATGAATGTTTTAAGCTGTGCTTGTTATATTTTTTTTTACTACTAAAATACCAGTGTTACAAATGCATACATGCATGTCCCATATTTTTTTAGAATGCATAACATCCGGTTGCCACCCCACCATACATCACGCAATGATTTGATCATTAAATTTAAGAATGAGCAACCATTCCATAGATCGATCATGTTGATATGGTGTCAGAAATTAACCTCACCGACAAATTACAGTTACAGCAAACGCAAACGGCAAACCCTTGACGGTTCACGCAACGTTAAGTAGCAGTAGTAATCTGAAGTCACATGCGAGCAGGATGAAGACGAACAACCATTCAGAGCCAGCCAGGGAACGATGAAATGCTACTCCTGTCCATATCACCTCATCCGTTTCAACAACCTGAATGCGACAGCCCATTACGCCAATCAAATCCTAGAAATTCCTTTTCAATTTGGCTGCCTCGCGTCCATCCATCGGTCCATGCACGAATGAATTTACGTGTACCAGCCATGAAAACGACGACCACCTCCCCATCCGATTGATGGATTCCTCAACCCCGCTGCTCCTCGCCGTCGTCTTCATCCAGCGAACTCGACCGCCTCCGCCAGCTCAGCACGCGCCCCAAGCGCGGCAGCCTGATCACGGAGTTGGCCCGCGCCACCCCCTCCAGCGCTCTCCACACCGTCGCCCCCTCCTCCGACGACGCCTCGCCACCGCCGTTACTCAGAGCCCTGCGGAAGCTGCTGCCCGTGAACGGCTTCACGTCGTCTCCTGTGCCCGGGACTGGGAGGAGGCTCTCCTCAGGACCAGGAGAGGCCCGCCGGTTCAGGTAGAGGCACACGACGGCGCAGTCGTCTACCATGGACGTCGGGTACTTGCGCCGCCACGCTCTGACAGCCCGGTCGATCAGCTGCCTCGCTGCCTTGGATGGGTCGCTGGCAGATGACACCAGCTTCACCACCTCCTTGTTCGACAGCACGTCCCATATCTGCAACAAGTTTTGGCAGCAAAGAAAATTCAGGTTTTGTTGCTCATGCTAAGGTTTTGGCAGAAAGGAAAATTCCGATTTTGCTGCTCATGCTACAGTAAAACCATATCATCTGAGCCTTTTTTGCCTATTTTGATTTGAAAAAAAAATCAGTATCAGCTAAAACTATCATTCATGGCAATAAATATATGACAGTGATATGTATGGTTTCAGTTAACAGTTTCTATTGTGGGTCTAATCTGAAAGGGATTTATGTTATTCTGTACCCAGATCATTTGGAATAGAACTGCATGCAGGCCTTTCTGATTAAAGAAACCTGGACTGAAAGTGACAGGAATCTGAAACTGCCAATCAAATAAATGAATTTTCATTTTTTATTTTTATTTTTTATTACCCCGTCAGTAGCAAGCACCAAGAACTCATCTTTCTCAGAGAGTTTCCTGCAGTAGACTTCAGGTGTGCAGATAAGGCCATGGTTCTTCAGGCAGAAGTCGCCGAAGGCCCTTGCCATGGCGAGGCCCGGCGCATCCTGGTCCGGCAGCCACATCCTAGGCACGTCTGGCTCGTCATCCATGGCGAACACTCTCCCCTTGCAGTTCAGAATCCTTGCGAGCTCACCTGTTGCAAGCACACAGGAATGCAAAATGCAGTCAAGATGTGTATGTATTCGTGCATGCGCCGATAACCATGAACTGATAAGTTTTGATACTCACTTGGAAGATCTGGCTTCAAGTCAGTGGTCAGCTGGACTGGGATCAGACGGTCCTTGCTGTCCCGGGTGCAAAGGACAGCACGTGAATCTCCCAAATTGGCAACGACCAAGTGATCACCCTGTGCATAAGGACAATTGGGCAACAAAATGAGTGATATGTATGCTTTACATATGTTGAATTAACCTTTAAGGTGTAGTTTTCAGTATTTGTATCTACAACCAAAACATGATTTCCAATACAGCTTGTAGTTACAGTACAAGTATATCACTGAACCCCATCTGATTTGCAAAGGAATTCAAATCACCGAAACAAGATTTCCAGTTCAGAATCAGTACCTGCCTAACAGCAGCGACTGCAGTTGTGCCGCTACAAATGCAGTCAATTCCTGAATGTTGCCTCAGCTCCTCATCCACCTGCTCAAATGTCTTCACGAATATGTTCTTCCAAGTGGAAAACAGCTGGCTCTCATAGCTTGTATCATCACTGGACGAGCTGCTATCTGACTTGTCAAAGGAATCCAAATCAGTGTTGCTTGAGGGGTCTTCTTCAGTTCTGAGCTTCAAACTATTGCTTGAGTCATCTTCTTCAGGTTTGAGCTTCAAACTATTGCTTGAGTCATCTTCTTCAGGTTTGAGCTTCAAACTATTGCTTGAGTCAGCTTCTTCAGGTTTGAGCTTCGAATTATTGCTTGAGTCATCTTCTTCAGGTTTAAGCTTCAAATTATCGCTCGAGGAATCTTCATCCCCAGTATTCGGTTTCAAAGCAGAGGCTAGTTTCACGGGAAGGGTGTCGCGGACATGGCGAGCGACTTCCCGGCCAAGAGGGCCATGTCCATCAAATACTCCGCAGAAGATGTGGCCTCTGTGGCCAGCAAAGTCCTAAGCATCTTGACACAATTGAGACTCATCAAGATCAAGTGAATCGCCGGTTCTAAATGTTCCGGTCTAGGTTGATGTACAATTCAAGCTTTCAGGACATTGGTGGTGGGCAATAAAGTTGGGGAAGTACATAATTTCAGGTTGCTAAAAAGATCAGTTCTTTTCCTTCTACTAATATCTCAGGTTGTAAGAATTCAATTCTTAGCAGCTATAGTAGATAGATCCAGTGCACTTTGCTCAAACTAAGTTGGTAAATACAACTCGCATTACAAGTTGCAACAACACCGTAGACAGCTTGCATATTGGGAAAACACACACAATAATGCAATATCCCAGATATTTCAGTTTTGTTAATTGCTATCATACTTGCTGGTTGGACAAAATCAACTGTGCAAGGAGCTATCAAATGCGAGGAACTAACTAGTAGGCAGAGGCTCTGCAACCGCAACCAATCCAAGGTCAAGGTGCAAGCAGAGAAGAGAGAGGGAGGGTGAGGTCATGCACCTGGGAGACGGTCATGGCGTCCTGGTTGGCACCCTTCCACCCCTGCTTGGTGTGCACGGAGACGCCGGCGCTTGTCCACAGGTGGTGGTGGAACAGGTCGTCGTGCATCCATGGGAAGCCCAAGCCCTCGTCGTCGTCCAGCTCCCCTGCTGCCGCCTTGCTGCAGCAGATCCCCATTGCTGCTACTGCCTTGCTTGCTCTTGCGCGTGAGCTCCGTGCTCGCCTCGACTACTCCAAGCAAGAGCAGGAGCAGCAGGAACGGTGGGTTAAATTTATGTCCCTAGGTTCATGGGTTGGTTCGTAGGTGTGGTGGGGGGCATTAATGACAGGACCGCTAGGCGCTAGCGGTAGGGCAGGGCAGCGTATGACGACGGACCATTCTAATTATAATTAGGCCCGTTTAGATTGCAAAAAAATTTTTGTCCAGCCTAATTTTTTTTTTAACTTTGAGCTTTTTGGAACTAAACGACATCCAAAAATTTTTGGCCTTGTACTATTGACGCTGGGGTTTTCGGCCTGGTACTATGCGGCTTGGGAGGCGTGAAGGACGCCTGTTTCCCCGCACCCACCCCTTATTCATTTACGCTTCGCCGACACTGGCCCTCTATCCCTCAGTCTCATCCACTCTCGAACCTTAGGGCGCCACCACCGGTCACTCCCTCCCACCGCCGCAGGTCTCCCGCCATCCCAACGCCGTCGCGCAGATCCACGAGCTCCGTCGCTAGATCCACGCTGTCGGAGTCCGAATCGAGGACCACCTTCGCGCGTTCGGTGATGGAAGGACATGACGGCGACAACATGAACGGCGCCGGCTACAATGGCGACCACGGCATCGGATCGGCGCCCGGCCACGGCTTCTGACGACGCGCGCGAGGATTTTCTGGCGCCCGGTAATCCTCAGGGCCATGCCGTGATAGCGACTCCTCCCCGACGACGGGCGCAAACCTTCTCGAGTTCAGTGAGCTTCAACCGATGATCGGCTAGGGTTGCAATCGCTGGATCTCAACGCCGACGAGGACTGGACGCAGATGCAGGCCTACGCGGGCTACATTCGGGGGGACAACGAGGTCCCCCCCCATGGCTCCCACCCCCATCCGCGTGCCTTCCCGCAACAGTGCACACAACCTCGGGTCGAACACTGGCATCGCCGACAGAGGAGGACAAGGAGCAGGCATGGGTGGAACATCCGTTGGAGGCGGCTTCGTCCCTCCTCTTTCTCCGCCACGGGGAGGCACGTCTAGCCGTCCTTAGGGCGCAGTTGATCTGGCGTGTCCATGGGGCAGGGGCCAGCCATTCTTGATGACAACTTCAATCAGACGACAACACGCACGCCCATGAGTCCGGTACAAATGCCACTCCCTTTCTCCTTGAACTTCTGTTTAGTAGTAGATCTGCTGAGTTACATGCATGTCTAGATTAACCTAGCTTAAGTGTTCTGTGATACAAATTTAAGCTACAACAGTTGTAGATATTGATTAACCTAGCTTAAGTGTTTACCAAATGCTTTAATCTCTGTACATGTGGTGAACTGAAACAAGCATCGTTTAGGCTATCAAACATAAGGCAAACTGGACTGTACCAAACACTAAGAAGTTATGTGACATATGGTGCCATGAAATTGCCATTGGCAATTGTACCAAGGGAGTCATGAGCAAGACTGGGTGGAGGGACCTCATAAGGAGGTACCAAGCAGCAACAGGTTTGGTCCATGACAGGGAGCAGATTGCTGGTAGGCTAAGGCAGCTGAAGGCCCAATGGGCATATCTGTAACAAGCTTCGCTACGCCTCTGGCTTAGGCCGTAGCGACGATGGAACTATTGACGCCACTGATGCATGGTGGAAAGCAAATACCAACGTAAATGGTTTATCTATCTCTTCTGGGTTTCAGCACTTACTAAGTAAAACACTGCATAACAAATGATTTCATATTGCAGGGGCAATCTGATTTGATGAAGTTCAGGAAAGGTTTGCCTGAGTACTTAGATCAAATGGACAAAATGTTTACTAGAAACACAGTAGATGGCTCCACCTCTTTTGTTGCTGGTGAATGTGGTTCTATTGACCTGGATGGTGGAAGCTCCGATGAAGAGGCAGCAGATGAACAGGATGACCAGGTGACCCCACTTAGCATTGGCAACAAGAAGGCCAGTAGCATGAGCACCACTGCCTCCAGCCCATGCAAGAGGTCGAAGAGCCCAGCACTGAGGGCAATGGACAACAACATGAGGACACACAATGAAATTGCCAATCGTAGGCTCTGCCTGATGGAGAGCATGTTTGAGCACAGGAAGCAAGAGGACCACAATTCACGGTCGGCCCTTAGCCAGAAGATAGACAGGGTCACCCAGATAGCAAAGGAGATGGGTATAAGTGCACAAACTCCAACATTGTTCAGGGGGCTATACAAGGTCATCCACAATGAAAGTGATATGGACTTCTTCCTTGCCAACGGCCCTGAAGAAAGGATGATCATCATCGAGCAAGCTGCGTCGGTCGACCCATAGACCATCTTATCTTATTTTGTAATGGTGTCCTGAAACAATGTCAGCCATGTCCTATGTCATTTGAACTAAGTCTGTAGTGCATGAATGTGTGTTTCAACTATGTTTGTGATGTTTCTTATTTCAACAACTTAAATGTAGTAATGTTTGGTGAACTTCAAGTATGGTGACCATTTGAACTATGTGATGCATGGGTGAGAGTGACTGGCACATGTCATGAACGTAGTCGTGCATGGCATTGATTTGTAATGTGATTCATGACTGAGTTTACTCCTTATTTGTTTTGACAGGTTGATGTTGTATCAGCAGCAGCAACCCATTGTGTAGACCCTTGGGATGTTTTACAAGAGATGATGACGGTTGAGTTAGAGGATGCTGAAGATGATGATGCTTTTATCTATGGTATGTACCAGTATGCCCTGCACATTGACAAGCATTTGAATAGGGCCGAGTATAGGCAACCTGCCATGACTGGTTTGAAATGGGTACAGAGGAAGCTGGGGGATAGCAAGGCCTGTTTTAGCATGTTTAGAATGAGCCCACCTATGTTCCATAGACTGCATGATCTTTTAGTACAATCATATGGCCTCAAATCTAGTGCTAAGTCCACCTCGGTTGAGGCTCTAGGGATATTTCTTTGGATAATTGGGGCACCACAATCTTTTAGGCAAGCTGAGGACAGATTTGAGAGGTCACTAGGGACTGTCTCCAACATGGTAAATAAAGTTTTGAAGTGTATGGTGAAGCTTACTGCTGACATCATTAAACCTGTCGACCCACAATTTAGAACAATGCATCATAGACTGAGAAACCCTAGGTTCTATCCCTACTTCAAGGACTGCATAGGGGTATATATGGGACTCATGTACCTTGTGTGGTGCCCAATGATAAGTTTGTGCAGCACTTGTGCCGCAAGGACATGACTACACAAAATATCATGGTTGTCTGTAACTTTGACATGAGATTTACATTTGTGCTTGCTGGTTGGCCGGGGTCTGTACATGACATGAGAGTATTCAACGATGGAACAACAACATACAGCCATGTCTTTCCACATCCACCTGCAGGTACACACCTTTCTGATAGCACATTTAATTTCTTGTTGTTCAACTACCTCAATGTAAATTTTTTTTTTGCTGATGTAGGGAAATACTACCTTGTGGACTCCGGGTACCCTAACCAGCTAGGTTACCTTGCTCCTTACAAGGAAACTAAGTTGGAGTATCGAGACGCCCCAGAACCCCAAGGTAAAGAGGAGACCTTCAATTATGCACATTCATATCTTCGGAATGTCATTGAAAGGTCATTTGGAGTTTTGAAAATGAGGTGGCGCATCTTGCATCAGATCCCTTCTTATGCACCTCATAAACAAAGCCAA
The DNA here is from genome assembly GCA_904845875.1 of Miscanthus lutarioriparius. Taxonomy (NCBI): domain Eukaryota; kingdom Viridiplantae; phylum Streptophyta; class Magnoliopsida; order Poales; family Poaceae; genus Miscanthus; species Miscanthus lutarioriparius. Next base: position 89,305,523 of record CAJGYO010000014.1, read on the forward strand.
ATCATAGTTGCATGTTGTGCTCTACATAATTTCATTAGGATAAGTGGCATAGGGGATAGACACTTTGCAAGGTGTGACCGTGATGATAACTATGTGCCGCGAGAAGCATCTGAGAATCAGCCTGACCCCGAGGAAGCTGAGGATGAGTCTGATCTGATGAATGAATTTCGTGATTCGATTGCTTATGCTTTGCTAAACCATTCTTGACAGTTTTGTGTGTTTGAGGACATGTATGTGTACTGCAAATGTACAATTGTGTCAATACAGTTTTGTAAATGAATTATGCATGATTAATTGTTAATTACATCTGTTGTGTCATTGTGATCAAACATACATGCTGTTGCATGAGAGACAACAGCATGCATGCATTTGTAGCTTTAGCATGCAGCCGGTGCCTGCATGTGTTTGCAGCCGGTGCATGCATGTGTTTGCATGTTGCATGGTGCAGCTGTCAGGTTTTGGAAACATCATCCAAAAAATTTTGGGAACAAAACAGCAAACCCAAAAAAATTTAGATCTCAGGTTTTTGCTCAGGTCAAAAATTTTTGCCATCTAAACGCGGACTTATATGCATAGTACAAGATACAGGGATCCGTCACCATGTAATGAAAAGCATTGAAGCTTCTTCTACTTGTGTAGGACGGATCACGGACGGACGGGTTAGCAAGGCTATTTACACTCTGCTCAGCTTCAGCATTCAGGACAAGGAAAAGGGCTCGAGCAATGCAGTTATGCAGCAGCTGCTGCGCTCTGCCCTGGGCGCAACGGCGAGCCATGGCGGAGGGGCGACGCAACCCGGCAACAGCAGATGGAGACGGAGATGGAGATGCCATGCATTTACTCATCAAGGGACAAGGGGTGAAGCCCGTGAAGGGCTCACGGAGGACGGGAGCATCGGCCATCTACCCGTGGTTGGCAACTGCCTGTCCGACGCCCACCCATGTCTCCTCGCTCTCGCACCTGGCAGCGGCTTCTTCAATGCTACTAGCTGCCCATGGTCGCCTGTCCATTGCAACGCTAGCTGCCTCACACTGCTCTTCTCCCTGCCATTCCTGTCCCACCCTGTGCTTTGAGTTCCATTCCATGGTCCCGTCCAACACTGACTCACATCGGACATGACCAAACTCCAGCACCTGCAAACTCTTAAGGATCATGCGTCTCGGTCTACTCTCGCCTCCTCGTTTGTTTGAGAGAGGATACGACCGACCAGATCCTGTATGGCGTATGCAACCGGCAAGCCACTTAACTCGAGCACTATAAACAGGCAGAGAGATCACCAGTATCCTTCATTCTGTTCTTGCATCCCAAACCGAGGCCTCGTTTAGATCCCATCAAAATTCCAATTTTTTTCACTCTCTCTCCATCACATCAATTTTGGACACAAGCATAGAACATTAAATGTAGATAAAAAAAATAATTAATTGCACAGTTTGGTTGTAAATCACGAGACAAATCTTTTGAGCCTAATTAGTCCATGATCGGACAAAGTTTGTCAAATACAAACGAAACGTGCTACAGTGTCCGAATTGCAAAAATTTGCAATCTAAACCAGGCCCGAGCAGATAGATGCAATGCAATAATCACAAATATGAATACAACAGCCAACAAACACATGCACTGCAACGCATATCTGTCGCACTAAATTTCAAAACCATTTTATTATCAACCAAAACCATCCCTTCCGTATCAATATCTTCCCTTCATCTTACATGCTAATATTCTATACAGCAACTTCCTAGCTGTGCTCCACAGAAATGTAATTTACTCCCAGGCATATGATCACCTCACCAAACAAATGTGAGATTGAGGGTGAGTTGGGATTGGATCTACCCATCTAGTAGTATACAACATCAGGATATACACTACTACTCAAAGTCGGCATATCACCATGGTACCCCACCGATTACAGTACAAAATTGAGTTGTTCTTCAGGCTTCACTTCTGGATACCAAACAGAACCCATCCCTTCTACAGGATGCATGACCTGGTTTCCACAATAGCTACACTTCAGGTCTTCTCATCGTACAAGCACATCTTGGGACTGTTGCTTCCATACATCACAAGGTTCCACCTCAACCTGCACAAGGCCACACATGTTATTAGATGCTTGACTTTTGCATGATTGTAATTCTAGTAACAACAAATCCACTCAACAGATATAAGACAACTGTGCTATCCTCTTTAGGCATTTTTTTAAACACCATGCATAAGCAAGTCATGATTTTTGTGTTTTGAAGCATAGGAAAAATACTGAAAGTACAAAAAACAGCATTGCATTTAGATCTGGCTAGAACCACAACTTTTCTGAGGCAAATTATGTAGTGTTCTCAAGTAGCAAATCGGGCAAGACGCCTATACGACTTGGTCGCAAGGGTTTAACGCTGTGTAAAGCAACCAGGGGAGCAATACAATACCTTAAATGGTTTATCGATCCACTGGAAAACACACCCTCGTGCCTCGACATTTTTTATCATATGAGGAGGCATCATGGATTTGAATGCTTCATGAAGCTTCACTTTCGTCAAACAACCACAAACCATAAGAGTAGCTGTCACGCCATTCGGCGTTATACCCGCTAAATGGACGATGGTCATGTTCTGCAAGCCGGATATGCTAGAAAGGGACAGAAGTCCGATATCGGTGACTGAACAATACGACAAGTTTATCTGTGATGAGACATAGATGGTATTATCACAATTGCAGAACATACATGGTACCATCAGATTCTAGTTACAGTTACAGGAGAAAAGGATAATACCTGACGGAGGCTATGAGAGAACTGGGAAAGGTAAAGCATTCCCACATCATTAATATCAAAGCATTTCTTAATATCAAGCTTGGAAAGTAGCCTGCACCCCATCGCTATTTCTGAGAGCCCAGTGGATGTAATCATGGGGCAGCCACGAATCTCCAGAGTATTCAGCTTTGCGCATTTTGAAAGTGATATCAGTGAACTGTCTGTTATTTCTGTACAGTAGGATAGATTGATAGACTCTAGCATTGGACAACCCTGTGCAATTTGAATAATTCCATCATCACTAAGGCCTCCACACCTGAAACAGAAAATATAAGTTAGTTTACTGACAAAGAACCAAATAAAGAAAACCATAAGGCATGTCTAATAATTACCTGTACAGATCAATGTCGCGGAGTTTTGGGCAAGACCTTCCAATGTGGGTAAGACCTTCATCACTAATCTTCAAGCAAATTCCAATTTTTAGACTTGAAAGTTTGCTGCATCTGGCAAGAGCTTTCAATCCTACACAATATATCCAGGGTCAACTTTATGTTCATTTGGCAAAGAATAATTCAGTAACCAGTTCAGTAAGTACCTTCACCATCCAAATCACTGTCAGTAAGGTCCAACTCTTCCAAGTGAGAACAGTGCTTCCCGATCAGTTGGAGTGCTCCACTAGAAACACGGCTACAAGACTCCATCCTCAAAGAGACGAGGGAAGTGCATGAACTAGTTATGGCCGCTAGTGAAACATCAGTGATATTGCGGCAACAAGTAATGTCCAACTTCAGCAGGTTCTTTAGTCTTGACACGGCAAAAGAGAGTTCTGTATCCGTCACTCCAGAGCACTTGCTCAAGCTTAACTCCCTTAAAGAAACACAAGAGGTTCCAATAGCTTTTAGTCCATCAGCTATGAATTTGCAGCCTTCCAGCTTCAGGGTCCGCAGTTTAGGAATCTTCTGTAAGCTTCTCACCATAGAAGGAGTAACCTGATACACAAAGGATGTAAGTTAAGCTGTGAGGGCTCAAGTTATGCCCAGGTGATAGAATAATACGACTAGATGGTTGGCTACTTACAGGACAGCAGTATGAAAGATCTAGTTCCAATAGATTGGGTACCGACTTCAGTATGGCTGAAACTCCCACATCAGTGATATTCTGACACTGAGACAGATCAAGCACCTGCAACAGTGCAAGCATGCGAGTTCAGTAATAAGCGGAGCTTTGTGCTACCATCAAACATTTTCTTTTGTGAATTATGAAAAATACATATTTTAGTCAGTTGACTAGTTCACACAAGGTATCAGCAGAATTCAGAACCTAACAGTGACCAAGCAGATCAAAATACTACCAGTGTTTCAAATGAAGGTGATGTGTGATTGCTAGTAACAAGTATAAATCAACAAAAACAGCAAATTACCATGAGTAACTCACCTGTAGCGATTTACTGCATTCTTTCTCAAGACTGCCAAGAGCATCGTCATCAATTCCAATACACCCCACCAGTGTCAACTCTTGAAGATTGGGTAGCTTCATGATGGGAAGAAAGCTATCCTGTGTGATCTGCAACACAAGATACGTTTCCGTTTTATTATTACTCCAGCACGATATGATAAAGTGGGTCGGTAGGGACTAGGCACAAAGCTGCAAGAGAAACTAGAGTTGGCTACTAGTAGTGCTCTGCTGATCCATTGTTGCAAAGATGATTTGCCATGTTTGTAGATAGGAACGTCTGCAGATCAAGAATACTATACTACCTATAAGTCCCTATACACTGAAGTGATCCAATGCCCTAAGCACTAACTGAATAAAATAGATTGAGCAAATGATGTACTATAGTAACTGGTGAAGGTAGCAGATTTGTAGCAAAGGAAATAGCTGAAACCCATTTTCTCTCCAGTGAATTAAAGAGGGAACCTGATGCCTTGAAATCAAATCAAGAAACGTACTACAAGGAAACAAGAAGACAGAATCATCCAAGAAACGAACAGAGAACCCAGAGAAACCCGCACAACGCTCACCATGGTGTAGGAGAGATCCAGGCTGGTGAGCTTCTTGCACTTGAGGGCGAGGAGCTGGATCCCCAGATCCGAGACCCCAAGGCACCACTTGAGCGAGAGCTCCCTCAACTCCGCGCACCCGACGGCGACGCACCCGAGCCCCATGTCGGTGAGCGTCTTCCACCTTGCCAGCGAGAGCCTCCGCAGTCCCTTGGCCCGCGCCACCTCGGCGGCCGCGGCGTCCCCGAGGTCGACCCCATTGGAGAGGTCGAGGTCGGCGAGGCCCGGGCACGACGCGGCGAGCGCGGCGACGCCCGCGGCGCCGAACCCGCGGGAGCGGGAGAGGTCGACGGCGCGGAGCGCGGAGGGCCCGGAGACGACGGCGGAGGCGAGGGCGGCGTCGGGGACGCGTGCGCAGAGGGAGAGGTCGAGGCGGGTGGCGCACGGGTACCGCGCCAGCGCGGCGGGGAGCAGGTCCGTGCGGAGCGGGCGGACGACGTGGCGGTGCCGGGACTCCGCGGCGTGGCAGGCGCGGGAGGCCAAAGCGAAGGACTTGAGCGCTCGCGGGTCGGCTTGGGCCACGCGGTCCAGCACCAGGAAGAGCAGCTCGTCGGCCAGCGAGTCGAGCGGCGGCGCGGCGTCGTCGGGTGTCGGGGATGGGGAGAGGGCGAGGGCGAGGCGGCGGCGCTTGGGGTGCCTGTGCTGCTGGTGGTGGGATGCCACCGCGTCCATGGGGAGGGGGAGGGAGAGGGAGGGAGGGGTGGGCTGGTCTCGGTGGCTTCTTGACACGGAGTACGGGCGGACGGCGGCTGGCTTCTTGATCCGGCGGTGGCTGAAGGGAGGAAAGAAAAATGGGCAAGCGGCCGGCGATGGCACTGGGCAACAACAAGAAGTCAAGAATAACTAACCAGACGCGGTGGTGAGATGTGTAGGAGAAAAAAATAAATGACGAGGCTACCCCTGGGGAGTGTCGTACTGGGGAATGCGCCGACTGCGCCTGTGATTTCCGTATTTGCCCCTACGCCCCTGCTGAGGAGAGTCGCCGTCAGGGGTACGACGGTAAAACCTGTGGCCGTATGGCATCGGATTGGACGGAAGGTACGGTACGGCGGGTGTACTCGGCGGGGGGCAGGATGGGGAAAGGGAAGGTTGGGAAGTGAGTCAGGTGGGGAGGGGGCGATGCGGGGGAGGGGGAGGACGCAGATCGTACAGCCTGGTGGTGCGGACGGGTACGTCATGTCGAAGCGAAGCGTACCGGACGGTTCGCCGGCCCGTGACACAGACATGTGGACCCCTGCCCCCACTTTGGCATCTCGCGGTAGTGTGTGTGAGAGGCAAGCAGTAGTTGTTGCTGACTGGTCCCGTGCTCCCTGGGGACGGCTTTTCTTTTCTTTCCCGTCCTGTTCCGTTCCGTGGTTGTGTGTCTGTGTCAGCGACAACGCATTCCCTTGCGTCGTCTTTGTGTGGGCCCCATGTCTATGCACTGTACGGATACCATTAGCGCCCACGATTTAACTAACACCAGGAGGGTATTGAAAAGCACATGGACGACGGTCACAAAACATGCCAAGAAAAGAGAAAAATAATCCGAGTGGTATGGTATTATAAAAATGTGGCAGAGTTGCAAATACAAATAAATATTGTCGTCGTGTTCAGTTGGGAACCTAAGATTATTTTTTTTATATAGGATATAATGCTGTATCAAAAAAATTCACATGTACTGTAATTCGGTAAAATTCATTTACGAACCGGTAAAAAATTTTGCCCACAATTAGGTAAGAAAGTACTCCATTCATTTCAAATTATAAGATTTTTTTTTTAGGTACATAACTTTGGCTATACCCTTAGATAAACACTATATCTAAATACACAGTAAAAACAATGTAAGTAAAAACGTCTTATAGGTTAGAACATAAGGAATAATAAACAACAAAGTGAATCTCAGATTTAGCAAATCCACCATGTCTCGATCCCCTCTTCATCATAATAAACAACAAAGTGAATCTCAGATTTTAGAAAGGAGGTGCGAGGGGGGTGATAAAAAGGGAGAGCATAGGAGGGGCTTTAATGCTGGCGAACGGTGATCTCTGACAGTCGGCAACGGGTGGTGATCTTGGATCGGCCTTCCCTTCTTGCACCACTGGCATCTTACTGGATAAAAAGCCGATGTTCTGTCAAGGGGGTAGGTGGAGGGGGCGCGTGCATAGATAGTTCATTTTCTTTCTTTTTATTAATTGATACATGGGCCACTGAGCTTTCTTATGGTGTGCCAGGCCATAATATACTTTCTTATTTTAACAATAAAATTATATGTTGTCCATTCAGTAGTTTTACGACTATTTTCAATAATGCTAATGGACTTCAAAAACATAAATGGGCTATAAATCCAGTAAAACTATGTTTTGATGTAGCCTATCTTTAATGATCATTTTGTTGTACACTATAAAAACAAGCTTCAGTGAATTGTCTAAATTATTGGTGATATGTTGAACTTGATTTTGAAAAAAGTTGTTCATATATGAGGAACAAAAATATCAATAGTGTGTAACAAGTCATATGCCAGTATATTTAGAGTTGGGACACTTAGTTGCTAAAGATGTGGACACATGAGGAGAATGTTAGGTATTTGTCCCTTGGAGACCTAACTAGAGATGATTCCACTTTCCATGAAGATGGAGATGACCAACGTGACCTGTGGGCCATTCTATTGGGTTGAGCATCTACAAAAAATGCTTTCTCATGCACATACCTAATTACCTAAATCATGTGGATTTATCCTTGTTTTCACCTTATCAATTTAGCCTATGTCTACTTCGGTATTTTTCATATTAAACTTATTATCTCAGGAACTAAAAGAAGATAGGGAGATCTATGGTATATATATATATGAACCTAACACAAGTATTGACACTCATGAAAAGATGGCGAAAGAAGCAAAAAAAAAAACATTTTTACTTTTTTGTACTCCCTTGTTAGTTCCAAATTGTTAAGGTGTTTTGTGCTACGTAGTTTTTGTTGTACAGCTAGATATATTATGCCTAGACACACGGTAAAAATTATGTATGTATCTATAAAAGTCAAGATGACTAATAATTTAAAATGGAAAATTATTTAAGTATTGGAGGATCATTGATTCAGATCCGCAAACAAATAAACCTAGAAGTAATTATTTCAGAACCGCAAACAAGAAAGAAAAAAAAAACTAGAATAAACAAAAACTGTAGCTGTCTACTCGACGTTGGTGCGGTGCGTCGTGCCTTTGGACTTTGGTGGTGCGGGGTGCGGGGTGCCGTACCTAAAAAGGACGAAGGGACGCACGGGGTGGAGCTGGACCAGTTCCGTTCCACTGTCCAAATAAAAATAAAGCTGTCCTGTCCTGTCCAGTACTCACCTCACCCTGATAGCCACTCCACTGATAACCTCTTCCCGCTCTCCTGGGAAGGTAGTCGTCTGGCGATCTGTATCTTGCTGGGAAGGCTCTACCTGGTGCACGACCACGACCACGAGCATCAGCTCACTCATCATAACCTGTGAGCTGTGACCCGTGTGCCTATCAGACAGCCGCACCTGCTTTGCTTGCAGGTTGCAGCTCCTTTTCTGTTGAGTAATCTTCAGGGTCCGTTTAGTTTAGTATAGCCCTGCTTCATGATTACATTAGGGTTTTTTTTCCCTTCGACTACAAGAGTAACTATACTAGTGGAGCTTAATCTATTTTAGTAAAATGTTTAGTGGAACAGCCTTTCTGGATAAATAAAAAAGATGTTATGTCCATAAATATCTTTCTTTTTTCTTCCTTTATTTATTTCGGGTTATCATCTTGTTTCTCGTCCTGTCTCCCTCGTCCTCCTCGTCACGCCTCTCTTTGTCTTCTCCTGTCTGCCTCTAGTCCACCACCCCTCCTGCTGTTGCCCTCTTCCTCCGCCTTCTCCCGGCGGTGTGCCGCCTCCTCCCGCCTCTACTTCTCGCGTGCAGCCTCCTTGCTGTGGCGTGCCACATCTACCCCTTCAAGCTTGAGCATGCCGCCTTTGCCCTCCCTCTGTAGTCCCCTCAAGCGCGTCATGATCTCCCGCATCAACACGTCTTGGGGCAAATTGGGTCCGGCCATGAACAAGTGCTAGGCCCACGGAAGCTCGTAGAGCCACACGAAGCTTTTTTTTTTGGCTCCGACTCTTTCTCCATGCTTCTTGCATCAGGTTTCTCATAGCTTCACCAACAAAGCATAGCGCGCGGGGGACCATTTGGTTCGGCGGCATGCGGAACCGTACCAAATGGCCCCTTATTACCCAGCTATCCTATCATATTCCGTCCACCAAAAATATTGCATGCCTTATAGTATTATTTACTATATTTGATTCGGTTGTCCACTTCTCCATCCAAAAAAGAATATAACTCTAGTTCTCTCTCTGTTCAAAGTCTTTTAAATTAATAATCAACTTCACATAAAGAATAATAATTTTTATAAATATTTATTTAACCTAAGATTATTCATTACAATATTTTCTTTATTATTAGATGTTGTTTCCATAGTATGGTTTCACATTTCTATATTATGTTATAAAAGGTTAAGCTGGTCAAAAATATGTTTTGGAGACCGCCTCAATGTGCTCCACATACATTATCTCAGACTTAGAGGAAGTACGAGATAGAAAATCTAGTATAATTTTAAGAACAAAGTCCAAATTACCTCCAAAATTTGGCCTATGTCCTGATGATCTAATAACGGCAGTGCTAGCACCCGGACGTTCGGACGGATGCCTGCGCCTACACTTTGTCTCCCCCCCGCGCACCTGCATCCCGCGCCCGCCTACACGGGGCCTGCGCCACCCCGACTGAACGTGGGGAGTCTCCGCTCGCTCCCTCAACTTCTCACGTGCATGCACACGGCCAGCAACTGCAGCAGGTGACTACAGCAGGTGGCTACGCCAGTATTCAGAAGGGAGGGAGGGGGTGGCGGATGCCCAGCCGGCGCCGGGAGGAGACACCGAGGCGAAGGTGAGGTAGTAGAAACGCGAAGACAAAGATGCAACACCCGATCTACTTTTGAAACATCCGGATGCAAAAACTTGCAACATATGTCTGAAGGTAGATGAAACACATGAAACATGCATCTGAAACACTTGCTGCAATACCAGATCTATTTTTGAAACATCCAGATGAAACACTTGCAATATACGTATGAAACGGATGAAACATGCGTATGGAACACTTGCAAAAAAACACATGAAAACACTTCATATGTGTGTAAACATATGCAACATCCAGATGAAACACTTGCAACATACGTATGAAACGGATGAAACATGCGTATGGAACACTTGAAAAAAAAACACATGAAAACACTTCATATGTGTGTAAACATATGCAACATCCAGATGAAACACTTGCAAACATACATCTGGAAAACGAGATGAAACATTTAGATCATATACTCAAAACATACATGTATAGCCACGGCAACATATGCAACATTCCGATCTACTTTTGCAACATCAAGATAAAACACTCAACATCTAGATGAAACATCTGAAACGCTTGAAACATACTCTTGCAACATGGGTTTTGCTTGGACGAATGGAGGCACGCCGACGCGGAGGTTGACGGCGGCGCATGGACCTCGCTATGCGGCAGCGGCACGGGCAACTCGCCGGTAGGCGCGGCGTCACACGAATCTCGTTCCCCTCACCTGCTTGTTGGAGCATCCATCGTGGAGGCTCGCCCGCTCGGTGGAGGCGGTCGCGGCGAGTGGGCTGGCCATGGCGAGCATGCAACGCGGTGGAGGCGGGCGAGGTAGACTAGGCCCGGTGGGAAATGCGGCGCGGAGGAGGCCGCAGGGGATGAGGCGAGGCGCTGCGGGGGACCGGTGGCGGCGAGACGGAGTGGGGTGGGCGGATGGGCACGACGACGCAGGGAGGAAATAGCGCAGCAAGCATCGGTGCATGAGGACGGGACGAGCAGATAGGGTCGCTGGGCGAGCGACGCGTGCGAAAGTGAGCGGAGGGAGGCATCCGTCCATTCGTCTTAATTGTATCATTATCGATCTAATAAACTAATTGTCATGTATTAGGTGGGGCAGCACTAGCGCCAAATACTAAGAGGAGTTGACACAAAACGGAAAGTTGGACGGCACAGGAAGGATGGGACAGAATACCGGCTCGTCTTCTACCTCGGCTCTGAACCTCTATCCAAGAACGTCCCTTCCTGTTGTTGCTTCCTACCTTGACTCTCTCTCTCCAAATTCTATCATACTGTATATACTGAATTGAGTGAATCTTAGTGTATTGTCGAGTGATTCTATTTACTTCGATTTACTCCCATGGATATTGCTTAGCTGGAGCTAAGCATTCACATGAATTTTTTTTGTAGCTAAGCATTCACAAATTACTGTTTATAATCCAATAAGCTAATGCTCCCTCAGCTTCAGATTCAAGATTTGCTCACAAATTATGTCTAGATATATAGTAAAATGGAGAACAATTATTCTGTCCGTACGTCTTTAATTTGACTTTGACTTGTTGGCATGCCAAAAACGATGTGGTGATGATGACACGATGGCCTTCATTGACTTGGAGTTTTAGATGAATCAATCAAATGATGATGGCGCCGTACGAATGCTACGGAGGCTGAACTGAATGGTAGCTAAGCTGACTTACTATCAGACAACGACGATGACAAATAACAAGGCAACTTGTTCACTTCTCCATGTGCGGTGTTGTTTCGTTCCCTTGCCGATCGAATCGGCCTACTAGTCGTCGTCATGGCCATCGGCGTCAGCTAACTAGCTAGCAGTCGAGGACGGACAGTGACCCCAAGTCCCCAACCAATGAACTGAACCAATCCGATCCATCGATTTCGACAAGACAAGAGAGAGAATCCTTCCTCAGGGAGGCGTCTTCTCGTCTCGTCGGCCCGTGGTCGTGCATGGGCTTCGTCTTCCCGGGGAGGCTCCACCGCACCGGCACCAGTCTGGTGTACTCCCTGTCCGGCGCCGCACCACACAGACCGGTCCTGTCCTTTCGCGTTTTGTCTCCATGCGTATACTGATGTAAAGTCCATTTGTCCTCTCCCCTCTCTCGTCACAAATTAATGAATTATTTACTACCTTTTTTTCGCTGTCGGCCACCACCTCGCTGCTCCTTCTCTCCTTGTGCTCTCATGTGTCATGGTTCTAGCAGGGCAGCATTCAGTTTTTCCGACGGGCCACCGTATCGACAACGTCGGGGGTGGGAGCAGTCCTCGCCATGTGCTCATTCTAGTTCAGCCAGTGGTCGTCACCCTCATCGCCTCCACCTGGCTTCAATGGATGATGGTGGTGAACCAAAGAAAGGTGAGCAGATAGATCCCGCTAGGACACATATTCGCTAGCAATCATGGCCACGCTAAAACAGATCTCCTTTGCTAGACGGCCTTGGTAGCCAACTAAACATGGCTCGGGTGCATTAGGCAAGCCTGGTCGGAGGCATAGCCACCCAAGCAATCACCCCCTAACTAGTCTGTCAAACAATTGTCCCATCCCTTCCCTTTTCCTATGTACGTGACCTATATAGGGTTGCATGAACCGGCAACAAATCCTATTGCTCAAAGTGCCTGTCTTCCTCGATGATATGTACCCACTACGAAAATAGCTTTCAATGAATTTTCTCACGGTAGATCTAGCAAGCCCCCTTCAAAAAAAAAATATTATGATATGTCGGCCCTTTATTTTAAAAAATGTGGTTCTCTATATTATCCTCCAATAGACAAAAGTATCAATGTGTAAAAGTACATATATAATCAATTCTGTAGCAACAAAACTAGAGTAAGTAATGGCCAAAGATGTGAATAGGGCAAAAGAATGTTCGATATTTGTATGGGCCTGTTCTTGTAGACACAACTTGGAGATAGTTCTACCTCTATAAAGATGTCATGATTAACCAAATATTTTAAGCTCAGGACCATTCAGCATTCACTGTATATATCTACTGTCCGAGTACGGCCTCGATGGGCTACCTTAAGTCAGTCACGTCGCCTTCGACAAGTTACGTCATCAACTTTGACCTCTCAAGTATGCCTTCAACAGGCTATCTCGAGCTAGTCACCGTCGTCGCCGACCTCCTCTCGAAGCAATTAAGCGAGTGGACCTCGACGGTTCACCTGCCCGCCCGCATAACAGATCGATGCTTTCGGTCCGTTCAAACAATTATTGGACTACTTCAATCGTCACGATCAACATATAGAGTGAGGGGGTATATTGAGGTGGGCGACATCCCACCTATAGGCGGATCCAAAGAAGAAGGGCGGGGGGCAGGCTCAAGCCCCTACCCATCCCCAAACAAAGGTGCAAACCATGTGAGAGTCCCTATGAATTTTTATGCAAAGTTCTATAGTGTAGGTATTTGAGACTTAAGATCGAAAGCGGCGCAGTTGTTGTTCAGCCCCCTAAAAATATTTCTGGATCCGCCATTTGCATGATCAGCTATATATACTCGAGCCGGCTTCTAAGTCGATCATGTGAGCATGCTCGAGGAACTCGGAAACCAATGAGTGTTTTCGGACAAGTACGCGTGCTTGGCAATTGACTAGGGGTTTATGGCGCACCCCAAGCTGGGATTCCAGAGTGCCACTCATTCATCTGTTCTTAGCTCGAAGAGTAGAAGACATTCAGCCTGTTCGGGAGGCCGTATCGTATCGTGGATTATTTACTGCTGGCTGGTTTGGTGTGAAAGAAAAACACTGTTCTCGGCTGGAAATTTACGATCGTTTACGAGCAAGCGAACAGGCTGATTACTGCATGAGGCAAGATGTCGACTACTCAGTTGGTGGGATGCCATGTGGAACCACTTGAACAAAGGCCTAAATGGTCTAACTCTTCACCTGAAGCGTTTGGCAGTCGAAAGATACCAGTCGAAGGTTAGAACACGCAGGGCAGTCGAACTGTCTTATGGCTACACCCATCAACAAGAGACCCACCAGGTTTGGGTACTCAAAAAATGCGCAAAAAAAATGCTCGGATTAAGTAGATAACAAACTCGAATCGAGTCGAATACACTACAAGTAAGTATTCCATTAAAATAAATTATTATTAATAGCCTTTGTTATATTCCATAGGTGTACAATAACAACGACCATTCGAGTACGCCCTTGATGGGCTACCTCAAGTTGGTCACGCCGCATCCACCTACGTTGTTGGCAATGGCTATTTGAGTATGCCCTCCTTGGGCTACCTCAATCTGGTCTCATGCCATCCTCGTCAACATCATTGGCAATGACCATTCGAGTACACCCTCGATGGGCTACCTCAAGCCGCACGCCGCCTCCAATTACGTCATCAGTGACGACCGTTTGAGTACGTTCTTGCTGGGCTACCTCAAGACAGACACGTCGCCTCCAACTACGTCTTTGGCAATGGCCGTGTGAGTACGCCCTTGATGGGCTACCTAAAGTCAGTCATGTCACCTCTGATTATGTCATCAAAATGGTTGTTCGATTATACCCTCGACAAGCTACCTCAAGTCGGTCATGCCACCTTTGACTATGTAATCAACAATGACAGTTCGAGTACTCCCTCGATGGGCTATCTCAAGTCCATCCTGCACCCTTCGACTACATCATCGACAATGACCGTTCGAGTACACCCTCAACAGGCTACCTCAAGTCGGTCACACCGCCTCCAACTACATCATTGGCAATGACCACTCGAGTATGCCTTTGACATGCTATCTTGATCCGGCCATGCCATCATCGACCTCGACCACTTGAGTACACCTTTAATAGTCTATCTTGAGCCAGTCACACTATCATCAACCATGTCATCGACTATGACCACTCGAGCACACCACCGTCATTCTCCCTCGATGGTAACATTGTTTTCAACTATGTCATCTACTATGACTACTCGGGCACGCCACTCGTGGACTCCCTCGACCTGATCACATCACCATGGGCAACGTCCTCGACCATGACTATTTGGACATGCCATCATCAGGCTTCACTTGAATTGTCACTAGGTATGCTCGACGCGTGCTTAGGGTCAGAAGAAGACAACTTCAAGATTAGCCTCCGACCGATTCTTCAAATCGCTTGGAGGCTCAGGGGCTAGAATCACTGAGACCACTATGTGGCCCCGGTCGATTACGACAACAAGAGAGCATTCGAATGCAAAGAGTTCTCACATTTAGACATCAATCGAAACTAACCCTCCGCTTGATTCTCTGAATCGCACGACGGCTCGAGGGCTATTGTCGTTGATATATACCTTGGACGATATCTCACTACATGGACAACAACCCAAATGGGATAGGGTACACCAAGCAGGCTACACAAGAAACCTAACTCATACGGGGTACCTCATCTTCTTGGTGGACAAGGTATAGCAAGATGTACTTAGAAACCAACTCTATGTTGTAGATTTCCTTACGAACTAGAAAACCCATATGTAAACTAATTGGGACTCTCTCTATAACCCTACCCCTGGACTAGATGAGCGGTGTGGAGCCCCCAATCAGTATCTCGCTACATAGCAATCCTAGGCAACTAGTCATCAGTAGCCCCTTCTAAACTCAAGCATACGAGATAAGAGATCTACTCCCAATTGGATGTAGGGTACCACATACTTGAACCAGTATAAATCTATCCCGTGCGCTATCCCATGCGCTATCCATTTGATTCCTTGTGCGTGATATGTTGATCCCGATTGCTGGAGTCGAAACTTCCAACAATTTGCATCTTGCATTTTACTTAGAAAATTATATTTTACAACAAAAACTACCTACTTTGGAACTTTGTCCATAAGCGTTGCTTGGTAAGGCGAAAGCTGGTTGTATATGTGACCTTCTCACTTAAAAGAGTCCTTAGATTCTTAGATACAAGACATAGTAACCTAATGTATTTCTAGATCTTGACCAATGTATTTAGTGCAATGTATTCTTTTGAAAGAACAACAACTCTTTTGTTTTGATTAGAGATTTGTCTTTCTAATCCTGCAAACATTGGAGCATATCCCATAAAAGTCCACAAACTTCTTCAACTCTTTTTGCAGCCCGTTAAACCATAACATCTCAATATTCAATCGACCAAAATAATCTTAGTATCGAGATACAAGAATAGCCATCTATTTTGAGATTGTCGTATTGCTATTATGAACATCTTTCACTTGATATAATAAAGCATCACCACTCAAATTTTCATATAGTCTATCCTTCATATCTTTCAATGTCTTATCATTTGTTACAAGCAAAGTCTTCAACTCATAAATAATATAACCTTCATTAACAAGATATTAATTTTGCTCATTGATATCTCTCATTTATATTTTATATACTAAAAAAGAAAGTTTTTTTAATACTACCAAACTCTTTTTCAAATAGATTAGGTTGGCACTCAGGATAAAAGATATTTGCACCACTGGCTTCTTTCTAAAAAAACTCCTATTTTTCTGCATATGTACAAATATTTAAACATGAGATCAATAGAGCATATTTTAATATTTTATGTCAATTTCGAGCAAATGATCTTATACATCCAAGTTGTGACAGCTTATTAGGTGGGCACACAAATCTATATAGTTTATTCGGAAGAAAGTGATGATGAAGTGTGTGACTGGGATTTCATTTAGTTAGAAGTTTGTATTATTCAATTCTATGAGAGGGGATTAGTTTATATGCATGCAAGGAATAGAATGTAGCAAAGTGACATGAATTTCTAGGAAAGTCATTGTTGGAGCTAGCGGTAGGGCAGGGCAGCGTATGACGACGGACCATTCTAATTCTATTTGCATAGTACAAGATACAGGGATCCGTCACCATGTAATTAATGCTCCCTCGAGCCATGGCGGAGGGGCGACGCAACCAGGCAACAGCAGATGGAGACGAAGATGGAGATGCCATGCATTTACTCATCAAGGGACAAGGGGTGAAGCCCGTGAAGGGCTCACGGAGGACGGGAGCATCGACCATCTACCCGTGGTTGGCAATTGCCTGTCCGGCGCCCACCCATGTCGCCTCGCTCTCGCACCTGACAGCGGCTTCTTCAATGCTACTAGCTGCCCATGGCCGCCTATCCATTGCAACGCTAGCTGCCTCACACTGCTCTTCTCCCTGCCATTCCTGTCCCACCCTGTGCTTTGAGTTCCATTCCATGGTCCCGTCCAACACTGACTCACATCGGACATGACCAAACTCCAGCACCTGCAAACTTAAGGATCATGCGTCTCCGTCTACTCTCGCCTCCTCGTTTGTTTGAGAGAGGATACGACCGACCAGTCCTGTATGGCGTATGCAACCGGCAAGCCACTTATCTCGAGCACTATAAACAGGCAGAGATCACCAGTATCCTTCATTTCTGTTCTTGCATCCCAAACCGAGCAGATAGATGCAATGCAATAATCACAAATATGAATGCAACAGCCAACAAACACAGGCACTGCAACGCATATCTGTCGCACTAAATTTCAAAACCATTTTATTATCAACCAAAACCATCTCTTCCGTATCAATGTCTTCCCTTCATCTTACATGCTAATATTCTATACAGCAAATTCCTAGCTGTGCTCCACAGAAATGTAATTTACTCCCAGGCATATGATCACCTCACCAAACAAATGTGAGATTGAGGGTGAGTTGGGATTGGATCTACCCATCTAGTAGTATACAACATCAGGATATACACTACTACTCAAAGTCAGCATATCACCATGGTACCCCACCGATTACAGTACAAAATTGAGTTGTTCTTCAGGCTTCACTTCTGGATACCAAACAGAACCCATCCCATCTACAGGATGCATGACCTGGTTTCCACAATAGCTACACTTCAGGTCTTCTCATCGTACAAGCACATCTCGGGACTGTTGCTTCCATACATCACAAGGTTCCACCTCAACCTGCACAAGGCCACACATGTTATTAGATGCTTGACTTTTGCATGATTGTAATTCTAGTAACAACAAATCCACTCAACAGATATAAGACAACTGTGCTATCCTCTTTAGGCATTTTTTTAAACACCATGCATAAGCAAGTCATGATTTTTGTGTTTTGAAGCATAGGAAAAATACTGAAAGTACAAAAAACAACATTGCATTTAGATCTGGCTAGAACCACAACTTTTCTGAGGCAAATTATGTAGTGTTCTCAAGTAGCAAATCGGGCAAGATGCCTATACGACTTGGTCGCAAGGGTTTAACGCTGTGTAAAGCAACCAGGGGAGCAATACAATACCTTAAATGGTTTATCGATCCACTGGAAAACACACCTTCGTGCCTCGACATTTTTTATCATATGAGGAGGCATCATGGATTTGAATGCTTCATGAAGCTTCACTTTCGTCAAACAACCACAAACCATAAGAGTAGGGCAGGGCAGCGTATGACGACGGACCATTCTAATTCTATATGCATAGTACAAGATACAGGGATCCGTCACCATGTAATTAATGCTCCCTCGAGCCATGGCGGAGGGGCGACGCAACCAGGCAACAGCAGATGGAGACGGAGATGGAGATGCCATGCATTTACTCATCAAGGGACAAGGGGTGAAGCCCGTGAAGGGCTCTCGGAGGACGGGAGCATCGGCCATCTACCCGTGGTTGGCAACTGCCTGTCCGGCGCCCACCCATGTCGCCTCGCTCTCGCACCTGGCAGCGGCTTCTTCAATGCTACTAGCTGCCCATGGCCGCCTGTCCATTGCAACGCTAGCTGCCTCACAATGCTCTTCTCCCTGCCATTCCTGTCCCACCCTGTGCTTTGAGTTCCATTCCATGGTCCCGTCCAACACTGACTCACATCGGACATGACCAAACTCCAGCGCCTGCAAACTCTTAAGGATCATGCGTCTCGGTCTACTCTCGCCTCCTCGTTTGTTTGAGAGAGGATACGACCGACCAGATCCTGTATGGCGTATGCAACCGGCAAGCCACTTAACTCGAGCACTATAAACAGGCAGAGATCACCAGTATCCTTCATTCTGTTCTTGCATCCCAAACCGAGCAGATAGATACAGTGCAATAATCACAAATACGAATGTAACAGCCAACAAACACAGGCACTGCAACGCGGCCACGTTTAGTTCAAAATAGTTTTCCAAAAAATGCTACAGTAGCCATCACATCGAATCTTGCGATACGTGCATAAAGCATTAAATATAGACGAAAACAAAAACTTATTGCACAGTTTGGTTGGAAATCACGAAACGAACATTTTGAGCCTAATTAGTTCATGATTGAACACTAATTACCAAATAAAAACGAAAGTGCTACAGTAACCAAATTCCAAAATTTCACCAAACTAAACACAGCCTTATTATCAACCAAAACCATCTCTTCCGTATCAATATCTTCCCTTCATCTTACATGCTAATATTCTATACATCAACTTCCTAGCTGTGCTCCACAGAAATGTAATTTACTCCCAGGCATATGATCACCTCACCAAACAAATGTGAGATTGAGGGTGAGTTGGGATTGGATCTACCCATCTAGTAGTATACAACATCAGGATATACACTACTACTCAAAGTCGGCATATCACCATGGTACCCCACCGATTACAGTACAAAAGTGAGTTGTTCTTCAGGCTTCACTTCTGGATACCAAACAGAACCCATCCCATCTACAAGATGCATGACCTGGTTTCCACAATAGCTACACTTCAGGTCTTCTCATCGTACAAGCACATCTTGGGACTGTTGCTTCCATACATCACAAGGTTCCACCTCAACCTGCACAAGGCCACACATGTTATTAGATGCTTGACTTTTGCATGATTGTAATTCTAGTAACAACAAATCCACTCAATAGATATAGGACAACTGTGCTATCCTCTTTAGGCATTTTTTTAAACACCATGCATAAGCAAGTCATGATTTTTGTGTTTTGAAGCATAGGAAAAATACTGAAAGTACAAAAAACAACATTGCATTTAGATCTGGCTAGAACCACAACTTTTCTGAGGCAAATTACGTAGTGTTCTCGAGTAGCAAATCAGGCAAGACGCTTATACGACTTGGTCGCAAGGGTTTAACGCTGTGTAAAGCAACCAGGGGAGCAATACAATACCTTAAATGGTTTATCGATCCACTGGAAAACACACCCTCGTGCCTCGACATTTTTTATCATATGAGGAGGCATCATGGATTTGAATGCTTCATGAAGCTTCACTTTCGTCAAACAACCACAAACCATAAGAGTAGCTGTCACGCCATTCGGTGTTATACCCGCTAAATGGACGATGGTCATGTTCTGCAAGCCGGATATGCTAGAAAGGGACATAAGTCCGATATCGGTGACTGAGCAATACGACAAGTTTATCTGTGATGAGACATAGATGGTATTAGCACAATTGCAGAACATACATGGTACCATCAGATTCCAGTTACAGTTACAGGAGAAAAGGATAATACCTGTCGGAGGCTATGAGAGAACTGAGAAAGGTAAAGCATTCCCACATCATTAATCTCAAAGCATTTCTTAATATCAAGCTTGGAAAGTAGCCTGCACCCCATCGCTATTTCTGAGAGCCCAGTGGATGTAATCATGGGGCAGCCACGAATCTCCAGAGTATTCAGCTTTGCGCATTTTGAAAGTGATATCAGTGAACTGTCTGTTATTTCTGTACAGTAGGATAGATTGATACACTCTAGCATTGGACAACCCTGTGCAATTTGAATAATTCCATCATCACTAAGGCCTCCAAACCTGAAACAGAAAATATAAGTTAGTTTACTGACAAAGAACCAAATAAAGAAAACCATAAGGCATGTCTAATAATTACCTGTACAGATCAATGTCGCGGAGTTTTGGGCAAGACCTTCCAATGTGGGTAAGACCTTCATCGCTAATCTTCAAGCAAATTCCAATTTTTAGACTTGAAAGTTTGCTGCATCTGGCAAGAGCTTTCAATCCTACACAATATATCCAGGGTCAACTTTATGTTCATCTGGCAAAGAATAATTCAGTACCCAGTTCAGTAAGTACCTTCACCATCCAAATCACTGTCAGTAAGGTCCAACTCTTCCAAGTGAGAACAGTGCTTCCCGATCAGTTGGAGTGCTCCACTGGAAACACGGCTACAAGACTCCATCCTCAGAGAGACGAGGGAAGTGCATGAACTAGTTATGGCCGCTAGTGAAACATCAGTGATATTGCGGCAACAAGTAATGTCCAGCTTCAGCAGGTTCTTTAGTCTTGACACGGCAAAAGAGAGTTCTGTATCCGTCACTCCAGAGCACTTGCTCAAGCTTAACTCCCTTAAAGAAACACAAGAGGTTCCAATAGCTTTTAGTCCATCAGCTATGAATTTGCAGCCTTCCAGCTTCAGGGTCCGCAGTTTAGGAATCTTCTGTAAGCTTCTCACCATAGAAGGAGTAACCTGATACACAAAGGATGTAAGTTAAGCTGTGAGGGCTCAAGTTATGCCCAGGTGATAGAATAATACGACTAGATGGTTGGCTACTTACAGGACAGCAGTATGAAAGATCTAGTTCCAATAGATTGGGTACCGACTTCAGTATGGCTGAAACTCCCACATCAGTGATATTCTGACACTGAGACAGATCAAGCACCTGCAACAGTGCAAGCATGCGAGTTCAGTCATAAGCGGAGCTACTATCAAACAATTTCTTTTGTGAATTATGAAAAAATACATATTTTAGTCAGTTGACTAGTTCATACAAGGTATCAGCAGAATTCAGAACCTAACAGTGACCAAGCAGATCAAAATACTACCAGTGTTTCAAATGAAGGTGATGTGTGATTGCTAGTAACAAGTATAAATCAACAAAAACAGCAAATTACCATGAGTAACTCACCTGTAGCGATTTACTGCATTCTTTCTCAAGACTGCCAAGAGCATCGTCATCAATTCCAATACACCCCACCAGTGTCAACTCTTGAAGATTGGGTAGCTTCATGATGGGAAGAAAGCTATCCTGTGTGATCTGCAACACAAGATACGTTTCCGTTTTATTATTACTCCAGCACGATAGCATAAAGTGGGTCGGTAGGGACTAGGCACAAAGCTGCAAGAGAAACTAGAGTTGGCTACTAGTAGTGCTCTGCTGATCCATTGTTGCAAAGATGATTTGCCATGTTTGTAGATACGAACGTCTGCAGATCAAGAATACTATACTACCTACAAGTCCCTAAACACTGAAGTGATCCAATGCCCTAAGCACTAACTGAATAAATTAGATTGAGCAAATGATGTACTATAGTAACTGGTGAAGGTAGCAGATTTAGAGCAAAGGAAATAACTGAAACCCATTTTCTCTCCGGTGAATTAAAGAGGGAACCTGATGCCTTGAAATCAAATCAAGAAACGTACTACAAGGAAACAAGAAGACAGAATCATCCAAGAAACGAACAGAGAACCCAGAGAAACCCGCACAACGCTCACCATGGTGTAGGAGAGATCCAGGCTGGTGAGCTTCTTGCACTTGAGGGCGAGGAGCTGGATCCCCAGATCCGAGACCCCAAGGCACCACTTGAGCGAGAGCTCCCTCAACTCCGCGCACCCGACGGCGACGCACCCGAGCCCCATGTCGGTGAGCGTCTTCCACCTTGCCAGCGAGAGCCTCCGCAGTCCCTTGGCCCGCGCCACCTCGGCGGCCGCGGCGTCCCCGAGGTCGACCCCATTGGAGAGGTCGAGGTCGGCGAGGCCCGGGCACGACGCGGCGAGCGCGGCGACGCCCGCGGCGCCGAACCCGCGGGAGCGGGAGAGGTCGACGGCGCGGAGCGCGGAGGGCCCGGAGACGACGGCGGAGGCGAGGGCGGCGTCGGGGACGCGTGCGCAGAGGGAGAGGTCGAGGCGGGTGGCGCACGGGTACCGCGCCAGCGCGGCGGGGAGCAGGTCCGTGCGGAGCGGGCGGACGACGTGGCGGTGCCGGGACTCCGCGGCGTGGCAGGCGCGGGAGGCCAAAGCGAAGGACTTGAGCGCACGCGGGTCGGCTTGGGCCACGCGGTCCAGCACCAGGAAGAGCAGCTCGTCGGCCAGCGAGTCGAGCGGCGGCGCGGCGGCGTCGGGGGTGGGGGATGGGGAGAGGGAGAGGGCGAGGGCGAGGCGGCGGCGCTTGGGGTGCCTGTGCTGCTGGTGGTGGGATGCCGCCGCGGCCATGGGGAGGGAGGGAGGGGTGGGCTGGTCTCGGTGGCTTCTTGACACGGAGGACGGGCGGACGGCGGCTGGCGGCTGGCGGCTGGCTTCTTGATCCGGCGGTGGTTGCAGGGAGGAAAGAAAATGGGCAAGCTGCCGGCGATGGATGTGAGCAACAACAAGAAGTCAAGAATAACTAACCAGACGCGGTGGTGAGATGTGTAGGAGAAAAAAAAATTACGAGGCTACCCCTGGAGCCTGTCGTACTGGGGAATGCGCCGGCTGCGCCTGTGATTTCCGTATTTGCCCCTACGCCCCTGCTGAGGAGAGTCGCCGTCAGGGGTACGACGGTAAAACCTGTGGCCGTATTTAGTCGGATTGGACGGAAGGTACGGTACGGCGGGTGTACTCGGCGGGGGGCAGGATGGGGAAAGGGAAGGTTGGGAAGTGAGTCAGGTGGGGAGGGGGCGATGCGGGGGAGGGGGAGGACGCAGATCGTACAGTCTGGTGGTGCGGACGGGTACGTCATGTCGAAGCGAAGCGTACCGGACGCTTGGCCGGCCCGTGACACAGACGTGTGGCCCCGCTCCCCCACTTTGGCATCTCGCGGTAGAGTGTGTGTGAGAGACGAGTAGTAGTTGTTGCTGACTGGTCCCGTGCTCCCTGGGGACGGCTTTTCTTTTCTTTCCCGTCCTGTTCCGTTCCGTGGTTGTGTGTCTGTGTCAGCGACAACGCATTCCCTTGGTCGTCATTAGGGCCCCATGATTTAACTGTACGGATACCATTAGCGCCCACGATTGAAAACTAACATGGACGAGGGTTGCAAATAAAAGCACATGGACGACGGTCACAAAACATGCCAAGAAAAGAGAAAAATAATCCGAGTGGTATGGTATTATAAAACATGTGGCAGAGTTGCAAATACAAATAAATATTGTCGCCATGTTCAGTTGGGAACCTAAGATTATTTTTTATATAGGATATAATGCTGTATCAAAAAAAAATTCACATGTACTGTAATTCGGTAAAATTCATTTACGAACCTGTAAAAAAATTTGCCCACAATTAGGTAAGAAAATACTTCCTCCATTTCAAATTATAAGATATTTTTTTAGTTTTTTAGTACATGACTTAGGCTATACACTTAGATAAACACTATATCTAAATACATAGTAAAAACAATGCAAGTAAAAACGTCTTATAGTTTGGAACATAAGGAGTAATAAACAACAAAGTGAGTCTCAGATTTTAGAAATGAGGTGCGAGGGGGGTGATAAAAAGGGAGAGCATAGGAGGGGCTTTAATGCTGGCGAACGGTGATCTCTGACAGTCGGCAACGGGTGGTGACCTTAGATCGGCCTTCCCTTCTTGCACCACTGGCATCTTACTGGATAAAAAGCCGATGTTCTGTCAAGGGGGTAGGTGGAGGGGGCGCGTGCATAGATAGTTCATTTTCTTTCTTTTTATTAATTGATACATGGGCCACTGAGCTTTCTTATGGTGTGCCAGGCCATAATATACTTTCTTATTTTAACAATAAAATTATATGTTGTCCATTCAGTAGTTTTACGACTATTTTCAATAATGCTAATGGACTTCAAAAACATAAATGGGCTATAAATCCAGTAAAACTATGTTTTGATGTAGCCTATCTTTAATGATCATTTTGTTGTACACTATAAAAACAAGCTTCAGTGAATTGTCTAAATTATTGGTGATATGTTGAACTTGATTTTGAAAAAGTTGTTCATATATGAGGAACAAAAATATCAATAGTGTGTAACAAGTCATATACCAGTATATTTAGAGTTGGGACACTTAGTTGCTAAAGATGTGGACACATGAGGAGAATGTTAGGTATTTGTCCCTTGGAGACCTAACTAGAGATGATTCCACTTTCCATGAAGATGGAGATGACCAACGTGACCTGTGGGCCATTCTATTGGGTTGAGCATCTACAAAAAATGCTTTCTCATGCACATACCTAATTACCTAAATCATGTGGATTTATCCTTGTTTTCACCTTATCAATTTAGCCTATGTCTACTTCGGTATTTTTCATATTAAACTTATTATCTCAGGAACTAAAAGAAGATAGGGAGATCTATGGTATATATATATGAACCTAACACAAGTATTGACACTCATGAAAAGATGGCGAAAGAAGCAAAAAAAAAACATTTTTACTTTTTTGTACTCCCTTGTTAGTTCTAAATTGTTAAGGTGTTTTGTGCTACGTAGTTTTTGTTGTACAGCTAAATATATCATGCCTAGACACACGGTAAAAATTATATATGTATCTATAAAAGTCAAGATGACTAATAATTTAAAATGGAAAATTATTTAAGTATTGGAGGATCGTTGATTCAGATCCGCAAACAAATAAACCTAGAAGTAATCATTTCAGAACCGCAAACAAAAAAAAACTAGAATAAACAAAAACTGTAGCTGTCTACTCGACGTTGGTGCGGTGCGTCGTGCCTTTGGACTTTGGTGGTGCGGTGCGGGTGCCGTACCTAAAAAGGACGAAGGGACGCACGGGGTGGAGCTGGACCAGTTCCGTTCCACTGTCCAAATAAAAATAAAGCTGTCCTGTCCTGTCCAGTACTCACCTCACCCTGATAACCACTCCACTGATAACCTCTTCCTGCTCTCCTGGGAAGGCCGTCGTCTGGCGATCTGTATCTTGCTGGGAAGGCTCTACCTGGTGCACGACCACGACCACGAGCATCAGCTCACTCATCATAACCTGTGAGCTGTGACCCGTGTGCCTATCAGACAGCCGCACCTGCTTTGCTTGCAGGTTGCAGCTCCTTTTCTGTTGAGTAATCTTCAGGGTCCGTTTAGTTTAGTATAGCCCTGCTTCATGATTACATTAGGGTTTTTTTTCCCTTCGACTACAAGAGTAACTATACTAGTGGAGCTTAATCTATTTTAGTAAAATGTTTAGTGGAACAGCCTTTCTGGATAAATAAAAAAGATGTTATGTCCATAAATATCTTTCTTTTTTCTTCCTTTATTTATTTCGGGTTATCATCTTGTTTCTCGTCCTGTCTCCCTCGTCCTCCTCGTCACGCCTCTCTTTGTCTTCTCCTGTCTGCCTCTAGTCCACCACCCCTCCTGTTGTTGCCCTCTTCCTCCGCCTTCTCCCGGCGGTGTGCCGCCTCCTCCCCGCCTCTACTTCTCCGCGTGCAGCCTCCTTGCGCGAGCGTGCCACATCTACCCCTTCAAGCGCGAGCATGCCGCCTTTGCCCCTCCCTCTGTAGTCCCTGCGCGTCACAGTCTCCCGCATCAACACGTCTTGGGGCAAATTGGGTCCGGCCATGAACAAGTGCTAGGCCCACGGAAGCTCGTAGAGCCACACGAAGCTTTTTTTTTTGGCTCCGACTCTTTCTCCATGCTTCTTGCATCAGGTTTCTCATAGCTTCACCAACAAAGCATAGCGCGCGGGGGACCATTTGGTTCGGCGGCATGCGGAACCGTACCAAATGGCCCCTTATTACCCAGCTATCCTATCATATTCCGTCCACCAAAAATATTGCATGCCTTATAGTATTATTTACTATATTTGATTCGGTTGTCCACTTCTCCATCCAAAAAAGAATATAACTCTAGTTCTCTCTCTGTTCAAAGTCTTTTAAATTAATAATCAACTTCACATAAAGAATAATAATTTTTATAAATATTTATTTAACCTAAGATTATTCATTACAATATTTTCTTTATTATTAGATGTTGTTTCCATAGTATGGTTTCACATTTCTATATTATGTTATAAAAGGTTAAGCTGGTCAAAAATATGTTTTGGAGACCGCCTCAATGTGCTCCACATACATTATCTCAGACTTAGAGGAAGTACGAGATAGAAAATCTAGTATAATTTTAAGAACAAAGTCCAAATTACCTCCAAAATTTGGCCTATGTCCTGATGATCTAATAACGGCAGTGCTAGCACCCGGACGTTCGGACGGATGCCTGCGCCTACACTTTGTCTCCCCCCCGCGCACCTGCATCCCGCGCCCGCCTACACGGGGCCTGCGCCACCCCGACTGAACGTGGGGAGTCTCCACTCGCTCCCTCAACTTCTCACGTGCATGCACACGGCCAGCAACTGCAGCAGGTGACTACAGCAGGTGGCTACGCCAGTATTCAGAAGGGAGGGAGGGGGTGGCGGATGCCCAGCCGGCGCCGGGAGGAGGAGACACCGAGGCGAAGGTGAGGTAGTAGAAACGCGAAGACAAAGATGCAACACCCGATCTACTTTTGAAACATCCGGATGCAAAAACTTGCAACATATGTCTGAAGGTAGATGAAACACATGAAACATGCATCTGAAACACTTGCTGCAATACCAGATCTATTTTTGAAACATCCAGATGAAACACTTGCAATATACGTATGAAACGGATGAAACATGCGTATGGAACACTTGCAAAAAAACACATGAAAACACTTCATATGTGTGTAAACATATGCAACATCCAGATGAAACACTTGCAACATACGTATGAAACGGATGAAACATGCGTATGGAACACTTGAAAAAAAACACATGAAAACACTTCATATGTGTGTAAACATATGCAACATCCAGATGAAACACTTGCAAACATACATCTGGAAAACGAGATGAAACATTTAGATCATATACTCAAAACATACATGTATAGCCACGGCAACATATGCAACATTCCGATCTACTTTTGCAACATCAAGATAAAACACTCAACATCCAGATGAAACATCTGAAATGCTTGAAACATACTCTTGCAACATGGGTTTTGCTTGGACGAATGGAGGCACGCCGACGTGGAGGTTGACGGCGGCGCATGGACCTCGCTATGCGGCAGCGGCACAGGCAACTCGCTGGTAGGAGCGGCGTCACACGAATCTCGTTCCCCTCACCTGCTTGCTGGAGCATCCGTCGTGGAGGCTCGCCCGCTCGGTGGAGGCGGTCGCGGCGAGTGGGCTGGCCATGGCGAGCAGGCAGCGCGGTGGAGGCGGGCGAGGTAGACTAGGCCCGGTGGGAAATGCGGCGCGGAGGAGGCCGCAGGGGATGGGGCGAGGCGCTGCGGGGGACCGGCGGCGGCGAGACGGAGTGGGGTGGGCGGATGGGCACGACGACGCAGGGAGGAAACAGCGCAGCAAGCATCGGTGCATGAGGACGGGACGAGCGGATAGGGTCGCTGGGCGAGCGACGCGTGCGAAAGTGAGCGGAGGGAGGCATCCGTCCATTCGTCTTAATTGTATCATTATCGATCTAATAAACTAATTGTCATGTATTAGGTGGGGCAGCACTAGCGCCAAATACTAAGAGGAGTTGACACAAAACGGAAAGTTGGACGGCACAGGAAGGATGGGACAGAATACCGGCTCGTCTTCTACCTCGGCTCTGAACCTCTATCCAAGAACGTCCCTTCCTGTTGTTGCTTCCTACCTTGACTCTCTCTCTCCAAATTCTATCATACTGTATATACTGAATTGAGTGAATCTTAGTGTATTGTCGAGTGATTCTATTTACTTCGATTTACTCCCATGGATATTGCTTAGCTGGAGCTAAGCATTCACATGAATTTTTTTTGTAGCTAAGCATTCACAAATTACTGTTTATAATCCAATAAGCTAATGCTCCCTCAGCTTCAGATTCAAGATTTGCTCACAAATTATGTCTAGATATATAGCAAAATGGAGAACAATTATTCTGTCCGTACGTCTTTAATTTGACTTTGACTTGTTGGCATGCCAAAAACGATGTGGTGATGATGCCACGATGGCCTTCATTGACTTGGAGTTTTAGATGAATCAATCAAATGATGATGGCGCCGTACGAATGCTACGGAGGCTGAACTGAATGGTAGCTAAGCTGACTTACTATCAGACAACGACGATGACAAATAACAAGGCAACTTGTTCACTTCTCCATGTGCGGTGTTGTTTCGTTCCCTTGCCGATCGAACCGGCCTACTAGTCGTCGTCATGGCCATCGGCGTCAGCTAACTAGCTAGCAGTCGAGGACGGACAGTGACCCCAAGTCCCCAACCAATGAACTGAACCAATCCGATCCATCGATTTCGACAAGACAAGAGAGAGTCCTTCCTCAGGGAGGCGTCTTCTCGTCTCGTCGGCCCGTGGTCGTGCATGGGCTTCGTCTTCCCGGGGAGGCTCCACCGCACCGGCACCAGTCTGGTGTACTCCCTGTCCGGCGCCGCACCACACAGACCGGTCCTGTCCTTTCGCGTTTTGTCTCCATGCGTATACTGATGTAAAGTCCATTTGTCCTCTCCCCTCTCTCGTCACAAATTAATGAATTATTTACTACCTTTTTTTCGCTGTCGGCCACCACCTCGCTGCTCCTTCTCTCCTTGTGCTCTCATGTGTCATGGTTCTAGCAGGGCAGCATTAGTTTTTACGTCGGGGGTGGGAGCAGTCCTCGCCATGTGCTCATTCTAGTTCAGCCAGTGGTCGTCACCCTCATCGCCTCCACCTGGCTTCAATGGATGATGGTGGTGAACCAAAGAAAGGTGAGCAGATAGATCCCGCTAGGACACATATTCGCTAGCAATCATGGCCACGCTAAAACAGATCTCCTTTGCTAGACGGCCTTGGTAGCCAACTAAACATGGCTCGGGTGCATTAGGCAAGCCTGGTCGGAGGCATAGCCACCCAAGCAATCACCCCCTAACTGAATGGGCTACATGTCTGTCAAACAATTGTCCCATCCCTTCCCTTTTCCTATGTACGTGACCTATATAGGGTTGCATGAACCGGCAACAAATCCTATTGCTCAAAGTGCCTGTCTTCCTCGATGATATGTACCCACTACGAAAATAGCTTTCAATGAATTTTCTCACGGTAGATCTAGCAAGCCCCCTTCAAAAAAAAATATTATGATATGTCGGCCCTTTATTTTAAAAAATGTGGTTCTCTATATTATCCTCCAATAGACAAAAGTATCAATGTGTAAAAGTACATATATAATCAATTCTGTAGCAACAAAACTAGAGTAAGTAATGGCCAAAGATGTGAATAGGGCAAAAGAATGTTCGATATTTGTATGGGCCTGTTCTTGTAGACACAACTTGGAGATAGTTCTACACTTCTACCTCTATAAAGATGTCATGATTAACCAAATATTTTAAGCTCAGGACCATTCAGCATTCACTGTATATATCTACTGTCCGAGTACGGCCTCGATGGGCTACCTTAAGTCAGTCACGTCGCCTTCGACAAGTTACGTCATCAACTTTGACCTCTCAAGTATGCCTTCAACAGGCTATCTCGAGCTAGTCACA
This sequence comes from Miscanthus lutarioriparius, assembly GCA_904845875.1. Classification (NCBI taxonomy): domain Eukaryota; kingdom Viridiplantae; phylum Streptophyta; class Magnoliopsida; order Poales; family Poaceae; genus Miscanthus; species Miscanthus lutarioriparius. Next base: position 89,335,610 of record CAJGYO010000014.1, read on the forward strand.
CCGTCGTCGACCTCCTCTCGAAGCAATTAACTGAGTGGACCTCGACGGTTCACCACCGGCCCGCATAACAGATCTGATGCTTTCGGTCCGTTCAAACCATTATTGGACTACTTCAATCGTCCTGATCAACATATAGAGTGAGGGGGGTATATTGAGGTGGCTGACATCCAGCTATATACTCGAGCCGGCTTCTAAGTCGATCATGTGAGCATGCTCGCCAGGGAACTCGGAAACCAGCTGAGTGTTTTCGGACAAGTACGGTGCTTGGCAATTGACTAGGGGTTTATGGCGCACCCCAAGCTGGGATTCCGGAGTGCCACTCATTCATCTGTTCTTAGCTCGAAGAGTAGAAGACATTATTACTGCATGAGGCAAGATGTCGACTACTCAGTTGGTGGGATGCCATGTGGAACCACTTGAACAAAGGCCTAAATGGTCTAACTCTTCACCTGAAGCGTTTGGCAGTCGAAAGATACCAGTCGAAGGTTAGAACACGCAGGGCAGTCGAACTGTCTTATGGCTACACCCATCAACAAGAGACCCACCGGGTTTGGGTACTCAAAAAATGCGCAAAAAAAATGCTCGGATTAAGTAGATAACAAACTTGAATCGAGTCGAATACACTACAAGTAAGTATTCCATTAAAATAAATTATTATTAATAGCCTTTGTTATATTCAATAGGTGTACAATAACAACGACCATTCGAGTACGCCCTTGACGGGCTACCTCAAGTTGGTCACGGGCTAGATCCAACGTTGGTAGCAATAATGGCTATTTGCCGCATCCACCTACGTCTCATGCCATGTCAACATCATTGGCAATGACCATTTGAGTATGCCCTCACGCCCCAATTGGGCTACCTCAATCGTTTCTCATGCCATCTCTCGTCAACATCATTGGCAATGACCATTCGAGTACACGCCTCGATGGGCTACCTAAAGTCAGTCATGGCACCTCTGATTATGTCATAAAAAATGGCTGTTCGATTATGCCCTCGACGGGCTACCTCAAGTCGATCATGCCACCTTTGACTATGTAATCAACAATTCTTGCTGTACTCCCTCGATGGGCTATCTCAAGTCCATCATGCGCCTCCGACTACATCATCGGCAATGACCGTTCGAGTACACACTCCTCGCGGGCCTTGATCACACCACCTAAAGTCATCGACAATGGCACCTCCGATTATGATGGGCTATAAAAATGGTCATGTTCGATTATGTCATCCCTCGATTATGCCCTCGACAGGTACCTCAAGTCGGTCATGCCACCTTTGACTATGTAATCAACAATGACAGTTCGAGTACTCCCTCGATGGGCTATCTCAAGTCCATCCTGCAGCCTTCGACTACATCATCGACAATGACCGTTCGAGTACACCCTCAACGGGCTACCTCAAGTCGGTCACACCACCTCCAACTACATCATTGGCAATGACCACTCGAGTATGCCTTTGACATGCTATCTCGATCCGGCCATGCCATCATCAACCTCGACCACTTGAGTACACCTTTAATAGTCTATCTTGAGCCAGTCACACTATCATCAACCATGTCATCGACTATGACCACTCGAGCACACCACCGCTCATTCTCCTCGATGGTAACATTGTTTTCAACTATGTCATCTACTATGACTACTCAGCACGCCACTCGTGGACTCCCTCGACCTGATCACATCACCATGGGCAACGTCCTCGACCATGACTATTTGGACATGCCATCATCAGGCTTCACTTGAATTGTCACTAGGTATGCTCGACGCGTGCTTAGGGTCAGAAGAAGACAACTTCAAGATTAGCCTCCGACCGATTCTTCAAATCGCTTGGAGGCTCAGGGGCTAGAATCACTGAGACCACTATGTGGCCCCGGTCGATTACGACAACAAGAGAGCATTCGAATGCAAAGAGTTCTCACATTTAGACATCAATCGAAACTAACCCTCCGCTTGATTCTCTGAATCGCACGACGTCTCGAGGGCTATTGTCGTTGATATATACCTTGGACGATATCTCACTACATGGACAACAACCCAAATGGGATAGGGTACACCAAGCAGGCTACACAAGAAACCTAACTCATACGGGGTACCTCATCTTCTTGGTGGACAAGGTATAGCAAGATGTACTTAGAAACCAACTCTATGTTGTAGATTTCATTTAACTAGAAAACCCATATGTAAACTAATTGGGACTCTCTCTATAACCCTACCCTCGGACTAGATGAGCGGTGTGGAGCCCCAATCAAGATCTCGCTACATAGCAATCCTAGGCAACTAGTCATCAAGAGTCCCTTCTAAACTCAAGCATACGAGATAAGAGATCTACTCCCAATTGGATATAGGGTACCACATACTTGAACCAAAGATAAATCTATCCCGTGCGCTATCCCATGCGCTATCCATTTGATTCCTTGTGCGTGATATGTTGATCCCGATTCTTCGGAGTCGAAACTTCCAACAATTTGCATCTTGCATTTTACTTAGAAAATTATATTTTACAACAAAACTACCTACTTTGGAACTTTGTCCATAAGCGTTGCTTGGTAAAAGTAAAGTGGTTGTATATGTGACCTTCTCACTTAAAAGAGTCCTTAGATTCTTAGATACAAGACATAGTAACCTAATGTATTTCTAGATCTTGACCAATGTATTTAGTGCAATGTATTCTTTTGAAAGAACAACAACTCTTTTGTTTTGATTAGAGATTTGTCTTTCTAATCCTGCAAACATTGGAGCATATCCCATAAAAGTCCACAAACTTCTTCAACTCTTTTTGCAGCCCGTTAAACCATAACATCTCAATATTCAATCGACCAAAATAATCTTAGTATCGAGATACAAGAATAGCCGTCTATTTTGAGATTGTCGTATTGCTATTAAGAACATCTTTCAATTGATATAATAAAGCATCACCACTCAAATTTTCATATAGTCTATCCTTCATATCTTTCAATGTCTTATCATTTGTTACAAGCAAAGTCTTCAACTCATAAATAATATAACCTTCATTAACAAGATATTAATTTTGCTCATTGATATCTCTCATTTATATTTTATATACTAAAAAAGAAAGTTTTTTTAATACTACCAAACTCTTTTTCAAATAGATTAGGTTGGCACTCAGGATAAAAGATATTTGCACCACTGGCTTCTTTCTAAAAAAAACTCCTATTTTTCTGCATATGTACAAATATTTAAACATGAGATCAATAGAGCATATTTTAATATTTTATGTCAATTTCGAGCAAATGATCTTATACATCCAAGTTGTGACAGCTTATTAGGTGGGCACACAAATCTATATAGTTTATTCGGAAGAAAGTGATGATGAAGTGCGTGACTGGGATTTCATTTAGTTAGAAGTTTGTATTATTCAATTCTATGAGAGGGGATTAGTTTATATGCATGCAAGGAATAGAATGTAGCAAAGTGACATGAATTTCTAGAAAAGTCATTGTTGGAGCTAGCGGTAGTGCAGGGCAGCGTATGACGACGGACCATTCTAATTATAATTATATGCATAGTACAAGATACAGGGATCCGTCACCATGTCATGAAAAGCATTGAAGCTTCTTCTACTTGTGTAGGACGGATCACGGACGGACGGGCAAACAAACGGATGGAGAATTAGCAAGGCTATTTACACTCTGCTCAGCTTCAGCATTCAGGACAAGGAAAAGGGCTCGAGCAATGCAGTTATGCAGCAGCTGCTTCGCTCTGCCCTGGGCGCAACGGCGAGCCATGGCGGAGGGGCGACGCAACCCGGCAACAGCAGATGGAGACGAAGATGGAGATGCCATGCATTTACTCATCAAGGGACAAGGGGTGAAGCCCGTGAAGGGCTCACGGAGGACGGGAGCATCGGCCATCTACCCGTGGTTGGCAACTGCCTGTCCGGCGCCCACCCATGTCGCCTCGCTCTCGCACCTGGCAGCGGCTTCTTCAATGCTACTAGCTGCCCATGGCCGCCTGTCCATTGCAGCGCTAGCTGCCTCACACTGCTCTTCTCCCTGCCATTCCTGTCCCACCCTGTGCTTTGAGTTCCATTCCATGGTCCCGTCCAACACTGACTCACATCGGACATGACCAAACTCCAGCACCTGCAAACTTTTAAGGATCATGCGTCTCCGTCTACTCTCGCCTCCTCGTTTGTTTGAGAGAGGATACGACCGACCAGATCCTGTATGGCGTATGCAACCGGCAAGCCACTTAACTCGAGCACTATAAACAGGCAGAGATCACCAGTATCCTTCATTCTGTTCTTGCATCCCAAACCGAGCAGATAGATGCAATGCAATAATCACAAATATGAATGCAACAGACAACAAACAGAGGCACTGCAACGCATATCTGTCGCACTAAATTTCAAAACCATTTTATTATCAACCAAAACCATCTCTTCCGTATCAATGTCTTCCCTTCATCTTACATGCTAATATTCTATACAGCAACTTCCTAGCTGTACTCCACAGAAATGTAATTTACTCCCAGGCACATGATCACCTCACCAAACAAATGTGAGACTGAGGGTGAGTTGGGATTGGATCTACCCATCTGGTAGTATACAACATCAGGATATACACTACTACTCAAAGTCGGCATATCACCATGGGGCGTACCCAATGCTGGGAGCTCCCACTTGTGCGGGGTCTAGGGAATGGTGTTAGTGGCAAGCCTTACCCTCACCTGTGCAATGCGAGGAGACCGCGACTCGAACCCGGGACCTTCCGGTCACAGGCGGTAAGACTCTACCGCTTGCACCAGGCCCGCCCTTCAAAATTGAGTTGTTCTTCAGGCTTCACTTCTGGATACCAAACAGAACCCATCCCATCTACAGGATGCATGACCTGGTTTCCACAATAGCTACACTTGAAGGTCTTCTCATCGTACAAGCACATCTTGGGACTGTTGCTTCCATACATCACAAGGTTCCACCTCAACCTGCACAAGGCCACACATGTTATTAGATGCTTGACTTTTGCATGATTGTAATTCTAGTAACAACAAATCCACTCAACAGATATAAGACAACTGTGCTATCCTCTTTAGGCATTTTTTTTAAACACCATGCATAAGCAAGTCATGATTTTTGTGTTTTGAAGCATAGGAAAAATACTGAAAGTACAAAAAACAACATTGCATTTAGATCTGGCTAGAACCACAACTTTTCTGAGGCAAATTATGAAGTGTTCTCAAGTAGCAAATTGGGCAAGACGCCTATACGACTTGGTCGCAAGGGTTTAACGCTGTGTAAAGCAACCAGGGGAGCAATACAATACCTTAAATGGTTTATCGATCCACTGGAAAACACACCCTCGTGCCTCGACATTTTTTATCATATGAGGCGGCATCATGGATTTGAATGCTTCATGAAGCTTCACTTTCGTCAAACAACCACAAACCATTAGAGTAGCTGTCACGCCATTTGGCGTTATACCCGCTAAATGGACGATGGTCATGTTCTGCAAGCCGGATATGCTAGAAAGGGACAGAAGTCCGATATCGGTGACTGAACAATACGACAAGTTTATCTGTGATGAGACATAGATGGTATTAGCACAATTGCAGAACATACATGGTACCATCAGATTCCAGTTACAGTTACAGGAGAAAAGGATAATACCTGACGGAGGCTATGAGAGAACTGGGAAAGGTAAAGCATTCCCACATCATTAATCTCAAAGCATTTCTTAATATCAAGCTTGGAAAGTAGCCTGCACCCCATCGCTATTTCTGAGAGCCCAGTGGATGTAATCATGGGGCAGCCACGAATCTCCAGAGTATTCAGCTTTGCGCATTTTGAAAGTGATATCAGTGAACTGTCTGTTATTTCTGTACAGTAGGATAGATTGATACACTCTAGCATTGGACAACCCTGTGCAATTTGAATAATTCCATCATCACTAAGGCCTCCACACCTGAAGCAGAAAATATAAGTTAGTTTACTGACAAAGAACCAAATAAAGAAAACCATAAGGCATGTCTAATAATTACCTGTACAGATCAATGTCGTGGAGTTTTGGGCAAGACCTTCCAATGTGGGTAAGACCATCACTAATCTTCAAGCAAATTCCAATTTTTAGACTTGAAAGTTTGCTGCATCTGGCAAGAGCTTTCAATCCTACACAATATATCCAGGGTCAACTTTATGTTCATCTGGCAAAGAATAATTCAGTAACCAGTTCAGTAAGTACCTTCACCATCCAAATCACTGTCAGTAAGGTCCAACTCTTCCAAGTGAGAACAGTGCTTCCCGATCAGTTGGAGTGCTCCACTGGAAACACGGCTACAAGACTCCATCCTCAGAGAGACGAGGGAAGTGCATGAACTAGTTATGGCCGCTAGTGAAACATCAGTGATATTGCGGCAACAAGTAATGTCCAGCTTCAGCAGGTTCTTTAGTCTTGACACGGCAAAAGAGAGTTCTGTATCCGTCACTCCAGAGCACTTGCTCAAGCTTAACTCCCTTAAAGAAACACAAGAGGTTCCAATAGCTTTTAGTCCATCAGCTATGAATTTGCAGCCTTCAAGCTTCAGGGTCCGCAGTTTAGGAATCTTCTGTAAGCTTCTCACCATAGAAGGAGTAACCTGATACACAAAGGATGTAAGTCAAGCTGTGAGGGCTCAAGTTATGCCCAGGTGATAGAATAATACGACTAGATGGTTGGCTACTTACAGGACAGCAGTATGAAAGATCTAGTTCCAACAGATTGGGTACCGACTTCAGTATGGCTGAAACTCCCACATCAGTGATATTCTGACACTGAGACAGATCAAGCACCTGCAACAGTGCAAGCATGCGAGTTCAGTAATAAGCGGAGCTTTGTGCTACTATCAAACATTTTCTTTTGTGAATTATGAAAAATACATATTTTAGTCAGTTGACTAGTTCATACAAGGGCATCAGCGGAATTCAGAACCTATCAGTGACCAAGCAGATCAAAATATTACCAGTGTTTCAAATGAAGGTGATGTGTGATTGCTAGTAACAAGTATAAATCAACAAAAACAGCAAATTACCATGAGTAACTCACCTGTAGCGATTTACTGCATTCTTTCTCAAGACTGCCAAGAGCATCGTCATCGATTCCAATACACCCCACCAGTGTCAACTCTTGAAGACTGGGTAGCTTCATGATGGGAAGAAAGCTATCCTGTGTGATCTGCAACACAAGATACGTTTCCGTTTTATTATTACTCCAGCACGATATGATAAAGTGGGTCGGTAGGGACTAGGCACAAAGCTGCAAGAGAAACTAGAGTTGGCTACTAGTAGTGCTCTGCTGATCCATTGTTGCAAAGATGATTTGCCATGTTTGTAGATAGGAACGTCTGCAGATCAAGAATACTATACTACCTATAAGTCCCAATACACTGAAGTGGTCCAATGCCCTAAGCACTAACAGAATAAATTAGATTGAGCAAATGATGTACTATAGTAACTGGTGAAGGTAGCAGATTTATAGCAAAGGAAATAACTGAAACCCATTTTCTCTCCGGTGAATTAAAGAGGGAACCTGATGCCTTGAAATCAAATCAAGAAACGTACTACAAGGAAACAAAAGGACAGAATCATCCAAGAAACGAACAGAGAACCCAAAGAAACCCGCACAACGCTCACCATGGTGTAGGAGAGATCCAGGCTGGTGAGCTTCTTGCACTTGAGGGCGAGGAGCTGGATCCCCAGATCCGAGACCCCAAGGCACCACTTGAGCGAGAGCTCCCTCAACTCCGCGCACCCGACGGCGACGCACCCGAGCCCCATGTCGGTGAGCGTCTTCCATCTTGCCAGCGAGAGCCTCCGCAGTCCCTTGGCCCGCGCCACCTCGGCGGCCGCGGCGTCCCCGAGGTCGACCCCATTGGAGAGGTCGAGGTCGGCGAGGCCCGGGCACGACGCGGCGAGCGCGGCGACGCCCGCGGCGCCGAACCCGCGGGAGCGGGAGAGGTCGACGGCGCGGAGCGCGGAGGGCCCGGAGACGACGGCGGAGGCGAGGGCGGCGTCGGGGACGCGTGCGCAGAGGGAGAGGTCGAGGCGGGTGGCGCACGGGTACCGCGCCAGCGCGGCGGGGAGCAGGTCCGTGCGGAGCGGGCGGACGACGTGGCGGTGCCGGGACTCCGCGGCGTGGCAGGCGCGGGAGGCCAAAGCGAAGGACTTGAGCGCACGCGGGTCGGCTTGGGCCACGCGGTCCAGCACCAGGAAGAGCAGCTCGTCGGCCAGCGAGTCGAGCGGCGGCGCGGCGGCGTCGGGGGTGGGGGATGGGGAGAGGGCGAGGGCGAGGGCGAGGCGGCGGCGCTTGGGGTGCCTGTGCTGCTGGTGGTGGGATGCCACCGCGTCCATGGGGAGGGAGGGAGGGGGGTGGGCTGGTCTCGGTGGCTTCTTGACACGGAGTACGGGCGGACGGCGGCTGGCTTCTTGATCCGGCGGTGGCTGAAGGGAGGAAAGAAAATGGGCAAGCGGCCGGCGATGGCACTGGGCAACAACAAGAAGTCAAGAATAACTAACCAGACGCGGTGGTGAGATGTGTAGGAGAAAAAATAAATGACGAGGCTACCCCTGGGGAGTGTCGTACTGGGGAATGCGCCGGCTGCGCCTGTGATTCCCGTATTTGCCCCTACGCCCCTGCTGAGGAGAGTCGCCGTCAGGGGTACGACGGTAAAACCTGTGGCCGTATGGAGTCGGATTGGACGGAAGGTACGGTACGGCGGGTGTACTCGGCAGGGGGCAGGATGGGGAAAGGGAGGGTTGGGAAGTGAGTCAGGTGGGGAGGGGGCGATGCGGGGGAGGGGGAGGACGCAGATCGTACAGCCTGGTGGTGCGGACGGGTACGTCATGTCGAAGCGAAGCGTACCGGACGCTTGGCCGGCCCGTGACACAGACATGTGGACCCCTGCCCCCACTTTGGCATCTCGCGGTAGAGTGTGTGTGAGAGACGAGTAGTAGTTGTTGCTGACTGGTCCCGTGCTCCCTGGGGACGGCTTTTCTTTTCTTTCCCGTCCTGTTCCGTTCCGTGGTTGTGTGGGCCCCATTTCTATGCACTGTACGGATACCATTAGCGCCCACGATTTAACTAACACCAGGAGGGTATTGAAAAGCACATGGACGACGGTTGCAAATAACCAATCACTTTGCACCGTTCTCACAAAACATGCCAAGAAAAGAGAAAAATAATCCGAGTGGTATGGTATTATAAAACATGTGGCAGAGTTGCAAATACAAATAAATATTGTCGCCATGTTCAGTTGGGAACCTAAGATTATTTTTTTTATATAGGATATAACGCTGTATCAAAAAAATTCACATGTACTGTAATTCGGTAAAATTCATTTACGAACCGGTAAAAAAATTTGCCCACAGGTAGGTAAGAGAGTACTCCCTCCATTTCAAATTATAAGATGTTTTTTTAGTTTTTTTTAGGTACATAACTTTAGCTATACACTTAGATAAACACTATATCTAAATATATAGTAAAAACAATGTAAGTAAAAATGTCTTATAGTTTGGAACATAAGGAGTAATAAACAACAAAGTGAATCTCAGATTTAGCTAATTCACCATGTCTCGATCCCCTCTTCGTAATAAACAACAAAGTGAATCTCAGATTTTAGAAAGGAGGTGCGAGGGGGGTGATAAAAAGGGAGAGCATAGGATCTCTGACAGTCGGCAACGGGTGGTGATCTTGGATCGGCCTTCCCTTCTTGCACCACTGCCATCTTACTGGATAAAAAGCCTATGTTCTGTCAAGGGGGTAGGTGGAGGGGGCGCGTGCATAGATAGTTCATTTTCTTTCTTTTTATTAATTGATACATGGGCCACTGAGCTTTCTTATGGTATGCCAGGCCATAATATACTTTCTTATTTTAACAATAAAATTATATGTTGTCCATTCAGTAGTTTTACGACTATTTTCAATAATGCTAATGGACTTCAAAAACATAAATGGGCTATAAATCCAATAAAACTATGTTTTGATGTAGCCTATCTTTAATGATCATTTTGTTGTACACTATAAAACACAAGCTTCAGTGAATTGTCTAAATTATTGGTGATATGTTGAACTTGATTTTGGAAAAAGTTGTTCATATATGAGGAACAAAAATATCAATAGTGTGTAACAAGTCATATGCCAGTATATTTAGAGTTGGGACACTTAATTGCTAAAGATGTGGACACATGAGGAGAATGTTAGGTATTTGTCCCTTGGAGACCTAACTAGAGATGATTCCACTTTCCATGAAGATGGAGATGACCAACGTGACCTGTGGGCCATTCTATTGGGTTGAGCATCTACAAAAAATGCTTTCTCATGCACATACCTAATTACCTAAATCATGTGGATTTATCCTTGTTTTCACCTTATCAATTTAGCCTATGTCTACTTCGGTATTTTTCATATTAAACTTATTATCTCATGAACTAAAAGAAGATAGGGAGATCTATGGTATATATATATGAACCTAACACAAGTATTGACACTCATGAAAAGATGGCGAAAGAAGCAAAAAAAAAGCATTTTTACTTTTTTGTACTCCCTTATTAGTTCTAAATTGTTAAGGTGTTTTGTGCTACGTAGTTTTTGTTGTACAACTAGATATATTATGCCTAGACACACGGTAAAAATTATGTATGTATCTATAAAAGTCAAGATGGCTAATAATTTAAAATGAAAAATTATTTAAGTATTGGAGGATCGTTGATTCAGATCCGCAAACAAATAAACCTAGAAGTAATTATTTCAGAACCGCAAACAAGAAAGAAAAAAAAACTAGAATAAACAAAACTGTAGCTGTCTACTCGACGTTGGTGCGGTGCGTCGTGCCTTTGGACTTTGGACTTTGGTGGTGCGGTGCGGGGTGCCGTACCTAAAAAGGACGAAGGGACGCACGGGGTGGAGCTGGACCAGTTCCGTTCCACTGTCCAAATAAAAATAAAGCTGTCCTGTCCTGTCCAGTACTCACCTCACCCTGATAACTACTCCACTGATAACCTCTTCCTGCTCTCCTGGGAAGGTCTGTATCTTGCTGGGAAGGCTCTACCTGGTCATCAGCTCACTCGTCATAGCCTGTGTGACCCGTGTGGCGTGTGCCTATCAGACAGCCGCACCTGCTTTGCTTGCAGCTCCTTTTTCTGTTGAGTAATCTGGAGAGCATCTACAGCAGTTCTTCGATACCTTCCTCGATCCTCGTAAAACTATCGTATTAAGAATAGCTATGCTTTTTCCTTGCTCAACCAGTTCCCTAATATATCTTCGTTTTTTCTTTGGTAGTCACCTATATTTTCATCATCTCCCCTCAAAGAAAAGGGAGATACAACTCCCCTAATACCCATCCTGTTCGCTTGTTAGTTTCAGCTAGCCCAAACCAGTCAGCCAACAGTATTTTCCTCTCACAACAAACCAGCACCAGTTAGCTCAAACCAGCCCAGAAACCAACCAGCGAACAGGCCGACCATAAGGATCATCCCAGCTATCACTTTTCGACCATATTTTCTTTTACACTCCTGTGGGACCCACCTTCCATATGGTTATTGGGGGAGATATACTGGAGTACTGCTACAGCAACTCTTCCAATATTAACATAAGATAATATTGAGCTACCCCAATACATATATATTAGGAAAATATTATTGCCGGAGATGCTTCTTAGGATCCGATTAGTTTAGTATAGCCCTGCTTTATGATTAGATAAGTTTTTTTTTCCTTCGACTACAAGAGCAGCCTGTTTGCTTGGTCGTATTTGGCTTATAAGCTATAACTTATCAGCCAACGAATAGTATTTTTCTCTCACACCAAACCAACCAACAGTACTTTCAGTCATGGCTTATAAGCCAAACAAGCCCAAACGAACCGGGCTAATTGAGTTTAATCTATTTTAGTAAAATGTTTAGTGGAACAGTTTTCCTGGATAAATATAAAAGATGACTAGAAACTACGCGCGGCAAAGCCACGCTACACGCTGTAGCAGGGCCAGTGAACCTATATTTAAAAAAAAAAGTAGGGCCAGTGAACCTATATTTAAAAAAAAAGTAGGGCCAGTGAACCTATATTTAAAAAAAAAAGTAGGGCCAGTGAGCCTTTAACTGTGTATATGGGCCCCACGGCGTCTGGGCCTCCCACTTTTTTTTTAATCTCTTTAACGTGTAGCCTACTGCATGTGTATCCATGTATGCGTATACGGAGTACAGAGATAGCTTCACTGGCTTCTCCGCATTGGATTCTCTAGTCTCAGCCCATTTCTATCTCCCTCCTGCCAACTTCAGTCTGCCTTCGTCTCTCTCCACCAAAGCACTTCTCTCTGTCTCTGCTTTCTCCGATATCGATTTTTGGCACCTCGGAGAGGGGAGCTTGCACGGAGCAGCGCTAGCGCGGGGACCGGCGCGAGCTCGGCTGAGCTCCTCACGGTGGCGCTATCCTGTGCGCTGCCTGCTGGTGTGGGGGACCCTGGCCACAGGAGGGTCGTGACTCGTGAGGGTGCGGATCCGCAGTTCGCTAGAGCAGATGGCATGCAGATCCAAGGAGACGGCCTAATTGGTAGAAAATTACGTATTTTTATAATCAATTTAATTTAGAAATATAACATCGGTAGGTTGGTGACAACATATATGTATGTGTATATCTCTAACGAATGTTATAGCATGCAGACATAACATACATATTAATATAGTAAGAACGCAAAGTACGGTAATCACAGAGATAAGATTGTACCCAGCGGAGGGTCCCATGCCGAGGGCATCGGAGGCTCCATTCACACTAGTCGACATAGTGCGTTGCTCGAAGTCATGGACCACCGTCGATGCAGGACGGTGTTCGCAGTACAGTCCCACGAACGGATCACCAATTTTTTTGGAAAGTGGTACTGTAGCACTTTCATTGTTATTTGACAATTAATGTTCAATCATAGTCTAATTAGGCTTAAAAGATCCGTCTCGTGAATTTCGTCTAAACTGTGTAATTAGTTTTATTTTTTATTTATATTTAATGCTTCATGCATGCGTCCAAAGATTCGATGTGACGGAAAATCTTAAAAAATTTTGCAAAATTTTGGGAACTAAACAGCACCCAGGAAGAAGATATCGAACGAGCAGTCGCGGAATCGCTCCCCAAAAACCTAATCGCCGCACACCCCGTACAAGGTTCGCAGGCGGACGAGGGTTCCGGAGGCAACTGCTCTCCCGCTTCTCCGTGCGCGCAGAGGTACGAGACGGGGAAGCCAGAGGGCTGCTGAGATGTGGTCTCTCTCGGAAGCGAAGCGGAAGATCAGGACTGACGGAGGACTACGAATTTATGGCTGCGACGGGAAGGAAGAAAGGCAGCGGAGAATCCCAGAAGACGAAGAGCGAAAGAGACGGTAAATGGCGCAATCAGTTCGCTTCCACCATTAAGGAGAGAAACTCCCGTGATTATGTGGATTAAGTGGCAAACCTGGCCACGCCTGCCGGCCTCGCCACTCCACGCCACGCCACGACCCACGCCCACGGCCCGGCCCGGCCGGCGGCAGCGGCGGCGGCGCGTGCGCGTGTGGCACTCCTTTGTTCTTTTCTCAGCTTCTCAATTAAGATGGATAATTTTCAATCATATAAGCTGAGTAAACGTTCAGTTAAAATCACATACGGTGTTAAACCATACAACGCTTAATGCTACGTATCATAGAGTTTTATTTGATTTATTAAATATTATACGGGTCAAGCCCCATAATATATCCAGCAATCCCCACCAAACTCTAGGGTTTGTAACATAGTAGTCTCAGAACCACTTTTCTTCTATATACCAGTGTTTTGATGGAGACTGTTAAGTTGAACATCCATCGAGAGTAATAGTTTCACTCAGTCACAACTGAATAATGGACTAAGCCTTGAATTGACAGTTTTGTGTGAGGTGAATGTCACTAAAGTTCTTAACTAATACTAGGCTGTAAAAGGCATCCCCTCTATTTGAAGCATATAAGTCATACTCCAGTGCCTTTTATGAGTATTTAGAGATCACCCAAATCTCATAAACTGTTACCAGCAGTCTGACTCATATAGGTGTTTTCCTCAAAAGATGTTCTGTAGGACAACATCTTTGTTTTAGCAAGCCACTTGGAACACATTAAGATAAAAACCAACCTGCCTTACAGAAAGGAAAGATATGCATTAGAAATGAGTCTTACGAAGGATCTTTCCTCATAATTTACTATTATCTTATTTCACCATCCTACTTCACGGAATCTCCGATTACATAGAACAGGTTACCACTATAGTAAATTTTATGTGGGTCTCAAACCATCTCTTTCGATGCACTTTCTATCACATTGCGTGACAGACCCTTAGTAAATTGATCTGCCAGATTGTTAGACGTGTGAACATAGTCCAATGCTATTACTCTGGAGTTTCTTAATTTTATGATAGATTTTAGTCATCTCTTAACATGCCTTGTAGACTTCATGTTATCCTTAGAACTGTTAACCTTCGTAATCATAGTCTGGTTATCGCAGTTCATAAAAATAGCCGGTATGAGTTTTTCAATAACCGATAAATCCATAAGCAGATCACAAAACCACTCAGTCTCAGAGCCAGCGGTATCTAATGTTGTGAGTTCTGCTTCCATTGTAGACTTCGTTAAGATAGTCTGCTTTCAAGACTTCCAGGAAACAGCACCACCTCCAAGCAAAAACACATATCCATTTATGGCATAAAGCTCATCAGCATCAGAGATCCAGTTGGCATCACAATAGCCTTCCAACAGCTTCGGGTGTCTAGTATAACGAATACCATAGCTCAAAGTGCCCTTTAGATAGCGCATCACTCTCTCAAGAGCACGCCAATGATCATCTCCCGGATTTGACACAAACTGGCTCAACTTGCACACAGCAAATGAGTTGTCTGGCCTTGTTGCGATAGCAAGATACATGAGCGAACCAATGATCTGGGAATATCTCAACTGATCCCTTGCTATTCTCTGATTTTCCTCAATGGCACACTCGGATCATAAGGTGTAGGAGCAGGTGCACAGTCACAAAACCCAAAGCGACTCAACACCTTTTCCATATAGTGAGATTGTAACAGAGTTATTCCACCATCACCTTCTCTCAGAAGCTTATATTAAGAATAACATCAGCCTCTCCTAAATCTTTCATTTCAAAATTATTAGATAAAAATTCCTTCACCTCCTCAATCACTTTGAGGCTGGATCCAAAGATCAGTATGTCATCAACATATAAGCACAAAATAACTCCTTCACCCCCACCATACCGATAGTACACACATTTGTCAGCTTCATTCACAACAAAGCCAACAGATGTTAAAGTTCTGTCAAACTTCTCATACCACTGCTTAGGAGCTTGTTTTAAACCATATAATGACTTTAATAATTTACACACCTTGTCTTCTTGACCATTTGCTACAAACCCATCCGGCTAATCCATATAGATCTCATCTAACTCTCTATTTAGGAAAGCTGTCTTAATGTTTATTTGATGAACGATAAGACCATAAAAGGTTGCCAGGGAAAGCAAAACTCAAATTGTGGTCAATCGGACAACCGGTGAATAAGTATCAAAGAAATCCTCACCTTCATTTTGAGTATAACCCTTGGCCACAAGTCTTGCCTTGTACCTCTCGATAGTACCATCAGGCCTAAGCTTTTTCTTGAACACCCATTTACAACCTATAGGCTTGCACCCATAAGAATGATCAACAATTTCCCAAGTTTTATTAGACATAACAGAATCCATCTCACTCCGTACTTCTTCCTTCCATAAGTCAGCATCAGGAGAGGAATATGCCTCTTCAATGGTCGTTGGTGTGTCATCCACAAGGTACACAATATAGTCATCACCAAAAGACCTTACAGTTCTCTGTCTCTTACTTTTTCTAGTGACTATAGTGTCATCCTCCTCAGGATTTTACATATACGGTTCTTCAATTTATTCTATCGGAGTAAAATTTTCATGCTCATGGGGAATTATAAATTCATGACCAATCGTGCTAGGTGTATTTTTTATGGGAAACTCATTCTCAAAAAATATAACGTCTCTAGATTCCATGATTGTATCAACAACCATCTCATGAACACTAGAATTTATAATTAAAAATCTATAATCCACACTGTGAATAGCATAACCAAGAAAAACACAATCAACAGTCTTTGGTTTAAGCTTTCGCTTTTTGTTTATTAGCACATTCACCTTTGCCAAATAACCCCAAGTTCGCATGTAAGAGAGATTTAATCTCTTCTTCTCTCATTTCTCGAATGGTGTAATTTCTTTGTTCTTTGTGGGCACTCTATTCACGACATGACACGCTGTCAATATAGCCTCACCCCACCATTCCTTAGATAGTGCCGCAGCCTCTAACATGGCATTAACCAAATCAGTTAGAGTGCGATTCTTTCTCTCTGCAATCCCATTGGACAGTGGTGAGTATGGTGGTGTCCTCTCATGAATAATTCCATGCACCGCGCAAAACTCAGAAAATTTATTTGAGAAATATTCTCCTCCACGATCGGACCGCAAACGCTTGATTTTCTTCTCAAGTTGATTTTCTACCTCAACTTTATAGACTTTAAAATAATGCAACGCTTCATCTTTAGTTTTCAATAAATACACGTAGCAAAATCTAGTACAATCATCTATAAATGTCACGAAGTATCGTCTACCGCATTTAGTCAATTCGTCATTCATTTCGCATAAATCAGAATGAACGTGTTCTAATGGTGTCAAGTTCCTCGCCTCAGCAGCCATGCGAGGCTTGCGCGGTTGCTTCGATTGCACACACACCTGGCACTTATAATCTTTGACTAAGTTAAATTTTGGGATTAAATTCAGATTTGCAAGCCGCGTGAGACAACAAAAATTAATGTGACAAAGTCGTGAATGCCACATATTCGACTCATCCAAAACATTAACATTGTTCACTACTTTATTACACACATCATCAAGCAAAGATAAGCGGAACAAGCCTCCACAATCATAACATTTTCCAACAAATATTTCATGTCTCGACACAACACACTTATTGGACTCAAGCACAACTTTAAAGCCATCGCAACACATTTGAGAACCGCTAACAAGATTCTTCTTGATGGAGGGGACATGCTGTACGTTCTTTAATAGCACCGTCTTTCCCGAAGTAAACTTCAGAACAACCGTACAAGCACCAAGAACACGCGTATGCGAACCGTTTCCCATCAGTAAGGCTCTAGTCATGCTGGCCTGATAGGAAGTAAACAAAGAAACATCAGCACACACATGAATATTAGCACCGCTGTCCATCCACCACTCAGGTGAAAGACAAACTGAAAGAACAAAAGGTAAAGAATTACCATACCCAGATGTTCCTCCTCCAGTCTCGCTAATCACCACGTTTGCTGATTTTTTTTCTTGCTTATATTTGCGGTTTAGGCACGCACTTGTCCAATGCTCATCACTCCCGCAAACAAAGCAACCTCCATCTTTCTTGTTATTTTTCTTCTTAAACTGAGCAGACTGCTTAGGCTTTGTATTGTTGTTCTCTTAGATGTTCTTCTTCTTTTTATTACGGGATGCAAATGAGTTTTTCTTCTGCTCCATATTGGCAGCGGAAGACTCAACTCCTTTTCTATGGTTGTCTTTTGCTCTCGCCCTCTCCTCAATATCAAGAGATCCAATAAGTTTAGGCACGCTAAACTCTTATCTCTTGTGTTTTAGAGAAGTAGCAAAATCGTTTCAAGAAGGTGACAGCTTAGCGATTATACCGCCGACCACAAACTTGTCGGGCAACAGGCATGGAAAATGTTCTAGTTCCTTTGCTTGCGCCTGTATCTCATGAGCCTGTTCCACTATAGAACAGCTCACTGCCAGCATCAGAAACTTCAAACTTTGCCTCAAGAGCATCCCATAACTCTTTGCCTGATGTGCAAGATATGTAGTTTTTCTCATACTTAGAATGAAGTGCACTGATCACGGCGCCTCGAAATAGGTTATCGGCAGCCAAGAACTTTTGCTCCTCATCAGGACTAAACTGTTCAGGCTTCCCCTGTGCGGCGTGATAGTAGTTCATCGCAGTCAACCACAATACCATCTTGGCACGCCATATCATAAAATTCTTGCCATCAAAATTATTTGGCTTCAAAGCAGTAACAAAACCACTGACAGAAAATTGCCTAAAATTAGGTTTTTGGATTGTTAGAAAATTAGGCATTTTCATGGTCAATTTAATCCAGAAATATAACATCAGCAAGTTCGTGACAACATATATGTGCATGTATATATCTCTAACGAATGCTACAGCATGCAGACATGACATACAGATGGATACAGTAAGAATGCAAAGTACGGTAATCACAGAGATAAAATTGTACCCAGCGGAGGGTCCCATGCCGAGGGTATTGGAGACTCTATTCGCACTAGTCGACATAGTACGTTGCTCAAAGTCGTGGACCACAGTCGATGCAGGACGGTGTTCGCAGTGCAGTCCCCACGAATGGATCACTAGAAAGAAGACGGGTTCTGCGAGCGATCAACGGGAAGAAGACGAGTTCCGCTAGGAAGAAGATGTCGAACGAGCTGTCGCGGAATCGCTCCCCAAAAACCTAATCACCGCACACCCCGTGCAAGGTTCGCAGGCGGACGAGGGTTCTGGAGGCACCTGCTCTCCCGCTTCTCCGTGCGCGCAGAGGTACGGGACGGGGAAGCTAGAGGGCTGCTGAGATGTGGTTTCTCTCGAAAGCGAAGCAGAAGATCTGGACTGACGGATGACTATGGATTTATGGCTGCGATGGGAAGGGAGAAAGGCAGCGGAGAATCCCAGGAGACGGAGAGCGGAAGAGACGGTAACTGGCGCAATCAGTTCGCCTCCACCATCAAGGAGAGAAACTCCCATGATTATGTGGATTAAGTGGCAAAACCTGGTGGTGGCGCGCGCGTGCGTGTGGCACCCCTTTGTCCTTTTCTTAGATTCTCAATTAAGATGGATAATTTCCAACCATATAAGCTAAGTAAACGTTCAGTCAAAATCTCATATGGTGTTAAACCATACAACGCTTAATGTTACGTACCATAGAGTTTTATTTAATTTATTAAATATTATACGGGCTAAGCCCGTAATATATCCAACAATAATTGGTACGTACTGGTCTTCAAGCTCTGTGGCAGGATTATTGCAATCTCATCTAATCCTAATCTTTGTACAAAGAAATTGAAAGGGGAAGTAGTAGCTAATAAAGCTATCTTTCCACTGTTAGACAGTAGGAGCACCCACAGCTTTAGGAAGGCCGTGGTGATTGATGGGATTAAGTAGAAATTGGTTAAAACTAATCCAATGGTTGTGAGTGTAGAAAATGGTAGGAAAGTTGATATATGATTATTGGAATTTGCGATGTCGATGACACTTTGAACAGCGCATTACATACTGCTCTGGTTAAGCATCAGTCCTATAGATGGTAATATTGCGTAGGATTTTTTTTGCCATGGTACTTTTTTTGTCTTATATAAATAACACGTTCTTAGGGTATAGTAAGTTAGCCAAAGTGCTTGGACATAATAATTTACATAAAAATACTCTTAGATATAAGTGGGAAGGTAGCCAAAGGGCTTCGAGAGCTCTATTTGTTTGTGCTAGGTGCATAATAATTTACATCAAAATATTGCTAGTAGTTTTTGAGGTCTTAGTGAATCTACTATATGTATTATAGACTATGTCTTTTAAAGCAAAAGAGCAAGGATTGTTTCCTTGCATCTAATAGAGTTGTAACTCAAAAGCTTCATCTTCAGTTTGCGAGGAGAATCTCTTCATAAAAGGTTCCTGAAATCAGAAGAGAAGAAACAATAATATTATCTGGTGCTTAATTTTTTGAGTAAAAGCCATAAAAAGAAATCATTTGAATATATAGCAGGTGAACTACTAAAGATAGGAAGATTCTGAGTTTTATCTTAAACAGCAAGGTGTTTGTTGTATTGTTAATAATCATCAATTGGTGTTAATCTAGTAGTCTCAACAACGATACTCATGAGCACGAATTGAAATACTTTGGTGTATCTCACATACACTGGCAATTTGAAATACAGGTGAAAACAACAGTCTTTTTCAATAAAATAGATATTATATTTACCTGAATAATTCCCTTTGCTTCACTGCTTCTTCTTCTTTGATTTTTTATGGTGATATATATCTGAGTAGGTCTCCGTTGCTTTCTGTTGAGTATAAAAAAATTATCTTGAAGTCTGTAAGATGCTATTTTTGAGAATCAGAAGTATGCTCTATACCTGGTTATTTTCATCGATTTCTTCGAAGTTCCTCTTGTCTGAGTTATCATCTTGTTGCCAAATCCTGAAAGTTTGATACAAGAGCTTTAATAAATGCTAGTTTTGGAAATAAACTACTCTTTGACATACCTAGGTGGTTCGATAATGTTTACACCAAAATTTGGGAAGAGAAACGCGGAAACTCGAGAGCTTCCAAGATTGTGTCATCAAGGAATCGATTGCATAAGCATCGATATCAACTGATTCAGATGTGGCACTAGAATCGGCTCTCTTCGAATGACGTCAACAGATAATGACCATGAGCTACGGTTGGCGTTGGAAAAGACATGTCAGACTCTAAAAAAAAGAAAAGATTAGAGTCCAAGTTATCTTAAGTTAGGAATGTTTTCTCTTATACCAAAGATTGTAATGAGTCGTACTTGAGTAGGATTTATGCTTAGGTTCCGGGTATAAATATTGGACCCCGGCTATTGTAAAAGGACATCCAATCAATCAATACCAATTATTTTTTTCGGCTCCGACCAACCCTTAGGAGTAGGAGTAGTGTAGATCTCGATGAGTTCTTCAACAAGCAGGGCTGCATTGGTCCGGTCGACCACCGGCTTGTCTGTAAGTACCGTCATGGCTTATACTTTGATTTGTAAGGTTACATCGGTTAAGTTCGACCTCCACTGTGAGCTCTAGTATAAGCTAGTTATCGATCCTTATCTAGTTCAAGTATGGCTGCATCGGTTAAGTTCGACCTCCACTGCTCGAATTAGATCAAGGTCAAGTTATCGGCTCTACCTAAGGGTGGCATCCTTCGGATAGATTCATTAAGTTACCGATCTTACTGATGTTTTTATTGTCATTAGTCTTTTCAGCAACATCAGCCTGCTCGATCAAGATCGAACTAGATTGGCCTCGTATCCTTTTAGTCCTTTGTTTATTTGCCACATTGCGATGATTCTTATTTTAAACGATGGATTATGTTTTGGCTGTCCTATTTCGATCTTGATCGTGCATAGTACGCGGTTAAGGCATGTCTGATCTTGAGAAGATTTACTAGCTAGTTGAATCTGGTCTATAGCTCGCTATTATGGATGTATCGATCCGGTCGACCCCCACTGTTAGTACTTTAGATCAGAGGATATTAGCTGGTAGATTTACTTTTGACCAGGCATGACCTTGGCTGTTTGCTATGTCTGCATCGGCTGAATAGCCGATCGCCTGCACTTTAACGCTCATAGTGTGTTTTCATGATCCTATTAAATATGAGTAGATCCATTTTTTAAAGATTTAATATGTTATCTTTATTATGGCTGCCATCGATCTGGTTGAACCCCACTGTTAAAGATGATATGTTAGGTTTGAGGAGTTGATATGTCTACTCGTATTGAATAGTCGATTGTTCACATGCCGTGACCCTTTTTCTACCTGAATCGGCCCTTTTAACCGATTCGTCTGCGCTTTCATAGATATAGCATGTCTTTCAGAAACCTGTCAAGGTATGTATGGTTTTATGAATTCTTTGGCTTTAGTTTGTTGTTATCTTCATAGCTGTATCGATCCGGTCGAATCTCATTGTCGATGATAGTGGATTAGATTCGGAGCGTTTGTAGACCTGTTCGTACTAGACAGTCGATTTATTCGCATGTTATATCCTTTCTGGGTAGACTCATCGACCCAATGCTTCATACTGCTTATATTTTGTCTAGCTGATGATTTTACTTATATCTGTGTGCATTAAACTCGTCATCATAAAAAAATCACAACCCGCGAGTGTTACAACCGATTTTCTTTTCGTATCGGCTATTCGATCGATTTTCCTATCTGGCTGTTAGCACACTGGATCACCGGCACTGGTGAGTCGACCACTCACCAGCGCTGCCGACCACGACTAATGTTGTCCGACCACACACTATGACTAGAGGTAGGACAACGATAGTTCATGGTCGGCATCACTAGTGTGTGCTCGGCAACACTAGCGAGTGGTCGGATACCTCCATGTCGAAGATCCAGTGAGCTAACACTGGCTGCTCCTGAAGTGTCACACTTGGAACTATCTGGGTAAGACCGGTATGTTCCACCTTAAATTACTGATAAACTTTCTCTCCTTGTCAATTGCAGGTCAAATTGACTGGCACGCCCTCGAGGGGAATTTACAGGGTCGACTAGTCCTGCGTTGAAGTCAAGCGGATCACCCAGCCTTGCTCCATCAAGCAAATCCTTTCAACTTGCTATGTGTCAGGCGCATTGACACAGTTTTGCACCGACAGATATCCATGTCTTGTATCTGAAAGTGCATTTGCCCCCTATGTGGGTTTTGGTATATTGATGACATCCAAATTAGGGACTAATGTGATCTTAATGAGATATGTCGTAGATATTAGTCCCATGAAAGATTCAAAGAGTTGATAAAGATAAAATGGTAACCCTCAATTGTTGAAGTTGTAAAGGCGGACGAACTTAAAACGCTCTCCAAAGGTATTATTTTTATTTTTGAGTTTAGGATTCGCCGCACTATAAAGAGGGATGCAAATTTAGTTGGTCTGAGAAAGATAGAGTGCTCAAGCATAATAATAAAATCAAAAGAGAGTCACTCTAGCACTCCACGAGCACGTAGATTATTTTTCTGTGACTATCGGTGTCGGAAGTCCCGACCCAAGCCGGGAGTCCCGGCACCTATGGTTCTGACTGGCTGGCTGTCTGCGCTCGTCGGAAGTCCCGACACCTAGAGCTTTACTAGTTGTTTAACTGCGCACGTCGGAAGTCCCGATGTACGTCGGAAGTTCCGAGCGTCGGAAGTCCCGACGTTTGCCGGGAGTTCCGACATTGACTTGCACGCGCGGACTTCTGACCCTATGTGAACAGTATTTTCTGTTAACGTCGAAAGTCCCGAGATCTGCGTCGAAACTTTCGACGTAGATCTGAATGGTTAGATTTCTACATGGAGTATAAATACCCCTCTCTTCATTTCTAACCGTTACGGACTCATTCAGAGCTGACCCATTTCGTGCTCAACAACTCCCGAGCAACTAAAGCACCCCTCTCCTTCCCCTTTGCTCCAATCTTCGATTCCCTTAGGGTTTTGAGTGAAAGGAAAGTGAATTAAGTGAGAGCATCCATTTGGAAAGCTTGAGCACTTGATTTCTTCGTCAAGCCGGTTGATTTTGCGTCTATTACTCTTGGGGCCTTGCCCCTAGCCGGCTAGGCGTTGCCCAAGAGCTTCCATCTTATGGAAGAACCTTGAAAAGTTTGTATTACCCTTGATTTTTTAGTGGAAAGCTCAAGTGACCTTTGTGGTCGCTTTGAGAGAGGCAAGGAGGTGGAAGAGACTCCGACCTTAGTGGTCACCTCAACAACGAGGACGTAGGAGCTCCTTTGTGGGGTTGCCGAACCTCGAGATAAATCCTTATGTCTCGTGTGCTTGTTGTTGTGATTGCTAGAGATTACTTGTATTTGTTTGTCTCTTTCTCTCCTAAACTTTCATTTTAGGGTTTGGACTCGATCTACGGTTTGAAGGCATTACGGTGTCAAAGGGAGTGACCCTACATCTTCACCAAACCACTAGGAAGTGGGGTTGTAAGATTATTTATCCGTAAAATTAAATTTGGCACTGCTTTTGTAGTTCACGTAGGCGTCGGGACTGCTGACGTTTGCGCCGGAACTTCTGACGACGTCGGGAGCTTCGACCCAAACTCCGGAACTTCCGACATTGACTGACAAATTTGAACTTAGCATTTGCAGTTATTTTTTAGATACGCCTATTCACTTCCACTCTAGGCATTGTTAGATCCTTTCAGTATCCCACTGGAAACCTGTGTTTGAGATGAAGTTGCCTAAAAATGTAAATAAGTGAGCTAAATGTTTGGTTAAGGTAAAAGAAATATTATATAAGGGAATCAGATTATGTGGTATGTATACCTCGGTTTTCAATTTCTTGGATGCTATGGTTATTAAAGGCGGTAGATCTGTATCTGCTGCAATAGAGGATGAACTTGATTGTGCCAATGCCATTGCAAGACCTCTTATAGGTGTTACGATCGATTGTTTGCCATGGTTTTTCTTGATCATGATAACTTCAAAAGAAGGATCAACATTGTCAGCACTTTTGTTCGCTAAAATTGTGACCACGAATGTGAGCTTGAAGCCAATCCAAGCTGATATATCAGATGGAATCTAGCGTTGTTCATACTGCTTTCTAAGTACTTCTGCAGATTTTCCAATCAGCTCTTATCCTTTCTTTTCAAAAAGCACAAATTCAAGGCTATATGTCTCATCTGTTCCAATGAATGCTATTTTATACCTATAACAATATTGGTGGAAGCAGTGTAAAAATTGAGTACAGAAATCTCTATGTTAATGTGATATTATTACTTGTTGGAACCCAATAGAAAACAATATTTTATGTTGTTATTTCTGTAGAATATGTCAAAAGGAAGGAATAATAGTAATTAACAATTATTTTTGATCATTAGTTTCAATAGCATTTATAATAGATCATATGGAGCTTACTTCCACTCGAACTGTGAGCACGGACATCCCTCCTTTGAGCATTGGTATTTATTGGTCCTTGGATTTATGTAGATCCTAGAGTTGCAGAGAAGGCGCGATAACACCACTGAAAAAAATCCGGTAAATACTTGATAAGATTTTGAAATCATATAAATTGTCTCTAAGCTTTTAAAAACCCTAGAGACATTATGATATGACATATCCAAATAAAATACTTAGAGCTAATGATAGTATCTTTAGAAGCACACAAAAATTTGATTTAGCTCTAAAAATGAAAAAAAAAATCTAAAAAATTTAGAAAGTTCACAAAACATTCTAATCGATGGATAAACATATTTTAAAAACTTTTTATGGAAAAAATATGAGATGTTACCAGCACAAATGAAACATACATTAATGTTAAATGCATTTGTGCTAGTTCCGTCATTAAGATTTTTGTTGCAAAAAGTTTTGAAAACATGTTTAGACATTAATTAGAATGTTTTGAAAAATTTCTAGATTTTTTAATATTTATTATATGTTTCTATAATTAAATATATTTTTCAGAGATATTTTATGAGGACTAGATAATTTAGTTCTATATATTCTTCGTATCCCAATATGTCTCTAGGACTTTTTGATTTTTAAAGCCCAGAGATATTTTTATGGTTTAGAAACTTTATTTTAAATATTTATTGATTTTTTAATTAAAAAAGACAAAAAAGCCTTGAAAACCCTGGCAGGATGGTACTTTGAACGTATAAGATGTGCGGTTTTAAAGTTTGATGATTTAAATTAGACTACAACATAATCCATTCAAGAAGGTAGAACAGATTTCCCCCCAAAATTGGTGTTGTTTCATCTAGACTTTCCAACAATCGTCTGGGCTTCCTTTTTCACCCTCATATTATATAGTCCAATGAAACAGGACCGGCCCAAACCAAATCTAGCTGGACGCGGGTCGTGGAGACCGGAGACAAAACGGGCCGCGCTCTGGCTGTCTTATATCGATACTCTATGCTGAGACGAAACCCTGCAGTTCCTCTTCCTCGCGGAAACCAGACCGCTCTCGGCGGCGGATCCGGCGGATTCGACCGCAGCCCTCGTCGCAGGTAATTCGCCTTTTGCCCCATCGTAATAGTTTAGATTCAATCGACCGGATCGGGGTTGTATATACCAGTCCTCATCTGCCTGCTAATTTATACTTTATACTTATTACGGTTCATTTGTGATCCAAGAAGAAGGATAAGGAGCGGCGGAGGGTTGCCGCATCGCATTGCAGCCGGCCGCCATGTCGTCGTCTCGCTCGCTAGACGGCGTACCTCCTTATTTCGTCAAAAACCGTTGGGATGGTGTTCCGCGACCGCAAAGAAAAAAACTTTGGCCTACTGACTTTTCCGGCGGGTACGTATATTATAGTATTCTTACCCACCATCTTATCTTATATTTGTTACTCCCTCCATTCCAAATTATATTTCGTTTTGGCTTTTCTAGATATGTTGGACGGATATACCTAAGATACGGGCCAAATTAATAGCACGTACATAATACAAACTATGTATCTAAAATAGTGAAAACGTTAACGGAGGGAGGAGAAAAGCTGAACGATTTATAATTTGAATGGAATATTATCTTAGACGAAATTGTTGTTTTGCATCATGCTTGTTCAGTTGTTCTTGGATGTATGACCTAACCTAATTGTTGTCGTCGCACACCCAGTCGAATTTATTAATAGAATAATAGACTTTTGCTAATTGCTCTCTCTCTATATATCCTTGAAGTCAAGTAATTCCTTAATTTCTAGGAAAAACGAAGGATACATCTGATTTGCAGGGCTTAAATTCTTTATTAGCTAGGTTGCAATCACTACAGCGATCTCTCGATTTTGCTCTAATATGAGTTAGTTTGTACTCGAACTGCCCTGTCTGAAAGAGGTTCAACTCTCCTATCGAGGGAGCTGGCAAATTAAACCATACCATCTATGTCAGACTGAGTCTCGAGGTTTTAATTCAAGGTTCTACGTGGAATGGCAGGGCCCCAAAGCTTACTCCTTGGCCTGCAACAATAGCATTGAACATGACAGCATCTCCTCTCCTAATCACTAAAATTCCGTTGCTTGACTCTGTAGTTGGGCCACGCACCTATATGTTATATTAAATATATATGGACCCTTGCAATCCTGCCATTTTACATTCTTTGCTGCTATACTGCACTTAAACTGATAGTTATTTCATTTTTTATATTTTTTTCTCATGCAGTCTTGACATAAGGTTGGAGACTTGGAATGACCCCACTCCTAGGGAATCAGAATGGACTGTCCATGATCTTCATGACGCTTGTGTTGAGGCTCTCAGTCATGATTACAGCTACTTCCCTTTTTCTTCTATTAAGCTTAGTGAGGAGCAAAGACAGGAGCATGATAGAAAGAGCTCGGTGATAGCATTGGAAGTCTATACCAAGCAAAATAACATGCAGGTCAAACCCATATCAATCAATAATTAGTGTTCTGGTTATTCTTCTATTGCTATATATACTACTGTGTTATTTACTATTGGCATATTGCTACTTCCATTTTGATTTCAAGAATGGGCATGTAGTAGTTTATACTAGTTACTAATATCTAAACCAACTTTACTAGTTTTTTACTAGTTTTTAGTGTTCTGGTTATTCTTCATCGACTATACTACTGTGTTATTTAATATATAATTGCTACACTTATATTATGTTTTTCAGAATGGACATGTAGTTTTGTACTTATTGAAACTAACTCATATTAGTTAGTTATTGTACTACTATTCTTATTCAGTTTTCAGAAAATGGACATGCAGTTTATTTTCATATTAGTTAGTTTATTGTACTACTGGCTGAAATGCATTTTACTATTTATTTGAAGTGGCCCTGTTATATTGACATCTGTTTTATATTATTATATTTTAGCCTACTGATCTTGAATTCGTGGAAGTGAAACAAAGAAACATTATTGGTGATTTTGGTAAAGGATATTTGCATCTCAACTTTTTAGTGAAAGGGCTCGATGGTAAACATACAATGTTTTTTGCTGAAGTGCATCATAATCTCAGAGATGAGAAAGATGTTTATCTCTGCAAGCCTTTGGGAGAGGATGACTTCAATCCATCAAAAAAGAATGACCAAGGTACGTAGCTTCACATTTGCGCATCTTCACGTCTCCTTCAATTTTTTTATGTTAGTACACTATGCTCTAACTTTATAGGTTTATTTTTCATATGTTTTTTTTTCATTTCCTTTGACCATTCACTGACGCATTTGTCTTTCTTTTTAAGGTCGTTGTAAAGGGTGTCAATTTCGGGCAAAAGATCTTATACATCCCAATTGTGGTAGCTTCTTAGCTGGGCACAACACTATTGTTTATCCAGAGGAAAGTGACGAAGAAGAGCGTGATTGGGACTTTATTTAGCCCTTGTTTAGTTCCCATGATTTCAGTTCTGGCACTATACAAAAAAAAGAAGATTTTGTCACATCAATGAAGGCGGTATAGCGAAAAGTATTAAATGTTGATAGAAGGGAAAAACTAATTATGTTTTTTAGTTGTCTTTTCTGTACTTAGAATTTTAAGTCTAATTAGTCAACGATTGGACAATTATTACCGAATAAAAACAAAACGCTACAGTAGCTACAGTATATGTCGAATTTTGGCGGCGCCGATTCAGCGGGTGAACTAAACAGGCCTTTAGTGAAATGTTCATGCGTTTCAGTTCTGTGGGAGCAGTATTGGTTTGCGTGCATGAAGGAACAATGTAGCGAAGTGACGTGAATTTATAGAAGGGAAGACATTAGTGATGCGTTTTTTTTTCCTTCTGTACTCAGAATCTTACACTCCGTGGTGTAATCTAGTGTGGTAGCAAGTTTGCCCTTCAATTTTACTACTCCATTTAAGAAGAGCAGTCTTGTCTTAATTTATGTGTGCGTGCGTGCCAGAATGGTAGTATTTGGTAGAGTTATGGACACTGACAGCTAGCTTTAGGAGGTCCAATATATAAATATGTATTGCAAGTGCCGATGCGTATAGGTCCAATCTGTATTTTAAGTGCCGATGCATATACATGCAAATCAACAACCTGCTACATCCGCATGCCTTCTCATCGTTAATCTCATATTTATATTTATTTATTAAATTGTGTGTGCTCATATATCTGCGTGCTTTGCCAACAGGCATAAATACCCAGGCCAACGACGCGTAACCTTCGGTTAACCGTTTTGCGTGAAGCGAGGACGAAAGCGTAAGTGAGTTGCTACGTAGGTGGGGTCCACTTTTTCCGGTGGGTATGTATACATATATATATATATATATATCCTCCATCTTTTTTTTATTTATTACTGTAATTTTATTTATACTAGTAAATATGCCTGTGCGTTGCAATGGGATCTAATACATAGTAAGTTGTTGCACGGTCATGTGTTCGAGTCAAAAATTAAATTAACTTAGTGGTAAAAATCTTTGTTTCTTAAGAAGTCGAAGATTAAAATGGTTGTGATCTCTTATTTATTGTTTGTTTTTACTCTTATTGAGGTTTCTATTTCGGTTATTCAGAGTTGGAGATATTTAATTGGATTAAGATTCCTAGTTGTTCATATTATTATATTTTCTATTTGGATTAAGATTTCTATTCATCCGAAATCGATTAGGCGAAATTTGTTGTTTTGCATCATGCATGCTCGTTCGGTTGTTCTTACATGTAGGAGTATAACCTAAGCTAATTGTTGTCGTCGCACACCCAAATACCCAATGGAATTTATTAACATATATAGGAAAATTATTTTCTACTCCAGGGTAGTTACTCCTATAGGTATATCTCTAGATTTAGAGCTTATATGGCCCGACGAAGTGTATGTAGATGGAGTATATCATTATACTAGACTATCTAAGGTAATATATATGACAAGTATATATGTATACTTAGAGTATATTGTTATACTTATTTTATATGCTATTATCATAGTATTATATAATATATTAAAAAATATGTGCTCTTTTGAAAAAAAAATTCACATAGTAAAGATCTAGAGTAGCTGGCTACAAAATAACTTATTTTGTAGTCACTTTAAGTTACGATAATTACTATGTTAATTTATGAGATTATAGTAATTCCTTACTAAGTGATTTATTATAATGTTATTATAAATATCCCCATGTGTTATAGTAACCCAAACTATCGTAAATATGTATTGACATTATCGTAAATTAGTATATAAAATTATCGTAAATGGAGGTGGCTACAGAATAACTTATTTTGTAGCTGGTTACTGAATATATACAGGTTATTCTGCAGCTGGCCATAAAATAACTTATTCTATAGCCACCTTGATTTACGATAATATTTGTATCAATTTACGATAATATGAATATGTATTTACGATACTCATGTTACTATAATTCATGGTGATATTTACGATAATGTTATAGTAAATCACTTAAGGAGTTACTGTAATATCATAAATTAGCATGGTAATTATCGTAACTCAAAATGACCACAAAATAAATTATTCTATGACCAGCTGCAGAACAATATATATATATATATATATACACACACACGCACGCACACGGCAGCGCTGTGTAGAATACCATGACACAACCAGCCCACCCCGTCAGACTCAACCCAACCAGCCCAACCGGCATGTTCGTTTGGCTATGGCTTGTCGTAAACGATCATAAATTTTCAGTCAAAACGGTATTTTTCTCGCACACGAACCAGCCTCGCTTGGACCGACCGGCCGGCCGTGGCACGCCCCCGCGAAGCTCCGCACCCTACGGCGACGACGTCTCGGACCCCAGGCTCCCTGCGCAGCCCCCAAATCTGGCACCCCAGGCTCGCAGGTGAGCGCCACCGATCTGCCCGCGCGCTCTGTCCTCCGAGAGTGGATTGGCAAGTCAATTGCATGTCGGGCGACGGCAACGTCCTGCAGGTCCACCACGCACAAGCACCTCGCCCCTGCCAACATGCCCTGTGCGCTGGGACCCCTTTCTGCAAAGCCGACCGCTAGGCATGACCGGCCAGAACACCAGCGGCAAGGGATGAGATGAAGCTTTTGCGAAATACTACTGACAAGAAATCTGCTGTGTGTTTTCAAAAAAAAAAAGATTTGTTTTGAGAAGTCAGCTGAGGCAATGGGTGACTACTACTACGCCTGAGTAAACCATCAAAAGCAGCGCAAGTGAAGGATGCGTGCAGTGGTCATTTTGGCCTGAGTGCACCATCAAAAGCAGCGCAAGTTAAGATGCTCAGATCTAGCCAACAGTGTTTTTTTCTCATAAAATATCAGTACCAGCCAGTCCAAATCAGCATCAGCCCTAACCAACGAACAGGCCCACTGAGTGCTACTAAAGTCTGAAACACAGACATAAAAAAAAAATGAAGATACTGCATGGAGCAAACTGAAGGGGAGAATCATAATATTTTGTTTCTTTCCATCGGTCCTAGGTAGTACTCACAACAACTTAAAGGAGTATTACGTATAGCATTAGAAATGATGCTACTTAATAGTTGATATCGAGGAAAAAATATTGGAGAAAAGAATATACTTTCACATACTGGTGCTACTTAATAGAGAAAAAATATTGTCAAATGCTAACAAAATACTTGCAGATACTGACAACTACTTAATGGTACTAGCAACTACTGAAGTTATAGTATCGGCTGTACCAAGGTACTGATAAAAAATACTTGAAGATACTGACCAAATACTTGAAGATATTGACAACTGCTTAAAGGTACTAGCAACTACTCAAGTTATAGTACGGGCTGTACCAAGCTACTAACAAGATGCTGACAAAAAACTTGAAGATACTCACAAAAAACTTAAAGATACTGACAACTGCTTAAAGGCAGTAGCAACTGCTGAAGTTATAGTACCGTACCAAGTTACTGACAAAAAAAAAAAACTTGAAGATACCCATAAAATACTTGAAGATACTGATAACTACTTAAAGGTACTAGCAACTAAGTAGTACCCGCTGTACCAAGCTACTGACAAAATACTTGAAGATACTGACAAAATACTTGACGATACTGATAAAATTCTTAAAGATACTGATAAAATACTCGAAGATACTGATAACTACTTAAAGGTACTAGCAACCGCTGAAGTTATCGAACCGGCTATATCAAGCCACTGAAAAAAAAATACTTGAGGATACTGACAAAATACTTGAAGATACCGATAACTACCGATTGTACTAAGCTACTGAAAATACTGACAAAATACTAATAGATACTATTGAAATACTAGTATAGGCTGTACTAAGCTACTGACAAAATACTCGAAGATACTAACAAAATACTAGAAGATACTAACAATTACTTAAAGGTACTAGTAACTACTGAAGTTATAATACCGGCTGTACCTATTTAGCAATTCGATAAAGTATCATTAAAATTGTCTCACAATTGGGTACACAACTACTAAATAGCATAATAAGTCTTGAATTACCATACAAATAGTTCAAATAATACACAAATAGTTTGGAATATGCATGATAGAAACTTAAAGACCAAATAAGATTACAACATTACTTTTTGGGCCTACACTAATAGTTCAACTAATTCATCCCTAATTCCCACTGCGCACTACAGTACAACTATGTAACTACATCAATTGAACTAATTTGAGGGGAAATTAAACAACAGCCAGCTATATAAATTAGATCGGAGAGGAATTAGGATTATCGATTTGGGGAAAATTGCGAGGAAGAGAATGAAAGGTAACAAGCTGCTCAATGGCGGTGCCTTTGCTGTACGTGGCCCTCAGAGGGTCCCCGGGCGCCTGCACTAGTGACGGAGGAAACTCCAGCACAGCGACACAGGGGATCTAGGGCGCCTGGCGCCTCCGGCCAGCTGCGGGGCGGCGCCGCAGTGACAGGGTGACTGGCAGGCCGGGCCGCCAGGGGCTGCGCTCGGTCACTCCTGGCTGCTGCGGTCGCGAGCTCGCGATTCGCGGGGACCGCCGAGGCGCCGACGCGAAGAGGAATCGCGGAGGCTCGAGGCGTCTCGGACGCTCGCTGCTCGGTTCGGATTTTTTTACAGAGAGGTAGGTGTATTCTTGGGCTGGGCTTAGGGTATCCCTTGCCATACCCGGACAGCCCGCTGGATCCTAAGCCTGCACTGCACGCAGACACAGGGTGTGTATTGTAGTATATCTGTGTGCACTGCGGTGGCACATAGCAGCAACAATAGCGAGCAAGCAGAGACTGCATCATGCACGTACGCAGGCCGCAGCTTTTTTTCCACGCGGGAACCCCATTTCCATTAACGACAAGGGAAATACACAGCATTCAGACGATTACAGAAAAAAGAGATAGATGACTCGCCCAGACAGTGGCAGACGAACCAAAAAAAACTGAGCACAGCTCAGAGGAACCAACTCCAGAAGTAACATAGAGCTAAAACCTCCAACTATCCGCTTACCAAACGGGCCTAACCTGAACCGGAGAGAACTGACATTACAACCATCAGAGCGTTCTTAGAGGAACTACACTACGAAACCGCACTGTTACCAGCCAACACCTAAAAGAAGACCATCAGTGTTCACGAACCAACCATCATACAGACTCCCCAGTTGACTTCCACAGAGCTTCCCCCAGAATGAAGCGTGTACAGCTTAAGCAGAGTCTTCAGCTTGATCTGACGGTTCACCATCTTCCAAGAGCGGTTGATTCACCTGTCTTGTGGTTTGGGCCGCCAGAATCTCCTTGGCCACCCTCAACATCGTGTTTGCACCTTCCACCGGTTGATCTCTATCCATTTCTGCATACAAACCCGACCAATATATCATGAGCGCACAGGCATGACATATGATTTCCAAAGGATTTTTAATCCTTCTTCCATCGAAAACAGCATTGTTCCTGCATTTCCAAATCGCCCAGCATATGGCTGCCACCCCCCAAGGGTGAAACTTCTTCCCAAACGGCAACCACTGCTCACACCATAGCCAACATTGATCAAGATTCGTAGGAACATTAGCAGCCCCAAAACATTTAGCTACTATCATCCAAATGACCTTAGCAGATAAGTATTTAAGTCAAAAAAGTATCTGGATGCCCAGGGCCGAAGCTCTCGACCCCGGCGAGCGGGTGGCGACGCCCCTCACGCCGCCACCGGTGCAGCCCTCTGCCCCCACCTCCACCCCCCATGCCAATGCTTCCACCACCTCTGCTTCGTCGCCAAGTCCGGCGACCCCCCATCTGCTTTGGTCTGTGCAGACCGGTGACGACACCTCCACCGCCGCAACAAACAATGCCACATAAAAATCTTAGAGCCAGTGCCTTGCTTTCTGGGAACTCATCCTCAGAATCGCTTCACCACGGTCGCTCCGGTCTTCTTAGGCGTCCCCTTGTCGGAGCCGGTACCCTCTGGCTCACCCCGTCCATCTCTTCCTCGCCTCTCGCCTCAATGTTAAATGGGTTTCAAATATCCTCGCCTTTTGCCTCACTCGCCTCCGGTGTGTTTGAAAGCTCGATCTAAATCCCTTTCGTTTTTACGGTGGTTATCGCGTCTTGGAATGTCGCTCGTTTCGTTGCCCTTCGCAGTCCGCTTCGTTTGGGATCCATGGCGCTTGACGTGCATGTCGATGAGCCCATGGCGGCGGCGGCGGCCGGCCAGGTTGCCGAGGCATTTAATGCCACCCAACCGCCAACTACCAAAGCCCAAAAACATAACACGGGCATGTCCCAATCGGGCTCGTTCAAACGTGTGTCCAGTCGTCGACCTTACCTTCTCTCCTTGACCGGTGTTTCTCTCCCCCCTCTGCTCCCCACTCCTTTGCCTCCCACGTGTGCCCAGGCGGTCGATTTTGTTGACTTTCGTGGCCAGGACAGGTGCTGCTCTGCGCCCACCGACCGGCCCGCGCCGAGTGACTCTGTGCTGCCCGTGTCGGACCCTACGGGTCCACCGCGCCGCTCCTACCTCGAAGTTACTCGTTCACCTCCCCTCCCCCTCGCCCTCCCCGCCCAATCGTGTTCACTCCACATCCAACGCGCGTGAGCCATTGCTTGGCCACCGACCACTACGTGCAGCACCGCCGCGATCTGTCAGTGTTTTGCTGCGAGACGTCGGCCACTTGAGCGACATTGCCGTCATCCTCGTCCTCCCCGTCACCGCGTGCGATCCGGCTTGGCTCTCCCTCGCGGCTCGGAACAGCGTCGTGTTGTCTCGAGGTCCTCCATCTTTGTCCGTGGGACCACGCCCCGCGCGCCCGGCTCATCGGCTCGGTGGCGGTCATCCCGCGGATCCACCTCTGCGGATGTCACGGCCGTGGATCGCGGTTGCGCTTCCCCGAAGTCGCTGGTGGAGCGTCGCAGCGCGATGGACTCGGTCCCCTCGCGTCGCCTCGTGCCTTTTTCGCGGCGTCGCTTACCCAACCGCACGTGGTGGCGGGGACCTCGCTTGCCACACGATGATCTGGTGTCATGCGGGAACCAAAGCGCGGCCTCCGTGGCCGTGACCACGCCCTCCGCCGCACTGGTTGAGCGCGGCGTGGCTGGCGTCGTCGCCTCCGACGCCCACGCGATGGTGTGCTCCGCAGCCAGTCATTTGCCTCCCCCGGTTTCGGGCGCCTCTCTTCTCACTCGGCCGGAGTCGCCACGACGCTTCGATCGCCGCTCAGCGAATGGCGCTACTCGCCCGGCCGACTCCATCTTCTTTGGGATCATCCGACCTTATCCTGCGCTCGGCCGCCCGTCTCCCGTCATCATCATCACCTTGCCGTCTCCGGCGCGCGCCGCCGCTGCGCGGCGGTTGCGGCAATAGGGCGCCGCGTGTTTCGCTCGCCTCGGCACTCTCTGGCAGAACCGAGTGCCCCGGACCCTGCGCCCCCTGTGCAGGAAACGGTGGCACCGCCGGCGCGGCGTCGTGGCCGCCCTCCGTCTCGGCGGTCCTGCACCCCTCCGATAGAGCGTGGCTCGGCTGCTGCTGTTGCTCCTCGTGCTCGTCGGGAGTGCACAGCGACGGCCCCGTCGCCGCGGGCCAGTGCACGGATTGCGGCTGCCGACATGGGCTCCTTCATCGACATGACGACCAAGGCTATCGCTCGCAAGGCTCTGCGCGAGTGTCTTGCCCCGTGCTCTGAGGAACTCAAGAAGCAGGTTGTCCAGCGCCGCCTTCTCAAGAAGAACCCCCTCAAGGCCCTCGACCTCACCCGCCTGGCTAAGGCGGCCGAGCTCGATTACCCGGCCAGGCGCGCGGTTGCGGTGGCAGCGGCCACTAGTCGTTATCCATGATCGACTACGCTCCGTCGCCATGTCCGTGCCTCCTCCCGTTCGGTTATCAACATCATTTAGCTATGTCTGTTGCTCGTCGGGTTGTTTGTTTCCATGAGTCGTAATTTTTGGAACTTTGTCGTCCTCTCCTGGAATATTCGTGGTCTGGGTATTACTGATAAGTGTGTCGTGGTCCGGAACAATATCACTTTGTCTAATCCATCCGTCATTTGCCTGCAAGAAACTAAATTAGCAGCCGATGATGTTCACTCTTACCGTTCCTTTATTCCTTTTAATTTCGATTGTTTTATGTTCGTCTCGTCATTTGGTTCGCGTGGAGGCCTTCTTACTACTTGGCCTTCCTCCTCCTTCAGCTTAATTAGCAGCTCCACTTCATCTTTCACCATAACTACGCTGCTCCAATCCCCTGCCAGTGATGATCGTCCTCGCCATCACCAAGCGTAATGAGGCCATCGACCACTCCCTCACCGATCGGTTCCTTCATCGACTGACGGAGTTGCGTCGTCGATCTCTGCCCCATGGCTCCTTATCGGGACTTCAACCTCACTCGCTCCCCTTCTGACAAAAACAATGCTAATTTCAACTTCTCTCTCGCCTCGCGCTTCAACCAAACGATCGACGCGTTGCAACTCTTTGAGCTGCCTCTCCTAGACCGCCTTTTCACCTGGACTAACAAACGGTCGTCGCCTACTTTAGCTAGACTCGATCGAGCTTTCATTTGCACCGGATTTGGCGAGCTGTACCCATCCACCACGCTCACTTCTGGCCACCGCCCTACCTCTGACCATACTCCCATCATTGCCACCATACAATCTAAAATTCCCAAACCAAGTGCTTTCAGACTTGAACGCTCTTGGCTGCTTGACCCCCTCCTAATCACGCTCTCACGGCACGGCATTCGGTGCCATCCGGTGACAATGAGGTCTTTGTCTGGTTGCACAGATCAAAGCAGCTCGGAGAGCGTCAAAGGTTTGGGCTGCGTAAGCATCGCTCCCCACCCCACTTATATCATAATTGCTACTTCATTATTCGTCTACTTGATTATTTGGAAGAGTTCAGACCTCTCATTCCGGTGAACGATGCCTTGGGACCCTCTGTTCTCGGCGCCTAGAGTCAGCTGTACTTGTGCCCGACGTGGCGCTTCATGGAAGCAAAGAGCAAAGTTCGGGGCTTTGAAGGAGGAGATGCTAATACAAAGTTTTTCCACGCACGCGGCGCTTACGGGCGGCGTGAGGAAAAATCAAATTGCAACCATCATTGTTGATGGGGGTGCAGTTGATCACCCACCAGGATAAGTGCGATGCAATGACGACTTACTACACTTCCATATTGGGGATCACCAATGCAACGTCCCTGGAATTTTGACCTCTCCACCACAGTATAATGGTGAAGACCTCCAGATTTTGGATGATCTTATTCTTCCGTTCACCTTTCAAGCTCTCTTGGCGATCAAGTCAATGAATGTTAACAGTGTTCTGGCCAGGATGGTTTTGGTCCCGCTTGGTACTCTTCCGCATGGTCCTCAATTAAGGATGACATAATGACATTTCTCTCCGGCTTCTATAATTACACGGTGACCTCCACCGTATCAATAGAGCGCATATTGTTCTCACGCTAAGTGCCCAGTGCCTCTTCACCAAAAGATTTCGGCCAAGTGGCGCCGGTCAAGATTATTACCAAAATTCTCACAACAAGGCTGCAGAGACACATCCGAAACTCATTGATATCGATTGACCTGGTTTTATTAGGGCCGTTCCATCTCGTAAAACTTTGTGTATGCCAATCGAACTAGTTCAAAGACCGCCACCGCAACAAAATCCCGATAGTGGTACTCAAGTTAGACTTTGCAAAAGCTTTTGACTCGTCTCATGGGACGAGTACTATAAAAATCTTGGCTGCCAGAGCTTTCCCAGATAGATGGCTACAATGGATGCAAATGTTGTTCTCTTCATCTCACTCAGCTGTTTTGATCAATGGCTGCCCAGGGAATTGGATTACCTGCAAGAGAGGTTTGAGACAGGGGGATGCTCTTTCACCGTATCTGTTCGTGTTGGTAGCTGATGTTCTTCAACGACTCATTAAGCATTCCAACATCAGACACCCTGCTGTAGATGGCCCTTGCCCAGTGTTGCAGTACACCGATGACACCCTCCTACTGGTGCAAGCGGAAATAGTAGACGTTCGGAGACTCAAAGTTACTTTGGATAGCTTTGCCATGGCCACTGGTCTCAAGATCAATTACTCCAAGAGCACGCTTGTGCCTATGCACGTACCGCAAGACCGCTTGGAACGGATCGTCCGGCTCCTCCAGTGCAAGCAAGCTTTCCTCGGGTGTACCTTGGCTTACCACTCTCAAATGTCAAGCTTAACCTCCGCCGCCTTCGCGCCCTTGATCTCCAAGGTCGACCGTCGGCTCTCACGGGTGGCGGTGTCGCTGCTCAACCACCAAAGAGACTTGTTCTCATCAACTCGATTCTAGACGGTGCAGCCACCTATATGATCTGAGGCTCGCGCTGCCCGGGAATCATCTCGGCCATTGATAGCAGACGGCGA
This sequence comes from Miscanthus lutarioriparius, assembly GCA_904845875.1. Classification (NCBI taxonomy): domain Eukaryota; kingdom Viridiplantae; phylum Streptophyta; class Magnoliopsida; order Poales; family Poaceae; genus Miscanthus; species Miscanthus lutarioriparius. The sequence continues at coordinate 89,374,112 of CAJGYO010000014.1, forward strand.
GCTTTCCTTTGGTCAAGCAAAGATAAGACATCCGGTGCAAAATGCTGGTCAAGTGGGGACGATGTTCAGTGGCCTTTCTTGGAAGGAGGCCTCGGGGTAAAGGACCTTGCCACTCAAAATGCTTGCCTCCTTTTGAAGCTTCTCCACCGTCTTCACCATCCTGAGCTGGCTTGGGCTGCTTGGGTCGAAGAGCACAAAGACATCCTCAACATGTCCGACCATGGTGATGGCAACATCCGGTCGGCCCTTAGATCCTTGCTACCACCACAGGTGTATCACCAAGGTGCGGTAGGATGGCGGCGGGCGGACGTCCTTCCGGCATGACTCTTGGTTTGATGGTTCGCCTCTCGCCACTGTCTTCCCTTGCCTTTTCTCCCCTTTGCACGAAGCCGGATGCCTCTGCCTCGAGGGTCCTCACCATCGGTTTGCAACCGATGTTGGTCTCTGTTTGTCACCCCAAGCAAGTGAAGAGTGCATGCCCTCAATGAAATGATCAGCAACATCACTTTAACACAAGCTCCGGACAGCGAGATATTCCAAATTTGCTGGCTAGCTGGGAACTCTCCATGCTTCACCGTGTATCGCATCCAAGACCATGGGCTCCCGTGCAATTTCTCTAGCTTCGTTTGGAGAAATCGAGCACCCCCGAGTGACGTTTTTTGATTTGGTTATTGGTAAACAATTTTTTTGTCGTTACAACCTCCACCTCAAGCATGTCCTCGACGGCGACATTTGCCAACTCGTGGTAATGCGGCGAGCGCCGATCACCTCATCTTTCGCTGCCCGGTTCCTTCGGCTTTACGGAATCATATTGGGCTGATCGGGTCAACCTTCCGGAGCCAACTCACCTATGGGAGATGCCACGGCCACCACATATCCCGGCTAAGCACTTCCCGATGATGATACTCTTTGTGGTTCTTTGGCAGATTTGGAACCATCGCCACGACGTCGTCTTTTCGCCATCAAGCAACCACATGCAGAGCCGCCTCAGATAAATTGCAGGAAACATGTCGCCTATGGAGCAATGGCCTTTGTTCCCAAGACCGTTCCATTCTTTGATCATTTGGTGTAATTTATTTGTCATGAATTAATGCCCTGTACGATTAAGACCATGTAAACTCTAGGTGCCTGGCACCCTCTATTTACCGGCTTGCCGGAATCTATGGAAAATCATTCAGGTGGGGCTCTCCCCCTCCGGTGAAGTCTTCTAAAAAAAAAATGACCTTAGCAACAGGACATTGGGAAAAAAATAAGATGAGAAACAGTTCCAGCAGAATCACAGAACACACAACTAGGATCACCTAGCCATTTTCTCTTTCTTAGGTTATCTTTAGTCAAAATAGCATTATTAGCCATAAGCCACATAAAAATCTTAATCTTCTCAGGGATTCTACCTTTCCAGATTCTTTTGTGATAAATCCCAGCACTAGAACTAGTAAGAGCATCATACACTGATTCGACAGTAAATCTCCCATTCTTACCCAACACCCATAAAATTATCTCTTCACTATCCTTAATATGGAAATTCATAGAATCATATAAAATGCTATTCCAAACAGTTCTCAAATCATCAAATAACCATCTTGGAGCTCTAGACGGGCATCCGGTGGGGCTGAAGTTGTCGCTTCAGGATCGTCAACGCTCAGGCCGCACCAGGCCTCCGCGCCAAGCAGCGTGTGCTTCAGATCAAAGCAATGAGACAGGGGAGGCAGCGCCCAGATCTTCAGACAGCGGGACGGGAGGTCGTGGCCAGATCAGAACGAAATCCCTCCTCTCCCTCCAGGCAACGCCCCTACAGTCAATGGTGGCTTCCTTCCATGAGGTATTATTTCCTGCCTTCCCTCTTTGTTCACATGTGGTTTCATCGATTTGCGAGTTTCCCATCAGGGTTACCCTAGTCCTTAAATATTTGTTGATTCCTTGATTTATCCATGATAATAATTCATTCATATTTGTTTAGCATCTGAATTTGTTATCGATTGGTAGGCGAGCATCCTGAACTGGATAGACTGATTGAAGAATCTGATGACTTATGATCAGTTCTGCGTTGCATTTCTCAACACGGAGAATTCGGGTAGCATTTGGATAGCAGTATGTTCATCTGTTATGTTCCATAATCATAGAAAGAACCAAGAACACTGAACAATTTGCTGAATGTCCTTTGCAGTGCTGAGAAGGCATTCTGCAGCGGGAACTGCAGGGATCAGGATGTCCTTACTGAAGAGGAAGACAACATCACAGCTGTGTGCCTGTGTCCTCCCTCAGCTCAGCTCGGCTGGATCATCATCTTCCTTCAACGATGACATACTCACGGCTGAAATGGTTGTGCTACCTGCACCACGGCTGAAATGGTTGTGGTACCTGCACCAGTTGACGTCCACAACCCCTGAATCCGGCAAGCCAGGGTAGCTGATCAATAATGTCAATTGTCGCAGTTTTCATCACGGCCATCATCGATTTGCCGGTTTTGTATGTTATATGTTCCAGCATTTGGACACTCAGTAGCATTTTGGTCATTTTATGACAACTGATGCCCCATCTAGAATTTGCCGAGATGTGATCTCTCTGTCTTTAGAACGGAGAGCTTGCCTGTCTTTAGCATTGTAATTTCATATTGGCTCCGAGGCTATTGGCAATGCAAGTTTTCCCTTATTTTGCACTCTCTTCTTTGGTTTCTTCCTGAGCAGCAGTAATTTTGTTTGCGTTGCGTGCTGTAAGCTGCGACAACATTTTTTTGATAATGGGCATTGAGCTGCTTTGCGAAATCTTCCGTTTCGTCTGTCTAGGAGTGGTGCTTACTAGAAACAGTGGCATGATGACAGACAGGTTAAAGAAAGACCTTGTTGTTTCCTAAGCCAAAGAAATCCTTCTTTATTGCGTGGTACTAGGGACGTGGCCGGCCGTTGCCTGTCGCACCCGGCCGCGTGCGTGGCCTCCATTGTTGGTGTCAACTTTTTGTTGCAGAGAGAAGAGAATCAAATGGACAGCTAGTGCATGGTGCTAGACTGCTAGCAGATGGGAAATGAAGGAAGAGAGAGAGGGAGTGTGGGTCCCGTGCATTTGAAAGTGATTCCCTGGATGCTTCGGGTTTGTTGAATTGCACACCCGCGTGGTTGTTAATACTCGTGGAAATACATATCACATGGGTATTAGACAGCTGCTAGTTCTCTCTCCTGCATTTGCAGTACTAGGAATACACCATGTATCCTCTCTTGTATCTCATAATACATATCACGTGGGTACTACTAGTTGAGGCTTGATGAATGGAGTTGGCTGATGGGGATTAGAACATGCGGGTTGGGTACCAAAACATGTTTTGGTCACTCTGCGTCAGCTGGCAGTGTTGATTAGTGACTACTGCCCAATAGGTAAACCAGAGAATCTACAGCAAGAAAATTCATAGGATTTAAACGGCACCATAGACAGGGAAAATTTTATTTGCCACGTGCTGCACTTTTTCATTGCTGGCACTGAATGCTCTTCTGGAGGCTACTACAGCAGTTGAAGTTGGCATGGGAGGGTGTTCGTTCTCGGTTCCCCTCTCAGCGCACGTGCCAGCGCCAGGGGGAGCTGCCGGGTCTGGGGAATTACAAAATTACTACACAAGTAGAGGTTAAACTATTTGTGTATATAACATAGAAAAGGATAGCTCATTAAAATAATATAGTTATTAATAAATATTGAATAATTAAAAATATCAATTAATTAATCAATATTATATTTATATAAATATTTATCATAAAATAAACTAAAGTATTAAAATAATTTAAAACAACAAATATTAGGTTTAAACTAAATTAGAAAAATACTAAAGTTAATTTAATCTTTATGTATCCTTTATAATTTAAAAGCTAATTTTAAAACACCGAAAAACGAATTCAGATATATCCATTTAGTTACCACATTAGAAACGGATACGAATACGGATATCCATATTACAGGTTTTAGCGGATTACGGATATCGGATAATTCGGATGTTGTCGACGAAACCAGGCGCAGTTCCAAGTACTTGTGGAACAAGTGAAGACCCACGATAAAAAGTTGGAGGCGATGACCGCTGGGATCCAGCTTGTGCTGGACTGCGTCAGTCTTGAGCCACCCGAGGGAGCACGGGTGCCCGGAGATGGACCGTACCGGTCAGTCGTGGATCGTTGCCAGACGGCATGGGCGGACTTCAAGGAGTTCGATATCGACGTTGTCGCGAAACCCGCCATGGGGGCCGATGGTCCATGCTCGCAGGGATCTAGCGCATGCGAGGGAGCACGGGTCGATGGACTACCCTTCATGGGCGTGGACCTCCATGGGGTGGCATCCGCGGCATGCGCTGGAGGCACGGACGCGGAGAAGATCGCAAAGCTAGAAGATGATGCGGAGGAGCCGGCGAAGAGGCTGACCGAAGATGTCGAGCTGTTCGATGAAGGGGGGAGTAGTTCTCCGTAGCTAAGATGAAACTTATGTAGAAACGATGTGTGATAGCACTTGACAATTTATGATATATTTGTGTTTATATTTGATATAAACCATCCGAGCAGTAGTGTATAGCTGAGTCTCCAGCCCTAGTTAGCCTGTTAAATGGAACACAGGGCACAGAGGCCGTGTGCGTGTGGGAAGAACAGGATGTTACTAAGGAACCGCTGCCGACCACCCATGACGCAGAGGGCGGACGCTCATGCACGTGTAGGAAGAAGTCTGGAGACAGGGTCGTTTCTAGAGGCGTCCGAAGCGTCAACGTGTTTGTTCGGACATTTGTTTTTGGCGTAGTTGGCGTGCCATCTTTAAGATGTCGTACGCGTGAACAGGATCGCTTAAAAAAGCAGAGATAATAATATGGAGAAACATTAGAACAAAAATTTTATTGAGTACTTGAATACAAACGGTACAAATCTTTAAATGGAGACCCTTCAGGGGTAAAAGCGCTTAAGAAGATCGATGTGCCAAGAATTTGGAACATCTCTTTTATCCATGTCGCATAGCTTGTAGGAACCTAGTCGGGTGACCGCCTTGACGATGAAGGGGCCTTCCTAGGGTGAAGATAGCTTGTGCATCTCATCGGTCTTCTGCTTCTTGCGGAGCACTAGATCCCCGACCACGAAGAACCGATCATTGACGTTGCGGTTGTAATATCTTCACACACTATCAAGGTACTTTGCTGTTCGAACACATGAAACCAAGCGCTCCTCCTCTAGGATGTCCAACTCAACGAGCCAAGCTTGGTTAGAGCTTTCTTCATTGTAGTTCTCCACCTTAGGGCTCGAAAAGTGACATCGGCTAGCAAAATAGCCTCGGAGCCAAAAACCATGAAGTACGGGGAGATGTCAGTGTTGTGACTGGACTGGGTCCTTAGTCCCCACACCACAGCTGGCAATTCCTTGAGCCACTTGTCAGGGTGCTTCTGCTTGTTCGTGTAGAGCCTTTTCTTCATCGCATGTCAAGAATCATGCCGTTGGCGCGTTCAACTTGGCCGTTAGCCCTAGGGTGCATGACCGAGACGTACTTAACTGAGATGCATCTTTCATCGTAGAAGTCCTAGAAATCGGCACCAATGAACATGGAGCCCAAATCGGTGATGATGCTATTCGGAAGGCCGAACCGGTGAATAATGTCGTCAAGCAGCTTGGCTGCCTTCTTCGCTGTAGCTTAGACCAAGGGTTTATATTTGATCCACTTGGACAATTTGTCAATGCAGACTTAGACCCAGCGGAAGCGTCCCGGCGCGGGCTTGAAGGGTCCGATCATGTCCAGTCCCCAGCATGCGAAGGGCCAAGACGCAGGAATCGCTTGCAAGGCCTAGGCCGGGACGTGGATTTGCTTAGCAAAAAATTGACAATTCTCGCACCGGCAAATGATGGCCTCGACGTCGGCGACTGCAGAAGGCCAATAGAAACCAGTTCGGAAGGCTTTACCGACCAGTGTTCTAGAGGCTGCATGATTGCCGCAAGTGCTGGCGTGGATCTCCTTGAGTATATTTTCGCCCTCCTCCATGGAGACGCACTTCTGAAGTAGCTAAAGGGTCGAGATGACAGACTAGAGGGGGATGAATAGTCATTTCTAAATTTAATCGCGTCAGCTAACCGAAACAAATGCGAAATTAAAACAATCGGTCTAGCCAAGACTACACCCCTCTATCGAAGTTCACAAGCACCTTATAAAGATCCTATTAGGCAACAAAGGTGCCGGGCTAGCTAGAGCTCACCTAACCAATTCTAGAAGCAAGGTCACACAAACCTATACCACTAGTACTTTAAGCAACGAGAGAGCTCCTACACATGCTAGTAAGCAAAAGCACATAGCCACCTAAGCTCACTAGCAATGCTCAATAACAAGGCTACACAAGCCAAATTATAGAGCACAAATTTCTTAGCTACACAAACTAAGCAATGTGACTAACAAGGTTACTTAAACCGAATTAGTCACACAAGGGAGCTACTTCTATGCTACACAAGCAAGAGGTAACTAGCAAGCTACACAAAGCTAACTAATTACAAGAGCAACTACACAAGCACAATATAAATGATGTAAATATAAGCTTGTGTAATAAGGATGCAAACCAACGGGAATACAAGGATGACACAATGATTTTTATCCCGAGATTCACATGCTTGCCAACACGCTAGTCCCTATTGAGACAAGCTCCAAGGTTGCCGTCGGTCCTCTTGCTAGTGGTGACCCGCAAGCCACACTCTCCCACGTGGAATGCTTACCACAAACTCTAGCACTTGACTCGGCCAGACCACTTGTCGCCCTTTGCGTCTTGCTCTACTAGAGCTGCTCTTCGCGGCTCCCATGGGGTGAGCACAATCCCCCTCACAATCACTTCTCCGGAGCACCGCGCAATCCTCTTTGCGTGCATCAACGGAGACCACCACCAAGCCATCTAGGAGGTGGCAACCTCCAAGAGTAACAAGCACCACCGGCTTGCAACTCGATCACCTAGTGCCACTCGATGCAACCTCATGATGCAATCACACTAGAATCGCTCACTCACTCGATCGGATAAACACTATCAAGCTCAAGTGAGTTAGAGGGCTCCCAAGCACACCTACACAAGCCACCAAGGCTCAAGGGTGCTTAGCTCTCAGCCAAAGGCCGACCAACACTTCTATTTATAGCCCCACAGGCTAAAATAGCCGTTATCCCTTCACTGGGTAGATTTTGGGACGACTAGACACGCAGGTCGTGTGCACCGGACACGTCCGGTCGCTGTGTCCGATCACTGCTTGACCATCACGTGTCCCATTCAAATGAAGTAGCCGTTGTCACCCAACAACCCTCTCTAACATGATGCATCGGACGCACTGCAGCAAAGTGATCGAACGTAGGAGGGGCGGCGTCCGGTCGAGTCCAGAGAGCTCCTAGAGCCGCTCAACTATGACCGGATGCATCCGGTGTGGCCGACCAGATGCGCCCTTGTGTCCGGTCCTCTCTAGACCAACACCTGCACCCACGTTACCATGACTTGATGCTAAACAGTGATTGCTCAATGTCCGGTCACATGCTATGAGCTAGAATCCGGTCACCTCGGCAACTCTACCCGCGCCTGGCCAGAATACCGGACACGTTCGGTATCGATATCGGACGCATCCGATCATGTCGGGAACATTGTCGCCTAAGTCAGATACCAAACGCGTCCGGTCCTCATTGTCGGACACGTCCGGTCACCCCGTGACCAGCGCATTCAACTCCTCTTCTTCACCAACTTCTTTTCCTTTGCAAATGTGCCAACACCACCAAGTGTACAATACCTTGTGCACGTGTGTTAGCTTTTCACAAACATTTTTCAAGGAATTAACCAGTCAACTTGCCGCGCCACTCGATCCTTGCAACGATGCAAAGTTAGATCACTCGAGTGGCACTATATGACCGATATGCAAACAAGTTTGCCCCTCTTGATAGTACGGTCATCTATCCTAAACCCGGTCAAGCACTTCTCTACACAACAAATGACCGGTGAAATGAAATGCCCTAGGTTATACCTTTGTCTTACGCATTCCATTCCAACTCCTCCATTATCAATGCAACACATGCACCAATTAATCACCAAATGATATGATCCACTTCATATCATCATGTGACCATATTGGTTCATCGATCTTGACCTCACTTGCTTTTCACCATTGCCTTCATCCATCGGCGCCAAGTCTTGCTCAAGCTTCACCGCCACGCGGTCCATCGCTCCAAAGCATCCAACTTGCCCTTCACGCTTGCAATCGGTCCATCAAGCCAAGTCTTGTCTTGATCTTCTCCACCTTAGTCATATGACTCAATGTCATGTCTCATATGCATTGAGCTCCTTCATCACATGAGTGAGCTTTGCAACATATCCAAGCCATCTTCACCGTCATGGAATAGGTTGCTCACACACATATGTACTTGTGGACTAATCACCTGTGTATCTCATATAAACACATATTAGTCCACATAGGTTGTCACTCAATTATCAAAACTAAACAAGGACATTTCAGTAGCTCACCCTTAGCATTCTTGTGATATAACTTTCCTTCAATTAGGACGTAATGCTTGCTACGGTGAGTGAGGCATTCTCTCTCTGTGTGGTGGTCACCGGGACATCTGTCAGTGGTGAGGTATTTGATGAAAGATTCCCTCCAGTCACTGCTCGGGCCAGGGATCGCTGTGACAAACGGCTTGGCATGTGGCTTTTCTTCAATGCCTGCTTGGCTGCTTGCCCTTGCTTGATGGATGGCATCACAAGGTCCTAGACGAACACTCTGGCAGGAACTTCAGCCCGGGTTGACCCTAACTTTGACAGCTCATCGGCTGCTTGATTGTTATCTCAGACCACATGGTGGTACTCGATACCGTAGAACATGTCTTCTAACTTTCTTGTCACGGCGCAGTAAGCATCCATCTTCTCGTTGGTGCAATTCCAATCCTTGTTGAGCTGATTGATAACAAGGGTGGAGTCGCCGTATACCTGGAGGCGCTTAACGTCGAGCTCAACAGCTATACGGAGACCATGAAGTGTCGCCTAATATTTGGCGGTATTATTGGATGCTCAAAAGTGTAAGTGAAGAACATATTGAAGCTTATCCCCACGAGGCGAGATGAAAACATGCCTTCCCTAGCCCCATCGAGGTTGAGAGACCCGTCGAAGTACATGGTCTAGTGCTCGGGGTGGTCGACCGGGACATGGGTCTGCATATCCGTCCACTCGACGATGAAGTCGGTGAGCGCTTGTGACTTGATCGTGTGGTGAGGTTTGAAGTGGATGGTATAGGTGATGAGCTCGACCGCCCATTTAATGATGCGCCTCTGGCTTCCTTGTTTCGAAGGATATCGCCGAGTGGGTACTCCGTGACTACCGCTATATGGTAGGCGTTGAAGTAGTGATGAAGCTTCGGGATGTGATTAGGATGGCATACAATAGCTTCTGGACCTAGGAGTAGTGAGTCTTGGACTCGTTTAATACCTCGCTAATGAAGTAGACTAGGCATTGGACTTTGTATGCATGTCCGGTCTCTTCTCGTTCAACAACGATGGCGGTGCTGACTACTCGATTGGTTGCTGCGATGTAGATTAGAAGAGTTTCATCCTTTTGGGGGGTGATCATGATCGGAGGTGTGGTGAGGAATCGCTTGAGCTCGGCGAATGCCTTGTCAGCGTCCTCCGACCAGACCAATTTCTCTTGAGCCTTAAGTAGCTTGAAGAAGGGGAGTCCCTTTTCGCCTAGACGAGATATGAAATGACTTAAGGCCGCCATGCACCCCGTTAGCTTCTGGACGTCCTTGACACAGGTCGGTGGCTTCATGTTGGTCACCGCCGCTATCTTCTCTGGGTTGGCTTTGATGCCGCGGTGACTGACGATGTTGCCTAGCAGGATACCAGACGAAACGCCGAAAATGCACTTGGTGGGGTTCAGCTTCCATCGGTACACTTTTAGGGCTTTAAAAACTTTGGTGAGGTCAGCGATGAGAGTGTCGGTAGTCTTAGTCTTTACCACCACGTCATCAACGTAGGCCTCGATGTTCTTCCTGATCTGGTCCTTGAGGCAGCGCTGGATGGATCTTTGATAAGTCGCACCTGCGTTCTTGAGCCCGAAGGACATGGTCGTGTAGTAGTAGGCGCCAAAGGGCGTAATGAATGACGTCTTGATCTGGTCTTGTTCCTTCAGCATGATCTGGTGATAACCAGAGTAGCAGTCTAAAAAGCACAGGAGCTCGCAACCAGCTGTAGAGTCAACGACCTCGTCAATGCGAGATAACCCAAAGGGGTCTTTAAGGCAGTGTTTGTTGAGATCGGTGTAATCAACACACATTCTCCATTCTTTGTTCTTTTTTCTTAAAAGAACCAGATTGGCTAACCACTTCAGATGATACACCTCTTTGATAAAACCGGTAGCTAAGAGCTGGGTTATTTCTACCCTAATGGCATCCTTTTTGTCCTGCGTGAATCGTCAAAGCTTCTGCTTGATCGGCTTGACGGTCACCGAGACATTTAAGGAGTGCTCGATCAACTTCCGAGGCACACCGAGCATGTTTGTCGGTTTCCATGCGAACACGTCAATGTGCTCCCTTAGGAAGCTGACGAGCGTGTCTTCCTATTTAGGGTCAAGGTCGGCCCCGATCCGAGTAGTCTTGGACTAGTCATCGGGGACGAGGACCACTTCTTTCATCTCCTTGGACTTGGTTGAGGCCTGGGCGGCCCCCATGGTTGGGATCTCTAGGTCCTGTGGGGAAATCTATCATGAAGACGCAAGACAGTCCTGCATGCAGATGGAGATGTCAGTAGCCTCGGCGAGCATGAAGCTTTCCTTCTCATAGGAGTAGGCGACGTTGAGGTTGGTGGAGGAGAGGACCCCTATTTGGTCGGCATCTTCAACACCAAATACGTGTAGTGAGGCACGGCCATAAACTTGGCAAGGGTTGGTCGGTCGAGCAAGGATGGCGTGGTATGCCATGTTGAAATTGGCAACCAGGAAGTTAACATAGTCGACACGGAAGTGCTTGGCGGTGCCGAATTGTACCAGCAGTGTAATATGTCCCAAAGGCAAGGATGCTTTACTAGAAATGATCCCCTAGAATGGAGAGTCCATGGGGTAAGGTCTTCTTTCTTGATCCCTAGCTCCTCTAGGGATCTAGTGAACAGGATGTTGAGGGTGCTCCCTCCGTTGATGAGGACCTTCTAAAAGCGCACGTCCTTGATAATAGGGTCTAGGACGAGCAGGAAAAGCCCTGGATATGGGATGTCCGACCACTGGTCGGCCCTAGTGAATGTGATCGGGTGCACCGACCAGTCGAGGTACTTGGTATCGGCGATGGGGCCATCATATGTAGCGACCAACATGACATGTCGGGCTACAAGCTTCTGCTCGCGCTTGTCTTCAAAGATAGCTCTCCCACCAAAGATGGTGGCAATGGTCTTGGTGGGGTCTTGGAAGGTTGGGCCCTTGTTCTTGCCTCGTTCTCCACCTAGACCATCTTCGGTCTCGTCGTCGTCGCGTTGTGGCCTTTTTGATGATTCGCCACCGAGCGCTGTCTTCGGGCCTCTGCATTCCCGCATGGTGTGCTTGCCATCCTTGTGGATAGGGCATGGGCCGTCTAGTAGCTTACCGAAATCAGCATCATAAGTGCGCTTGGCATGGGAGTTGACGGTGTTGATGGAGTTATCAGGCCGGCGACGACGGCCTTGTCTGCCTCTCGAGCTGTCCGGGCGGTCGTCACACCGGGGCTCGCTGTCATCATGACGGCGGTACCAGAGATGTCCTCGGCATCGGGTATGTTAGGAACGGGGTTTCTTGTCTCCGAGAAGCGCCTGATGAAGTCGCGTAGGGATTCCCCAGGATACTGATGAAGCTTCTCTAGGTCAAACTTGGTGCCGGGTTGTTCGCATGTAGCCATATAGTTATCGGTGAAGGATTTCTTGAGGTCATCCCAAGATCGGATGGAGTTCTCCTATAGGCTTAGGAGCTAATTATTCGCATACTGGTTAAGCATGACAGGTCGATAGTTCACCATGACATCCTTGTCTCTGCCTACAACTCTCATGGTGATCTCGTATAGAGTTAGCCACTGAGCGGGGTTGGCCTTTCTGTCATAGGTATTAACACCAAGGACCTTGAAACCCATAGGCCACCGGACAGCTCGGAGCCTTTCCTTGAAGGGGCGAAGTCCTGATGCGCCGACGGGAAGTGGAGCTTGACGGGTAGCAAATCCATCTCTGCGTCGTAGCATGCAGCCCTACTATTTTCGATGCGGCCGCGGACATCTGTGCCAGCATTGATGTGGTCACGAAGGTCGCGAGAGGGGGGGTGATTGACCTTCTGGTTGCGGTTGCCGCCCCGACCTCCCTGGGGGCGTGGTGGATGGCCATCGTGGCGTGAATGAGCTTCATGGTTGCTTCTAGATCCTCTATAAAGGTAGGGACCCCTAGCCTGAGGTTGGGGACTGTCAGCGCCGTGGTGCTAGCCTCCGCCATCGCAATGAGAGCGGTGGCTTCGGGCTGATGCGGTGGAATAAGATGGGGCATCATTCCGGAACTCGTTGACTTGGACCTGCACCGCTATGATATGCGCTTGAACCTTCTCGACCTCTGGAGTGTGAGGGAGTTTGTCGAGCTCGTTGAACGCGACGGCCAGATTAGCGCTTGGAGTTTGGTAAACTGGATGGTCGCCCACCATGTTGAATGCCTCCTCCAGATTGCATTGATGGTGAGGTGGACAGCGACCATCCTCGGGGGCCTCTTGAGCTGCTTCTCCATCTCGGTGATGTTGGTGATCGGCATTCTTTGCCAGACGAGCCGCGCGCTCTTCAGTAGTTTCGGCATCCTTGGAGGCGCTACCATGACTGGCGTGGAAAATAATGCCCCTGAACCCTGGAGGGAAAGTAGGGCAACTCGGCTCGGTCTGTGTTGAGCCCTCAGAGTAGTCGTCGGGGCTCTCATCCAGAACGTTATGAAGAGATTTGGTTGGGAGAGAGGGATCATCCGAAAGCTTGTGGAGAGCCACCATGTTGACCACGGGCGCGGGCTAACCGGAGTCAGTTGGGTTGATCATGTAGAGGTCGGTGACGTGGTCACACTCGATGTGATCGACAAAAAGGTGGTGGATGGCGTTCTGGTACACAGATCCCGCACCCTCCAGCCCAAAAGGATAGGGCTTCGGCGGGTCCTCCATCGGGGCCTCGTAGTCGGCCAAATGTAGGCCGGTGGCGGGAAGTGGTCGGCGTCGCACCGTGCGCCCTTCTGGAGTAGCCGTGATCACCAGACCGGAATCTGGCCGCCTTGAACGGTGTGGCCGAGCAGGTCGCTCGGTTGCAGCGGCTTGGTGATCTTGGAGTGCGGGAAATTCGTCGCTCGCTCTGGATTGATCTAAGACCGAATCCACGAGGAGCTGACATTCCATTAAGCGGTCCGTGGCCTGATCGATAGATGCGATCAGATCATCGTTGCTGATGGATCTCTTAACCCAGCGACGGGGCGCCAGGATCGGAGATGTCGCTGCAGGTGTTGGCGCGATCGGTGCAGGACTATCCTGCACCGCCTCCATGATCTCCCCCGTTGCCGTCGGGGCCGATGACCCAGATCATGGATCCGACCGTGAAGACCTGGCCCGACTCTGGAAAGGCCATGGAGCTCGAAAAGGTGACCATCTGATTCGCCATGGATTCAGCACACACACCCCCTACCTGGCGCGCCACTGTCGACGAAATACGTCCGGTAGTCTACCGAGGGGTATGCCCACGGTAGTAAATGAATCGGTGAAGATGCGCGTGAGGGGGCCGGATGGTGACACAGAACGCAAGAGACAGCGATTAGACAAGTTCGGACCGTCGGCTTGACGTAATACCCTACGTCCTTTGTTTTTGTGGATTGTATTGCTTATGATTCGATGAAAATGAGGGGGGTCTCTACCCGCCTTATATAGCTCGGGGATAGGATTATAGATCGGTTGTTTCTATCCTGATCGGTTTTACAAGATAGGAAGTTACATATATCACGGGATCTAGTGTATCCGAGCAGGTCTTCTAGATCGCCGGAAATCTTCATGTAGTCTTGCGAGGCACGCTAACCGGTATCACGCCTTGTACAGCATGGTCTTGCGAGCTGGGCCTCCACTAATGGCGTGACCCAGGCACGGTCTTGTGGGCTGGGTCACCTCTAGTGGTGCGGTCTATGTCTTGTCGTGTGGGTATCGGAGGTCACACCCCACGGATATCCATTTCCATTTTCCATCCTTAGCGATAGCTACCCTCTGCCTGTTTTGTCTACCAACACCACGAAACAAAAACTGACGCACGGCTGTGACTTCCAGTTTTAGCCGTTTGTAGAGCTGGACATACCCATAGGATGAAAAGTGCATGCCATGGCACCCTACACTCATGTACGAGCCGAGTAGGCAGATATCAAGTCTGTGACTGTATCGTAGGCTCGTAGTTATCGAGGGCATGGGGAGGGAGTTTGAGAGTGTTTTATTACTACGATGCCCTGATTTTGGTGGTTAGCTGTATTACAGGGAAATGACAGTGACGTTGGTGATCCCATAAATGTGTGCTTCACTCTTTATGCAGACATTTATCCAGTGAGTGATTGTGGCTAATAATATATTTTACCTCCCGTCAGAACTCAGAGACATTTAGGGTTTCGTCACGTGTAGCAGACCAGTTTTTTATCGCGTTGAAACCCTAAATCGACGTCCGTGACTGGATTCTAGATTCGAAGAAAACTTGATTTAAATAAATCTTCCAAAAAAGAAGACTTGATTTAAGATAGTTATATAATCACAAATACCACTCGTGGATAATGGCGTTTATGGCACCTCCAAGCTGACGCATATTTAGGCCAAAAAGAGTAGTCCCTGACGACGCTTCTGGCTCAGCCTGGGCACTTTTTTACCGAAAACCGAACACCGAACCGAACCGAATAGTCGGTAGTTTAGTTTTTCGGTTCGGTTTCGGTTTTCAGTTATGTGAAGTTCGGTTTTTCGGTTCGGTTTTGGTTTCTATGCCATACCGAACCGAAAAACCGAAATCCGAGAAACCTGTTTTTTTTTTCCTGTTGTTTATCAAAACTGATGGAGTACTGTGGTTTATTATCAAGAATGAACTATAAATTTGTAATATTTGATTTGAACATTGAATTGTTAAGTTTGTAACAGTCTTGAGTCTTCAAATAATATAATTTTGTCTTTGTGCAAGTTTGTTTGTGTTGTAGTTGTGGGTTCTAAGTCCTGTCTAATATTCGGTTTATTTGGTTTTAACCGAAAAACCGAATTAAAAAACCAAACCGAAATTGGTCGGTTTTTAGAATTTTAGCAAACCGATCGGGAGTCATTTTCTGAAAACCAAAATTTTGAAAAACCGAAAAAACCAAACCGAACCGTGAGTTAAAACCGAACGCCCAGGCTGACTTCTGGCGCAGCGTAAGGTCAAAATTCCTGCAGCATCGGCATTTGAAGCTAGCCATTATCACTACTCTGATATTTTGTCAGGGACGAAGCGGCAGCAAGCCGGGTAGCCAGCAACTTTCATATTTCAAGGATCTCAGTTTCATCAATACGATAAAAAGCTAGTCTGCTACACGTGACCAAACCTGCTACATGGCTGAGTGTCTAAACCAGCCAGCGTTCTTTGGTCACGGCAAGGTGGACGATGTAGTCAAAAGATGCTCAAGGCGAGCAGAGATGGAAAAGCCTGGCAGACATATATATATATATATATATATATATATATATATATATATATATATATATATATATATATATATATATATATATATATATATATTATATGGTTGACAAGAGCCGTATGGCTATATCTCTACATGATTGTACATGCCCTTGGGGGGCGCACGTCTCGCGGAGACATTGAGGGGTCAAGAAGCGCCTCACCTGATAAACGATAACGGCGTCCTGTCTTGCAGTAAAAGGCGAAGTCGAAGCAGTTATTGAGCGCAAGGTCATAAGTGCCGAAGTCGCCGTGGTCAAGCAGGTCGTTGGCGACGTACAAGACCTTCTCGGGGTGCTCTTCAGGTAACACGGAGCTGGTGTCTTGAACACCAATATTGGTCAGTGTCCAGAACCACTCAGGCACCGAGTAGGCGAAGAGGTGAAGATTATTTCCTTCTAGGAAGCAGTCAAGGCAGCAGGCGACAACACCGCCTTCACGCATAGCTTTGCGGCACTTCGAGCAGAAGGGAAAAGAGGAGGAGGAGGAGGAGGACGACGACGACGACGACGCTGAAAAGCCAGAGGAGCCATCGTTGGTGAAGTGGATCACCTTGTCGTTGCTTTCGTAGATTCCTGTATGTACGCTCAAGTTAATAGAGAGAGAGAGAGATTGAGAGACACAAAAGAATTACTACTTTTTGTTAGTACTTAATCCCAAAACCAAATCCTGCCAACAGCAACGCCCGAGTGCAAAATCGCTTGTGTACAACGCCAACATTATATACCTTGGGATTCGTGCACTCACCAGGACAAAGCTAAACTAACCTCCGCCCTCTTTTCTTTTTAATAAATCATAAATGTACGCTTCTTCCATTAAGGTGTATGGGACTAAATACGAATATACGATTGGTCTTACCATGATGAGAGTAGGGAATGATTTTTTTTAAAAACCAGGCGTAGATGTGATCGCCGGGTCTGAGCTGCCACCGTTCTATACGGTTTGAGGCCACCGTCCCCCTGTCCATAAGGAAAAATGTGCAAGCTACTAGAGAAAATAACCGAAGGCAAAATGATACAGCATTCAATTAGGATGGAAGTTATATATATAGCCATCATGTTTATTCAGACCACGGATGGAATATATTTGGATTATGCGAATGCTGGCCAAGGCGCATCCGAATCTTTCGCTTAGAGAATACGCCATTATGAAAGTTGTATATAGTGATCGTATTTATTCCGATGGCTTATATTGGATTCGGCGTGATCTGTCCGAGGCTGAGATCGAGGCATAGGCCTCCTCCAATGGCTAGCGACATTGCCACCCAAAATTATAATTTATTCGTGAACGGTGCAAAAAGCAGTGTGCTAGCACGCCGGTCTCGCACGTTTCCATATGCATCCCTCCCTCTCCCTCTCTCCGCACATTTTCCGAAGCACTTGCCTGCATCTGTGCCTTCTTTCTCCTCCACGTCCGCTAGCGACATCGCCACCCTATTGGAGGAGGACTTAATATTATCATGTTGTGGCCGACAGCCTGGAGGTTGGTTTATCACAAATGAATTTATTCTCAGCGGCCTAGACATTTAAGCATTGGGCTGTCACAAATGAATTTATTCTCAACGGCCTAGGCGTTTATGCATTGGGTTATCACAAATGAATCTATTCTTAGCTAATTGACAGTTGTATTGCCATTCCTTTATGCTTTTCTTTGGCAAGCTTAATTCCCTTTATATGCTTGAATGCTACATTCTGCTTCCTTGCAGTCGGGCTAGGAATATATCCAAATGCTTTGGTGCCCCTTGATGATGGCAGAATAAAGAGCATCTACACGCGACGCACTCATGCGTTTCCTAGGAACCGAACCTAAGACCTCTTGCTCCATGCATAGCCTTCTTACCATCACACATACATATCACTTCTTCACTAGATAAGGGATATTATTCTTTTGTATTCACCTCTCAACTTTGAGTTGCGTATTTATTTGGTATACTCTAAGCAACCTCAATGGAAAAAAGTCATCAATTACAAAAGTTGCATATTTCATCGAGCTCTACAACTTTGGTACCAAGTAGTCAAAAATATATGTTGACAATGTGTTGGCGACCAGATTATAGGGACTTCACATCCCAAGTCCCAGGAAAATCAGTTCTCGGATGGACGCATGCACTAAAATGAATCGGGTTCTCTTACCAAGAACCCGACTCTATGTACCATTGTGGTAGTCCCAGAATTAATAGCAATCACGTACAGAGCTCATCTCAGCATAGTATCACATCCATATATCGATAAACAATGTATAATAACTTGTTACATCCTAAAATAATATGGAAATACGAATTTGATACAAGCCTCATGGGCTAACCGAATATAAAAGAAAATCCTACGTAGCGGTAGCTAGGGCATCGGGTCTCCTCCACAACCTTGACGTCTCCTCCATAGGCATTCCCAAGCGAAGTAATGCCATCTTCAGTCATACCACCCATCGTTAGGGGTGGGCATTCAGTTTTCGGTTCGATTCTTCGGTATTTGAAGAAATTTGGTTCCTAAAAAATAAGAACCCGGTTCTTATTTTCTAGGAACCGAGCATTTGGGCTTTCGATTAGGTTCCGGTTCTAATTGAACTAACTGAACTTTTAAGCAGAGGTGTCGGGTACTGTAACATCCCGGCCCAGGGCTTAACAGGATTAATAGGATACTCATACCAATAAGTTGCAACTTCTTTTCCAGAAGCCAATCTGCAAATAACTCCGAGGTTAAGCGTGCTTGGCTCGAGGCGATGGGTGACCGGCGGGAAGTTCTTCCCGGGGCACAGTGAGTGAGGACAAAGTCTTGTGAAAAGACTGTGTTGGTGCAGCGTGAGGCGATCTATATCCTAGAGAAGCTGTCAAATGTAAGCGAGCCCGGCCTCGGAGAGGCGGGACGTTACAGAATGGTATCAGAGCCGACTCTCGTGGTTTTACGGGCGCGTGTGTCACAGTTGCGTAGGCATGGTGCGCATGGCTGGTGTGGATCCGGCGTGGTCACACAGCATGGCACATGTGCTGGCTCTGGACACATGGACGTGGCCAAGAGAGGACGCTCCTGGCTTGGGATTGATCGACGAGGACGTCGATCTCTTAAGGGGGTGAGGATGTAACATCCCGGCCCAGGGCTTAACAGGATTAATAGGATACTCATACCAATATGTTGCAACTTCTTTTCCAGAAGCCCATCTGCAAATAACTCCGAGGTTAAGCGTGCTTGGCCTGGAGCGATGGGTGACCGACTGGGAAGTTCTTCCCGGGTGCACACGAGTGAGGACAAAGTGCGCAGAAAAAACCTATGTTGGTCTGTGAGGGCAGTCTATATCCTACAGAAGCTGTCAGATGTAAGCAGGCCCGGCCTCAGAGAGGCGGGACGTTACAGAAACTATGGCAGAACCAACCGAAATAGCGTACTTACAGAGGCGCTCGTCTTCCACCAGACACTAAGCACCCCGCAAGCAACTACAACGAGCGGTATCCGTCGGGCACACCCCGAGGGAGAACCCAAAAGATCCACATTTTTCCCAAGGATCCAATAATGAAAACGAGTTACAACACAAGTCCATCTCATACATTAGAGTTTCTTAAAAGTACATTATTACAATACCAAATACAGAGTTCGGAATGATAAACAGCGGAATATTAAAAGATAACATCTAGCGATAAGATAACGAGGATTTCGTCTTAGCCCACCAGAAGAATCCTCCACACAAGGTACTCCTCAAGCATCACCTGCAACAGGGGTAAGTAAACCCTGAGTACACAATGTACTCGCAAGACTTATCCGATAGTGGGAATACTTTCCCGACTCCAAGAAATATGCTAGGCTTTATGGTTGCTGGTTCTCTTTTAGCCAAAAGCAGTACTAATAGTGAGTCCTTATTGATATATTATTATCATCAGCCGTATTAAGTTTTTATCTATCCAATCTATATAAGCACCTGTGCTATTTTCAAGCAAGAGTTGAGCAATCGATACAGTTTCTTCTCCTTTTCCACTTCCAGTTCTTACTACGGTGCTAAACCGTAGACAAGCCGTACCGGGTAACCCGGCGATTCGCGAATCAATGTGCCCAGCTGGGTGCCCCGAAGACACATGCCCCGCTTGTACCCCGAGCACAAGCGGGACTAACCCACCACTCTCCTGTCCCAGGTGTCCAGGTCCCTGTCCAAACTTGGACTCCAAGCCCCCGCCTCTGAATCCCGGACTCAGTGCGGTGCAAGGACCTCCACCACCTCCTCTTCCCATCAGTCGGTCCGGAAAGAGCCGGATCCACGACAAGAGAGCAGCAAGTCTTCCCTGCGCCCATACCCAAGTATGTGCTCGGGATAAAAGTCTGTGACTTGCCTAGAGTCATATGCAACGACCGGTCCTTAATCGACACAGACAGGGAAAAAGTGTAACCGGGCTATGCCCTGTTGGCCGTAGGAAAAAACCCCTCACACCCACCAGTATCAAATCCACATCCCTGTCCAGTCACCATTTTTCCTTCCCATTATTTCATCATGGTATTATAGTGTAATCACCTATTTGCAAGTAACGTCAGGTTACTCATGCTACCGACATCCTGAGCATAGCAGCTACTCGACCTGCACTAGTAGGACTCAGGGTGGATATATCTATGCATGTAGTTTCCACAAAATGCCTGTAACATAAATGCATATCATATAAATATATTCAGTGATCATTTAAAAATAGGGGTTATGCACCGGGGCTTGCCTTGGGCAGGTGCCGAGTCAGCAAAGTCAGTACCAACAGGCTCCTGGGCTCCCTCCTGTGTGAAAAGCTCCTCCTCGTACTCCTCGATCACCTCGTCGTACTCCGGATCACCCGGGGTGCAAGAAGTCCACACTGATTCGTGATCTACATGAAATGACGATGCAATGATTACACTATGGCAACAAGACAATTCTCAATGCAAAAGTACCTCTATTACATTACTAAGCGAGGTCTTCCTACTAAAGTCTAAGCTATATACCAGTACTACTAACATGTATGACCGCGTCCTACATTCATACGATGACTACGGATATTCATACTCCTAATGCCAGTTTACGATAAAGCAAGGATAATAATTACGACATTAAACGACTCGTTCTATGGTTACCATTTTTACAGCAAGTATATAAATGCCTAAAGAACCTACGGTAACGATTTCAAAGCTAAAGTTATCGTCGGTTTACCACAACAAATCTTGCAATTAAAGATCGATATACCGCTAAGCTTTCTACTTCAAGCTTATGAGCCTACCATCCTAACCACTAATGGGGAACCAACTGTACTAACAGGTAGGCGACATTTTTGCGAACCTAACAAACTTTGTTTCGCTATTTTTGGACAACCATGCCATTTACTACTAATTATTGAAGTTCAGCTCATAACCTAAATAGATAAACAATTTCTAATACAATGAAATAGAGAACCCGAAACCTCCTTGGCCGGCCCACGACGCGTGGCCCGATTCAACTCGTCATCCCGCCCGCGCGCGACAGCAGCCAGGCGCGTGGCCCACGCGGAGGCGCGGCCCAGATGGCCAACGGCCCGCGAATGGGAAAGGCCTGCGCGCGTCGGTAAAAATGCACGAACACCCCCGACGAACTCAGCATTAGCTACGAGCTTTACGGTACTGTTTCGCTAGTCTACCGTTTTACACCAGCACCCTCCCACTTCTTCTTCTTCACCGCGAGGAGGTCCCTGGCCATCCAGAGCACGCACCGGCGCGACGGCGCGGCACTGGACGCCTACGTCGGCCACCCCGGCCGTCTCCATGCTAAAATAAAGGGCTGATACTCACCTACGTGCGAACGCAAACCACCGGGCGGAGACACTGGCGCCGAGACGTCGCAGCGAGCACGGACCACGACGGTGGGCAACCTGCAAGGACGGCGATGCCGTTCCGGTGAACAACAGCACTGCCGGGACAAAACACGGAGTGGACGAGTACCAGCGACTCACCACGGAACTGGAAGACGTGAAGAAGCGATCGGAGGTGGCTCAGGCCAAGCCGGCCACGTGCGCGCGATGTGTGCAGCAGAGCACGGCAATGGCACGGCCGCGCCACGAGATGCACTATGGCGGTAGGGTCTAGGATAGGGCGAGCATGGTGACAACTGACGGAAGGGGAGGCTAGTGGTGCGAGGAATTTGACCGAGCTGCTTTGGTGGCGAAGAAAGCCGACGGCGCAGCACTCTGGGTCTTAATGGCCCGAGAGCTCGGCCCTTCAAAATTGGCGCACAGGACAGAGCTACAGGCTGCTATGAGGGGCATGAAGGGTTACCGGCTGCCCAACGGAGCTGCGGGCAAGACCAATTGGAACGGGGTGCAACCGCATCGGTGAATTGGAAGGAAACGTGGCGGCGGCAAGGGGACAGCGGAGACAGAGGAACACCCGGCGCGGCATGGCTCGTATGCGGGCGTCAACGCAAGGTACCGCTGTGCCTGGCCATGGGGAACCCCAGGGCGTGCTCCTGACAGCCGTCCGCACGGCCGCTGTAGCAAACGACGAGCCTTGGCATGGCACTTCTGCGGACAGAGCCAGGCAAGGACACGGCGGACGCGATGCCAAGGCGACAGTGCAGCGGCAGTCTTCTAACGCGCAAGCGGCCAAGGAGTCAACTGAGCGGTGCCGAGCGCAGCCGCTAGCGATGCGGATGCGGGACCCCACCCGACCACGGCCACAACGGGGCAGGGCAAGGTGCAGGCAGAGCACGGCCGGCGGTCCGGGCGCCACGCGTCGGTTGGCGAGGCGAGCAGCAGCGAGGCAGAGCGCGCAGGCGGGCAGCAGCGAGCAGTGGTCAGGACGCGCTGGTCGTTCGCGTGAACGGCGTCGTGAGCGCAGCCGAACGCGGCAGTGGCGCTGGCCCGCGCGGCAGAGCGCGCTGGCAACCAACGGAGTGGTGACCGTGCCCAGAGCTGAGCCAGGTGACGTGCACGACTTTTAAAGCAGCTAGAAAATGAGCACGCCGCGCTCCAAACGCTATTCCAATTGCTCGATGCGAAAAGGGGTACACCTAGCCATCACCATCAGTCACGACCTTGCTCTACTTCTTAAGCCAATTGTTCTACAACTAATGCCAAAGATGGCTTCGTCGACCACTTTAAAGACATACGCGGAGGACGTTGATTTGAAAGGTTTCGCGTCGAAACCCCAAACCCGACCCCCGGGACATACGCGCTAGTCATCCATGCCATCGACCTCAACTTTTTATCGTCATTCCCAAAATGTTTTATAACCTTTAGCGTTAACAATAATTCGATTATGGTAATAAACGCGTTACGTGACATGAAACATAACCTTTTTCTTTCCCGTTTCGTAAAAATGTTTCCAAGCCAAACATGGATTATAAAGACTATCATACACCAATGCACATAAATCAGATGCTTACGAAATGTTTCAGCAAAACGTTACAATGTAACACCAGGGTGTTACAAATCTACCCCCCTTAAAACAAAATCTCGACCCGAGATTTCATGTGCCTAGTGTGAGAAAGAGGTATGGAGTACATTTTTCGCAAAACTAACTATCTGACCCAGAGAGGAGATGGGGGTAATGCTTTGTTAAGTAGTTCTCTTGCTTCCAGGTGGCTTCGTCCTCTGAATGGTTTTGCCATTGTACCTTGTAAAACTTTATCACCCTATTCCTGGTCACTCTCTCCTTCTCGTCCAAGATTTTTATAGGATGTTCCACATAGGACAGATCAGGTTGGAGTGGAAGTCCTTCTATTTCCATAGATTCTTTAGGAACTCGTAGGCATTTCTTCAGTTGCGAGACGTGAAATACATTGTGAACCGCCGAGAGAATTTCAGGGAGTTGGAGACGATAAGGAACAGGACCACACTGCTGCAACACCTTGTATGGACCCACATACCGAGGGGCTAACTTGCCATGAACACCAAACCGATGTACCCCTCTCACAGGAGATACCTTGAGATACACATAATCTCCAGCTGCAAATTCTAAAGGCCTTCTTCGCTTGTCTGCGTAAGCCTTCTGTCGACTCTGAGCTGACTTCAAGTGTTCACGAATTATATTTACTTTCTCTCGAGCCTCCTTTATGAAATAAGGCCTGAAGTACCCACGGTCTCCTACTTCAACCCAATTTAGTGGCGTCCGACACTTCTATCCATATAAAGCTTCAAATGGTGCCATACGGATACTCTCCTGATAGCTGTTATTATAAGAAAATTCAGCCACCTTCAAACACTGATCCCACTTCTCAGGAAAAGAGATTGTACAAGCCCGCAGCATATCCTCGAGCACCTGGTTCACCCTCTCAGTTTGACCGTCTGTCTGTGGGTGGTATGCCGAGCTCCTGAGAAGGCGAGTACCCAAACACTCCTGGAGTTTCTCCCAGAAATGAGAGACGAAAACTGACCCTCTATCAGAGATGATGGTGAGAGGAACTCCATGTAGGGTCACAATCCGATCAAAGTATAACTCCGCATACTTCTTTGCATTGTATCTAGTGTCCACCGGAAGGAAGTGGACAGACTTGGTGAGACGGTCCACGATGACCCAAACAGAATCAAAACTAGAGGAGGTGCGGGGTAAACCCACAATGAAATCTAGGGAAATATCCTCCCACTTCCAAATAGGAATGGGCAAGGGCTGTAGATATCCAGGAGTACGCATATGATCTGCCTTGATTCTACCACAAGTGTCACACTCTGCAACGAACTGGGTGATATCTTGCTTCATGTAAGACCACCAGTATAGTTGGCGTGGATCATGGTACATCTTGTTGCTACCAGGGTGGATAGACAGCTTGGAATGATGGGCTTCTTTTAGAATCTTTCCTTTCAGCTCCTCATTAGACGGAACCACCAGTCTATTCTTGTATCTCATGACTCCCAGCTCATCAATGCTAAAATGAGGTCCACGCCCTGCTGCTAGCAACTTCTTGATGTGAGGAATCTCTCCATGATCTCCCTTCTGTTCCTGAATAATTTGCTCCAGCAATTCTGAGGTCAAAGCAATCTGAGCCAGCACCTCAGTGTGGTGGAGTGACAAGGGTATTTCCTCAACCTGATGCGACTTACGACTCAAAGCATCAGCCACCACATTGGCTTTTCCTGGGTGATAGTGAACTTCCAAATCATAATCCTTGATCAACTCTAACCATCTCCTTTGTCTCATGTTTAACTCAGGCTGAGTGAAAATATACTTAAGGCTCTTGTGGTCTGTGAAGATATGCACTTTGTTGCCCAACAAATAATGCCTCCAAATCTTCAGAGAGTGAACTACAGCAGCTAGCTCTAAATCGTGGGTAGGGTAGTTCACCTCGTGCTTCTTTAGTTGGCGCGAAGCATAAGCTATCACACGCCCTTCTTGCATAAGCACACACCCCAATCCCATCTTCGAGGCATCACAGTAAACATCAAAGGGCCTCTCAATATCAGGTTGAGCCAACACAGGGGCAGTGGTCAGAAAAGTCTTCAGGGACTGAAAAGCTTCTTCACAAGCTGGACTCCAAACAAACTTAGCTTCTTTTTGGAGCAGCTTAGTCATGGGCTGGGCTATGTTGGAGAAATCAGGGATGAAACATCGATAGTATCCAGCTAGCCCAAGGAACTGACGGATCTGGTGCACAGACCTTGGAGACTTCCAATCTACTACATCTTGCACCTTGCTGGGATCCACAAAAACGCCCTCAGGTGTCAACACATGTCCCAAAAACTGCACTTGATCAAGCCAAAACTCGCACTTGCTGAATTTAGCATACAACTAGTGCTCCCTTAGCCGAGTCAGTATTATCCGGAGGTGACGGGCATGCTCTTCCTCATTCTTGGAATAGATTAAGATGTCATCAATGAAAACTACCACAAACTTATCTAGCTCCAGCATAAAAACTGAGTTCATCAGGTACATGAAAAAGGCCGGGGCATTGGTGAGGCCGAAAGACATCACTAGGTATTCATATAGCCCATACCTAGTAGAGAAAGCTGTCCTTGGTATATCCTGTGACCTGATCTTGATCTGATGGTAGCCCGATCGGAGATCTATTTTCGAGAACATCCTAGCACCAGCTAGTTGATCAAACAAAGTATCAATGCGGGGCAAGGGATACTTATTCTTAACTGTTACCGCATTGAGGGGGCGGTAATCCACACACATTCGCAGTGTACCATCCTTCTTCTTCACAAAAATCGCTGGGCAACCCCATGGTGAAGAACCTGGGTGGATGAAACCCTTGTGCATCAACTCCTCCAGTTGCTTCTTTATTTCTGCTAGTTCTCTTGGGGCCATGCGGTACGGACGTCTAGAGATAGGAGCAGTACCAGGCTCAAGTTCAATGGAGAATTCTACCTCACGGTCCAGTGGCAATCCAGGAAGATCCTCAGGGAAAACATCTGGGAACTCACATACTACTGCAATGGAGGTAAGATCAGGAATGACTTCAGCATGGGCAGCAACAGGTAAGACCGGTTCTGAGGGTATGATGAGAGACATCCAATCCTCAGAAGACGGAAGTCGTAACTCTACACTTCTTCTCTTCATATCCAATACTACCCCATACACCCGCAACCAGTTCATCCCAAGAATAACATCAATGCCCTGCCCAGGCATTATCATGAACTGTAGACGGTAAGTGTGGGTGGCTAATACCAAACTTACTGTATCCGTGCGGGTGTTGATGAACATCTGAGAACCCGCAGTATGGATCTTATAGGCATACGGTATAGCCACAAGTGATAAATTGTGCCGCTCTACAAACCCCATGCTCATAAAGGAATGCAATGCACCAGAATCAAACAACACCAAAGCTGGATGGGATTCGATGGTAAACATACCAGCCATAACTGTCTCCTGATGCACAACCTGCTGAGCATCCGTGAAGTGCACTTGACCGGATCTGCTGGGCACCTTCCTCTTGATGAAAGTTCTCTTAATCAGCCTCGAATTTGCAGACGGCTAAGACGGCTGAGCTATCTGCTGCTGAGGACACTCCCTGGCATAGTGGCCCTCCTTGCCACACTTGAAAAAAGCACCAGGCTTGTTCCCGAATCCCTGACGAGGTGGGACCTGCTGTCCCTGAGTATGCTGGGGCTGCACCTGCTGCTGAGGTGCCTTGTACTGAGTAGCGGAAGTCTATGAGGTCAGCTGGGGTGACCGGAACGGAGGCCCGCCGGATGGTTGATAGGACCCCCGCCTCACAATTTGCACCTTCTGAGTATGAGGGTGGCTGGAGGATCCAGCTACCACCCTCCTCCGCTTCCAATCCGCCTGAGATGCCCGCTGAAAACCCTCAAGAGCAATGGCGGCGTTCATTAGAGCCCCAAAGGTCTGATAGTTCCCCAGGTATAGTTTCTCCTGAAGAACAGGAGTGAGACCACGAAAGAAGCGATCCTTCTTCTTGTCATCCGTGTCCACCTGACTACCAGCATACTGAGCCAAGTGGTTGAACTGATTCACATACTCCATTACCGTCCTGCTCCCCTGACGCAACTCCATGAACTCGGTCACCTTCTGGTGGATAACGCCAGCAGGTATGAAGAACTCGTGGAAGGCGGTGGAGAACTCCTGCCACGTTGCCGGGTGATCCGGCAGCTCCGCGGCCAGGAAAGTCTCCCACCAGGCACCTGCGGACCCCAAAAGCTGCTGGGACGCAAAGTGCACCTTCTGCTCGTTGGCCACTCCGAGCAGCCTAAACTTCTGCTCCAACGTGCGAAGCCAGTGCTCCGCCTCCAACGGATCGTCCGACGGCGTGAACGTGAGCGGGTGGGTCTTGAGGAAGTCCTGGTAAGAGGACTGTCCCTCAGGACGGTGAGCACCACCCCCATTCCCACCGTTGCCTCAGGGGCCTCCACGGGCGAGACCCACGACGGCCTGTGCCATAATCTCCAAGGCACGAGCAGTCTCCTGTCGAGCCGTGGCTGACTCCCGACGAGCAGCCAACAACTCCACCATGACCTCCGCGGCGGACAGCGGCGGAGGCGGTGGTGGCGGCGGGAAAGGCTGAGGAACCAAAGGTGGAACCTCCTGAGCCCCCTCGTTATCACGCTCAAAGGCCCGAGCACTATCGCCATGGCCCTCGTTGGCCGCTCCCGAACTGGTGCTCCCACGTCCGGACCTTAGATTCATCTGTAAGAAAGACGAACCATCCATTAGGACACCTTCCCAATTAGAATCTAGGGATTAAAGAGATGGCAGCACATTTATTAAAGTATTCATTAAGTTAGTCCTACCCATTTACTACTTTCATTATACGTGAAGGGGGAGTCCTAGTTCAAGTAAGATGCTATTAAATGATGCATGCTTCGACCTATACGTTCACTCAAGCCGGAATATAGCGGCGTTCGTAACATTTTTGGCACATCGCACACTCACTTTCCGTATACTAAGCGATTTCTTACGCAACGTAAGTCAGTGTACCTACAGAAAACTGATTAGGTAAACCAGTGCCGCTATCCTAGATATACCATATAGCTAGGGCTTATACTTATATAACTTAACTTAATCGCATCCTACTTTTCGCAAAACTTTTGTTGTTCAAACTTTTAGTTTTGTAAAAGAGTGAGGAACTCGTGACCATTATTGGCTCTGATACCAACTGTGGCAGAACCACCCGAAATAGCGTACTTACAGAGGCGCTCGTCTTCCACCAGACACTAAGCACCCCGCAAGCAACTAAAACGAGCGGTATCCGTCGGGGAAACCCCGAGGGAGAACCCGAAAGATCCACATTTTCCCCAAGGATCCAATAATGAAAACGAGTTATAACACAAGTCCATCTCATACATTAGAGTTTCTTAAAAGTACATTATTACAATATCAAATACAGAGTTCGGAATGATAAACAGCGGAATATTAAAAGATAACATCTAGCGATAAGATAACGAGGATTTCGTCTGAGCCCACCAGAAGAATCCTCCACACAAGGTACTCCTCAAGCATCACCTGCAACAGGGGTAAGTAAACCCTGAGTACACAATGTACTCGCAAGACTTATCCGATAGTGGGAATACTTTCCCGACTCCAAGAAATATGCTAGGCTTTATGGTTGCTGGTTCTCTTTTAGCCAAAAGCAGTACTAATAGTGAGTCCTTATTGATATATTATTATCATCAGTCGTATTAAGTTTTTATCTAGTCAATCTATATAAGCACCTGTGCTATTTTCAAGCAAGAGTTGAGCAATTGATACAGTTTCTTCTCCTTTTCCAATTCCAGTTCTTACTACGGTGCTAAACCGCAGACAAGCCGTACCGGGTAACCCGGCGATTCGCGAATCAATGTGCCCAGCTGGGTGCCCCGAAGACACACGCCCCGCTTGTACCCCGGGCACAAGCGGGACTAACCCACCACTCTCCTGTCCCGGGTGTCCAGGTCCCCGTCCAAACTTGGACTCCAAGCCCCCGCCTCTGAATCCCGGACTCAGTGCGGCGCAAGGACCTCCACCACCTCCTCTTCCCATCAGTCGGTCCAGAAAGAGCCGGATCCGCGACAAGAGAGCAGCAAGTCTTCCCTGCGCCCATACCCAAGTATGTGCTCGGGACAAAAGTCTGTGACTTGCCTAGAGTCATATGCAACGACGGGTCCTCAAACGACACAGACAGGGAAAAAGTGTAACCAGGCTATGCCCTGTTGGCCACAGGACACAACCCCTCACACCCACCAGTATCAAATCCACATCCCTGTCCGGTCACCATTTTTCCTTCCCATTATTTCATCATGGTATTATAGTGTAATCACCTATTTGCAAGTAACGTCAGGTTACTCACGCTACCGACATCCTGAGCATAGCAGCTACTCGACCTGCACTAGTACGACTCAGGGTGGATATATCTATGCATGTAGTTTCCACAAAATGCCTGTAACGTAAATGCATATCATATAAATATATTCAGTGATCATTTAAAAATAGGGGTTATGCACCGGGGCTTGCCTTGGGCAGGTGCCGAGTCAGCAAAGTCAGTACCAACAGGCTCCTGGGCTCCCTCCTGTGTGAAAAGCTCCTCCTCATACTCCTCGATCACCTCATCGTACTCCGGATCACCGACGGGTACGAAGTCTACCTGTTCGTGATCTACATGAAATGACGATGCAATGATTACACTATGGCAACAGCAATTCTCAATGCAAAAGTACCTCTATTACATTACTAAGCGAGGTCTTCCTACTAAAGTCTAAGCTATATACCAGTACTACTAACATGTATGACCACGTCCTACATTCATACGATGACTATGGATATTCATACTCCTAATGCCAGTTTACGATAAAGCAAGGATAATAATTACGACATTAAACGACTCGTTCTATGGTTACCATTTTTACAGCAAGTATATAAATGCCTAAAGAACCTACGGTAACGATTTCAAAGCTAAAGTTATCGTCGGTTTACCACAACAAATCTTGCAATTAAAGATCGATATACCGCTAAGCTTTCTACTTCAAGCTTATGAGCCTACCATCCTAACCACTAATGGGGAACCAACTGTACTAACAGGTAGGCGACATTTTTGCGAACCTAACAAACTTTGTTTCGCTATTTTTGGACAACCATGCCATTTACTACTAATTATTGAAGTTCAGCTCATAACCTAAATAGATAAACAATTTCTAATACAATGAAATAGAGAACCCAAAACCTCCTTGGCCGGCCCACGACGCGCGGCCCGATTCAACTCGTCATCCCGCCCGCACGCGACAGCAGCCAGGCGCGTGGCCCACGCGGAGGCGCGGCCCAGATGGCCAACGGCCCGCGAATGGGAAAGGCCTGCACGCGTCGGTAAAAATGCACGAACACCCCCGACGAACTCAGCATTAGCTACGAGCTTTACGGTACTGTTTCGCTAGTCTACCGTTTTACACCAGCACCCTCCCACTTCTTCTTCTTCACCGCGAGGAGGTCCCTGGCCATCCAGAGCACGCACCGGCGTGACGGCGCGGCACTGGACGCCTACGTCGGCCACCCCGGCCCTCTCCACGCTAAAATAAAGGGCCGATACTCACCTACGTGCGAACGCAAACCACCGAGCGGAGACACAGGCGCCGAGACGTCGCAGCGAGCACGGACCACGACGGTGGGCAACCTGCAAGGACAACGATGCCGTTCCGGTGAACAACAGCACTCCCGGGACAAAACAAGGAGTGGACGAGTACCAGCGACTCACCATGGAACTGGAAGACGTGAAGAAGCGATCGGAGGTGGCTCAGGCCAAGCCGGCCACGTGCGCGCGATGAGTGCAGCAGAGCACGACAATGGCACGGCCGCGCCACGGGATGCACTATGGCGGTAGGGTCTAGGATAGGGCAAGCATGGTGACAACCGACGAAAGGGGAGGCTAGTGGTGCGAGGAATTTGACCGAGCTACTTTGGTGGCGAAGAAAGCCGACGGCGCAGCACTCCGGGTCTTAATGGCCCGAGAGCTCGGCCCTTCAAAATTGGCGCACAGGACAGAGCTACAGGCTGCTATGAGGGGCGGGAAGGGTTACCGACTGCCCAACGGAGCTACGGGCAAGACCAATTGGAACAGGGTGCAACCGCATCGGTGAATTGGAAGGAAACGTGGCGGCGGCAAGGGTACAGCGGAGCCAGAGGAACACCCGGCGTGGCATGGCTCGTCTACGGGCGTCAACGCAAGGTACCACCGTGCCTGGCCATGGGGAACCCCAGGGCGTGCTCCTGATAGCCGTCCGCACGGCCGCTGTAGCAAACGACGAGCCTTGGCATGGCACGTCTGTGGATAGAGCCAGGCAAGGACACGGCGGACGCGACGCCGAGGCGACAGTGCAGCGGCAGTCTTCTAACGCGCAAGCGGCCAAGGAGTCAACTGAGCGGCGCCGAGTGCAGCCGCTAGCGACGTGGATGCGGGACCCCGCCCGAGCACGGCTACAGCGGGGCAGGGCAAGGTGCAGGCAGAGCACGGCCGGCGATCTGGGCGCCACGCGTCGGTTGGCGAGGCGAGCAGCAGTGAGGCAGAGCGCGCAGGCGGGCACCAGCGAGCAGTGGTCAGGACGCGCTGGTCGTTCGCGTGAACGGCGTCGTGAGCGCAGCCGAACACGGCAGTGGCGCTGGCCCGCGTGGCAGAGCGCGCTGGCAACCAACGGAGTGGTGACCGCGCCCAGAGTTGAGCCAGGTGACGTGCACGACTTTTAAAGCAGCTAGAAAATGAGCATGCCGCGCTCCAAACACTATTCCAATTGCTCGATGCGAAAAGGGGTACACCTAGCCATCACCATCAGTCGCGACCTTGCTCTACTTCTTAAGCCAATTGTTCTACAACTAATGCCAAAGATGGCTTCGTCGACCACTTTAAAGACATACGCGGAGGACGTTGATTTGAAAGGTTTCGCGTCGAAACCCCAAACCCGACCCCCGGGACGTACGCGCTAGTCATCCATGCCATCGACCTCAACTTTGTATCGTCATTGAAGTTGTGTTGCCGCGGAGGCGGGTCATAGCTTGGTTACACCGTTTTCCCTGTCTGGTCGGTTAAGGACCGATCGTTGCATATGACTCTAGGGAGGTCACAGACTTATTATCCCGAGCACATACTTGTGTATGGGCGCTTGGAAGACTTGTTTCTCTCTTGTCGCGGATCCGGCTCTTTCCGGACCGACTGTTAGGGTTTGTTTTTGGTGGAGGAGGTCCTTGCACCGCGCTGAGTCCGGGACTTAGGGGCGGGGCTTGGAGTCCCAGTTTGGACGGGGACCTAGACACCCGGGACAGGAGAGTGATGGGTTGGTCCTGCTTGTGCCCGGGGGTACAAGCGGGGCGTGTGTTTTCGGGGTACCCAGCTGGGGGCATTGATTCGCGAATCGCCGGGCTATCCGGTACGGCTTGTCTACGGTTTAGCATCGTACTAAGAACTGAAAGATGAAAGATGGAAGATGGACAAAGGAAATCTGATTGCTTATCACCTGCTTGAAAGTAGCACAGGTGCTTACATAGAATGGTTAGTTAATGAACCAATGCGGCTTTTAATAAAAATTGAATATAAGGATGCACGCTTAGTAATGCTTTCTGCAAATGCAACCCACAAACCAGATAGCCTTGCATAACCTTGGAGTCTTTTCTTTTCTCCTATCGGGTAAGTCTTGCTGAGTACAATTGAGTACTCAGGGTTTTATTCCCCCTGTTGCAGGTGACAGGTGGACGCTTGAGCTGGCCTTTGTGTGTGGATTTCTCCTGGTGGGCTCAGAGAGGATTTCCTTTACGCTGCGATCGTAGTTGTTATTTATAACTCTCACCAAATACTTTTATAAATGAAAGTTTCATAATCCGTTGCCGTAGTCTATATATAGCGATACTTCATCATGTCATTAATAGAGGTTTATTTCCGCCGTAACTCTGTTCACATGTTTCATTTCCGCTGTTCAATTAAATTGTTTATAACTCTGATAACATGATTTCATTCCGCTGTTATATTAATAAATATTATACTCTGATGTTGTATTAAAAGTGATGTAAGAAATTGTTACGAATGATGTAAGCTTTATTCTCTCATTTGTGATCCTGATGGCAAAAATATGGATTTTCGGGTTCTCCCCTGGGGTGTGTCCGACGGAACCGAGTAATTTAATGTTCTCCCTCGAGTGCTTAGTGTCTAATGGGAGACGAGCACTCCTGTGAGTCATTACATTAGGCGGTTCTGCCACAGGTACCATAAAAAGGGGTACCCTAAGCAAGAACCGAAAAAATTGCTTAGGACTTATAAATATCGAAGCCAAAATACAACCGCAGGCAAACCCCCATTTCATCCGAGGCCCGGCTGGATCGTCCGGCCCACCTCGAACAACATCCAGGCACGACCGAAGCAGGCTCGGCCCAGAACCATACCGCGAGGCCTCGGACGAGGTACCGATTCTTCGACTCACCCGAGGCCCCGCGCCACGAGGCCTCGGATGAGCCACCGATTCTCTGACTCGCCCGAGGCCCCGCGCCACAAGGCCTCGGATGAGCCACCGATTCTCCGACTCGCCCGAGGCCCCACGCCACAAGGCCTTGGATGAGGTTCTGATTCTCCGACTCACCCGAGGCCCCGCGCCACGAGGCCTCGGACGAGCACCCAGTTACCGACTCGCTCGAGGCCAACTCAGCATCAACCCCGTCACCGCCGCCTTGACCGACTT
The DNA here is from genome assembly GCA_904845875.1 of Miscanthus lutarioriparius. NCBI lineage: Eukaryota > Viridiplantae > Streptophyta > Magnoliopsida > Poales > Poaceae > Miscanthus > Miscanthus lutarioriparius. The sequence continues at coordinate 89,407,832 of CAJGYO010000014.1, forward strand.
CTCTGATGGGACATCACATCCAACTAAAGCGTTCAACCACTCCCACAATGTCAGCCACACGATGGCACGGAACAGCGGAGTGGCCGATGAGATGGGAGTCACATCGACCCCATGCCATTCGAGACAGGATGGGGCGGGGGTTATCGGCCGCTGTGCTCGACACTGTGCCCATGACAGACACCCATGCCATGTTGTACTGCCTAACCCCTGCTCAGGCATGGAAAGTCACGTCCGGGTCCCTGTAGCCTCGAAAACGATGTGCCAGGCCAACTGCTCCCTCCGAGCCTCGGCTACCCGCTTCCAGGCTCCTGTAGCCTCGAAGCTCGCCATGAGGTCCTCGTCTCCGCCTGCAGCTCTCATGGCGATCTCGTATAGAGTTAGCCACTGAGCGAGGTTGGCCTTTCCGTCATAGGTATTAACACCAAGGACCTTGAAACCCACAGGCCACCGAACAGCTCGGAGCCTTTCCATGAAGGGGCGGAGTCCTGATGCGCCGGCGGGAAGTGGAGCTTGACGGGCAGCAAATCCATCTCTGCATCGTAGCGTGCAGCCCTACTGTTTTCAATGCAGCCATGGACATCTGTGCCAGCATTGATGTGGTCACGAAGGTCGCGAGAGGGGGGTTGATTGACCTCCTGGTTGCGGTTGCCGCCCCGACCTCCCTGGGGACGCGGTGGACGGGCGTCGTGGCGTGAATGAGCTTCATGGCTACCTCTGGATCCTCTATAGAGGTAGGGACCCCTAGCCTGAGGTTGGGGACCCTCGACGTCGTGGTGCTGGCCTCCGCCATCACGACGAGAGCGGTGGCTTCGGGCTGATGCGGTGGAATAAGATGGGGCGTCGTTCTGGAACTCGTTGACTTGGACCTACGCCGCTATGATATGCGCTTGAACCTTCTCGACCTCTGGAGTGTGAGGGAGTTTGTCGAGCTCATTGAACGCGATGGCCAGATTAGCGCTTGGAGTTTGGTAAACTGGTTGGTCGCCCACCATGTTGAATGCCTCCTCCAGATTGCGTTGATGGCGAGGTGCACAACGACCATCCTCGGGGGCCTCTTGAACTGCTTCTGCATCTCGGCGATGTTGGTGATCGGCATTCTTTGCCAGACGAGCCGTGCGCTCTTCAGTAGTTTCGGCATCCTTGGAGGCGCTATCTTGACTGACGTGGAAAATCACGCCCCCAAACCCCGGAGGGAAAGCAGGGCAGCTCGGCTCGGTTTGAGTTGAGCCCTCAGAGTAGTCATTGGGGCTCTCATCCAGAATGTTATGAAGAGATTCAGTTGGGTGAGAGGGATGATCCGAAAGCTGGCAGAGAGCCACCATGTTGACCACGGGCGCGGGCTGACCGAAGTCAGTCGGGTTGATCATGTAGAGGTCAGTGACGTGCTCACGCTCGACGTGATCGACCAAAAGGTGGTGGATGGCGTTCTGGTACGCAGATCCCATACCCTCCAGCCCAAAAGGATAGAGCTTCGGTGGGTCCTCCATCGGGGCCTCGTAATCGGCCAAACGTAGGCCGATGGCGGGAAGTGGTCGGCGCCGCACCGTGTGCCCTTCTGGAGTAGTCGTGATCACCAGATCGGAATCTGGCCACCTTGAACGGTGTGGCCAAGCAGGTCGCTCGGTTGCAGCGGCTTGGTGATCTTGGAGTGCGGGAAATTCATCGCTCGCTCTGGATTGATCTAAGACCGAATCCACGAGGAGCTGACATTCCGTTAAGCGGTCCGTGACCCGATCGATAGATGCGATCAGATCATCGTTGCTGATGGATCTCTTAACCCAGCGGCGAGGGCGCCGGGATCGGAGATGTCGCTGCAGGTGTTGGCGCGATCGGTGTAGGACGATCCTGCACCGTATCCACGATCTCCCCGTTGCCATCGAGGCCGATGACCCAGATCATGGATCCGACCGTGAAGACCTAGCCCGACTCGGGAAAGGCCATGGAGCTCGGAAAGGTGACCATCTGGTTTGCCATGGATTCAGCACGCACACCCCCTACCTGGCACGCCACTATCGACGAAATACGTCCGGCAGTCTACCGAGGGGTATGCCCACGGTAGTAAATGAATCGGTGGAGATGCGCGTGAGGGAGCCGGATGGTGACACAGAACGCAAGAGACATCGATTAGACAGGTTTGGGCCGTCGGCTTGATGTAATACCCTACGTCCTGTGTCTTTGTGGATTGTATTGCTTATGATTCGATGAAAATGAGGGGGTCTTTGCCCGCCTTATATAGCTCGGGGGTAAGATTATAGATCGGTTGTTTCTATCCTGATCGGTTTTACAAGATGGGAAGTTACATATATCACGGGATCTAGTGTATCCGAGCAGGTCTTCTAGATCGCCAGAAATCTTCATGCAGTCTTGCGAGGCACGCTAACCAGTATCGCGCCTTGTACAGCATGATCTTGAGAGCTGGGCCTCCACTAATGGCGTGACCAAGGCACGGTCTTGTGTGCTGAGCCATTTCTGATGATGCGGTCCATGTCTTATCAGGGTCATATCCCCCTGATATTCATTTCCATTTTTCAGCCTTAGCGATAGCTACCCTCTCCCTATTTTGTCTACCAACACCACGAAACAAAAACTGACGCACGGCTGTGACTTCCAGTTTTAGCCGTTTGTAGAGCTGGACATACCCATAGGATGAAAAGTGCATGCCATGGCACCCTACATTCATGTACGAGCTGAGTAGGCAGATATCAAGTCTGACTGTATCGTAGGCTCGTAGCTATCGAGGGCATGGGGAGGGAGTTTGAGGGTCGGTTTCCAAAAATTTTCAATCTAAAATATCACATTAAATCTTGCGACATATACATGTAGCATTAAATGTAGACGAAAAAAACTAAATACACAGTTTAGTTGGAAATCATGAGACAAATCTTTTAAGGCTAATTAGTCCATAAAAAGACTTAAGTGCTACCGTAACCCACATGTGCTAATGACCGATTAATTAGTATCATTAGATTCGCCTTGTAGTTTTCTGATGGGTTCTGTAATTTGTTTTTTTATTAGTATTAAAAACCCCTCCCGATATACTTCCGACACATCCGACGTGACACCTAAACATTTTCGCTCACCAACTAAACACCCCATGAGAGTGTTTTATTACTACGATGCCCTGATTTTGGTGGTTAGCTGTATTACAGGGAAATGACAGTGACGTTGGTGATCCCATAAATGTGTGCTTCACTCTTTATGCAGACATTTATACAGTGAGTGATTGTGGCTAATAATATATTTTACCTCCCGTCAGAACTCAGAGACATTTAGGGTTTCGTCACGTGTAGCAGACCAGTTTTTTATCGCGTTGAAACCGTAAATCGACGTCCGTGACTTGATTCTAGATTCGAAGAAAACTTTATTTAAATAAATCTTTCAAAAAAAGAAGACTTGATTTAAGATAGTTATATAATCACAAATACCACTCGTGGATAATGGCGTTTATGGCACCTCCAGAAGCTGACGCATATTTAGGCCTGGTTTAGTTTCTAAAAATTTTCATCCTAAACTATCACATCAAATCTTGCGGCACATGCATGGAGTATTAAATATAAACGAAAAAAAATAATTGCACAGTTTGGTTAAAAATCGCGAGACGAATGTTTTAAGACTAATTAGTCCATGATTAGCCATAAGTGCTACAGTACTAACTGCGCTAATGATGGATTAATTAGGTTTAATAAATTCGTCTCACAGTTTTCGGGCGAGCTATGTAATTAGTTTTTTTTATTAGTATCCGAAAACCTCTTCCGACATCCCCGAAACATCCGATGTGACATCCAAACATTTTTATTTCGCCAACTAAATACGGCATTAGGCAAAACAAAAAAAGAGTAGTCCCTGATGACGCTTGTGGCGCAGCGTAAGGTCAAAATTCCTGCAGCATCGGCATTTGAAGCTGGCCATTAGGGCAGTCCCAACGAAAGAAATCAGTAGTTTCTATAACATAGAATACCGCACAAAAAAATACTGCTTTCCAACCCATGGTTTTTATGAGTAATAATTATTTTCTCTTTCTCTCTCCCAACTCTATCTTCTTCCTTCAATGAGAGTGCGATACGAACTCCCTAGAAACTGGTAGTTTCTCCCCAATGGTGATTTCATGGTTTCTTGGTACATTGGGTCAAGAGTAGACCTGATTTCTTCATGAGGAAACTATTTCTATGATTTTTGCTCTCTTTCCTCATTAATTACGTTGACATATCAACATTTTGCCTACGTAGCAAGTCATTTAATGAGATATAAACCATCATTAATGCACCATTGAGAATGCACTGCTCTGATATTTTGTCAGGGACGAAGCGGCAGCAAGCCGGGTAGCCAGCAACTTAATATTTCAAGGATCTCAGTTTCATCAATACGATAAAAAGCTAGTCTGCTACACGTGACGAAACCTGCTACATGGCTGAGTGTCTAAACCAGCCAGTGTTCATTGGTCACGGCAAGGTGGACAATGTAGTCAAAAGATGCTCAAGGCGAGCAGAGATGGAAAAGCCTGGCAGACCTTTATATATTTTCTATATATATATATATATATATATATATATATATATATATATATACACATGCACGTTATGTTCGCTTGATCAGATCAGTCATGTTTATTAGTCATGATATAATGTTTTTCTCTTACAATAAAACAGCATCAGCCGGTAAGCCATAGAAACAATTAAACGAATAGGTTATATGGCCCCGTTCGCTTCGCTGAAAAAACAAACCGAAGCACTGTTCCGATTGATTTGTTACGAGAGAAAAACAATGTTCCGACTAAAAAAACAAGCTAAAAAAAATAGATTATAAAAGAAACGAAGAGGGGCATGTCTCTACATGATTGTACATGCCCTCGGGGGGCGCACGTCTCGCGGCGGAGACATCACGATCATACATCCCCTTGGGTCGCGCACGTCTCGCGGCGGAGACATCGAGCGGTCAACAAGCGCATCTACTGATAAACGATAACGGCGTCCTGTCTTGCAGTAAAAGGCAAAGTCGAAGCAGTTATTGAGCGCAAGGTCATAAGTGCCGAAGTCGCCGTGGTCAAGTAGGTCGTTGGCGACGTACAAGACCTTCTCGGGGTGCTCTTCAGGTAACATGGAGCAGGTGTCTTGAACACCAATATTGCTCTGTGTCCAGAACCACTCAGGCACCGAGTAGGCAAAGAGGTGAAGATTATTTCCTTCTAGGAAGCAGTCAAGGCAGCAGGCGACAACACCGCCTTCACGCATAGCTTTGCGGCACTTCGAGCAGAAGGGAAAAGAGGAGGAGGAGGAGGAGGAGGACGACGACGACGCTGAAAAGCCAGAGGAGGCAGACTGCGCATCGTTGGTGAAGTGGATCACCTTGTCGTTGCTTTCGTAGATTCCTGTATGTACGCTCAAGTTAATAGAGAGAGAGAGAGAGAGAGAGATTGAGAGACACAAAAGAATTACTACTGAATCCCAAAACCAAATCCTACCAACAGCAACGTCCGAGTGCAAAATCGCTTGTGTACAACGCCAACATTATATACCTTGGGATTCGTGCACTCATCAGGACAAAGCTAAACTAACCTCCGCCCTCTTTTCTTTTTAATAAATCATAAATGTACGCTTCTTCCATTAAGGTGTATGGGACTAAATACGAATATACGATTGGTCTTACCATGATGAGAGTAGGGAATGATTTTTTTTAAAAACCAGGCGTAGATGTGATCGCCGGGTCTGAGCTGCCACCGTTCTATACGGCTTGAGGCCACCGTCACCCTGTCCATAAGAAAAAATGTGCAAGCTACTAGAGAAAATAACCGAAGGCAAAATGATACAGCATTCAATTAGGATGGAAGTTATATATATAGCCATCATGTTTATTCAGACGACGGATGGAATATATTTGGATTATGCGAATGCCGGCCAAGGCGCATCCGAATCTTTCGCTTAGAGAATACGCCATTATGAAAGTTGTATATAGTGATCGCATTTATTCCGATGGCTTATATTGGATTCGGCGTGATCTGTCCGAGGCTGAGATCGAGGCATAGGCCTCATCCAATGGCTAGCGACGTTGCCAGCCAAAATTATATTTTATTCCGGTGCAAAAAGCAGTGTGCTAGCGCGAAATGAAGCGCCAGTGTGCTAGCGCGAAATGAAGCGCCGGTCTCGCACGTTTCCATATGCATCCCCTCCCTCTCCCTCTCACTCTCTCCGCACATTTCCCGAAGCACTTGCCTACATCTGTGCCTTCTTTCTCCTCCACGTCCGCTAGCGACATCGCTACCGTATTGGAGGAGGACTTAATATTATCATGCCGTGGCCGACAGACAGGAGGTTGGTTTATCACAAATGAATTTATTCTCAGCGGCCTAGACATTTAAGCATTGGGCTGTCACAAATGAATTTATTCTCAACAGCCTAGGCGTTTATGCATTGGGTTATCGCAAATGAATTTATTCTTCACTAATTGACAGTTGCATTGCCATTCCTTTGTGCTTTTCTTTGGCAGCCTTAATTCCCTTTATATGCTTGAATAGTACATTCTGCTTCCTTGTAGTCGGGCTAGGAATATATCCAAATGCTTTGGTGCCCCTTGATGGCAGAATAAAGAGCCATTTTTAGGAGGCATCTACACGCGACGCACTCATGCGTTTCCTATGATCCGAACCTAAGACCTCTTGCTCCATGCATAGCCTTCTTACCATCACACATACATATCACTTCTTCACTAGATAAGGGATATTATTCTTTTGTATTCACCTCTCAACTTTGAGTTGCGTATTTATTTGGTATACTCTAAGCAACCTCAATGGAAAAAGTCATCAATTACAAAAGTTGTATATTTCATCGAGCTCTACAACTTTGGTACCAAGTAGTCAAAAATATATGTTGACAATGTGTTGGCGACCAGATTATAGGGACTTCACGTCCCAAGTCCCAAGAAAATCAGTTCTCGGATGGACGCATGCACTAAAATGAATCGGGTTCTCTTACCAAGAACCCGACTCTCTGTACCATTGTGGTAGTCCCAGAATTAACAGCTATCACGTACAGAGCTCATCTCAGCATAGTATCACATCCATATATCGATAAACAATGTATAATAACTTGTTACATCCTAAAATAATATGGAAATACGAATTTGATACAAGCCTCATGGGCTAATCGAATAGAAAAGAAAATCCTATGTAGCGGTAGCTAGGGCATCGGGTCTCCTCCACAACCTTGACGTCTCCTCCATAGGCATTCCCAAGCGAAGCAATGCCATCTTCAGTCATACCACCCATCGTTAGGGGTGGGCATTCGGTTTTCGGTTCGATTCTTCGGTATTTGAAGAAATTTGGTTCCTAGAAAATAGGAACCGATCGGTTCTGAGAAATTCTAAGAACCGAGCATTTGGGCTTTCGATTTGGTTCCGGTTCTAACCGAACTAACTCAACTTTTAAGCAGAGGTTAAGACAACAAAAAAACATGCAGCTTCTAAAGAAAATTTGGGCAACACTACCTCTATTTGAGATAATAATAATTGATAAGAGAACAATAGCAATATAGTAACACCAATACATTAGTTTAAATATGAGACATCACACATAAACCAAACATAATCGTACAAAATGCATGTAAGTGAAGCACAATTCATGTATTTTGGTTGTTTCGGTTAATTCGGTTATCTGAGAGTAGAAACCGAACTTTCTTCGGTTTTTTTGGTTCCTTGATATCTGGAACCAAATAGGGAACCGATTTTTTCGGTTCCGGTTCTTTCGGTTTTGGTTCCGATTCTTTCCGTTTGGTTCTTCGGTTTTAGTTAATTATGCCCACCCCTACCCATCGTGGTTGAACTCATGTTCCGATTCTGACCCTGCAAACCCAATATCTGTCCCCAAGGAATATGGGACAGATCCATGTCACCATAAGAAAGAATGTGCAAGCTACTAGAGAAAGTAATTGAAGTCAAAATGATACAACTTTCAATTCGTATAAGCTCTGGCGAGTGACGAGCAATCCAAGGAAGAAGATGACTAGAAAAGTCTTTGGCGTAATTTTATTTTTTTAAGATGTCGTTTTGGGTTAAGTTGTCCTTCTTTTGTACTTCCTCCGTCCTAAATTATAATTTGTTTTAGTTTTGTCTTAAGTCAAACTTATCTAGTTTTACTAAGGGGAAGAGCTGAGTGATGACCTAGGGTAGATTTAGGGGAAGAGAACTTACCTTGGAGCTTGATTCTTTTTTTTTTGAGAAAGGGACTGGATTTCATTAAATTTAAACCCCTTTTACAACTGAGACCTCAACATAAAATAAATTACATCGAAGCACACCACTAGGTCCCTATACTTCATCTTCCTCGCGTCCGGCGACGTACACCCCTTCAAGAAGCTCCATCGTGACCATGAAAGTACACCAGATCTGGACCTGAGAACCACAGTCTCTACCAACAGAAGACTCCACGAACATGGAGACCGCAAAAGAGGCAAGGTAAGCTCAACCACTACGGGGAGTAAAGGGCGACGAGAGCTCATCGGTCATATCTTCTTAAGGTTGAACCGAACATAAGATCTGACGCCGCTAGCATCACCACCAGCAACCGGAAGGGCAGATGCACTACCGCCAGTAGCATCACCAGCGGCCGGAAAGACGATTACGTAGAAGGAGAAAAATAGATCCAATCCCTCCTCGAGAAGGACTATGCCAACATACCTCGATCTCACCGAAGACGACGACGCATCCACCAGCGATTCGGTATGAAACAGAAAGCCGGATCGAAAACATCGAAACGGTCAGCCAAAACCTAGCCCAAATTATTAGGGATGAAAGAAAAATAAAAGGAAAAAACCTAACAAAACAGTAGATCAGCTAAAAGGACAGACTCCGCTCCTCCTCACCACCGACAGGGAGGCCGAAGGCGAAGGGACCGGGGGCCGAAGGCGGCGGCGGCGGTGGAGTCGCCCTGGGGGAGGGGGCCTGAAGCGGTCTACCTTGGAGCTGGATTCGATGCCCGGGCAATGAGACCTCCGCTCTGCTTCAGCTCCGGTCGGGCTCTGGCCTAGCGTCTTGTGGACGTACGACGAGTGCGAGAGAGATTGGCGGTCGTTGTGTCGCTGGACTTGTTGTTTGCCGAGGAGGCAGCCCGGCGGGTAGAGGCGTAGCTTCTCGTGGGCTTGACAGATAGACCATGGACCCACATGGCAGTATCTGGAAATTTGTGCTTTCCTTGCAGGCGCCAAAAAAGGAAAATCTGGTTCGCAAAGTGGGCCAACTGTACCATGACACATGGGTCCAATTATTCTTGTTGGGCCTGGGTAAGACTGGGCTACGGCAGTGAAATGCAATAGCCAAAATTTGTACTCCAACTAGTATTTGCATAACGACGGTCGCAAAACTAGTCTTCAACTTGGAGTCATACTAAGGTAATACATGCAACGGGACTGAATTTTACTTTTTCTCATCAACAAGAAAAAAGGGGGCCTGCATTGTCTTTTTAAGTCCATCGGCCCAACGCCAAAGCCCAAACGATTCCAGCATGCATATTTGAATTTGCAGACAACATCAACACAACTGGATACGGATGCTTCAAGTGGTCTTCAAAAGAGCTTGTGAGTTGCCTGGAAAGTAAATAGGCACCAGTTGTGACGAGGTAGCTCCAGATTTACATCACAAGAAGCAATCCTCCGCATCTCTTTACAAAGTCTCTATAAAAAAATGATGCAGGTTCTGCTACCATGAACAAATTAATGTAGTTGGTGGATTTACCTGCTCCTGAAGAAGCTCAATCTCGATGAAGTCGGTCAGTTGAGGATCATTGCACCTTTGTTGCCACCTGTTGATTATGAACGGAAACTCGTTACAAGCTGTATGTATTGCTTCTAACAAATTAATCGACTTTTGCTCAATCAAATCAGTTTTGGGTGCTCCTGAAGCACACAATATTTATCTGTAAGCGTGTAATGCTGTTAAGGGTAACTTACACTCTCCAGGTTGTGTAGCTTAGCTTCTTATTAACCAGCTTTTCAAGAACCAGAGCCAACTCCATAGCTGCAATCAGAAAAGAGGTGCAGATTGAAACAGAGCTACCATATTAGTGCGTGCTAAATAAAAACTCCTTATATATATCACATGAACAGAAGGCCAATCTAGGTTCCTAGTAGGCTAGTACTGATCTGCGAAGAGTAGACACATAACTGACACCCAAAAGATTTACTAAAATAACAGGCTTCTACTCTATGATGAGGCATGCTAAACACTATCAATTTTTCTATTGAATATTCTTCTTTCTTTCCCTTCCAAGCATGTACTATTAATAGAGAAGAGAATATTCTTATTTGGAAGGAACAGAAAAATTCAATTTTGCAACAATAGCGAACTTTCTGTTACTTCCCTGATATATCACAAACATGCAGCCTCCTCACAGTTTATTTTTCAGATGCCCCATCAGAAGCCCGGAAACATACAGCAAAACGTACGTGTACGGAAGCAGCCATCAACTACAGTACTATCAAGAAAGCACGTAGAAAAGTCCCGGTACCACAAAGCTACTCAGCGTACAAACCATCGCCTTCCTCAGGGTGATCAAACTCTGTCAAGGGTGTCGCAATGGACTTGGATGTCTGAATCCTCACCTTCCCACCACGTTTGTTCTAGAGCACAAGAATATGTCACACAACATCAGTAACCAAATGATCACAGCAGTTAGGGGCAATGGCCAATGATGTAGTACTAGGTACTTCCTCAGCTTTTCAGCATGCTCCTCTCCTCATCACTCGATTCCTTGCAGAACCTGTAGAAATGGACGTGCCCAAGAGCACAACTATATGGAAGATTTTTTTTAATCTATCAATTGCAGCCACTAGATTCAGAAAAAAAAAATCAAGAACTGGAAAAAAAGAGAAAGAATGGCACAATTTAGCAGACCGAAGACAGGGCATACCACATCAATTCACAAACAACAATCATCAGATTTACAAATAAGAAATAATCCTCCACGTCTCTTTACACAGTATACTAACGACGATCATCTCCTCGGTGCTCGCAAAGTCACAGCAAGGTAATATCAGAGCACACATTCATCGCCATGTTTTATTTTAAACAATCAAAATCCCAAAGGGTAACGTCTCACAATAAGCACCCCAAACTGACGGCAGCAATAATAATATCACATGCTCTACTGCATTTCAGTGCATCATGTTCTCTGTCGGAGGGCAACACCGTTTCTACAACTAAAACCCTAACCAACTGAAAAAAAAAACACTCCACAAATCCACCTACACCCAGGGCTTCGTCAGTTGGTCCATGGCGCCCATTATTCCCCAACCTGATCATTTCACACTTCTTTCCTTCCTTCAGGCCCTTAGTCCTTGAGCAGCCACAGTCCGTCATTCCTTTAGGCCTCTTCCTCAAGCAGCATCTGATCAAAGTGCCACACCCCTGCATGCAAATAACATCTCAACAATATCAACTAGGTGTGACTTTAGGCACGAGACATAGCAGATGCAACCAAAGTTCAGCGACATACTAACCGTGCCCCTTGCCCACTCTCCTCAGCTGGGCGACATACTTGGAGATCTTATTTATGGCTTCCACCTTTCAAAAGAAAATACAAAATTTTCGTTCAGTTAAGAATTGCGTCGTAAGTAGAGCAAAAACAAAATTGAATCAAATTTGGTTCTGCATAATTTTGTTCCATATGGAACATATGCTTTGGTTGCATTTACCTGCTCCTCGAGGAACTCACTCTCGATGAAGTCTGTCAGCTGAGGATCATTGCACCTTGTTGCCACCTGTTAATTACAGGTGAAAACTCATTAGAAATTGTACGTGGCACAATTGTACAAACAACATGTAGTGACTCAAGTTAATCAATTTATATATGCCCATAAATGTTTTAAGTATGTCTTAAGCAAAGCTCACAATATTTCTCGACAAATAAGCATGTGACTGAACGCAACTTACACCATGCAGGTTGTGCAGCTTCTCATTAACCAGCTTTTCCAGAGCCAGAGCCAGCTCCATAGCTGAAATCAATCAAGAGGCACAGATCAAAACATAGCTAGCAGATTAGCTTCCAAATATGCCAAACATGAACAAAACTACAAAAGACCAACCTAGCTGATACCCAACCAACATTTACTAACAATAGCCAGCCTTCTATTTCTATATAAGTCGTGTTAAACTATTAATCACTACTAGTCTTTCAATCTATCATCCATCCATATACTGAAAGCTGCAACTCATACAACTAGGTTCAGTTGCAGAACAAATTCCACTTTTTGACAACAGTGGGCTTTTGTTACTTCCTCTGCTGTACCACACACATGCAGACTCCTCTGAGGCACTTGACATTCAGACCCCATCCTAATCCAGAGGTCAGACTCGGCAAACAAGAAGGAAATGCGCATCAACTCACCGTACAAAGCATCGCCTTTCTCAGGGTGGTCAAATTCGGTCAAGGGCGTCACAATCGATTGGAGCCTCACCCTGCCTCCACGTTTGTTCTGATGGCACAAAAAACATATCCAGTGTTGTGTCAGTACCCCAATATGTAGCATAGTGCAATGGAACGGACCAAAGAGTCAAAGAAATTAGAGGGCCAAATGATACCTGGTACTCCATGAGCTTTTCAGCGTGCTCCCTCTCCTCGTCGCTCGATTCCTTAAAGAACCTGGAGGAACAAATGTGCAGAACCACATCATTACAGAGGAAATAATGAAATGGCACTGCTGTAATTTATTTACAGATGGGTAACTGAACTTGGTGAGAGGCGGCGACTCACTTGGCAAATCCTTTGAGAGCCACGTTGTCGCGGTCGAAGTAGGCAAAGAGGGAGTGGTAGGCATACGAGGCGTTGTACTCCACACTGCACGACCAGAGATTCCAGAGTCAAATTGACGTCATATGGGCATTTATTTGGTTGTTGGAACTGAATAAAAAATCAAATCGCACAGATGGCTGGAATTTCTGATAACTAACACCAGAAATAGCCTAATATGTGAAGCCTTAGATATCAATTGAATCGCTCGATTAAGAATAAGCAACAATTTGAAGAAGAAAAAAAAGGAAAGGAAAATAAATCGCACAACTTAACTTAGCAGACAGCACAGACGCAGAAACTAATGGAGCAACACATACACATTAGTGGGGAGACAAACATCAATCCACAAACACCAACCCCATATCAGGACGCCACCCAGACAGACCGAAATCCTAATGACTGAGAAGAGCACTGAGGTAACAGAGTACTTACTTGATCTGTTCGTTGAGGGCGGCCTCGCAGTCGTCGACGAACTTGTGTCGCGCGAGCGACTTGTCGGGGGCCTGGGGCACGAGCGCGAGCTCCCCCTTGATCTCCTCGAAGGGCTGGAACACCACCCCGCTGAGCACCTCCTTCCCTTTGCCGGCGGCCCAGCACGCGGCGGCAGCGGACGGCGAGACGCCGCCGCGCGGCGCCGCCACCCTGACGGGAACGGGAGCGGGGGTTGTGGCCGCACCAGAGAGCTGGCTGGCCGCGGCAGCCGGGGATGGGGAAACCCTAAGCATCATCCGGAAGGGCAAGGAGGATTGGAGGAGGGAGGTGTGCGGGCGCGTTCGCGTGAATTCTGGGCGGCGGCAGCGGAATGGATTGTGCGGTGGGAGCTGGCGTGGAGAGGAATGGGATAGATATAGGCGCGTGGGGGTCGCGGATTGGGAACACGTGGACGGTTGGGATTTGGAGGAGGCGGAGGGAGCGCGTGGAGGGCGCGTGGCGGCCGAGCGCCCCTCCGTCCACCGCGCACGGGCGGGGGATATTTTTGGATGGTGGAGTCCTGAAGGCATCCTATTTTGACGGTCTTTAATTTTAGTTTTTTTTTGGTATAGTAAAATTTATTAAATCTTGTTAGTTTCAAAAAAAATTCTTGTTAATAAATACTACATATAGCGTATGTACATGTTATGTCATTTGGAAGCCTAAATTCCTACATACTCCGTATAGAGTATGTACATATAGGAGTGTATATCTTTCTTTTCTCTCTTTTTTTTTATATACAGAAGCTACAAAGGTTGTCCACTAGTTTTAAGAAAAGGGGTGATGCAAGAGAATTTAAGATCATTTTTTTCGCCGTGTTTAGTTCCACGGATTTGGAATTTGGGACTACTGTAGCACGTTCGTTTTTATTTGGCAATTAATGTTCAAACATGGACTAATTAGGCTCAAAACGTTCGTCTCGTAATTTCCCACCTAACTGTGTAATTAGTTTTTTTTTCGTCTACATTTAATGCTCCATGCATAGGCCGCAAACATTCGATGTGACAGGTACTGTAGCAATTTTTGGGATTTTGGGGAGAAACTGAACACGCGCTTTGTCAAAGTATTATTGCACGTTTCATCATGCGCTTGTTCTTCAATTACCTACAAAAGAGTCGTGTGGCTACCAAGAGTGGCCACTCCAAATATATACATAGAATACTTCATCCCTGCTCCTCATCAAGAACACAAAAAGTTTGTTGCGTCTTGAAAAGTCACCATACAACGGTTGGGTACATAATCTTAAGGCATGCATGTTTCAAAGTTTGCTTTGAATCCTCCTAAGGTTATAATCTACAGAAGCAGCTAAGGAGCTAATAAGGAGAGCCAGCTATCAAAGTTTGCTTGGAATCCTCCTAAGGTTATAATCTACAGAAGCAGCTAAGGAGCTAAGGAGAGCCAGCTAAGTCACCGTATGCTGACTGAGAAAATCTCCGAACCTCGTCTTTAAATTTGCTTAAGCAGGTCTGTTTAAATTTGCTTCCACGGCTATCGATCAACTCGTACGCACTGTTTAAATTTGCTCCCCACGGACCCAAGATGCTACTAAAGCTCTTGCAGCGTATATCTTGTAATCATTGAGCTACATGCCCAAAGAGTTTTTCTTTTTTATACAGATTATTTCTATAAGCTCCATTTGATTGATCCAAACATGAAAATCGATCTTTTTTTCTCGAACGTGCCTCGGGCACGGTTTTCATTAAGCAGGAGAAGAGAGTTTACACGAAATTACAACTAAACGCCATGGTAATCCACCGATTACCAAAGCACTACGGCCCACGGGCAACGAGTGAAATTGATTTACATAGTACTATGCTTGCGACGGGAATGACCCCTGAAGGCTACATCAGTGTTAGCAAAGACAGGAGGTGCTTATATCCCGCCAAACACCACTCCTCGGCCTCGCCCAGATCGAGCAAGCCAGCCCAGCCGCGTCAGTAGAAGCTCCATCAAAAGTGCGCGAGTTCCTCTCCTTCCACAGTCTCTAGCCAACTAGGAAGAAGAGCGAATCGAACCCCTTTCTCGCCGATTTTACAACGAGCTTTCTGTTGCGCATCCACCACTCCATGACATCCTCCTCATTGACGAGCACAACATCCAGGAGATGGAGTTTGGCCAGTAGAATGGCCCAGACCTCCCTGCTGTAGACACAACCCAAGATGATATGATCCATACTCTCCGTCATTTGGTCACAAGTGATGCAGATGCCACTGTCTTGCAAGCCATGGTGAAACCGTCGTTCTGCGGTCCAGCATCTCCTATGCAATACCAACCAGAAGAAGGCACGAACTCTTGGCGGCACCGAGGTCTTCCAAATCTCCCTTGCCCCAAGAGTCCTCGAAGCACCAAAGAACATGGCTCCATAAACCGAGGTCGAAGAGTAGGCTCCATCCGGTGTGAGCCTCCACCGAAACACATCAGGTGTTCCCTGCAAGGGCAAAAATCGCCGAACTTGCTGCCACACAAACATGAACTCATTGATGACCTGAACCGTGTGTGCTCCGTTGATGTGGCGCACCCAAGCATTACCCGGCAGTGCATCACATACCAGCGCCCCCGACGCCTTGCTGCAACAGCCTGAAAGAGCGCCGACGCCAATGACTGAATGCTTGTACCATCAATCCAGTTGTCCGTCCAGAAGAAAGTCGATTCCCCGGAGCCAACAATGGACACTGTGGCTGCCTTGAAAACTGCAGTCACCATCTTTTCTTTTTTTTTCTATGCAAGCTGGACCAATTCAATCTTTGATCCACCCGACATTTCCACTCCCAGCGGACCCTCAGTGCCACCCCAGCACGCCACATATCAATGACGCCCAGCCCTCCAAGATCCTTTGGTTTGCAGCATGATTTCCAGGCCACTTTACACTTGCTTGCAGTGACCGTACGTCTGCTCGCCACACCAAATGAAAGCACGTCGCCGCCTATCAATTTGCTCAATGGGCCACTGCGAAAGGCACGGCGCTATGGACATGTGGATCGGTATTGCCGAGAGCGTGGCTCTAGCTAATGCTGTCCTCCCGGCCATGTTCAGCAATCTTCCTTTCCACTGTGGTATCCTGGAGGCTACGGCGTCTACTAGGCTCTGCTCATCGCTCTTCCTCAGCTTGAAAATTGATAGTGGAATACCCAGGTAGCGACATGGGAAGGCCTCGATCTTGCATAATAAAGTGTCACGCACGAGTTCTGCCTCCTGCTCCGAGCAGCCAATCGGAGTAGCCACACTCTTATCCAAGTTGGAGAACAGCCCAGACGCCAGGCCGAAGAGCTCCACCGCCCCCTTTAGGACGAGCAGATCATCCAATTTTGGTTTTATAAACATGACGACGTCGTTAGCGTACAAGCTGACCCTGAAAGGCAGCGCAGCGACCCCCAAGGGTGACAAGAAACCCTGGACATCCAGCCAGTGGATCAGATGGTTGAGAACCTCCATGACGAGCACAAAAAGCATCGGTGACAGTGGATCACCCTGGCATAGTCCCCTCGCATGGCATATTCTTCTCCCAGGCCTACCATTCAGAAGTATTTTTGTGCTAGCAGTTGACAGCATTCTGGAGACCCAGTCCCTCCACCGTTGGCCGAAGCCCAAATGCGCCAGCACCTCGAGCAAGAAGTTCCATGCAACTGAGTCAAAAGCCTTGGCTATATCAATCTTGAGCAGGACACAGGGAACCCGTTTTTCATGAATCGCCTTACAGGAGAGGCGCACAAGCTGGAAATTGTCATGTATGCAGCGACCTCTGATGAAGGATGTCTGGTTTGGCCGAACCAAACTGTCCAAAGACTGTGCCATCCTTGTCGCTAGGCATTTTGTGATCAGTTTTCCAAAACTGTGAATGAGACTGATAGGGCGGTAGTCCTTGATCTCCTCGGGCTGATCTTTCTTTCTTAGCAGGATCATATAAGCATCGTTAAGCAAGTTAGTTTCTAGTGTCGCGAGCCCAGAACGCGTTGAAGGCGTTCAGAATGTCCACCTTGATTATGGGCCAGGCCATCTTATAGAAGAGGCCTGTGAAGCCATCTGGCCCTGGCGACTTGTCATTCGGCATTTCAGAGATCACTGCCCAAATTTCAGCTTCAGTGAAGTGCACCTCCAGGCTGGAAAGGTCCACCGATGGCAGCCCAATAATCCCAAGGTCGAATCTCCGGGAGGGAACAAAGATGGTGCCTAGGACTTGGTCATAGTAATGGTACAGCGCATCGGCCATTTCTTCTTCACTGACAATCACATTGTCATGAACGTGGAGAGACCGTATAAAGTTTCTGCGTTTTCTGTGGCAAGCCATGAGGTGGAAGAACTTGGTGTTTGCCATGAAAATCGATCTAGTACGTAGCACCAGATTAAAGGATAATGCAAGGAATGAAACGTACCATGAGACTTGTAGCCCACATCGTTTCTACAAACATGCATGCATGATGTATTGTTCATTGATTAGTTACAAACATACTCCGTCGTGCGTGTGGTGGGCACACGCGCGCCTGATAATGACCCAAACAGCAAACAGCAAACAGCAAACAGCAAACAGCATGCGTATATCCTCCACTATGATGTAGCAAGAGATTGCATGAAAGAGCGACCAAAGACAAAGGAGATAAGATGAGGGAGCTGAGATTCGTGGTCGGGACAGCACACACAACAAAAGTCCAAGGAAAATCGTGCATGCATGCGACCTGTGTACCAGGCTGCCAAAGCTGACTAGGCTTGTGCGTGTGGAGGCCTCACGCGCCCTGTGGACCAGATTGTCCCGCCCCCCGCCACCACACCCGTCCTCATCATCCACGTCTGCATGTGGACACACGCCTTGTCTCTGTTCATCGTCGTCAGCCTCAATAGTGAATCATTTTCGTTCTACGGATCACTGTTCTCTGAATGGTCGTTGTTAGTTAAGTACCTTTTGACACGCCTCCGTCCCTCATCCCAGTCTTCTGGAATCAGCTGTTGCTTGCAAGCACCGGCCACGTATCGATTGATTCCATTCCCACTGATGGCGTACTATTGCTTTGATTGGCTATAATGTGAGCACTGTTAGATTCACACGATCATAGATTCTAGAACTAGAATATAACAACAACATGAACCAACTAGTGCCGCTCAATCCTTATTTCGATGAGTTAGCCATTGCAGCTCTTTGACGATCCGTGCACCGTGCTTGCTTGGAGCAGGCAAGAACGCAATAGAGACTAGCTAGGTGTGAAAAAACTCTTTCCAATGCTACAGCAACTGCTTGATTAGTGACTTAGCGTAGAGTTTCTTTTCTTGCCCGCCACCAAGAATCTCTCCTTCTAATCTTGCTGCTGCACGTTGGGGGCTTCCTTTAGCCAATCTTGAATTAATTCTTGATGTCTGCTACAAGTCTATTCTTTGCCCCTGATCAAGGCACAGGTGTACTTCCTTTGGATTGCATAACACAGTAGGTCTTCCTCCCAACTTAATTGAATTGAATCTAAGGAGATCGAGTTAGGTGATAGCTTTTCTTTACAAGGTCTATCGGTGTGTGGTTTGTCGATCAGATACTTCAAAATAGGCTGTAAGCTTGATTATAAACCGAAATATTTAAATCAGGCAAAACTTTTTTATATAAGCTCCATCTAATCCAAAGGATAATTAACGACGAGACTTGTAGCACCTTATTTCAACAAACAAACGTGACATACGTATTCACAAAAATAGTCCTGTGGCCGGCACACGCCTGATGATGACCCAAACAGCACATCCTCCATCTACGATCGAGCAAGAGAGATTGCACGAAAGAGTGGCCGAGCTAGAACAAGGAGATACTAGATTCTTGGTGGCGAAAGCACACATAAAATTCCAAGGGAAATCAAACAGTGGAGGCTGCCAGTGCCAGAGCAGAGGAGCCCTTTGATACCTCCTTTCCGAGATGTTGCTAAGCACAGGCCACAGGATGATTCCATTCCCACTGACTATTGCTTGGCTTATACGCACGTTGTTCTTCCTTTCTATGCTTTCTCGTCTCGTCTAATTAGCTTCTTATTAATTCCCATTTCTCTCTCTCTCTCATGTGAGTAGTAGAGTAACTGTCTGCGTTGATCTGCTCTCTTCTTTGTATTTTATTTCTCTTTAATTAATTTTCTGTGTGTCATCTCTACTATAAGAGACCAATCTAAACTATTTTAGGTACACCCAACAATACGTCCCCCGCTGAGGGAGTCAATCATTATATACTAATAAAATTACACTTAAAATTTTAACATCATTAAAATCTATGGCTCGTAATCCTCTCGGCTGGTTTCAACTCGATCCCGATGACGAATGTTACGTGGATCTCCCCACAGGCTTCAACGAAACAAAATCGCCGTCGCATGCGTCTCCGCTCCCCTTCCCCGCAAGGCCGCAACCCCTCCCCGAAATCACACACGAGCGGGGAAAAAAATTCCGTAGCAGCGACGGCGACCTCACTCGTAGCTGCGGCGGCGGCGCTCCCACTTGCAGCGGCGGCGCCCCACTACTACAGAATGGACTTGTTGTCCCGGGCGGTAACGGCCTTTAGTCTCGGTTACCGCGCCGGGACAACGATACCGGGACTAAAGGTGCCACCTTTAGTCCCGGTTGGTGTTACCAACCGGGACTAAAGGCCCTTCAGCCGAGCAAACGTGGCCGCACCCTTTAGTCCCGGTTGGTAACCCCAACCGGGACTAAAGATTCCTTTTCTTTTTCTTTTTTTTAATTTATTTTCAGTTCAGTTACACGTATTTGTTTAATATATAATATGTTTTTATGTACGTATTCTACGCTGCTAATATAAATACACGCACGCATATAATTACATCTAATTCTCATCTCGAGCATTATTATATTCGAATAAAGTATGAACCTATATATATTATAGATATATATGTATATATACAACACTTTCATAATCTTGTTCTCGAACGATATCAATAAACATTTAATTTACATTATTTATTCCTTAGGATCAAAGTAGAACTCGCCGTTGGGATTTATCACTTTTTCTAGAAGATATCCTACTATTGACTCCTGAACTGCTTTCAGATGGTCTTTTTGCATGACCCTTCGTTTCAACCATTCAGTCTTGCATTTGAAATAAAAGGAAAAGTATTAATACATATATATATATTCATTTAAAAATAAATAAAAAATTGATATATACGTACTCTGAGGATATCTTTAGGAGTTCTTCTTATGTGCGCAGTAATAAATTCACAAACGTAGTATCCACACAAGTTATTACCTGGTTCCTGCCGCAAACACCACTGTACGAGAAGAAGATTATTCCCATCATCTCACACGTAAATTGAAGTACAATATAGTAATTAAACACGTGGGGAAGTGTATATAGTACAACTTACTGGTATTTCAACTACATTAAGTGGTGCCTTGCAATCCTTGCGATGTTGCCGAATAAACTCTTTTCAAACCCTATGCGACCAATAATGTACGATCGTTAATAAATTATGGCAAAGTCTATTCAATAATAGTTGTGCGCGAGAGATCGAAATTACCCCTGGATAATGTCTATCATATCTTGGTATAGTGCCCGCTCTTTTCTCAACGAGTCAAAGATTACTAACCGACTTGAGTTTAACTCAATGACAATGAGTATCCAGTGAAACCTGTATTGGTTTATACACACACGTACATGCATATAAGTTGTATTGATATTACATAAAATGTGTAGACTACATTATTATTAACACTTACTCAAAGTTGTACGGGAAAAGTATTGTTGTCTTGTCGTGCTGCTTCACGAAGAACATCATGATATTCTCCTGTGCTTCAGATACCCACCGCTCCTTGACAATAATACCGGTTTTGAATACGATATAAGGATCAATGAAGCCAACACTGGTGTCTTGTATTCTTTGGAGCTCTGACATCTGGAATCTGTATATAAATATAAGTTACATGTGAGGATAATTATATACATGTACGCATGGAAGTGAGTTTATTAAATAAAAGTAAGAATCACTTACAAACAAAAGGAGCTAATGATTGACTTGTCCAGAGCGTCCAAGTGGAATAGTTGATGCAATTCTTCGAAAGTAATATGAAGATGATCGTCCATACGGAAGTAATGATGGTCTCTAAATCGACAAAGATCCACTGCTCACCCCTGCCATATGCCTGCATGTACCACTTGTTGAGCAAGTACATTTGCGTACCCAATTCATTCAGAGTCGCAGGGTTGTACATACTTTTGCCATATTTATAAGTCTTCCAGGTTCTGGATTAGAGCTTTGCCCGTCAATTGATCTAAGGTTAAACCAGTATCTTTAAAAAAAGCATTAAGGGCTTGAACCGACACTTCTCTAGAGTTGTCTGGTCGATAGACTTCTATGTTGGAACCATATTCATTAGCAACAACAAGATTTTGCATTGGTTGCTTACATTGTCCGAGTGTGGGACATCCTTCCCACGATGCTCTTCCTTTTTTCTTACCTGCATCATGTGACTTCACGAGGGAGCGGTCATAGTCTGATAGTGGCGAAGGCTTACGAAGTTCAATCATCTTTTTCTTGTGAGCATCGACCTTCTGCCTCAGCACCTCTCATGGTAGGTAAAAGTACGGCTTCTCCTTAAGCTTCGCTTGACTCTTGTTTTGGTATCTATAAAAAATCTTTCACTTTTTGTCTTCTTCATTTGCTATTTGCTCATCGGTCTTTTTCAGAAGTATTTCTTGAGAAATAACTCTTTTTCTGGGGTCTTCTTTGTCTTGGGACCTTAGACGTCTTTGTAGTGCGTCATTTGTGGAGGGGGGTGGGGCGGTGTTGGAGACCGGCGTGGAGGCGATGTGGCGGTGTTGGTGGAGATCGGCGTGAGGCGTTGGAGATCGTTGTGGAGGCGGTGGGGCGGTGTAGGAGTTGGAGATCGTTTGGAGGCGATGGGGCGGTGTAGGAGTTGGCGATCGCCGTGGGGATGAAGTCGTCTCGCCCCCATGACATTTGTGATGAGATGGGGAATGAATGATTAGGCTAGGTGAGGGAGACCTGCTACAAAAACAAGTTGTGTGTCAATTATTTTTGAAGCCAATAGAAAATTAATGGAAAATAATATTTCATTCACTTTCATTCGTACCTAGGGTGAGGTAGGGGAAGCGGTGGCGCCTGGGAATGATGATGAAACGTTTGCGCCATTGAATAAATGTCTTCTCTGCTTCTCCTAGTGTCTTCTCCCCATCACCACCTTCAATGTCAAGAGGAACATTCTTTGTAACCTTTGAGCACTCTATCGATCGAGACGCTAGCATATCCGGGTTGAATAAGCGACCCATGGATTCTTGGTGTCTTCGTTCGGTCTATTGGAGATATAACCCCGACAGCCACCATGATTGATGCATTATTACCATCTAAAATGTGCAGCTCACATGTTGTTAGAGGCTCGGTAATGTCATCAACAGGAAGCGCAACCCAGTCGTCGTCTTGAATAAGCTGGCAGCTTCAGAGAAGCACAACCGCTTTCATCGACCAACGGGCTAATGGTGACTCCGACATTGATTGCGATTGCATTTGACTCATTGCTAGCTGCACTTGCCTCTTGATCTCCTCCTGCATTCTTACCTCAAGAGATTTTTCTCGTTCACATGATTCAAGCAATGCTTGTCGTGACTCATCAACAAATTGCTCCAATGCACGGATTCGATTCGCCTCCTCATCTTTCTTTCTCTCGGGCGGCTTCAGAGGTATCCTTGTCTGTTTGGGAATGCGTGTAGCCACGAAACCGCCCATAGCCTCTTGTTCGACCACCGTGTTTGGGATTCTCTAGGGCATATGTCAATTCATCATTCTCTCTGTTGGGCTTGAAAACACCACTATCAGCTTCTTCCCTAGCACGAGCTATTCTCTATGTTGCTCTCTCAATTTTTTGGCTGAAAATTAGCTTGCCGATGTATCCGGGTCTAGGCTTCCCCATGAGCGTAGAACCAATTCTTGGCTGTTGAGACCAGTTCTTCTCTATTGTTTCAGTGTATGATTCCCTTGGCAAGTAATCTCGCTTCTAGGTTACGCCACTTGGGAATAGCACTCCTATAACCACCGATCCCATGCGATGATGGTATTGCTTACATCGGGCATTCATCGATTTCTCATCACACGTTCCTCTTTGTCTTGAGATGTCTTGTATTCTACGAAGGCATCCCAATGGGACTCCAACTTGACAAACGCCTTAGCATTGAAATTCGGCGTAGCATTCTTCAAGATAAACTTTTTATACAATGTCTTCTTCCAACTCTGGAATAATGTTGCCATCTTCTTCATTGTCCAATCCCTCACTAGCTCCTTCAAAGCATCGTCTGCTTGTAATGTGAAATGCTGAGTGATATCTCTCTAAGCTAGGTTCTTGTCACAATCAGATACAAAACTAGCATTAGGAGCGGATATCTTCTGCTTCCATTCACGAGCACTAACTGGGATCCTATCCCTTACAATGAACCCACATTGATTGACATATGTCTGAGCATGTGGTCCCAATGGTTTGCCGGTGTCGGTGTCGAATTATGATATTATGAAACGTCCCTCTAATGGCTTTTTTGGCCCTCGGACTTTCCTACTTTTGTCGGTGGTTGATGTAGATCCAGAGACCGGCTACATGAGTAGAAACACAACGATTAACAACAAATATACGTACGCATGCATCTATAAGAGATGATAGATAATCGAATATACCTCGCCAGTATTTTCTTGCGCAACAATTTGTTGATCTTCAACCATCGGCATATTCAGGATATCCTCATAATCAGTAAAGTACTGACTCGTGTCATCTACATCCATATTGGTGCCGACGTTGATAATATCCGCCATTATGTCATCACTCAAGTTATCATCCGGAGCAGCCATTTGTATCTTCAAGATAACACATAGATAGAATTACTATGGTACATAACATAAGTACATGTGATAACACATATAGAATTACTAAATCCAATTAAATATAATAACACATAATATTTCATAAGGATAAACAATAATAAGGTATAGGCTTTGGAATCGAATCAAAAACACTTTCGATCCAAAAACATGGAAATAAGTACATGTATATATATACACATATAATGATACAATATATTTTCTCTCTCTCTCAACACATAGAAATAAGTGCATATGTCTACATCTCTAGATATGCATGTGATACACATAGAATGTCTCTCTAGATACAATTTTCTCTCTCTCTCAACACATGAAAATAAGTACATGTATATATACATATAGAAATAATTAAGTACATATGTATACATATAGAATCTCTCTCTAGATATAATATATATAGAGAGATATATAGAATATATAATTACTAAATCCAATTAAATAAATCTAACATGAAATTAGATAAACTAGTAATAGATAATACATTTTAATCTAACATATATAAAAAACTATAATAAAAAACTATCTAAAAAACTATCTAAATAAAATACTAATTAAATTTTAATACATTTAATCTAATATATAAAAAACTACCTAAGAAATAACTAAAAAACTAACAATAATAAACTACTAATTAAAATTTAATACATTTTAATCTAACATACAGCCGAGACTTTGTAAAAAAAAAAATTAAAAAGCATGGCCGATCGAGAGCATGCAGCAGAGATCAAGCAGAGTACTGACGGAGGTCAGACGGCATGCCCAGGAAGCGCCGACGGACGGAGTGGTGTGGTCTTGCGGCGAAGACAGGATCTGGCGTTATGGGTCGAGAATGGCACGGCCGGGAAGGGGTAGACGACGGCGGATGGCGCGATGAGCGGGGCTGAATGCATGAGGCGAGATCGAAGATGAAATGTAATGCAGGCGTTCGATATATATAGGCGGGACCCTTTAGTCATTTGGTAAACACCAATGGGACTAAAGGGATTAATCCCGGTGGTAAGACCAACCGGGACTAAAGGGTTGGACCTTTAGTCCGGTTGGTCTTACCAACCGAGATTAATATCCTTTAGTCCCACCTGGTGTTACCAAATGGGACTAAAAGGTATTTTTAAGGAACCGAAATTGCCGCCAACCCTTTAGTCCCGGTTCTTGGTGCTGGGCGGGATCAAGGCACGAAAATTTTTGGCAACCCGCCAAACAGAATTGGAAAGGCACAGGATTTTGATTTTGTTTAATACTAGGTTAATCAATTAATTCCATAGCAACTTCAATACTTTGCAATATTTATTTTAAAAAATACTATTGATTAACTAATTATTTATTGTAAATAGGAAAATTTTGTAACCTAAAGTTTTTAATTTCTTTTATGAATATAGAATATAAATGTTACTAATACTAAGTATTTTGTTAATGCAAAAATATATTTGTAACTTAAAATTAATAAAACTAATATTATTCGATAGGAAATTTATTATCACATTATTGTAACGTCAATATTTCAATTTTGTCTCAGTTTTTGACCAAAATTGACAGTAAATTTTTGTTGAACCTATAAAAATAAAGAAAATATAGTATTTTTTATTTTACAGCTTTCTCAAATGAAAAAATGGCCTATATAAGGATTGTAGATATTGATGAGCTTAACAAACTTGGTATTCAAAACTTTTCAATTTGAGACAATCTAGGGTCCTGAAAACTAGTTTGTAGGCGTTGAAATTTAAAAATCACAAATTTGAACCGTCCAAACTTTCTCAAATGGAAAGTTGACCAAAACAACAATTGTAGATCTTTTTGAGTTTAACAAACTTGGTATTCAAAACTTTTCAATTTGAAGTCATTTAGAGTTCATAATACTAGAGTCAAAGTGTTGTTTTTTCATTTGACCAAATTTGACTTGGTCAAACTTGCTCAAATGAGACACTAATTGACCTCAGATGAAAAAACTCTGAATACCAAGTTTGATCATCTCAGCAAGATCTACAATTATTACATAGCTCATTTTCCCATTTGAGAAATTTTTATCAAACACTAGTCACAACTTCTTGAATCTCATATAGACTTTCTAAAACTATGTCACACACTTGTGAAATTTGAACTACATTTTGTTCAAGCTTTCTCAAATGAAAAAATGGCCTATATAATGATTGTAGATATTGATGAGCTTAACAAACTTGGTATTCAAAACTTTTCAATTTGAGACAATCTAGGGTCCCGAAAACTAGTTTGTAGGCGTTGAAATTTAAAAATCACAAATTTGAGCCGTCCAAACTTTCTCAAATGGAAAGTTGACCAAAACAACAATTGTAGATCTTTTTGAGTTTAACAAACTTGGTCAAACTTGCTCAAATGATACACTAAATGACCTCAGATGAAAAAACAATTGTGAAGTCATAACATATTACATAATATCTGTCTCTAAAACATAATATATTAAACATGCATCGTTGTATCATGCGGGCACAATAGTGAATTTCTTCTTGACGTATGACCCTTGGTTATGATCTTGTCGTAACCATGGAGTGTCTTCATCATTTAACATGATGCTTGGATCTTTCTTCACTATGAAGGGTGGAATTCGGACATTTCTTTCGTAATCTTCTGACATGTCTGACTTGTCTTCAATTCCCACTATATTTATTTTCCCAGAAAGAACTATGTGGCGCTTTGGCTCATTGATCATTGAGTTGATGTCTTCGTTTTTTCCTCTCTTTGATTTTGTAGACATGTCTTTCACATAGAACACCTGACTCACATCGGCAGCAAGGACGAATGGTTCGTCTTTGTACCCAATATTGTTGAGGTCCACTATTGTCATTCCATACTCTTTGTCGACTGTTACCCCTCCTCCGGTCAGCTTCACCCATTGGCACCGGAACAAAGGGACTTTAAAATTAGGTGCGTAGTCTAGTTCCCATATATCTTCTATGCGGCCATAATATGTTTGTATATTCCCATTTGGATCTCTGTGCCATCTATGCGTAACACCACTATTTTGATTGGTGCTCCTTTTATCTTGGGCAATGTGTAAAATATATTCCCATTTATCTCATACCCTTGGTACATGAGGATATGCCATGATGGTTGCCTAGCCAATAAATCTGAGTTGCTCATCAATATTGTCATCGCCTTGACATTCTTTTTCGCAACCAACCAACCACCGAAACTTTCCATGTCTTTGGACGCCTAATCCAAGCTTGGTCTTCCCTAGAAACTTGGATCGTAAGAACTCCTTATGTATCTCGATGTACGGATGCACCAATGATGAGTTACGAAGAAGCGTGTAGTGTGCTTTATTAAAATAATCGTCTTCCATGCCAATATATGTTTTCTTCCCTAAAGTTCCTTTACCATCGAGTCTCCCCTCGTGTCGCGATTCAGAACGCCAATCGGGACAAGGTCAGAATAAAGTCAACACAGAACTCAATGACCTCTCTACATTCCATAGCCCTAGGCGATGCTTCCTTCAGAGCTTAGAACAGACTTTCACATATTTCTTCAAGACTCCCATAAACCTCTCGAAGGGGAACATGTTATGTAAGAACACAGGTCCAAGAATACTAATCTCCTTCACCAAATGAACTAGGAGGTGTGTCATGATATTAAAGAAGGATGGAGGAACACCAACTCAAAGTCGACAAGACATTGAACCACATCATTCTATAGAGTAGCTAGTTCTTTGGATTGATTGCCTTCGAGAAATTGCATTGAGGAATGCACATAGCTTCACGGTGGCTAGACGTACATGTGGAGGAGGTAGAATTCCTCTTAAAGCAATTGGAAGCAATTGCGTCATAAGCACACGTGGCGGTCGTGGGACTTTAAGTTTAGGATTTCTTATCCGCACATTTATTATACCCTTTATATTGGAGGAGAATCCCGATGGGACCTTGATGTTGCTTAGACATTCGAACATCTTTGTCCTCTCTCTTCTTTGCTAAGCGTGTAGCTAGCGGGACTTAAGTAATGACGTCCATCATCTGTCTTCTCTGGATGAAGGTTGTCTCGTTCTTTCATGCCCTGCAAGTCCTGACGTGCTTCAAGTGAATCCTTTGGCTTCCCGTACACACCCATGAATCCTAACAGGTTCACACAAAGATTCTTTGTCAGGTGCATCACGTCGATTGCGTTGCGGATCTCTAGGACTTGCCAATAGGGTAGCTCCCAAAAGATGGACTTCTTCTTCCACATGGGTGCGTGCCCCTTAGCATCTTTGGGAATAGATTCGCTGCCTTGTCCCTTTCCAAATACTACTTTCACATCCTTGACCATTGCGAGTACATCTTCCCCGGTTCGGTTATGAGGCTTCTTCCGGTGGTCTGGCTTACCTTTAAAATGCTTACCTTTCTTTCTTACTTGGTGATTCAAAGGAAGGAATCGACGATGGCCAAGGTACACGACCTTTCGACATCTTTTCAAATATATACTGTCAAGGTCATCAAAACAATGTGTGCATGCATTATATCCTTTGTTTGTCTGACCTGAAAGATTACTTAAAGCAGGCCAATCATTGATTGTTACGAACAACATTGCTCGTAGGTCAAAGTGTTCTTGTTTGTACTCATCCCGGACACGTACACCTGGTTTGTTCCATAAAACTAGAAGTTCTTCAACTAATGGCTTCAGATAGACATCAATGTCGTTGCCAGGTTGCCTCGGACCTTGGATGAGGATCGGCATCATAATGAACTTCCGCTTCATGCATAACCATGGAGGAAGGTTGTAGATACATAGAGGCGGCCAAGTGCTATGACTAGTGCTCTGCTCCCCAAAAGGATTCATACCATCTGTACTTTAAGGCGAACCTTAAGTTTCTAGCCTCATTTGCAAACTCTGGAAATTCCACATCTATCGCTCTCTCACTTTGGGACCCATCATTTGGGTGTCTCAAAGCATATTGTCTACCTTACGGTCTTCTTTATGCCACCGCAACAACTTTGCATGGTCTTTATTTACGAACAAACGTTTTAAGCGTGGTATTATAGGTGCATACCACATAACCTTAGCAGGATTTTCTTTCTAGGACGTTGTTCACCCTCGGCGTCTCCGGGATCATCGTGACTTGATCTTATACCGCGATGCTTTACATACTAGGGCATTCATCCAAATTCTCATATTCATTGCCATGGTAGAGGATGCGATCATTAGGACATGCATGTATCTTACGGATTTTTAATCCCAATGGGGCGAACAACCTTTTTTGCTTAAATGACGTAGTGGTGGGCAATTCATTTGGCTTCGGAAGCATCTTCTTTATGAGGTTCAATAAATTCCCAAATGCCTTGTCGGATATACCAATCTTTGTCTTCCACAGTAGCAATTCCAGTGTTGTACCCATCTTTTTTGCCCCTCTTGACCGTCGGGTATAGCAACTTCCTATGATCCTCAAGCATGCGCTCGAACTTAACTTTCTCTTTTTCACTTTCCAATTCTTGTTGTGCATCACGAATGGCATCGCCAAGAGCATCACCGAGATCATCTTCTACCGCTACCTCTTCTTCATCTCCCCCCATTGTAGTATCATCAAAGGCACCATACTGAGCAATAATGTCATCAATGTCTAAATCTTCTCCTTCACCTTCTTCCATCATTACCCCGCTTTCTTCATGCTTAGTCCAACATATATAGTTTGACATAAAACCTGACTTAAGCAAATGTGAATGAAGACTCATTGAGCTTGAATATTCCTTTAAATTCTTACATAGGGCACATGGACAGCACATGAAACCATCCCGCTTATTTGCCTCGACCACACCTAAGAAATAGTGCAAGCCCTCAATAAAGTCTTGGGAGCGGCGATCGGCATTGTACATCCAATGGCGTGACATAATCAGATATATACGACAAATTATGAAAACCTTGAACATAATTAAGTATTTTATTACACAACATAAATGACACACACACGGTTGATTAATTAACTAAGCACTGGCTACAACGTAAGCAATCCCAACTATCACTAAACAAACTAAAACTACAATGCACTTCAAGTAACATAATTATTTCATGATCGTACGCAACTAAAAGCAGACAAATCATTCTTCGTTGAATATCAATAAGCTTCTCCTTTGGCTCACTAACTCATCGCCAGTGCCGCTACCTCAAGCGCACCCAAATTACTGCACGTATGTAGCATAATCTTCCTCCCGGTACCAACCATCGCATCCATTGCCCTCCCAATGAAATTAAAGCCAAAAATATTTAGTCAAAAATATTCAAGAAAAGCAGTCAATTAGCCATAAATAAAAATGCGTAAGAAACTCACATCGCGATCCAGGGCACTTGTAGAAAACACGATCCTTGTTGGCTCCCTGTCTCTTGATTCGGTACTCCATCACAATCTTACGCTTACACTTGCCGCGAGATAATGAGAGGGAGTTTCGCCTCGATCGTTCAAGCAACCGAACGAGAGGCCGAGGATCCGGTACCAGTTGTCATCTACTTTCTATACTTATTTTTGCAAACTAGTGTAAATTTCATACTTTCTAAAATGATATATTTAACCTAAACTAGTACGGATTTCACATGTTTCAATAAATAACCATCCGTACTAGTTGACCTTGCTTACGTGATCATCTCGGCCAGCATTTCTCCACCGGACGGCACTGTACTTGGCCAAGGAAGAGCTCCGATTCTACGAGAAAGGGAACACGATCTTTCACAACCGTTGTCGCTCTCCCTCGTAGAATCAAAGTTCCTCCTTGACGTCCGTTACCGCTCGGCAGAGAATATGTTGGCCGAGCTGAATACGGTCCGCAAGTTCAACTAGTACGGATTTTCTATAATTTTCTAACTATTTACTAAGTTTTTCATTTCATGGAAAATTTAATTCTAAAAAAAAGGTATGATTTCTAAGTAGTTCATTTCATGGAAAAAATAATTCTAAGTGACCTGCTCGATATCGGCGAGCTCGCGGACGTTTAGGTTGCCGAGGATAGTAACATTTGTAGATGACATTTGTAGGTCTGAAGTTATCAAATATCCATCAAATTATAGCTCAAAAACATGTTTCAATAAATAACCATCTGTACTAGTTGACCTTGCTTACGTGATCAAATCGGCGAGCATTTCTCCACCGGACGGCACCGTACTTGGCCAAGGAAGAGCTCCGATTCTACGAGAAAGGGAACACGGTCTTCCACGACCGTTGCCGCTCTCCTTCGTAGAATCAAAGCTCCTCCTTGACGCCCGTTACCGCTCGGTAGAGAATATGCTCGCCGACCTGAACACGGTCCGCAAGTTCAATTAGTACGGATTTTCTACAATTTTCTAACCATTTTCTAAGTTTTTTATTTCATGGAAAATTTAATTCTAAAAAATAAAAGGCATGATTTCTAAGCATTTCATTTCATGGAAAAAATAATTCAAAGTGACTGCTTTCGATATCGGCGAAGCGTAGGGCGTTAGGTTTCGAGGATAGTAACATTTGTAGATGACATTTGTAGGTCCTGAAGTTATTAAATATCCATCAAATTATAGCTCAAAAAACATGTTTCAATAAATAACCATCCGTATTACTAGTTGACCTTGCTTACGTGATCATCTCATGAGCATTTCTCCACCGGACGGCACCGTACTTGGCCAAGGAAGAGATCCGATTCTACGAGAAAGGGAACATGGTCTTCCACGACCGTTGCTGCTCTCCCTCGTAGAATCAAAGCTCCTCCTTGACGTCCGTTACCGCTCGACAGAGAACATGCTCGCCGAGATGAACACGGTCCGCAAGTTCAACTAGTCGGATTTTCTACAATTTTCTAACAATTTTCTAAGTTTTTCATTTCATGGAAAAATTAATTCTAAGATCACGTAAGCCACCGGGGGGCGAGGATGGCGCGCGTGCTCCAAATGAGGAGACGGCGTGATTTTGATGAACTAATTTAACTTTTGTTTATCCAAACATATATGCAAATCATCATGTAATTTTGAGCTAAAAATGACATATAAAATCATAATAAAGTCCAACATATAAAGTTACACATGCATCTACATCATAAAATGAGATAAGCTCTTGACAAAACATAAGAGGATTAAGTTTCTTACCTCCAAAATCAAAGAGCAACACCAAATGGGGGAGAGAGCAAGAAGCAACAACAACAGCAAAATTTGAAGAACAGAGGCAGTGAGTTTGAATGGAATGGCTCGGGCTCGGGGAGGAAGAAATGAGCTGAATTATAGGCCGGGATAATTAGTCCCGGTTAGGGGTCCAAACCGAGACTAAAGATTAATCTTTATTCCCGGGGCATCACCCAAACCGGGACTAAAAGCTTTAGTCCCGGTTGGTAATACCAGCCGGGACTAAAGATACCTGCCCCGCGGACGACCGTTGGGCAGGGACCTTTAGTCCCGGTTGGTATTACCAACCAGGACTTAAGGGTCCTTTAGTCCCGGGAGCAAAAAATGTCAAGGCTAATGCCAAATTGGGACATCGTTCTAAAGTCTATTATCTAGTAGTGCCCTCACTCGTAGCAGTGACGGCGACCGCAGGCAAGGAGTGCTCGAGCTGCGGCCCTTCGTAGATACGTAGTAGTAGCCTTCAATGCCATCACTCGAATCCAAATGTGTTTCTCTCGATTGTGTATAGATAGTCATGGATTTAGTTCTTGCTTGTGGTGTGAACTTGTGTGCTGGTAGTAGTAGTAGTACCCGTTCATTTTTTTCGCTGTTTTTTTTGTGGGATTTAAGTGAATCTACTTTTCCTTGGTTTGCCTCTACTGTGTAGCGTAGTGAATCTGCTCATCCCAGGAAGCAGCAGCCAGCGACAATCAGCACTTCAGCAGCGGCCATGTCTCAGCCAGAGAACCGAACAGACATGTTTTTGTGTCCTCTTCTCTACAGATTCAGATGCTCCTACTGCTAGCTGTCATGCAGATTCTTAAGTTCTGGTGGATCTATTCTTGTGTGGATAATATATGTATGTAAGGGTCAAAGGTTCAATTTTTCTCCGTGCAATCTGCTAGCCAATTAGTTATAGGCTGTGATATGTAATGTGCCTGCATATATGAAATTAAGAACCAATTTTGTCACTAGATTGACTAGGAGTCGGATGTAGTAGTTAGCTTGATTATGTACTTGCTGCTAGCTAGACTATCATTTTTACTAATTCTGTTTATCAAATAGTTGTGCTGCAGATTGCTACCTCTGTTTATCAAATAGTTATGCTGCAGTTTTGCTACCTCTGTTTATCAAATAGTTATGCTGCAGTTATGCTAGCTATAGGTCTTGCAGTAATGGATACATGTTTAATGTTTATGTCTGAAATGATATGTCATCTTGTTTATTATGTATTTTTAGTTCCAATTTGCGATGGCTGCGTCTGATACTCTGTTTTAATTTTATCTATTCTAGGCTAAGGTTGATTTTCTTCGAAATCTTCGCCTTCCCAATTTGGTCATGCCTGAGTGTAAGTGACAAGAAGACAAGGTACCCACCTAGCTAACTGCTGTGACTGAAAGTGTCTCTTCATTTTTCCTCAATTATTCCATTCTTGCTTGTTCATTAAATTGGGGACTGAAAATGCAGAAAAAATACTGTCAAAGACAAGCCCATTTTGAGATTTCAGCACCTCCTATTGGTTATCAAGAGTTTGTGCTGGCTCACCGCTTCTAAATAGCCGCTGATTTTGTTGGATTTGTAGTTTGATTAAAAACATATGTGACAAGCAGTGAAATTCATCACACCATAATGATATAGTCACTTGAGTCACAGATGCTTAATCTGCCTGTGGCCTGACATTCATCATATGTCATGTATGCAAATTCTAAAAAAACTATAGCACCACATGAGTTGATTTTTATGATCTTACCACCAGCAATGGCGTATGGGTTAAACAATTTTGTCCATTTGATCAGTTGCTACTTCAGAGTTTCAGACCTTGTGATGTATTCTTAATATCTTTTACATTACAGTTTCCTTTTATTTTGAGCTTTACCACTTAAACTTGATGCCTCTATGGTTTCACATATTTAGAGAGGGATGGAGCCTGGCATGAGAGGAGGTAGCTTTGAGACAGACCAATAGCAAATGCTTCAGAGTTTCAGGCCATGTGATGTGTTCTGAAAAAAATTTACATTACAGTTTCCTTTAATTTTGTGCTTTGCCACTAAAATTTGATGCCTCTGTGGTTTCCCATATTTACAGAGGGATGGGAGCCACGGAATAAGAGAAGATGGCTTTGAGACAGAGGAAGAGCATCGCGTCCATCTGAGGAGAATAGGAGCGGCAGAACTGAAGTGGAATAGGAGGGATGCACTACCTGATTCTGTACTGCCCAGGGGTGGTATTAGCCTGAACTTGAAATACAGGTTAGTGTTATCACAGTTTTTTGGAAACCTCACTAAATCCATTCTTTTTTGATCTCGGTTTGTGCAGTCTCACAAACCTGATAAACTTCACAACCTTGCTAAATGAGGTTCTTTCAAACCGTATAATTCATAGTTCTTAATCTGCTGAAATAAATTCTTGCCTTGTCTTGGGGACCTTTCTCAGCAGTTATGTCTCTATCGATGAGTGCATCGTCACTGTCTGAGGACATAGGAGGTCAGTTCATGGAACCATCATAATAAGAATGTCCTATTCTAATTTCCATGTTTTATTTTGTGAGCCATGCACAGATGGGAAACACTTTCCATCGGAGGATTCTCAACAAGCAGCGCTGCATCACTACTTAATTACAAGGTCATTTCTTGTTAGTTAGTTTATCCTACTGTGCAACATGCTAAATCAAAAAATAGGTGTCATGGTTCCAATCTATCAAATTGGGCATATACATCACTCCTTCTCATTTGGGTACATGAGAAATCATGCTAGATAAACAATCGTAGTTGCTTTTCTCCTTGCTAGGCATGAATTTGGGAACAACCGTAGTTCTTTTGGCTATTAAGAGTTGTTTGCAGTAGATTACTATAGCTTTTGTTCTCTGCTTTCAGTACAACCACATACTGCTGTAGACCAATTGCCCTCTTTTATTTTGCTACATAATATATATGTTTCGATAGGGTAATAAAATGGGAAGGGGATGCGGCCGTTTGTGTAGGGTAGGGCTATGTGGATGATGCCCCGCACCTGCATGCCGCAACAATAATTTCGTCACAGTCTGTCATTAGACTACCTTCCCTCCTTTTGCTGCAGCCATTTTTAGGTAGCCAATTGACTAAAATTGGTACGGAAATAAAGTCCGCTCATGTTAACCACGTATTAGCAGGTTGTCTTGGCTGCAATGAAATATGGAATTAGCTTATGTAGTGTTTTTGCAGTATATCAATTAGCACAAACGCGTTGTATTTTTTTTTGATAATATATTGCTGCCTCTTGTTTCAGCTTCATATGTGTTCAGAATTTCTTTGCTGATAATTGTGGTGTTCCCATCGTTGTCGCTTATCTTATTATAAAAGAACATGAATTTCTTGTCGGTCTGAACTTCTTTTGTGTTCATATGTGGACCATGTGCTGCATAGGTAAGTTCTATCTCTCATTCTCTGCGGTAGGGGTTTCTATTTGAAGGACGCCTGGCAGAGTAGAGTGGCAGCGCGCCGCGGAGAAAGCCCCATCCTAGCCATAAACCATTGTTTATAGAATAATATATAGACGGATGGTTTATGAACTTTAAGACCCGACTTAGTAGTGCTGTGTGGGCTTGTCTATTTTTTCTGTGTGTGAAATGACTAATCTCTGCGAGACTGTGAATTCGTGTTTCTTTCATTAGTTGACTTATTTTTTGTTTTATGATTTATTTTAGTTTTATGATTTATTCTTTGTAGACGCCACCGTAGCGTTAGCACGGGCAATATACTATTGTAGAAAAGTTGAACTATGAAAAAAGTTCATTGTTAGGTTGTTTCATGTGCATCTCCAAGATAAAGCCGTGGCATTAGTACGGGCATTATACTAGTGATGAGATAGGAAAATGAAGGGAGCTACAACTACAACTTTTTTTTTAGAAATAGCTACAACTTTTTTTTTTGAGAAACAATCCGCCGTCTTCATTATTCGTCAGAAATTATATTACAAACTCATCAGGGGGAGAGAGGAACCAAACATGTCTACCAGAGGATAAGCTAACCAAACTCATAGCTAACAAATGAGCTTCATGATTGAAATGTCTTCCTTCATGAGCAAACTCCACATTGCTAAAACTTTCTCTTCTTGAAGCCCAGGTGCCCGTCCAGCACGGCATCGGCGCCGAATTCGGCGCGCCAGGCGGCGCAGCGGAGCAGCATGGCGTGCGTGTCGGACGCGGAAGTCCCGTGCGCGGAGGAACTTGAGGAGCACCACGTCGGCCCGCTCGTCGACTGGACTGGAGTGGGGGTTCAGTGGGACACCCCAGATGGAAATGGGGTCTGGGTGGGTGGCGAGCAGCACCTTGAGGTCGGCGAGCGCACTGAGCTCAGACGACGGGAGCGCGGCGGCGACGTACGAGTCCTCCTTGAAGGAGGGGGAGCGGAGCAGCGTGGTGGCGTCCATGAGCGAGGACATGAGGCTGTGCTTGGAGGCCGGGGCTAGCTGCCACGGGGCTGAGAGCTGCGGCATCATCATCAACCCCCCCCCCCCAACGTTTTGTGGCAGAACAAATGTAATCGGTGCCTCCAAGTTCTGAAATAAAATTCAGGTGGGGGACAATCCCCCCATGACATTTCAAAAAAAAAATTCTCTTCTTGACTTGGGGTTTGATTGGTTGGCTTCCAATTCTTGTCCAACTAAAACTATGGTATGCCAAAATTTTTAGTCATCAGTTGGTTCGTTGCCAAAGAATTAACACACCAATGTTTATGATCAAAGTTTGGACAAGTCTCTAGAAAGTTCTTAAACTGCATAAAAGAGAAAAATATGCTTCTTATTATTGTTATGGCAGTCAACCAAATGCACACCAATATTTTTTCCCTCTAACTTTGGCGACCTTGATTTTAGCAAGCCTAAGTTTTAGCTTACCATGATTTTAGTAG
The DNA here is from genome assembly GCA_904845875.1 of Miscanthus lutarioriparius. Lineage (NCBI taxonomy): Eukaryota > Viridiplantae > Streptophyta > Magnoliopsida > Poales > Poaceae > Miscanthus > Miscanthus lutarioriparius. Next base: position 89,444,854 of record CAJGYO010000014.1, read on the forward strand.
AGCAAAATTTATTAGCCAACCAATCAAGCCCTTGATCTCCAGGATGATTGTTCCAAATCTCCCAAAACCATCACACAACGTTTGCGTAGTCAGTTGTCAATCTCATGGACTGCAATTTTTTTTTTTGAGGGGAACAGCTACAACAACTACAATGGCCCCCGTTTGCGTGTCTTTAAACCCGGCTTGATCCGCTTCTTTTTTCGTCCGGAACAGTATTTTCCTCTCACAAATTTTTCCAGAATTTCTCAACCCATCTAAATTCGTACCATCCGAACCGGGCCAATGATGGTCCCTCCGCACTCCCCAGCCTGCCAGTGCCCGTGCCTCTACCATTTCCGTTGATGGCCCGACCCGGCCCATTTTCAGTTCAATTCAATTCAACCAGCCCAGGCCCACCACAAACAAAAATTCCTCCTCATTCCCGTGCCATCCATCTTCGGCGACAGCGAGCGTTTTTCATTTCGAAATAAAACCAAATAAAAAAACGGGACGATGCCGCCGGCGATGGCGGAGCAGGATGGAAATGCCACGACGCCCTCCGCGCTCGCCCTCTTCGCCTCCCGCCTCTCCTATCACAGGTACTACGCCGCGGCCGCGCGCCTACCCCAACCCACCTGCCGCAACCAACCGCGCGACCTCTGCGACCTTTTCGCTCACCTTACGACCTCCCTCCCGCCGCCCCTGACTGGGTGCGAGTGCGCTGCAGGTTCGGGGACGAGGACCTCCGGGTGCTGGAGGCCGCGCTGTCCGCCGGCGCTGACGTACCCGCGCTGCTCGCCACGCGCTCGGCGGCCCGGAGTCTGCTTCAAGCAAGCGCGGCGGAGGCATTCGCGTTCACCGCGACGGGTTCAGTGATGGATGGTGGGACCAGCCTCGCCGTCGCCGACTTCTTTTCACGCGCCTTCGCGCTCGTAGGCGATGTCGAGGTCAGCACCAGCCAAATTAGTTGTTGGCGCATACGGTGTGCAGATTATTATGCACTGCTATCGCTAGTCCGTGCGCATTACCTGGGGTTTTACTCTGATTTTAGGCCCCCGCGGTTGTCGTGCTTCAGTTCAGTATACGTTCCTAATTGCAGGCTTGCAGCATTTTATTTTAGATGTTTGCAGCATGTTTCATACACACTAGCAAGCAACACTCAAATTCATCAACCAACGTGCGTTAGTCATTTGTTTTACTCGGACTTGAATGTTTGCAGAAACCCAGAGCATGCGCTGCGTTTTTCTCTGCTAATACTGTTACTCCTCATGTACACTGACAGAGCTGCCTTGCCATGAGATACGAGGCCCTGTTGCTTCGAGACGCTAAATACTGCAACGATCTTCACTTGCAAGTGTCCCGTCAGGAGTGGTTAGCTTTCGCAAAGGACTCTCTTGATAATGGCTTCTACACCATTGCCTCCAAGGTAGTTTTATTGAGCTGCAACCTTTGTTGTAGGAAATGGCCCTTTACTGTTCTTTTTTATTGGAATGTTCGCACTAAGCTATTAGGTTCAATGGTGTGAAGAGCACAATCCGATAGTTCTGGAAGTTTGAAGCAGGCTTACTGTAGTTTGTTTAACCTGAAGATCTAACAAATGTATCGAAGCCTTCCTCTCTTACCTGCTTGCCTGCTTTACATTATTATCTCTCTTTGATTACTAGTTTTAGGCAATTCCATGTGCTCGAGAGTTTAATGCTCCTGTGTAAGTTTTTTATGCCACTCTGATAATCAAACTGCTGGTATGATATAATTAATACTAAGGGGAAAACTAAGTTTCAATCATTTCAGAAATAATTGTTGAAATAACTCTATCAGTCCTTTCGGAAAAAAAACTCTATCAGTAAATACTACTTCAAATTCATATTTTCTTTAATGGGTGAAGGATTTTTGTCATTCAAATGGACAAGTACCGTTTTTTTGCTCTGTCTGAGGTAAGCAATGAAGGTTGCTTGATGACTGTACTGTATATTGCTACTAATGCACTAATGTTTATGGTTGTACATCTGAGCACAAATTAATAGAGTACTGTGGAGAATGACATTGGCTTACATTTTATTGTAACTAATTCAGGCTTTTGCAAATGCTCTTGGGCACATTCATCCAAGCCACCCAGGGCGCTAGGAGAAGGACAAGATCAATGATATAACAGGACTCCAGAACTTGCCCAAGTCATTATCTGCACAGCATTCTGGTGAGTTTTCAATGCCATGGATTGCTTAAATTACATGCAGAGAAACTGATCTTGCCTTAACTTTTCAAGTAAAATAAGTGCAGAGAAACTAAATTTGCCTTCATCTTCTTAAGTTGAGGAAATGAAAGAGTGATACATGTTTAATCAACAGAGGTCCAATCTGACTGAATGTATGTCTTCCTTTATGATTGAGTAACTAATGTTTTTTTTGTTGTCTCAAACATGCCATCTATTATCTGGGAGATTTGGGGACCTATTGTGACACCAAATCTTCTCTTGTATCTTCCTACTGTTTGAGCATATTTTCGATATAGCTTTCTGATGCTATTTACTTCTGCTGTGACAGTTCAGACACAGTCTGCTGAATACATGAAAAGGAGAGCTTCAGGTGTTCACGAGAAGTATAATTTGCAATCAGGAAAACCAAAGTTAACAGGAAATTCAATGTTTAGGCTAGGGATTAAAACAAGGAACATAAAGAAATTGCTTCGTAGCCAGGAAAGGAACTTGGGAGATTTGAAGCAATATTAGCGTGGCATCTTCCGCAAGACCGAGAGGAATGTTGTAAAAAGGTGGGTTTTATGCCTTAATTTACTTATTTCTTTCTAAGTTACCACCAGTGCATATGCACTTTCAATCTCTTAAATGCCTAGTTCAACTTCTAGAGTACCAGCTGAAATTAATATCTGCAGTGTCAATTACATTCATCTGATTATTGAAATTGGGTATGTGGGAGTGGCATTGGCAGCATGTGCATGCCAGCCGTCCTCATTTTCTTAAGTAGTCCACAACATCTGTCCATGAGTTCTCCAAAACAGAACCACGGTATTTTTCAGCTTAGTTTTTTGTAGCATTGGACACCTGAAATAAATAAGAAAACTGTGACTAGATCATCATGTCTTGTTTCAGCTCAAAAAGTTTAATTATAAGTCAGTTGCATGGAAATAAGATGCTTACAGGGAATCATGTCATTTGTCATTGGCATATTTACTATAAAAGGTTTGCTGATTACATTATTACAATCCTTAACCACATATTGCAGCCTGGTTGCCTACTCTGCTCAATCTGATCGCAGGAAGTAATGCTAGCTATGCACAGTTGTGCTTACTATATTTGGAAAACGTTAATTTGCTTTATTTACATGCAGTCCAATTAGGTGACATTTTTTTTGAAGTGGAGACATGAAGTGGAGTTATGGATGAGTCTTTATTCAACACTAAGACAAAGACGTCGAAGTGGACTTGCATCCTTTGGTAGCATACTCACTCTGCAAGTAAGTTGCTATCTTCGGTATCTGCAGACTGTTTTTCATGTGCAGAACAATAATAAATAGTAACTCCGCCTGTCCGCCATGATTTACATATTGCCTTATAATATGAACTGGAATCTGTTGCTGGCTGTTGAGTTGAGTGTTGGAGAACAATACATGTGAAGCACTGTCTTTTGAGACTATTGCTTGGAAATGCCCCACCATACTGTCCTTCTTAAAAAAAGAAAAAAAAGGGAGCAGGGTTTATGTTTTTCCTTTGGAAATGCGCTATTAGGTACAAATGCACAATAGAAAAAAATTGTCATAACACAATGCATTCGCCACGTTTCTGTTAAGCAAGCATTTGGAGATTTTGTTCTTGATATGTGCTCTTGGAAATACTTGCAAATCTAGAAGGTAAGAATGGGCTTTATACTTTTGAACGTCAGTTACTTAACATGTGGCAGTGGAATATTCTGATTATGATCCCAGAGCACATGCTACGTGAAATGACAAGAACCTAAATTTGTTACTTGCCCAGGTCCATCCTGGTAGAGTTAATCCTGGGCCCTCCATCGAGTCTGAAGTGCTCAGATGGGGAACACGTTGTCGTGTTTCAGGAAAAAAAGACGTCTGCTGCTTATTCCAGCAAGGGAACTTGGGATGCTAAGTAAAAGGGTTACGTGGAGTACAAGAGGTTAGATATGGGTCGTCATGTGCCATGTGGGTGAGCACTCAGTGGTGGATTGAATTTGACTTCGAAAATTCTGAAGACTTTTACATAGGCTGTGAAACTAACACTGTCGGCAGAGCTTAATAATGTAGTGGTAGGGGCCTGGGCAGCCGCGGTTGTACTTGACTGGCATGCCATCCATCCATATTAGGGACCAATCAAACCTCGGGAAGGCTTGCTTTTGATAGCAATCGCATGTGCACACACGCATGGCAGCAAACTTTTTTAGAAGTCCTGCCTCCTCCTGGTCTGGACTCTGGAGGTTACTCATGTAGTAGGCCTTTGCATCTCAGGGATCCATGCGCTCAGTGAGAAAATCAGAAAGCCGATCCTCTGTAAGAGACAGGGAGACAATTAGGACGTCTTATCTGAAGATCAGTCATCGATCATGCTTGCATTCGCAACCAAACACGGGCGTAGAGATTTTGTTCTGTTTCGTTTGATTTTCCATTTTCATACTAGCAGGAAATTAATTAAGATTAACGCACGAGTAGAGACGTCATGGTAGCGGATATATGCGTGCATGCATGGTTTTGTGATAGTAGTTGCTGCAACATGAATTTTGTTCTGTCATGCAGAGTGGAAACCAAGTGTGGGTAAAATATAGTGAGTCGTTGTGGAGTCCGCATCCGACTGCAGGTGCGCTCCAGACCACGGTATACATGTGTCACCCTCTAACCTGTACACATGTCACAACTGGTGGAGCATCCGATGTAGGTATATAGCATACTTGTCTGTTGTCTCCTGCTACAACCTAGTCCTCGTCAAGACACGAATGCTTGTAGCTGTTATATGGGAGTACAACATACTCTGATTCCCCACTGTTGTAATGCACGACAAATCCCTAATCTTGCTGTTGTCATGTGGCCTCTTGCATTCATGCATCAGTAGCCACTCCTGACCTACTGCTTACATACGTGTCACTGTGTCAGCTTTCTCTTTCATCTTTGCTACGCTAATGCTCTGTCGTTTTCTCTTGCTTGTAATGTAATGATTAATTGATTAGTGATTCTTTAAATTATTATGTGGATTGGATTGAACCAACCATGATGTGGCCGTGTCCAATACTAAAAATGATACGAAATGGGAAGCAGTGATCCATAGGGAGAGAGCTGACCCACGTGAATGCCAATAAAACAATACAGAGGCATCCTTGTTGAATTGAACCCCGCCAATTCCCTGCCCTGTTTTAATTTCATCCCAGTCCTAGGAGTAGATGAATAATTCTACTACCTAGCTAGTGCATGCATCGTTTGATTTATAAGCTGTAACCGCTAATATACATGCATTGCTAGTTTGCTACAAAACCACTAGCATTAAGATCGAATCAATTAGTACTTAAGGGTCAACTATTGCTAGACGGCTTTGGTTCTTCTGTACGTAAGGGTGTTGTAGCTGGCTGTACTCTTTCTTCCCTAATGTAATTAAGGTCAACAGACCGAACGTGCATGTGGCGCTAATTTCCACCATCACCCATAGTCAAATAATCCTGCTCTCTAGAGCTTGCTAGGTGTCGTCAGTATGCTAGTACACACAGCAGTGGTATATGTTTGCTCAGCAGCCGGCCACGTACTGCCCTTGGTCAGTTGCAATAATAGTCAACTCATTTCTCAAGATATTTACCTAGTCCTAATGCATGTGAGCCATTAACATGGAACATGGTTTACTTTTGTCATCACTGACAATAAACAATGCTGTCTTGGTCTGGCAGATTTTGAGGTCTCAAGTGATGCTTACATGCATTTCCACATTTTTGTCTGGCTTTGGCCAACCAGGGGTGTCTATTGCCGACTGCAACAAGTGAAAACAGAGTTAGAATTTCCATGCCACAACTGTACTGATTGGGAGACGTATAGAATAGTCCATGAACCGTTTCGCTTTCTTTCTCGTTTCTAGTAATTAATTATAAGGAGATAAAGACTTTCTCAGCTGTATCTGCTGCGACCAGCAAACCTTGTTGATCGTGGCTGCTAAATACAGACAAAGAAAAACCGTAGAACCATACACACTGTACTGGTACAGCACTACGCAGCCATAACATGCTTGTTGTGCCTGTGATCCAGCTGGAAGCTAAGGAAGGTCATTAGCTGATAGATCATCGTGACAATAGAACAACACAAATATATATTCTATCATCTTTGTCCTGACCTGATACTATGCTATTTAATGCAAACTATTTGATCTCTCCCATCTTTTTTTTTTTGAACGCAATGGCAGAAGCTCTGCCTTTCAATTAAGATGGGGAAAAGAAAGTTTATGTACAAATAGAGGCACTCGAGATTAGGGTTTCAAAACCCCCACAAGCATACAAAGTAGGGAAATCGGCCCAAAAGGGGTGGGGGCAACAGCTACACATAAGTGAGTGCTCTCTTCCTTTGCTCTATGTCTTTCTTTATCCTTGCGGCCACTTGCGGCGCCGTTTCTATGCTGTTGTCGAAGATTCTCCTATTTCTCTCTTTCCAAATATTCCAAAAGATGTAGATTACTACCCCGTTAAGCCGTCTATGCTCGGATCTTGGCACTTTCCTCGCCACCTCTTCCCACCATGACCTGATATCGGTGGGGTCCATCTGGGGTTGCTGTTGAAGCTGAGTGAAATTTTCCCACGAGAGGATTTGATCCCAAACCGCTTTTGCGAAGGGGCAACATAGGCATAGGTGGAGGCCGGTCTCTAAGGGACCATTGCAGAGCACGCATTGTTGTTGGTGTGGCCACCCTCTCCTCTGTAGGTTTTGCGCCGTTAGAATTTTATCTTGCACTAAGATCCAGGCGAAGATCTTACATCTGTTCTCCACTAGCGCTTTCCAGATCAAGTCCGTACGGAAAGGGACGAGCGAGCCTTTGAATTGTATTCTGTAGGCCGAACGGGTGGAGTAGTTCCCATCATTGGTCCACCGCCAGATGATGGTGTCCTGGACGCCCTGTTGTAGGTGCACATCTTGTATCCGTATCCAAAGGGACACAAACTCCTCTATGTGGACAGCCGAGGTGATTTTTCTTCCTAGCTTGTGCATCCAATTGTTGTTCCGGAGCTCTTGTTGCACCGTTCGGTTTCTCCTTGAAACTAGGCGAAACAAGTTCGGTGTTAGGTACCTAGGAGCTTGTCCATCGAGCCAATTGTGGTGCCAAAACCTAGTCTTTGCACCGTCCCCCAAAGTTATAATGATTGAGGAGTTGAAGAGGAGACGATCATCATCAGAACATGGAAGCTCGGAGCCGTTCCAAGACTTGGAATCGTCCACCCATTCCTGCCAAAGCCATCGTAACCGGAGGGCTCTCCCAAATCTATCAAGGTTTGGGACGCCTAAACCACCAAGTTCTTTTGGCCTTGTAACTGTTGGCCAGTTAACAAGGCAGTGTCCGCCATTGGCATTCTCCTCCCCCTTCCACAGGAACGATCTTCTGATTTTGTCGATCTTTTTCTTAGCCCATGCAGCGAGAGGAAACACCGTCAGGTGGTAGGTTGGCATGGAGGAGAGGACTGATGTAACTAGAGTGAGGCGTCCCGCTCTGTTAAGCCATCTTCCTTTCCACTTGGGTAACCTCTGCCCAATACGGTCTATGAGAGGTTGCATGTGGATCTTTTGCAGTGATCTGATGTGTAGTTGCAGCCCCAAGTACTTGCATGGGAAGCTCCCTCTAGAACCGATGAAAGGTGACAGGACTTGGTCTAGATCAACGTTTAGGTTAATATGGAGTCCCGAGAATGTGCCAAAAGCTTGTAGGATGGTTTTGACGGCTTCAACATCGTCTTTTGTGGGGCTGATGAAAATGACAGCATCATCCGTATACATGGAGGTTCTCCATTTAGCCGCCGTGATTGGTAAGGGGGTGAGTATCCCATGTTCAGTTGCCCGGTCAAGCAAACGTTGAAGCGGGTCCATAGCTAGGATGAATAGCATGGGTGAGAGTGGATCTCCCTGCCGAACGCCTCTGGCATGGCTAAAAGCGGCACCCTGCTGCCCATTAAGCAAGGGTGTGGAAGTGGATGTACGTAGTAGGATAGAGATCCATTCACGCCATCGCTGTCCGAAGTCGAGTGCTTGTAGAATCTCGAGCAGGTATCCCCAATGAACCGTATCAAAAGCTTTGTGGATGTCAAGTTTCATGAACAAAGTCGGTATCTTCTGCTTGTGTAGCCTTTGTACCGTGCCCTAGACATAAAGGAAATTATCATGGATGATTCTCTTTTTTATAAATGCGCTCTGGCAGTTGGAGACGATGGAGTTCGGTCGAGGGGCAAGTCTGTTAGCTAACACCTTAGAGAAGATCTTTGCAATGTTATGGACGAGGCTGATGGGTCTAAAATTAGTAACTCTTGTTGCATCCGTTTTTTTGGGTAGAAGGATGATGCAAGCCGAGTTTAGCCATTTAAAGCCCTGGGCATTCAATGTGAATAGGCTGTTCATGGCTGCCATAACATCATCCTTAATGATTTCCCAACAAGCTTTGAAGAAGGCACCCGTGAAGCCATCCGGTCCTAGTGCTTTGTCGGAAGGCATGGAATATATAGTGTTTTTTATCTCTTCCTGGGAGAAAGGCACCTCCAGATCGGAGAGATCGTGTTGATTGTAGCCTAGGGATTGCCAATTTACTATGGAAGTTCTCGGCACCGCGGAGCCAATGTGATTTTTGAAATAATCTCGAATCACTTTTCTTTCTCTTGATGAGCCACCACGACCCCCCATCCGTATGTAGACAATGTATGTAATTCTTTCTCCGGCGTGCGTTGGCTCTACTGTGGAAGAACTTAGTGTTAGCATCTCCACATCGAATGTATGTTAGTCTCGATCTCTGTCTGATTCTTGATTTTTCGATGGCTGCGAGCCCAGTGCTGCGGGCTTTGAGGCGGCGACATAGGTGAAGCTCCATGGCAGTGAGCAACCTATGCTCTTGGGCTGCTTCTAATTGTAGCAGCACTTCTTTCACTATGGCGAGCTGCATCCTCGTGTCCCCTATCTTGTCTTTCTTCCAACGCTTGATACCTTTTGCCACACGCGCCATTTTGATAGGCAAGCGTTTGATTCGAAGAGCGGAGGCGACCGGTCTATTCCAAGTGTTTTGGACAAGATCTTGGAAGCCTTCCATCTTAGTCCAGTAATTTTTGAAGCGGAAGGACGTGCTGTGATGGTGGTCAAGTTCTCCTTGGAGTAGCAGCGGGGTATGGTCCGACATGAGCGATGGAAGGGAGTGTAAGAAACACGAGGGAAAGAACAGCTCCCACTCGGGGGTACATAATAGTCTGTCAATTCTAGTGAGTGTCGGGTTTTCCTGTTGATTGCTCCGAGTGTAGCAGCGTCCATTTAGCTTGATTTCTTTGAGCCTCAAATGATCGATCGTCGCTCTAAATGCCCCCATGAGGCGGCGGTTTAGATTGGAGTTGTTCTTGTCTTCCACCTGGTAGATGAGATTTCTCCGGCGGTGGAACGTTCTTCAGTTCTTGGAGGAATTGAAGTTTGGCTGCCTCTCCTTGCGGGCCATATACCACTGTAATTTGCCACCTTGTTCCATCTGCCCTCATGTTGATCTGCGCGGTTATAACGTTCGCGGTAAGTACAATGTCGGAGAGGTCGAAGAAGTCTTCATGGACCACAAGGAAGATGCCTCCTCGTGTCTGTTGCGCCGGGAGCGCAATATAGGAGTTTACAAATTTCGCTCCGACTGTTCGGCGCACCACATTATGATCCATAACTTGCATCTTTGTTTCTTGTAGACATACGATGGTGGCGCCAGTGGTTCTCACTAACTCACTAACCGAGTCTTGTCGGGCGCCATCATTCAAACCCCTGACGTTCCAGTTAAGTAACTGACAATTCAGCTGTGCCATATGTCAACTAATGGGCCCCTATTTAAAATAATTCTTCGGAGGAAGACAAACAGGAAGTCGTTTGTTGCTGTGGTAGAGGTGATAAGCACGGAGGTAAACACACATAGGCATATGGGCATGAAAGCATCAACTTGTAGTGGCCGATACATCTGAAAGCCAGTGGCTGTCGGCGCAGTGATACAAAAGAAGCGTTTTTTCGGCGTGTTCGCTGGTTGGTGCTGGTGCTGGTTTTTTGTGAGAGGAAAACACTGTTGGCTGGTTGAATAAGCTTGGCTGAAACCAACAAGCGAACAGGGTGTTTGCTCACTGAGTTTTTGCTACAGCTAACTACCAGATGACGAGTCCGTGCAGTGTGGTGGGTAGGTGACTGTAGGCCTCTGGCTGCCGCCGCATCCAAGCACCATGACTGGACGGTCACAAAAGATGTGGAGCTCCTGGAGCTCTTCTCTAGACCTATCATCAGTTCCAACCTATTATCAGTTCTTCTAACCTATACTTTGTTCCTTCCTCTAGCCTGGCTCTATAAAAGAGGATGCTCTGCACCCTGCAGTCTCCCCTTTCCCTTTGCAACCATCCTGTCTCCACTGCTCACTCTAAACCCCTGTGACAGAGGATTGAGGAACAAGAACATGGCTGGCAGCGGAAGCGGGAGTGGGAGCAGCAGCAGCCCGCCATGCGCATCGTGCAAGCTGCTGCGTCGGCGGTGCACGCAGGAGTGCGTGTTCGCGCCCTACTTCCCTCCCGAGGACCCCCACAAGTTCGCCATCGTCCATAAGGTCTTTGGCGCCAGCAATGTCAGCAAGATGCTGCAGGTCCGTTCGATTCTCCTCCTCCTTGACCTCGTGCATTCAGTTTTCTCATCTCCTTCGTTACTGTCATCCATGGACCATTCAGCTAGCTTGCTTATCAGGCTAACCTAAGAAACTGGATCAACTGTTGATTCCAGGAGCTGCCTGCTCTGCAGAGAGCGGACGCTGTGAGCAGCCTAGTGTACGAGGCGAACGCACGCATGAGGGACCCCGTGTACGGCTGCGTCGGCGCCATCTCCTACCTCCAGCAGCAGGTCTCCCAGCTCCAGGTGCAGCTCGCCCTCGCCAAGGCCGAGATCCTCTGTGTCCAGATGCAGCACGACGACGGCCATGCACAGTCAGCTTCAGCTGCTGCCGCGCTAGCACCGGCGAAGCAACAATTCCATCACCAGCAGCAGCAGCAGATGGAATGCGAGGCTTATGGCAGCCTGCTCGTGCAGAATGGCCTGATGATGAACACGTTGAACGGCACTGGTGAAGTTCATCAGCAGCAGCAGATGCTGGGTGGCTTCGGCTCTGCAGGGAACACTGCAATGATGCTGCAGGAGGCGTGCCTCAAGAAAGAGTCCCTCTGGGCATGAATGAATGAATTATGTACCTCCATTTGTCGATAACAAAAAAATTCTTGTCTCTATCGCTGCCCACCGCTGTAATTTTCCAAAAAGATGGGAAATTATTAAGAGACGAGTTAATTGGGCCACATGAGCATCACAATCTCAGGCTCTCAGCATTTCTACTTAAAAGCTAAGAAAAGCGAGTGTGCTTCGATGCAGGACCCCACCGAACCCTAGTGCCCTGACCCTGCCGCCGCTGCCACCCAGGCGCCGGCGCCCCCCCCCCCCCCCCCCCTCCTCCTCCCCCGCCTCCCTCTCCCTCTCCCCTTCCCCCCCTCCCTGCCCGCTGTTGGCGTCGCGGTGACGCCGTTCTCGACCATGCCGCCGCCGCCGCAGGGCCCTGCCGCTACTGCCCCCGGCATCCAACCCGTTGGATCTGACGGCCCGTCAGTGGCAGGCTCCGGATCTCGGGCCTCTTCAGCTGGTGGCGCTGCGAACCCCGCCCCCCTGCCATCACCGACGCGCTCGGCCTCCACCGGCGCCGGGGCGGCTCACGCCGACAGCTCGGCCGCTCCCACCACCGGCCGCTCCACCACCGCCTCTTCAACTGGCGGCGCTGCGAACCCCGCCCCCCGCGTGGCTTCCACCGGCGCCGGGGTGGCTCACGCCGACGGCTCGGCCGCTCTACCGCCACCTCCTCCCGTGGAGCCCACGCCAACGATGCGCGGGGATGAGGACAACGCCACAGACGCCACCACGGCCGCAACGCTGACGGCCGAGGGCGCCAGCTCTGGCGCTTCGTCCTCTCCGCCGCTGGGGCTGGATGCCAGCAACGCCGCGGCCACGGCCGGGCCTCGGGGTACCGTCACGGCGTCGCTGGACGCCCCAAGCTCCTCCCTCTCGCCGGCTGCGGCACCGTTCTTCCCTGGATGCTCCTCGGGAGGGCGTTTGAAGAGCCGACGGTGGGCGGACGAAGACGACGAGGAGACCAATGACGACCACCCCGCGACATACCTGGAGGCCGCTTGTCGCCTGGCGAAGCCGGCCTCAGCGCCCCCCGTGCGCCCCAGACTCGTTCAGCCGCAGTTTTGGGGCGCCGCAAAGCGGGGCCTTTGCACAACCGTGCTGGTGCTGAACGCGGCCGACAGGGACATGGCCGTAGGCAGAGGAAGCGCAGCCGACCACGCCCGCAGCTGGTGAATAGCTTGCCTGTGCGGCCAGTGGATGGCCGTGTCCATGCCCGCCAACGCCTCGGCCACCGTGGACGGGTCTCCGCCCCCAACACCGATGGGTGGCGTGAGATCCTCCCCCGGCAGGGCACAGGATCAGCTGCGGCCTCGACCGAGCCTCGCCCCAGCCAGAAGCAACTTTTGCAGGTCAAGAAGATCCCGACAGAGCTTCACGACAGATGCTTCAACTATCTCTCCTACTCGCACCGAGTAGCGACTTGTCGGTTGCCGCGGCGTTGCCTGCGCTGTCGCGGATTCGGGCACCTCGTCAAGGACTGCAGGCGAAGGACTGCTTCGACCTCGGCGGCGGTGGGTGCCAACCTGCCACGATACTCTGCTCGCGACGAGCCTACGTCCTCCCAGCACGCGCCGCGCGGCGGTGCGAAGGGTGCCGCACCCGGGGCCGTGGTGACCGCCAGTGGGAGACGATGACTACGTCGGCGACGTAGGACTAAGCCGAAGGATATTGGCACGGGTGCGCCTGCCGACCACGCCGACAAGACCCCTACTTCTACTGCTGCACTAAGCTGCCCAGAGCCAGATCCGGTGGCGCTGGCGGGCCTCCCGCATTGGTCATCTCTTTCGACCCGATGCTGGAGGAGCTTGCCGCCTCGCTCGTTGTGAGCCGGCCAAGGAGAGCAGCAACACCTGAGTGTCTGCCTGCTATGACAGCCCCTCAGGAGTTTGAAGCACCAGTGGCGGACACCTATTCCCCGGCGACGACCGCTCAGGGGACGACAGACTTGTCTCTGATGTCGCCAGTGCAGGGGCCGCCACAACTCACGCCACCACGAGCGGGAGCACCCAGCGTCGCAGAGGGTTGCACCACCCCCAGCGACGCGACGCCCACACCACGCGAAGCTGCCCGACGTCTCGCACGGTTCACTGAGGAGGTGCAGCTCGAGCGTACGCCGCCATTAATCGCCAGCCCACCCAGGCAGAAGGTGGCGACCATAAGGCAGCCCGACGTCTCGCACGGTTCACTGAGGAGGTGCAGCTCGAGCGTACGCCGCCATTAATCGCCAGCCCACCCAGGCAGAAGGTGGCGACCATAAGGCAACCCATGCCAAAACGGAGCAGACGGATTGCCGCTCAGCCGCTGGCGCACATTCCGATCTCCAAGCGGGGCGAAGTACTCCTCATGCGGAGGATGGGCTTTGCACCGCCGGCAGGTCTAATCTCATCCGCGTCCAAGAGAGCTTACGACGATTTTTTCGTAAGGAACTTGACGTCGAGCGAAGTGGAAGCACTGGACGTGCTGTTCCCGGCGACCAATGCAAAGACTGGTAGAAGACTCTTCTCGGATGACGGAGCAGAGTCGCGCGGCCGCTAGCGGAGACGCCTAGCTCCGTAGGTTACTGCGCTGCTCGTAGTTCGGTGGTTACTTTTATGTAATATCGAAGTCTGAAACGGTCTGCTAGGAAGGTCCAGTCACAACTGTAAGACCTCCTAGGGCGCTCATTAGAAGTGTGTCGTATGTATGGTTAAACTCTTCCTCTTTCTTAATTACAATGATACGTAAATCTTTTGCGTATTCGAGAAAAAAAAAGATCTTTCCAAAAAAATAAAAATAAAAACTAAGAATCAAGACGAAGCTATCCGAGGGATCTTGATGTGAAGCAGAGTTTTTGCAGGAGCCAGTGAAGTTTCAGAGGTTGTTCACCTTTTGGCAGACTTGGGAGTTGAGAGTCAGCTATTTGGACGCGTTTGGATTCACATGGTGTGCACAGTAGGATTGTTTTGTTCGTGGACAACTGGACACTAAGCATCAAAAACTTTTTTTTTCCCCACCGCGCTGGATCGGAGTTGTGTATATATGACTGCTGCTGCGTCCAACTGGAAGACCTGACCTAACAGATTCCTAAGCTTTCTGGCTTTCTGCATAGGACGTGTGTCCTTCGTCTGCTGGGCTGCACAAGGGCTTACCTGGCTTTACTGATATTCTATCTGCTGTGCAACTGTACATTGGTACTTGATAAATGCCAAAGCATTAGAATAACCGGATGCTAAAGATGTTCAGCCATTCGCTTGTTGGTTTCAGCCAGAGCTTATTAGCCAGCCAATAGTGTTTTCCTCTCATAACAAACCAGCACCAGCCGAACTTATCAACTTAGAAACCAACCAGCGAACAGACTGATTACTTGTGCGCCCTGTGTCATCAAGAAACAGACAAAGCAAAACCTAATTCATTTCTTTTTGTTCAAAAAAGAATTGAGTTCCAAGCATGGTTTTGATATTGTCAAAGTGATGACACGGTGCATGCATGGACTCATGAGGAGGTGAATCTAGGACAAACAAAAAAAGTATTGGTTGTATAGGCTTGTAGCCCGGCCCCACGGTACGTGTTGCTTATATGGATATACACCTTTGGGTGGAGTACTTTGCTTTTTGCTTGACCAAAACTTTATTAACTGTTGTTTTGTGTTTCAGACCGGAATTGTAGTTGTGTTGATCACAAAGTATTGCTTTTTTTTTAGATTAGATCACAAAGCATTGCTTAGGTCTAGCACAAAGCACTTGTTAAGATTAACAAGAAGGAAGACAAATATATACATGGGAGAAGCGCATTTCGTAATCTGTTAAGTCTTTCTCTTCACGATAATAATAAACAAGCCGTCGCATTTCGGCTCATTGCATTTGCATTAGCCCTCTAGCTCATCGAACGGCAGTTGTGTTCTTTGTGAGGACGTGTCGCGTCCTACACTGACAATCACTATATAATTGTGGCAGTTAACATTGGATCAAGTGCAAACCGGCCATTTTATTAATTAGTGATCAATCTTTACCAAGATCAATGATTGACGGCGGGCTAAAAATAGGTGGAACAAACCTTCACTCAAACCCTAAACTCAACCCTTCCTTGCTGCTGTATTTCGATCATGGCATCGAGACTTTTTAATGTGCTGTTACAACGGCCTTTTGCAAATTACGCATGGGCTTGCTCAGAAAGAAGTGGGCTGAGAATATATGCATCATTGGGTCATTTATTTAGGACTCCGAATAGGCCCAACAGCCCCTGCAGACAAGGTTTTGTTTCTGAACAAGTACATTATTATTATTCATTATTGAAAATTTGAACTGATTTTTTTTCAAACTGACACTAGCAAAGTATTAGGATGTAGTATTACATGCACGCTACAGTACTTGGACCTTTATCGAGCTCTCCTGGCCTTGCTCCGCTCTCCCCGCCAAGCAAGAATAGGCAAAGCAAGCAAAGCTATTTCGGCGTGGCTAGCGACCGGACGTCCGGACGCTAGTTCCTGTACGGACATAGCTCTGGCGCCGAGGTGTAGCTAACCGAGGGCTTGTGCAGGTCTCTGGCGAATATGTTTGGGGGACCGGGGCCCGTGCCGACGCCATCTTCGCTAGTTCGTCCGCGGCCTCGTTGAATTTTCGCGAAATATGGTTGAGTTCGAGACCGTCGAACTTATCTTCTAGGCGTCGTACCAACTTGCAGTACGCCTCCATTTTGGGGTCATGGCAGTTCGACTCCTTCATGACTTGGTCGATGACGAGCTACGAATCGCCCCGTACGTCGAGACGCCGCACTCCAAGCTCGATGGTGATCTGTAAGCCGTTGACGAGAGCTTCGTACTCAGCTGTGTTGTTGAGGCGGCGAAGTGGAGCCGAATCATGTAGCGCATATGCACTCCGAGGGGAGAGATGAAGAGCAGACCCGCGCCTGCCCCGGTCTTCATCAGGGACCCGTCAAAGTACATGGTCCAGCATTCCGCCTGGATTTGAGCAGGCGGCAGTTCGGTGTCGGTCCACTCAGCCACAAAATCGGCCAAGGCCTAAGACTTAATTGCTTTCTGAGGCGCAAAAGACAGGGCTTCCCCCATGAGTTCGACGGCCCACTTGGCTATTCTACCCGAGGCCTCCCGGTTCTGGATTATCTCTCCTAGAGGGAAAAACGACACCACGGTCACCGGGTGGGATTTGATGTAGTGACGCAGCTTGCGCCGAGCCAAGACTATGGCGTAGATCAGCTTCTGGATGTGGGGGTAGTGTGTCTTAGTTTCAGAGAGTACCTCGCTGATGAAGTAAACAGGTCATTGGACGGGTAGAGCATGCCCCTCTTCCTGCCTCTCGACTACTACGGCCGCGCTGACCACTTGGGTCGTTGCGGCGACGTAGAGTAAGAGGGCCTCGTCCTTGGTTGGCGGTATCAGGACGGGAGGGTTGGTGAGTAGTGCCTTGAGCTTGGTGAGGGCTTCTTCGGCCTCGGGGGTCCAAGAAAAGCGTTCGGATTTTATCAAGAGACGATACAGAGGTAAACCTTTTTCGCCAAGGCGCGAGATGAAGCAGCTCAGGGCCACAAGGCACCCCATAACTCTCTGTACTCCCTTGAGGTCTTGGATTGGCCCCATGTTGGTCACAACCGAGACCTTCTCCGGGTTGGCCTCGATGCCGCGTTCTGAGACTATGAACCCCAAGAGCATGCCTCGGGGGACCCCGAAGACACACTTCTCGGGATTAAGCTTGATGCCCTTCTCCCTGAGGCATTTGAAGGCGATCTCCAGGTCATTAACGAGATCACTGGCCTTTCTGGACTTGACCATGATGTCGTCCACGTAGGCCTCGACGGTTCGCCCGATGTGCTCGCCAAAGACCTGGGTCATGCACCGCTGGTACGTGGCCCCTGCGTTTCTAAGACCGAATGGCATAGTCATGTAGCAGTACATGCCGAATGGGGTGATGAAAGAAGTCGCGAGCTGGTCGGACTCTTTCATCTTGATTTGATGGTATCCGGAATACACATCAAGGAAAGATAGGGTCTCGCATCCTGCAGTGGAGTCAACGATTTGGTCGATGCGAGGCAATGGAAATGGAACCTTTGGACATGCTTTATTTAAACCGGTGTAGTCCACACACATCCTCCACTTTCCATTTTTCTGCTTAACTAACACAGGATTAGCTAACCACTCTAGATGGGACACTTCCTTGATGAATCCGGCCGCCAAAAGTTTCTGCACCTCCTCGCCGATGGCCCTGCGCTTCTCCTCATCGAATCGGCGCAGGCGCTGCTTCACCGGTCTTGAGCCGGCCCGGATGTCCAAGGCATGCTCGGCGACCTCCCTTGGTATGCCCGGCATGTCCGAGGGACTCCATGCGAACATATCGGCATTCGCGACGGAGAAAGTCGACGAGCACGACTTCCTATTTGTTGTCAAGGGTGGCGCTGACCCTCAGCGTTCGGCCGTTGGAGCAGGTGGGGTTCGATCCGGGACGAGCTTGACGGCCTCTATGGGCTCGAAAGTCCCGGCACAATGCTTGGAGTCGGGCACTTCGCTACCTAGTTGGTCGAGGTTGATGATGAGGGCCTCGGCTTCCATGATAGCCTCAGCGTACTTGATGCATTCGACGTCACAGTCGTATGCATGCTCGTATGTGGACTCGACGGTGATGACGCCGTTGGGGCCATGCATCTTGAGCTTGAGGTAGGTGTAGTTCGGGACTGCCATGAACTTGGCGTAGCACGGGTGCCCCAGGATAGCGTGATAAGTCCCCTTGAACCCAACCACCTCGAAGGTAAGGGTCTCCTTGCGGTAGTTGGAGGGAGTGCCAAAGCAGACTGGCAAGTCGATGCGCCCGAGGGGTCGCGTGCGCTGTCCCGGCACGACGTCGTGGAAGGGTGCGGCACCGCCTCAGGAGCTCCAGGGTGTTGGCATAGAGGGTGTTCAGGTCGCTGCCTCCGTCCATCAGTACCTTGGTGAGCCGGGTGTTGCCGATGATCGGGTCGACGACGAGCGGGTACTGCCCGGGGTTTGGGACATAATTGGGCTGGTCTTCCCGATTGAAGGTGATCGCCTCCCGAGACCAGTTAAGGTACTGAGGAGTGCCTACCTCAACCGAGAAGACCTCCCGGCGTTCCCTCTTCCGTTGACGCACCGTGAGGCACGCTGAGGGCCCGCCAAGATCATGAAGGCATTGTGCACCTTGGGGAACCCGTCGTCCTTGTCGTTGTCTCCGTCGCCGACGCCCTTCTTCTTGGCATCGTCGTTGGGGAGCCCGAGCTTGGCGTAGTAACATCGGAGCATGGTGCATTCTTCGAGGGTATGCTTCACTGGGCCCTGGTGGTAAGGGCAGGGCTTCTTGAGCATATCGTCGAATAGTTCGGAGCCCCTGGCAGGGCCTCGGGGATTCTTGTGATCTGCGGCTGTGACTAGATCGGCCTCGAGGGCCTCTTGCTTCCCCTAGCGCCCCTTTTTCTTTTTCTTGGTGAAACGGGAGGCCGAGGCCCCGGGGGCCTCATCCCTCCGCTTCCCCTTTGCGTCGTTGTCAGGGAAGATGGCCTCGATAGCCTCTTCGCCCGAGGCAAAGTTGGTGGCGATGTCGAGGAGCACGGCCGCCGAGGTCGATACATTCTGGCCTAACTCTCGGACCAGGTCTCGGTAGGAGGTGCCGGAGAGGAAAGCCTGGACAACTTCCGAGTCGCCGACGCTGGGCAACTCGGTGCACTGCTTGGAGAAGCATCGGATGAAGTCTCAGAGAGACTCGTCCGGCTTCTGGCGACAACTCTTGAGGTCCCAGGAGTTCCCGGGGCGCACGTATGTGCCCTGGAAATTACCGACGAAGACCTTTACCAAGTCGCGCCAGTTGTGGATCTGCAAGGGAGGGAGGTGCTCGATCCAGGCTCGCGCCGAGTCTGATAAGAACAAGGCGAGGTTGCGGATGATGAGCAGGTCATCGTTCACGCCGCCTAGCTAACAAGCTAGGCGGTAATCGGCTAGCCACAGCTCGGGGTTGGTCTCGCCGCTGTACTTTGCGAGGTTGGCCGGTTGCCAAAACCGGGCAGGGAATGGAGCGCCGCGGATGGCCTTGCTGAAGACTCGAGGGCCAGGCGGCCCAGGAGAAGGATTGTGGTCCTCCCCGCTGTCGTAGTGGCCACCTCGGTGCGGGTGGTAGCCTCGGGCAAGCCCATCATTGTCATGGCACCGTCGCCTGCTGACCACATCGTGGTCGTCTTGCGCCTCGCGTCGGTCGCTGAGGAGGTCATGCACTGAGGGGGCCTTGAGGCGGTCGTGCACCGAGGGCCGTTTCAAGGTGTCCCCGCGCTGTCGAGACGTGGAACTTTCGGCCTGCTATACCGCGGCGGTCTCGAGAAGGTCTCGGAGCTCGCCGTGGACCCGTCGCCCCTCCGAGGTAGATGGCTTGGGCATATTTCGGACTAGCATCGCCGCTGCCGCAATGTTCTGGCTAGCGCAATTGAAGATAGGGGGTTGCTCGCCCCCTTCATCATTGTTGATGCGGTGGTAGACGTCGTGAGCCCTCCGCCGGGCTGCTCCGCCGTCACCGCAACCCCGCTGCTCTCGCTCGAGAGTGTCTCGGAGCTGCTATAGAAGGAGTTGGTATTTTTTGACCTTGGCTTGGAGCTCGCGGAGCTATTCCAAGTCAAGGCATTGAAGTCCCTCGTGGGCGGGGTTCTCGTTCCGCGCTGCTGAAGGTTCGACGCGTGGAGGTGTGGCGTCGCCTACCCCCTCACGGGGCGGGGAGCGATTGCCTGCCCCTCCGTCTTCATCGCCCGCTCTCGGCATCCCGAGCTCAACAATGATGCACTCATGAGTGGGGTTGTAAGTGCCTTCGTCATCGGAGTCGGAATAGCCGAAGCAGTAGTCGCTCGTGGCCGTGAAGCGGCACACGGCTTCAGGGTCGCGAAGCCTAGAGAAGTCCGCTCCAGCCCACGCCTCGTCCTCCTCCGAGGAGTCAGCGTGGGTGTGGGTCGAGGTTGTGGCGAAGAGGTCGAGAGTGAAGCGTTGGTGGCGTCCTGAGGGCTCCGCGTGAGCGGAAGCGTAGGCGGCGGCATTGCTCAACCCGAAGGGGTACGGGGATGGTGCCATCGCCGAGTTCTGCTCCACCAAAGTCGATTCCTCAAGAGGTGGCGGGGCAGAGCTTGATGGCAGGGCGTCGCTGCGCGCCACCGGCGTCTTTCCCTTGCCCAGGCTTAAGCCAGACAAGTTCCCAGCCAGGGACTCTACGCCAGCGGCCGGGCATGGGAAACTAGTGGGGCGCGGTGCGTTGCCCTAAACTTGCGCGGTGTTGGGGTGGTTCTGCTCACGTCGTGCCTAGCGAGCACGACGACAGCGGCGGCCCGGGCGCCGCTCGCGCCTGGGCTGCTGGTGCGTGATGTTGTTGTCGGCCAACGGGGCTCTGGATGGGAGGAGTACTAGGTCGTAATCGTATCCTAGAGACATGAACTCTAGGCTCCCAAACCAGATCACCATGCCGAGACGTAGAGGTCGCACGGGGTCTGCCATCTGGAACTTGTTGGGATGATTAAGCTAACACGCAGTATGATCCCCTACCTGGCGCGCCAACTGTCGGTGTTTAGGACAGGCGGGTCCTCAACCAACGAGTGAAAAAGTACTGCGTGTCCCTATCCCGGATAGTGATGCAAAGAGACACAAGGTTTATACTGGTTCAGGTAATAGGTGCCCTACATCCAATCTGAGAGAGCGATCTTGTATTCCTTGCACCGAAGTGCTTGTAGTAGGGGTTTACAAGCAGGGCGAGAGAGGGGGTTAGTCCTAGGTCCCTGCGTGGAGTGGCGTGGGTTGCTTGAGATGTTGATCTCTCACAGTGAGGAGCGTGTGTGTTACAGTGTTACTCGTTTCTTGCGCGTGTGTTTATCTGAGCGATGTTTCCGTGAGTGTGTGTGTGTGCGCTCGTCGGGTGTCTCCCCTCCCCCTACAAATGGCCCCGGTCGCCCCCTTTTATAGTTGAAGGAGAGGACAGGGGCGGTACATGCGTTTGCTACGTGGTGCGTGGTGTGAGCGGAGGCGACATGCCGAGCCTTGTAGCTCGCTACTGCGGCGGTATGGTGGATGGAGTGGTCTTGTCCTTGGTACTATGGAGCGACGCGCCGGTCACGCCTGGCTCTATGCGACGTGGGAGCTCCTGTGGTGGTAGGTGCGTTGGAAGCGTGTCGATTGCTGTATGTTGGACCGGCGCGGAGTGCCGAGGCCGGGTTGATGCGATGGCGCGGGTGTGCTGACTCCGAAGATACAGGAGCTCAGCCCTGTACGCGACGTGGGAGTTCCTACCACCTAACGCAGGGTATGGCGCGTTCTACGGGCGATGTGCCGCTGCCAGAGTGTTGACAGCGTAAAGAGTCGAGGCTCAGTTGGTGGCGAGGCCGCGCCATCATGGGGGGCTCGGCGGGCTCGAATCCCGAGGCTGCCGAGACCTTGAACCGGATTGCCGAGGCTCAGAGGGAGCAGTTGGTCCTGTACACTGATTTCGAGGCTACTAGGACCCGGACCTGACTCTCCACGCCGCGCTGTCCTCGGAGCAGGAGTTAGGTAGCATAATGCAGTACGGGCGTCAGCAGGGGGCACAGTGCCGAGCACAGTGGCCGGTAACCCTTGCCCCGTCCTATCCCGGACTGCATGGCGCTGATGTGACTCCCGTCCCGTCGGCCACTCTGCTGTACCGCGCCGGAGTGTGGCTGATGTTGCGGGAGTGGTTGGACGCATTGGTTGAGTGTGACGCTATATCAGGGTGGTCGGTTAAAGCTATGGCGGGACAGATGCCGAGCCGACCTCGAGCGAGACGGAGAATCGGTACCTCGCCGAGGCCTTTTGGGTGGGGCCTCGGGCGAGGGGTCTCGGGCGAGGCGGAGAGTTGGTAGCTCTTCCGAGGCCTAGCGGTGTGGGCCTCGGGCGAACCGGAGAATCTGTCGAGGCCTTGCGGCGTGAGCCTTGGGCGAATCGGAGAATCGGCCGAGGCCCGCGTGGTTGTCTCTTGGCTTTGGTATTTACAAGGTCTAAGCAATTTTTTCGGTTCTTGCTTAGGGTACCCCTTTCTATGGTATTCGACAATACTGCAAAATAGACAACCCCTCATCAACTGGGTTAGGTACCAAGCCTCTAAACTGACCACAACTTTTTGCTCTTAAAACGAGGATAGCCAACATGTCCACGACCAAATTGAAAAGGGTAGGTGAGAGGGGGTCCCCTGTCTCAGTCCTTTTCTGGTCTAGAAGTTATGGCCGACCACCTCATTCACTTTGATCATCACACTTCCTAGACTCATAACCTCTTCGATCCAATTGCACCAAATAGGTGAGAAATCCTTCATCCTAAGAGTCTGCTGCACAAAGGACCAATTGACTTTATTATAAGCTTTTTCGAAGTCCAATTTTAGTATGACCCCATTTTTCTTTTTTTGTGTAGTTCATGAATTGTCTCAGGCAATATCACAACTCCTTCCAGAATGTTTCTTCCCGACATAAATGTTGTTTGTGAGTGTCTCACTACTTTGTCTGCCACAACAGTTAGCATGTTAGCCAATACCTTAGTAAATATCTTGAAGCTCACATTGAGCATACAAATAGGCCTATACTATTGGATTTGTTTGACTTCCTTTTTGCTTTGGAATCAGAGTAATTGTACCAAAATTCAGATTGAATAGAGGTAAATTACCAACATGGAACTCTCTAAACATGGCCATTAAGTCATCTTTAATGAGAGACCAAAAAACTTGGTAAAACTCTGTCGGGAAGTCGTCAGGGCCTGGTGGCTTATTATGTTTCATTTGAAAAATCGCTTCTCTTACCTCTTTTTCTATAAACTCTTCTATTAACAATTTGTTTTCTTCCTCATTAATCTGAGGTATATCATTTATTTGTGATTCATCAAGAGAGAAGTTATTTCTCTGTGATGACCTAAACAAATCTTTATAATATTTTGTTATGAAAACTTTTAAGTTTTCATGTCCTTCAATTACTTCCCCTTCTCTTTCAAGCTGAAAAAAAATCCTTGTTTTCCTCCTTTTTCCGTTGGCCACCATATGAAAATATTTACAATTGTTGTCCCCTTCTAGCATATCCTTAGTCTTTGCTCTTTGGAACCACTTGATTTCTTCTTCCCAAAGAAATTGTGTGATTCTTTCGTTCACACTTTGCTTCAGGTCTAGCTCTTGCTGGCTCAATATCTAGGACTCTGCTTTTATATCCAGATCCCCTGCTAGTCGAAACAGCTCCTCCTTTTCTTTTCTAAAATTTCCGTTCACATTTCTTGCCCATCATCTCAAAATTTGCCTTAACCTCCTAATCTTATTCTGCCATTTCTTCATTGGGGTAGATCCATAATCTACACTTCTCCAAATCCTCGTGACCGTCTCAAAAAAATCTTTTTGAAGGAACCAACTAAGTTCAAATTTGAACTCAGGTTGGCTACTTCTTTGCACCCTCTCACCTGAGCAAAGCAGAAGGGGAGTGTGATCAGAGATTTCCCTATTCAATGCATCAACAGTAACTAGGGGGAATTTTTGCTCCCATTATGTGCTGGCTAGTACCCTATCTATTTTTTCGTAAGTTGGAACATTTTTTGAATTGGCCCAAGTGAATTTTCTTCCCGACATCTCGATCTCCCTTAAATTTAACCCATCTATGATGGCATTAAATAAAAAGGGCCATCGGCCATCGTAGTTATCATTATTTTTCTCACTTGGATTTCTGATTATGTTAAAGTCTCCACCAACCAGTAGAGGAAGAGAGACTTTCCTGCACGCCTGTACTAATTTAGTTAGGAATTTCTCTTTAAACTCTAGTTGAGCTTCCCCATAGACCGCTACTAAGCACCAGTGAAAGTCATCACTTCTATTTCTGAGGTGAAACTTGATAAAGAAATCTCCCTCCTCGATACTTCCAACATCGCAAACATCTAGATTCACTCCTAGTAGCATACCTCCTGACCTTCCATGTGGTTCAGTCCAGTGCCACACAAAATTCCTCCCCCCACAGTACCTATCAAGCTTAGCTTGTGTAAATTCCTTTTTACCGGTTTCCAGGAGAGCAATGAAATCTAGTCCCTGCTCCCTTGATGTGTTACTCAGAAATTTGGTTATAGCCAAGTTGCGCAGACCTCTGCTATTCCAGAAATTCCCCTCATTTCGCACTAATCTTGTTAATCCTTATCTTCATCTTTCTCGAAGCCCTCTTTCGTGACGACTTAGCACCGGGCTTCCTTTGAATGGTTTTAAGATCACTAATTAGGTGATAACTGTCATCATCGAAGATTTCTTCCATTAGATCCAGACACAAAAATTCTAGTGCTTTCCTCTCAAAACCCTCTGATTCAACTGAATCAACATCCGAAAACTCCGCCTTCTCTGTCCCCAGAACAGAACTAGACCCTCTACAAACTAAATCCCCTTCCACTAAGTTCTGGACGTTCATTTCAAAAGAAGTACAAATATTACTGCCCACCCCTAAGCCTAACATCCGCAGATTATCCACAGCCTTTGAAATGGATGAAAAACAAGAGGGGTCCGTGGATTTGTTACCTTTGTTGCACTCCAGATTCCTGGACTGCACTAAACGCTCTGCCCGCACTAGAGTGTGTTCAGCAGCCACACCAGCCAGTCGCGGACTCATCCTGGTTGGGGAGAGCACGACCTCTGGAATCATCGCAGCACCCACCAGCTTTGCATCAGCAAGACCATCCTGGGTCACCGTCATGCAGCATCCCTTTCCTTCCACCTCCACACCCACCTCTGGAACTTTCTCCAACTCTTCCATCTGAGATACAGCTACACCTCTTCCACCTCCATCGCCTGCACCTCTTCTTTCGTCCCAGCAGAGAGGATACCAGTGAAATCAGGTGTCACCTCTTCTTCTGTCCCAGCAGAGAGGACACCAGTGAAATCAGGTGTCACCGAAGCCCCCTCCCAGGACCCCTCCTTCTCCTCCATCACCTTTGTGGCTGCATCCTTCAAAACCTCATCCACAACTACCTCAATCACCTTGCTGCCCTTCCAATTAAGAAACTCCAGAAACTCATCTTCACTCAAAAAGTGTCCCTTATTAGCTGGAGCCTCCATCTTAGACTGAGAATCATTCCTTTTCCCCTCCCCACTGTCTCCCCCATCATTCCCTTTAGCATGCTTGTTAGTCCTCTCGTTTGATTGGTCATCATCAAGACCACTTTCGCTGTTCGGACCCTGCTTCTTCCCCTCTCCTTCCCCCTCATCCTCTCCACCATCCCACTCAATGTCAGCCTCCTCTCCATTCTCATCAAAACCTCTCTTCTCAACTTCGAACTCGAAGTCAAAATAGTGGTCACCAATAACTACATCCAACTTCCTTGGAATCAGCTTAGGATCAAGTACAGCGACCAAGATTTGACCAACTCGTTTTTCCGTGTGGTCTCCATGTCCATTGTTTGAGTCGAACCCAACAGGGACCCCACTGCCCACAAAATGAGAAACTCACACAGCGGCTGTCTGATACACCTCACCCTCACCCAGACCTTAGGCAACAAAAAACCTTCTTGCTTTTCTTGCCATTCCTCGAACTGCAACCGAGTACCAGCTGGCACTCCCTCTCCCTTCGCATCAGCCCCTCCATAAGCAATTGAACGTTGTAGCTCGGTCTTGGAAGGGAACTGGGTAAGAAATTTACCTTCTCCAAGATCCTTTAGCTCCCAATTCCATTTAACCGGCACAACCCTCTTTAGATGCATGATCAGTTGGTCGCCTAACAGAGTACCCCCAACTACTGACACTCGAGCCATCTTGGAATCCTTCTTCACCCTCGGCAATGGCAGATGAGGGACATGATAGAATCCCAAACCCATCACAGCGTAACCCGCAGCATGAGCCACAGGCCTCGGCGCCTTGAGGAGAGGACATCTGTGATTCATGTGATCATGCGAGTCACAAATCACACAGTACACCTCCCTGCAGCCTGATGTCCCTTCTTTGAACACTTGGAGCATCTTCCACCCATCTTGACAGCCTCACCACTCTCCTTGCCCCCGCCAAACTCTGCTGACAGGCCGAGATCGTTGTCAGACCCCATCCCATTATCCTCTCCGAACCCTGCACCAACTGCTTCAGCGTATGAGTTCATTCATAGATGCGAGCGTGTGTGCGTGTAGGCCTTCATAAACGAAAGTTAGCCAAGGCTCATTTGGTCCTTCTAAGTTTCACAAAAGATAAAATAAGCAACTTCTAAACAAGTTCATTTGGTTAATAGCATTAGCCTGGTAAACTATATTTGGACACTTGTTTTGGGCTAACAAGTTGCCTCTCTTCTTTTTTCGAGGAAGAAGAAGCTAAGATAGAGGAAGAAGTTGTGCTTCCCTTTGCAGAATAGAAGAAATGCAACTGTATAATATCTGGACATCGTCACTAGTTGATGCTAGTGCTACGGTCTAATTAAGGAGCATTACATTGTCCACACATGCGTCCGTCGGTGGGATTAGCAAGAAAGATTGGATGCCACTATGCAATTAGAATCTGTCTAAAACGGCAATTAGCACCTGATCTGATTACAGAAGTAATTTTTTTATTATGCAAGAAAGAATGGATGCCACCGTGCAATTAGAATCTGTCTAAAACGGCAATTAGCACCTGATCTGATTACAGAAGTAATTTTTTTATTATGCATGATTACAGAAGTACTTGGCAACCATGGAAATGCCATGCGCCCATGCCCTATATATCATCATCTGTGGAGATGGTCAGATGGAGTAGAGAGAACAGAGAAGAGAGGGAAAGAGAGTTGTGAATGAATGATTGTCGGTCGTACTAAACAACACTGCATATGGTTTTGGTGAGGTGTTGTTGAGGAGGGAGGCATGCATGGCAGTCAGAGATGACATTACTCCTTTTTTGCTTGTCCTTGCATTGTAGCCTTGTAGGTAGTCGGTCCCTCCTTGCCTTTTGTCCATCTTTTGACTTCAGAGCACCGCCACCAGTGCACTGTGTTCAGTGTTCACTGTGGCTATGGGTCGTGGATGCTGCCATTCCTTCCAACCGAGCTAGCTGTCGATCGAGGGATGAATAATCCAGCATCTCATTATCTCATATCATCCCAGCTCCTCGTACCGGCCAATTAAGTGGAGACTTCTTTTTTACTCCTACAAGATAATCAGTACGTGAAAAAAGTCAACTCGTGCAGGCATGACATGCATGCATGCTAGTACTATATAACCCATGAAAAATCAACCAGTCGTGGTAAAATGTCAATTCATTCCCATGCCAATGGACGCCTCCTGTAAACCTCAAACATTCCACATCACATCGCATTCACATATAAACAGAGCCAAATTAAAGAGCACAGTACCCCATATGGCCCACACATACCATACCAATTCAACAAGTTCAGTGACACAAAGTGTTCAACTAATATGTGCCTTGGCAGCCACTAATGATGCATATACATACATAATCTCACTCTTAATTAAATGTACCGAATGAATCTTTATTTCAGACTTTCAGTACATGCCTCTCTATCCATCCTATCCAGGACAAAAAAAAAAAGGTACCTGCAAGGCCAACGACAGCATCATGTGATTGCTTGTAACGGTCGTACTCGTCCTGAAGCCTCTTTTTGGACGGACTTGTGCATGAATTTAAGCAAGTCCGTCTGATCCCGGACTCTACTCTTAATTAAAATAGCTGGAATACTAAATAGGTGATCAACCCGAATCCTCCTTCCATTCTATCTCAAATTTGGATCGAATTGACTGTAGTATGTGTTATTTCATACTCCTACTGGTTAACTTTCGCAGGCAGCCTAGGCCACTAGCTGAGTTAGTTTTATCAGAGGAGATGATTAGCAACACTGTGTCCTCATTCCGTGTTAAAATTAACAACATGCTGATGATAACACATGACTTTACTCTTGGCAAGGACTTCCGGCTATTTTTCCAGGTTAGCTCTACTTCTTTTTGTTGTCATTTGTTATTCCTGTCGTTGCCGAGACAGAAAATTGTCTTCACAGGTTGTGCCTGTCCTTTGGCTGCTATCTGTTATCAGCAATTTATGTTCGTCTATCACTCTTACTTACATAGGTATGTCCTGCACAGATCATACTTTACACTTTGCGCCTTACATTTAGGAATAGACAGTACCAAAGGGCAAGCAGAATCTTATACGTATCTGCTTTGTCTTCAGTTCATTTTTGTAACACCTCAGGTCTGGCACACGGCCCAAGCCCACTCTGCCGAGGGGTGGGCTCCACCTCCGTAGCAACCCGCTTGCGTTTTCGTCCTCGCTTTACGTAAAACAGCTAACCGAAGGTTACTACGCGTCCTTGGCCAGGCTATTTAAGCTGGTTCGGCGAACTCAGAAATCACGGTACAGTACTAAACGTCTGGTTGCATGGCGCTACAGTACTTGAATTTAACATATCCTAATTCAGCGCTATAGCTACAATGCCCGGCCCAACCGCAATTCGGTCCATGAGCTGGGTCTCATATCCACACACCCTCAATGGGATCGACGTCCTCGTTGAGCTATCGAACCAGCTTATCCATACGGGACAAATGATCAGGATCGACTCTCTTGGCCACGTTCATATTTCCAGTTCTCCAGCCTAGGTGTCATGCCCTATCTCTGGAGTCATGCACAGCCTATCCAGGCTTCCAGAACATACGCACCGTGAAACTGCGAGAATTGGCACTGATACCATTTGCAACACCCCAGGCCCGGCACACGGCCTAGGCCCACTCTGCCGAGGGGTGGGCCCCACCTCCGTAGCAACCCGCTTGCGCTTTCGTCCTCGCTTCGCGCAAAACGGTTAACCGAAGGTTACTACGCGTCCTTGTCTGGCTATTTAAGTTGGTTCGGCGGACTCAGAATTCAACGCTATGGCTACAGTAGCCCGGCCCAACTGCAATTCGGCCGATGAGGTGGGTCTCACAATTTTGTCTGAATTTCATTGCTGATTTTGTTACAACACGTGCATAACAGGAACCATGCATTGCTTTGGTTACAATACCTGCATTATTCAACAAATACGAGGGGTATGTCGAGGTACACTGGGAGGTCCTCCGGAACATATTGAGGCATTACAAGATAGTTGATGAGAATGTGATCAGTAGTAACGAACAAGCTTTATCAGAGATTAAGAGGACTGATACTCGAAAACGTGAGCTCGCCAAAATAGTGAGTAAATTGGCATCACTGGGAAGAACACACCATCTATAATTCAGAGGTTGAGTGTGCCACAAGGGACTAACCATATAATGGGAAAGAGATGCATTCTAAGACCAACCATAATGGGAAAGAGATGCATTCCAGGCAAAAACAGCTATTGAAATCTCTGAACTGATATCATAGGCCAATTTGATGCATGCTCCCATCTCTGATTTAGTACAGAAACTTGTACCTGTCTGCCGACAACCGAAGCGCTCAGTAGCACATGGTTACTCTGACTGATGCACTGATAGGCCAACAACCTAATCATAATAAGAGACAAAAGCATACGCGACATGGACAAGAGTACCTGCTCGTTTTTTTACTTCTGCTATATATTAGACTCCTGTTTCATAATTGTCTCTCCTGTTCTTTTTTTTTCTTTTAAGAAACAGGAGGGGTTGTTGTCCACTTGTCCTACTGATCTTTTTTTTTTTTAAAACAACAGTTATACACACAGTAGAAACTCACGAAACAAAAAAGGTAAGAAAGAAAAGGAAATCTAGGATTACAAATTAGCATGTAGCCATTGCACAAACAAAAGGAGATGACACTTTTTTTTGGCCCTATGAAACACCAGAGGCATTTGTCTCCTGTTCCTCCCCTTCCCATTTACTATTATATAGGAGTATATATTACTCCCTCTAGTCACAAATATATAACGAAATAAATGACCTTAATGTGTATTGACACGATCTTCAAAACACAACTTTGACTAGTAATTTTTATTACAAAAGATTTATAGAGCGTACATTTCTATAAAACCTTCGACACAAATCTACTTTTATCATTTTCAAATGTGTAAACTTCACGTAGGGAAATTAACACAAAAACAAAACCCCTCCTTTTTTGGATGAGGGGTATATAGAAAAGTAGCATGCAGCCAAAACTTGGAATGACTAACTTAATATAACTAAAAACGTCATGACTTGTACTCTTAAACTAAATTTTCGTGAAAAAGAAAGGGCCAAAGTTCGAATGAGTAGATTGCCAAACATTATTTTTCTAATACAGCTCAGCTGAAGATAATTTGCCGATATGATTTATTAATAATAAGTCAGTGAAAGCTGTTATGACTAACAAGTAAAGGACATGATTAAGGGACTGATCAGAGAGAGCTGCTTAATTATTTATATAATCAGATATGATGTCCCTTTTTCCCCTGGAAGCGATATATATGTGTGTGTTGTTCCTTTTTATTACCAACACATATATATCATCTTATGTGGTGGTCACATTTTGTTTTTCACTCAGTTTCTCAGGGATATGTTTGTAATTAATCTGTAAAGCAAGCACTGGTTAAAAATATAATGGGGACCCATTGGAAAATATATTTTTAATACTTTATATATGTGGTCCAAAAAACTGTAGATTCATGGTAGATAGTTGTCCCATTTCACCATTTTATCTGGTCAAACCTTACACTTTGAAATTAAAGAGCTCCCTTGGCACCAAAGGCAAGTGTTAATCTAACAATACCATGTGTCGTTAAAAAAAACGCCATGTGGGATGGCTTTGTTGATCCACCATATGTCATGCTAGTTGGATATGCATATATGTGGTACCTTGGCATGCTAGCTGGTTCTATGTACATGATGGTGCATCCAAGCATGGATCGTCAAAGAATGCTTTGTTGACAATTTCAGTTTATCCATATGCTTTTAGCTAGGGTCCAGAGGTGCGCGTTTCTTGGCTTCTAGAAAATTAACAACACTTTACTAGCCCCAGTCTGAAGCATGCAATTAACATCAGAACACTACAAGCATGCTATGCGACATCATGATTGTACAAGAAAGGTATAAAAGGAACTATCACACAGAGAAGTTGAGAAATGAGGCATTGAGTGAATGACGATGTAGCACAACAATGTGCAAACCCTTGTTTACAAAGGAAAACAAGGGCATACATATATAATCGCTTAGGGAAGAAGAGGTCACTACTAATAACCAAAAGGATCAGAATGAAAATGAAAACTTGTAAAGTTGTAAACAGCTCTTTCACTACATTGTTATACATTCCAAATGTCCTTTTGGAAACAAAATCCTTATTGGTACTTTGTCAATTGATTGGGTGTGTCGTATGTTGATGTTGCTATATATGGATGAAATTAGATCACACATAATTAAAATTAAAACCCCATCATCAACGCCATATTATTAATCCAAATCACAACCTAGCTATATATCTATCTACTCCAATACGATCACCATGTTCGCTCGTTGGTTTCAGCCAGGCTTATTCAACCAGCTAACAATATTTTCCTCTAAAAAAACCAGCACCAGCAAGCCCAAACCAGCACCAGCACCGACCAGCGAACACGGTGGATAATAGAACTCCAACGAACCTAAATTCTCAAGAACCAAGAAATAAATATAGAGTATACGAAAATGCAATCTCAAAGCACGCAACTACATGGGCCATGTCTGCCTACGGCCTTTCCACCTGCTCCCTGCAGTCAACAAATCAGCATTGACCACGGAATCTGGACAACCACTCGACTTTTGAGATGGCGTCAATCATATATGAACCTATCTACTTTCGAGTAAGTGGTTAGAGTTTTGCTTGATTTGGCTAGCACTTGCATGACCTTACTCCATGTTTCCAATGCGAAATTAATGACTTAGCAAGCGGATATGCTTTGATATTTTACGGATGGAATGTGATGGTCATCATTTTTCTTGTTAGGCTATATATATAATATCTAGTGATGGAGAGCGTGGAACAAATTAGGAACTTGAGGACGTTTTGTTGGCGCAATTTATTAGGGTACGATTGACAGCGAAAATACGTTTTAGATTCTCAATAGAATCACTGCCGAACGTCACAAAGAGAAAAGTTTCGAGAAGAATCACTTGAAACCAGTTCTCGTTTTTTTATAGTCCAGAGAAACACCCAAACCCTGGTTTCTCATTCTAGTTTTAAGAATCCAGCAAGCTATCTAAATGATCCATGAAGTGATTCTAATTCAGCAGAGAAATGTTTTTAGGAGAATTTGGATCCCCTAGGGACACACCCTTAATAAAAGAGTTGTTGCCTATTTCTATTGTATGCCTAAGGCTTCCACATAATTAATATTGAACAGGCTCAATAAGGAACAATCCCAAAGCGTAGGCCAAAGTACAATGACTATTTTGCCCTTAACGGTAAGACAATGAAACATTTGACTGTTCTATCTCCAGAGGCCACCTAGCTTCACCCTAATTTTTTTATAATTTAACCTTTTTTTAAAGAAAATTTACGTTTGGCCTTCTAGGAGAAGTAAACTTATCTTTGGACTCTGGGGTCGACGCTAGAACTCATGGCATTGAG
Organism: Miscanthus lutarioriparius; assembly: GCA_904845875.1. NCBI lineage: Eukaryota > Viridiplantae > Streptophyta > Magnoliopsida > Poales > Poaceae > Miscanthus > Miscanthus lutarioriparius. The sequence goes on from CAJGYO010000014.1 coordinate 89,477,666, forward strand.
ATAACACGTCTTGGCGTTACAGATCTTAATGCCAAGATGTCTGGCTGAGATCCTATGTGATATTAACATGGCCGGTACCTCGGCGTCAGGATACGCGTCGAGTTTGGCCGCAGATGCTGCGTGCCGGCCAGTGGCCTGCGCTGCCCTCTTGGGCTTTGTCTCGGGAATCGCGGAAGAGAGAGGGAGACAAGGAAAAGGACACAGAAGAGGCAGCGACGCCGGCCACCCAAAACAGACGGTAACAGTAGTGGGGAGAGATTGACAGAATACTAGGCCCGTGTTTAGTTCCAAAAGAATTTTCTAAAAAGTGTTACGATAGTCATCATATCGAATCTTGCGATACGTGTATAGACCCGTGTTTAGTTCCAAAAGAACTTTCTAAAAAATGCTACGGTAGTCATCACATCGAATTTTGCGATACGTGCATGGAGTGTTTAGTTCTAAAAGAACTTTCTAAAAAGTGCTACAGTAGTCATCACATCGAATCTTACGATACGTGCATGAAGTATTAAATATAGATGAAAAAAAAATTAATTGTATAGTTTGGTTTGAAATCGCGAGAGAAACTCTACCACACTTTGTTGGTCAGTGACTCAGGATCATGCTTACGCCACATGATCATGTTGATGCAAAGCTCATCAGCCGGCGCGATCCATGCATATACACTGACTGATTACTCGTCGCACTTCCTTTGACAGCGACTGACGGCCATATAATATGATCCAATCCCCAATCCGCCCATAAAAAAAAACATCGACCTCAAGTGATTGACCAGAGTGGACTAGTAGAGCCCGTTAGTTACACGCATGCTAACAAACTCACTCGCCAGCCAACTAACGTCACTGGCCTTTTCATTTTTCCGTCCGATTCATCCCATTACACGAACAGCGAGCTGGTGCATGCATTGCATGCGTCGTCCTAATCTGGTGGTCGATGCACTGGGATCGTACATGCATGACGCGATAGCTCCAACAAGAGCCTAGCCATGCATAGGCGCGTGGGCAAGGCCTTGGGGTGTTTAGTCGGTGAGATGAAAAATTTTGTGTCACATTGGATATGTTGGAAAGATGTTGGGAGGGGTTTTTGATACTAATAAAAAAACAAATTACAGAACTCATTAGGAAACTGCGAGACGAATCTAATGATACTAATTAATCGGTCATTAGCACATGTGGGTTACTGTAGCACTTAAGGCTTTTCATGGACTAATTAGGCTTAAAAGATTCGTCTCGCGATTTCCAACCAAACTGTGCAATTAGTTTTTTTTTCATCTACATTTAATGCTCCATGCATGTGCCGTAAGATTTGATGTGACATTTTGGGGTAAAAATTTTTGGAAACTAAACAGGGCCCTTGTTTAGTTGCTCCCAACTCCCAACTTTGGCACTATGTAAAAAGAAGATTCTCCGTCACATCAAACTTATGGTACATGCATGGAGTACTAAATGTAGACGAAATCAAAAACTAATTGCACAGTTAGGTTGTACTTTGCGAGACGAACGTTTTGAGCATAATTAATCAACGATTGGATAATTATTACCAAATACAAACGAAATATTACAGTGCGCTACGATGGCGCACAGTGAATCCGGCGGCGACGAATTCGGTCAACTAAACAAGGCCCAAGCCTACCTATGTACCAGTAGAGTAATAGCGTGACGCCAAGTGAGACTCTGTTCAGCGTTTGAGAGAGAGACCTCTTTCCTCCAAGAGTCAAGGCTACGAAAGGGCCATGCCGACAACGCCGGCCCAAGGTCAGTGCTACGAAAGCACTGACCTTGTACGTGCGACTGTGCACAAGTCAGTGCTAGAGTGCCGTTGTACGTGCGAGAGTCGTTGCTGTTAGTTGATCTCCACCAATAGGCCCACGGCCTATTGGACCCTTATCTCTGCTCCCTGATCGGGGGAGCCCAACCCTAATACGGTTGATGGGCCCCTGTCGCACAGCACATATAAAAGGTAAGGTGGGGATCAGGACTCGCGGAACGAGGTTCGACTGGAGCCGCCACACCCACCTACAGAAAACCCTAATCCGATCCTAAAGAGATGCTGCCAGTGACAGGATGAGCCCGCCACCACCACCGCCGTCGCCTATACAGGGACACCGCCAGCGCCACTGGACTGGGTCTCCACAGCGCCACTGGATCGCCACCATCACGGACTCCACCGAGCCGGAGCTACCGTGGCACCGGCATCTACCCGCTGTTGTACATCTACGGAGAAGACAAGGATGAGGTCTTCCCCGGATCTACGGGTTACACACACAGAGGTATTAATCATCGATCCTAACAATGGTACCAGAGCTAGGTTGCCTCTGTGTAACCCTAACCCTAATCGGGTAAAAGAAAAGGGAAAGGGACCGGGGGTGGCGGACGTCACTAGAACCCCGGTCAGCCACCACCACCGCGTGGGGGAAAGAAGCCGCACCGTTCGACGATGGCGCGCAGCAACAGAAGCAAGAACAGAAAAGATCCATGTTCGGATTAGAGAAGAGAAAGGGAAAAAGGATCTCAAGAACCCTAACCCTAACCCGCGCAGAAAGCTCGGGGAAGAAGAAGAGAAGAGAACCGAACACTTCTTTTCGAATCTGAACAGAAGAAGAGTGGGTTCAGATTTGACCGAACCCTAAGCCCCAACCCTAACTCGAATAAAGAAGGGGAAGGAAACCGATTCGGATGAACTCCGAAAAGAGAAAAAGAAATCAAAAGAAAACGAACGCTAACCCTAGATCCCCTTTTCGGGTGAACAAGCGAAAAGAAAAGAAAGAAAATCCAACTCAAATCCGAAGGGGAAGATCCAAACCCTAACCAGTTCGGAAAAGAGGAACAAAATCCAAATCGAAAAGAAAAAAAGGGGGAAGAAGGGAAGGGCTGCCGTCTCGCCGGCGCATGAAGATGAACGGTGAAACCCTAACCCTAACTTCATACCCCAAATCGGATGAAATCCGAACACAAGAACCAAAGAAACCGAAAGGGGGAAGGGGGTGGCTTACCTCGCCGCCGTGCAGCGTTGCTATCATGCCGGCGCGCGGGGAAAAGAAAGGGCCAGCTAGGGGGCCTTTGGTCCCGGATCCGCCACAGGCGCGCAAGCCAGGCCGCTCGGCAATGGCGCGCACCACCATTGGGAACGCGCAGACGCGGGCGAGGGGGCGGCGACAGCGCCGTGGGTTTCGCTGCTCCACCGCCGCTCACTCTCCACTTTGCGCTTTCATTCGCGGTGTGAGGAGAGAAGAGAGAGAGCGGCAAAGAAGAGAGAGAAGTAGACGGAGAGAAATGGACTAGGGTTTGAGGGAAGGCGCATGGCGGGAGTTTTGTTCTCCATATCCGTCTGTATGACCGTCCGATCAGACGGACGGCGTAGATTCACTGGCCGGATTCACGGGCAACTTTCAGCCCGAGCGGATGCGCTGCGCCAGTGAATTCAGCCCAGCCTGAGTTACTGCCTAGGGGCGGGAGAGAAGCTTGAAGCGCCCACGCGGGCATGGGCCATGGGCCGCCTTGTCGTTTTGGGCCGAAAGAGCAGTGAAACATTTGAGTCATATTTTTTCGTTTTTTCATTTTCCAGTAAAGGTTTTATTTCCTGGAAAATGGATAAAAGGCTTAAAGAAAATATGAAAAAGGTATTTTAAACTGGAGAAAAGAAAAGTTTTTCCAGTAAATGTTTATTTCTTGGAAATTGATTAATTGATTAAAGGAAATAGAAAATACAATTTTCCCTGTGGGTAAAATTCAAGAAAAGGAGAAGTTTTTCCACAGCTAGAGAAATTGTTTATTCTCCAATTAATTTGTACCAATATGGTATTTAATTGGAGAAAAAGAGATTTTTTTCGCTGCTAAAGAAAATGTTGATTCTCCAGTTATTTTGAACCAATGTTGTATTTAATTAGAGAAAAAGAGATTTGACATGATTATGATGTTGTTATTTTCTGACCAACGTTGTTAATAACAATATCGTAATTTTAATGATTTATGCATTAATTCTATTTCTGCCCAACGGTGATATAGAATTAGTGTATAAGAACAGATGTTAATTTTAATGATCTATGCATTAATTCTACTTTTACCCAACGGTGATGTAGCATTAGTGTGTAAGAACAGTTGTGAAAGTTAAAGATTTATGCATTAATTCTATTTCTGCCCAACGGTGATGTAGAATTAGTGTATAAGAATAGTTGTATGTTTTGATTTTGACCAACGTTGGAATCAAGACATGCAAATGGTGTTAATTTTATGTTAAGAAAAGATTTGACCTGGTTTTCATCTTGTTTAAGGTGAACTGGGTAGTCACCTCACCGTGTCCCACTGATTCTATGGCACCGGTGAGGGAGACAAAAGAGAATGATGCCGCTTAGGCAACTAAAGAGAGGGATTTTGAATCTCAAAAGATATCCTATGACTCCTTGGGCATAGGAAATGAATCACTACCAACAAGAAAAAGTTTGGCTATGATAAAGAACATGATTGAGCTTGCAATTATGGGCTTCAATCTCAGAGTGTGATACGGTCACTGAGTACCTCGATAGAATAAAGAGTCAGCTCACTGGCTCTTCAAAGACATATGCTACATAGCTGATAAAGCAGCTGGTGATAGAGTGTTACTCTGATAAAAGAATGGCATAAGAGAGCTCACGATGCGTCGTCGAAATTATGGCACTATCATTTAGGCCATATTTCGAGGGGGAGAATAGAAAGATAAGTTAAGAATGATATTCTTCCTCCATTAGAGCTCTCAGAATGCATAAAAGGAAAGTATGTAAAGAAAGATGGCAAATGAAGCGTAGGAATTTTACAGATTATTCATACAGACATCTATGGTCAGCTTTCCTGTAAAGAGTGTGGATGGTTATGATTCGTTCATGACATTCACAGATGATTACTCCCATTATGGCTATATTTATCCAATCAAAGAAAGAAAAGATGTATTGGATAAATTTAAGATATTAAAGAGTAAGATAGTCAGGTCTGACCGTGGGGGAGTACTACGGTCGGCATACCCTAAAAGAATGGCATAGTAGCCCAGTATCCTACACCGGGTGAACCTCAGCAGAATAGAGTAGTTAAAAGAATCAATCGCACCCTGATGGATATGGTGGGCAGTATGATAAGTTACTCCACCTTACAGTTGAGCATGTGGATGGAGGCGTTAAAAACCGCCATTCATATTCTCAATAGAGTATCAAGAAAGTCGGTGCCCAAAACACCGTATGAGTTGTGGACAGAAAGAGTATCCTCACTAAACCACTTTGCGTGTGTGTCGGGGAGCCCTGCTGAGGCTAAAGTATTTAACCCAAACATTAGGAAGTTAGATTCCAAAAAATAGTAAGTTGCCATTTTATTGGCTACAAAGAAAAGTCAAAAGGTTTTTGTTTCTACTGCCCAGAGAGACATACAAAGTTTGTGAAAACGGGACACACTGTCTTCCTAGAGGATGAATTGATGAGGGGGAGCATGGTAGCTCGAGAAATTGACCTTGAAGTGAAGCGGATGTATTTGCCCACTCCAATAATTCATGAGCCAATTTTCTCACTACCTGCTGTCGCTGCACCGACAGTGCTAGGTACTGTGGTGCCAGCACCTTTTCTCCAGTCTCATGTAATGTTTCCTTTAGAATCATAATGGCATTAGTGGCACATTACGATTGAGAATTACATCAAATGGATGTAAAGACGACATTTCTCAACGAAGACTTGGGGGAAATGTTTACATGGCACAACCGAAAGGTTTTGTCATGGAAGGAAAAGAACGAATGTGATGCCGTCTAAAGAAATCCATTTATGGATTAAAACAAGCTTCAAGACAGTGGTACTTGAAGTTTGATTAGACAATAAAGAATTTTGGGTTTTAAAGAGAATGTAGAGGATAATTATGTCTATACAAAGTAAAGAGAATGTAGATGACAATTGTGTCAATACAAAGTTTAAGAATGGGAAGTTTATCTTCCTAGTCCTATATGTAGATGATATCTTACTTGCTAGTAGTGATGTCAGTCTACCACTGGAGACAAAGAAATTTGATATGAAAGATCTTGGCGAAGCCTCGTTCGTTCTAGGGATCGAGATTCACCAAGATAGAAGAAAAAGGGTATAAGGACTGTCACAAAAGGCATACATGGAAAAGATCTTAAAGAAATTCAGTATGCACAAATGTAGTCCCTCACCTGCTCCTATAGTCAAGGGCGACAGATATGGGGATTTTCAATGCCCTAGGAACCAATATGAGCTCAATCGATAAAGTAAAAGTGGTTCCATATGCTTCAGCTGTCGGAAGCTTGCAACATGCTCAAGTATGTACACGCCCTGACTTGGCATTTGTTACCGGATTTTACTTGGTAGATTCCAGAGGAATTCTGGGATAGAACACTGAAATTGATAAAGAAAGTCTTGCGTTATTTGAAAGGAATGAAGGCCTCATGATGACATATAGAAGATCTGATTCACTCCACATGGTGGGATATTCAGATTCTGATTATGCGAGAGTGAATGCATATCCAGACGTGGATTTTCTATCATCTCGCAAAGGGGAGCTATTTCATGGAAAAGCTCAAAGCAAACTGTCACTACATCGTCCATAATGTATGACAGTTTGTAACGTGTTATGAGGCAACGGGCAGGTGAATTGACTAAAGAAGTTCATACCCAGTTTGAAGGTGGTTGACGACATCTATAGACCACTAAAGTTATACTGCGATTATAATCTAGCAGTACAGGATGCTCACAATATAAGTCAAGTGGTGCTGCCAAACACATTGACATAGAGTATTATGGGCCAGTTCGCTGGTCTAGTTTTCAGACCAGCCGGCTGGTTCCTCCTCACAGGGTACTATTTATCAACCAGCCGCTACAGTATTTCTCTCTCACACAACCAGCCGCTATAGTGTTTTGGCTTCTTTTTTCAGACAAGCGAACGGGGCCTATGTTGTGAAAGATAAAGTCCGGGATCAAGTCATAAGTCTTGAGCATATAAGTACAGAAAGGATGCTCGCGGATCCGCTTACAAAAGGCTTACAACCTAACATGTTCAGAGAACATGGTGTTCAAAGAACATGTAACTAGCATGGGTTTAAGGGAAAGCCTAAAATTCCTGGACAAAAGAAGGCCCAAAGATAAGTATCTATTTCAGAACAGAGTAGTGAGTTGTAACTGTTAAGTCTATCGGCAATGGACCGTGACGATGAAACATACTCTATGAGCTAATCTGTAACGGAATGAACAAAAGTAAATGATATGAAAGTGAAAGATGGAATGAGATCAAGGGGAGAATGTTAGTTGATCTCCACCAATAGGCCCAACGGTCTATTGGACCCTTGTCTCTGCTCCCTGATCGGGGGAGCCCAACCCTAATACGGTTGGTGGGCCCCTGTCGCACAGCACATATAAAAGGTAAGGTGGGGATTAGGACTCGCGGAACGAGGTTCGACTGGAGCCGCCACACCCACCTACAGAAAACCCTAATCCGATCATAAAGAGATGCTGCCAGCGACGGGATGAGCCCGCCACCACCGCCGCCGTCGCCTATACAGGGACACCGCCGGCGCCACTAGACTGGGTCTCCACAGCGCCACTGGATCGCCACCATCACGGACTCCACCGAGCCAGAGCTACCGCAGCACCGCGTCTACCCGCTGTTGTACATCTACAGAGAAGACAAGGATGAGGTCTTCCCCGGATCTACGGGTTACACACACAGAGGTACTAATCATTGATCCTAACAGTTGCAAGCAAAGCAGTGCGGCAGCTCAGCTGCGACCGAAAAATCTGGCGCGGCCTTTGTCCGGCGCGGATGACCGACTCCTGGCTAATAGTACAGCCGGCTTCCTGAGTGTAGAGTTCTCGGTCCAGAGCTCTTCAGCGTTAATACATGGTTCACTCGGGTCTCTCGTAAAGGTTTTTTTAGTTTTGTGCCTAAGTCAGCTCACTTCTCCTCTCTCTCCCCTTTCTTTTCTCAGCTTACATCCTGATATTCAGCCTATTCGGTTGGTCGTATTTGGCTTATAAGTCATGACTTATCAGTCAACGAACAGTATTTTTCTCTCACATCAAACCAGCCAACAGTACTTTTAACAATGGCTTTTAAGCCAAACCAACCCAAACGAACGGGGCGAAAGAAAATGACTCAGTCTGATAAGGATGAGGATGAATTGAAGACAGCATAGCAGTATATGTCATCTCAAGCACTGATTAAATGCTAAGAATAATGTCAGAGTGGGAAAGCATTCCATTAATCAGTGCTTGAAGCACATTGTCCACGTACAAATCGTCGGTGGGATTAAAAAAGATTCGATGCTGCATAATGTCTCTGAGTCCCACAGTTTGATTTGTCATTAGGACTAAGCAACATGGTTGGTGCGGTACTGCGGTGGTTGAGGCTGGCACAGCATGCTACATTTCTTGCTCGTCCTAGGTGTCTGCATGTAGGTAGGGTAGGGTAGGCCCCTGGTGGTTGACTCGAGTTTCAGCCCGTGTTCAGTTGCAAAAAAAAAAGTTCTCAAAAAATGCTACAGTATCATCACATCGAATCTTGCGATACATGCATGGAGTATTAAATATAGATGAAAAAAACTAATTACACAGTTTAGTGGGAAATTACGAGACGAACGTTTTGAGCCTAATTAGTTTATGATTGAACACTAATTATCAAATAAAAACGAAAGTGCTACAGTAATCAAATTCTAACTTTCCCCTCAACGGCTCAGACTCAGTGTTCACTGTGGCTGTGGGTCGTGGATGCTGCCATTCCTTCCAGCCGAGCTAGCTGTCGATCGAGGGACGAATAATCCAGCATCTCATTATCTCATATCACCCCAGCTCCTCGTACCGGCCAATTAAGTGAAGACTTCTTTTTTACTCCTACAAGATATACAGAATCAGAATCAGTACATGAAAAAAGTCAACTCGTGCAGGCATGACATGCATGCATGCTAGTACTATATAACCCATGAAAAATCAACCAGTCGTGGTAAAATGTCAATTTCATTCCCATGCCAATGGATGCCTCCTGTAAACCTCAAACGTTCCACATCACATCGCATTCACATATAAAGAGAGCCAAATTAAAGAGCACAGTACCCCATATGGCCCACACATACTATACCAACAAGTTCAGTGACACAAAGTGTTCAACTAATATGTGCCTTGGCAGCCACTAATGATGCATATACATACATAATCTCACTCTTAATTAAATGTACCGAATGAATCTTTATTTCAGACTTTCAGTACATGCCTCTCTATCCATCCTATCCAGGACAAAAAAAAAAGGTACCTGCAAGGCCAACGACAGCATCATGTGATTGCTTGTAACGGTCGTACTCGTCCTGAAGCCTCTTCTTGGACGGACTTGTGCATGAATTTAAGCAAGTCCGTCTGATCCCGGACTCTACTCTTAATTAAAATAGCTGGAATACTAAATAGGTGATCAACCCGAATCCTCCTTCCATTCTATCTCAAATTTGGATCGAATTGACTGTAGTATGTGTTATTTCATACTCCTACTGGTTAACTATTTGCAGTCAGCCTAGGCAACTAGCTGAGTTAGTTTTATAAGAGGAGATGATTAGCAACACTGCGTCCTCATTCCGTGTTAAAATTAACAACATGCTGATGATAACACATGACTTTACTCATGGCAAGGACTTCCGGCTATTTTTCCAGGTTAGCTGTACTTCTTTTTGTTGTCATTTGTTATTCCTGTCGTTGCCGAGACAGAAAATTATCTTCACAGGTTGTGCTTGTCCTTTGGCTGCTATCTGTTATCAGCAATTTATGTTCGTCTATCACTCTTACTTACATAGGCATGTCCTGCACAGATCATACTTTACACTTTGCGCCTTACAGCCTGGCTATTTAAGTTGGTTCGGCGAATTCAGAATTCACGGCGAATTCAGAATTCACGGTACAGTAGTAAACGTCTGGCTGCACAGTGTTTTCCGTAGTTGCAGTAACTCGGTGCTAAAGTACCGAATTCAACCTAGCCCAATTCAACGCTATAGCTACAATGCCCGGCCCAACCGCAATTCGGTCCATGAGCTGGGTCTCACATCCACCCACCCTCAATGGGTTCGACATCCTTGTCGAGCTATCGAACCAGCTTACCCATACGGGACAAATGCTCAGGATCGACTCTCTTGGCCACGTTCATATTTTCAGTTCCTCGGCCTATGTGTCATGCCCTCTCTCGGTCATGCCCTCTCTCGGGAACCATGCACAGCCTATCCAGGCTTCCAGACCATACGCATCGTGAAACCGCGAGAGTTGGCTCTGATACCATTTGTAACACCCCAGGCCCGGCACACGGCCCACTCTACCGAGGGGTGGGCCCCACCTCCGTAGCAACCCGCTTGCGCTTCGTCCTCGCTTCGCGTAAAATGGTTAACTGAAGGTTACTATGTGTCATTGGTCTGGCTATTTAAGCTGGTTCGGCGAACTCAGAATTCACGGTATGGTACTAAACGTTTGGTATGCTACAGCAACCCGAATTCATCCCAGCCCAATTCATCGTTATGGCTGCAGTAGCCTGGCCCAACCGTAATTCGACCCATGAGCTTGGTCTCACAATTTTGTCTGAATTTCATTGCTGATTTTGTTACAACACGTGCATAACAGGAACCATGCATTGCTTTGGTTACAATACCTGCATTATTCAACAAATACGAGGGGTATGTCGAGGTTCGCTGGGAGGTCCTCCGGAACATATTGAGGCATTACAAGATAGTTGATGAGAATGTGATCAGTAGTAACGAACAAGCTTTATCAGAGATTAAGAGGACTGATACTCGAAAATGTGAGCTCACCAAAATAGTGAGTAAATTGGCATCACTGGGAAGAACACACCATCTATAATTCAGAGGTTGAGTGTGTCACAAGGGACTAACCATATAATGCGGAAGAGATGCATTCTAAGACCAACCATAATGGGAAAGAGATGTGTTGGATACCAGAAAATGGGGTACCCCAAGCAAAGATCGAAAAACTGCTTAGACCCTAAAAACAGAACCAACGGAATAAACAAACGAGGTCTCGGCCGAAATCTCCGATTCGCCCGAGACCCCGTCGCCGAGCCCCCAATGGAAGAAGTGCCGATTCTCGATTTCGCGAGGCCGGCTCGGCACAACCCATGACCGCCTCTTGACCAAATCGCTGCTCGACCGAACGTCGCATCCAAGCGCCCAACCACTCCGACAGACGACGACGACGGCACAAGATAAATAAGTGACCGACTACACGCCCGATCGCGTCAACCTCCGCCATCTGCGGCGGCGGCACAGAGCGGGGTTACCGACCAACGTGTCTTTGCCTAACTCCCGCACCAAGGACATCGCCATAGCGTGGGGAGTCGAACGGTTCTCAGTAGCCTCGGAATCAGCGGACCGACCGCTCCGTCTCGCCCGAGCCCCCCTCGACAGGCCTCGGATTCACCGATCTTACTCCGCCTCGCCCGTCCACCGCCCGAGCCCCCGGTAGGGCCTCGGATGACCATCCGCCTCGCCGACGGGCTTGTCCCGCAACCTCGCCTCCGCCTCAAAGGTTTCTCTGGCGGCGGTCGTCGCATCCGATTAATCGCGCCATTTGCACCCGCTACGTAAGCCACGATCGGTAGATGCGCTATAACGGGGAAGCGATGGGACAACGGTCGATCACCTTTTTTACCATCCTCATCGACAATCTGGTATCAAGTATCCTGTAGGCGACGTCTCGCACTATTCCGCTGATGGCGGCCGAGACCCGCAGATCCGCACTGGGTCATTTCTCGAGGCCTCGGCATGGCGGGCCTCGGCAACAACAGGCCTCGGCACGGCAGGCCTCGCAGACGACCGGCTACGATGGCGGCCGAGCCTTTGCAATCCACCAAGTCAACAAATGCGCAAGCATGTTACTTGCGATGGAGACCATACCGATTAGACATCTCACGGGAACTCCCACGACAACGCCATCTTTGCTCCGGAGTAAATACGTCATCGAATAGTCCTTGCTCCACGTGTAGCTCTCTTATGTACTCCTGGTTTCCTCCCTGCGGCTATAAAAGGAGGCAGCCAGGACCGTTTCTGAGAACGGCGGATAGAGTCACGAATACTCGCACGAACAACACGCCTCATTCTGTAATTCATATCACCTCCCCTCGCAGAGATCTGGGACGAACTTCCTCTCTCTGGCCTAGCTTGTAACCCCCTACTATGAGCACCCCGGTGCAAGGAATACAAGAACATCTTCTCAGACTGGACGTAGGGCATCCATTACCCGAACCAGTATAAACCTTGTGTCTCTTTGCATCACCATCCGGAATTGGGAGCACGCAGCACAAATTCACTAGTCGGTTAAGGACCCCCGGTTCCGAAACGCCGACAGTTGGCGCGCCAGGTAGGGGCCTCTGCGTGTTAGCTTAGCCATCCCACCAGATTCCGGATGGCAGATCCCGTGCGATCGTTGCATCTCGGGACGATCGTCTGGTTCGGGAGCCTAGAATTCATGTCTCTAGGGCACGAGTACGACATGGTACTCCTCTCACCCAGAGCGCCATCAACCGACGACGACGTCATGCACCGGCAGCCCACGCGCGGACGACGCCCGGGCCACCGCTCCCGTCAAGCTCGCCAAGCGCCGCGAGGGCGAGTCCACCCTAACACCGCGCAAGTACAGAACGCCGATCTATGCTCCACCGGAATCCCATACCCGGCTGGCGGCACGAGTCCCCCGCGAGGGACTGTCAGCTTAAGCCTCGATAGGGGAAAGGGCGATGGCGCACAATGACGCCCCATCATCAAGCTCGCCCCGCCTCCTCCCGAGGAGCCGGCTACGGTGGAGCGAGAGCACGGTGGTGGCGCCATCCCGTACCCTTTCGGGCTGACCAATGTCGCCGCCTCCTACGCCACCGCCCTCGTCTCCATTCATCAACGTCATGCCCATAACCCCATAGTCACAACTCCAATCCACCCCCACTCTGACTCCTCGGAGGAGGACGAGGCGTGGGTTGGAGCAGACTTCTCCGGGCTTCGTGACCCTGAGGCGATGCGCCGCTTCATGATCACGAGCGACTACTGCTTCGGCTACTCCGATTCCGACGGCGAGGACGCTTACGACCCGACTCGTGAGTGTTTCCACATCGGACTTGGAATGCCGAGCACGGGCAACGATGGAGGAAGGGGCGATAACGCCACACCACCCGCGCACGGGTCCCCGCCCGATGGGCGGTGTCCCCACCCCGAGCAACTTCGACGATAGACCTAGAGTAGCTCCGTGAGCTTCAAGCCAAGGTCGAGCAAGATCGACTCCTCTGCAGCAGCAGCTCCGAGCCACCTCGAGCAAGAGCGTGGGCGGCGATGGCGGAACGGCCCGGCTGGGGGCTCGCGACGTCAACCACCGCATTAACGATGATGAGGGGGGCGAGCAACCCCCTGTCTTCAATCGCGCTAGCTAGAACGTCGCTGCGGCGGCAATACTGGTCCGAGCGATGCCTGAGCCCTCTACCACGGAGGGGCGATGAGTCCACGGCGAACTCCGAGGCCTTCTCGAGACTGCCGTGGTGCAGTAGGCCAAAAGCTCCGCGTCTCGATGACGCGGGGACACCTCGAAACAGCCCTCAGTACACGACTGCCTCAGGGCCCCCTCGGTGCACGACCGCCTCGTCGACCAACGCGAGGCGCAAAACGGCCACCACGTGGACAGCAGACGACGGCGCCACGACCACTATGGGGCCGCCCGGGGCTACCAAGTGCACCGAGGCGGTCGCTATGATAGTGGGGAGGACCGCAGTCCTTCTCCCGGGCCGCCTGGCCCTAGAGTTTTTAGTAAGGCCATCCGCAGCGCCCGCTTCCTGGCCTGGTTTCGTCAACCAGCGAATCTCTCAAAGTACAGCGGCGAGACCAACCCCGAGCTATGGTTGGCCGACTACCATCTGGCTTGTCGGCTAGGCGGTGCGGACGATGACCTACTCATCATCCGCAACCTCCCCCTATTCCTGTCAGACTCAGCGCGAGCCTGGCTCGAACACCTTCCCCCTATGCAAATCCACGACTGGCGCGACTTGGTAAAGGTCTTCGTCGGGAATTTTGTGGCACCTACGCTGGCGCCCGAGAACTCCACAGGACCTCAAGAGTTGTCGCCAGAGGCCGGATGAGTCTCTCCGAGACTTCATCCGATGTTTCTCCAAGCAATGCACCGAGTTGCCCAGCATCGGTGACTCAGAAATTGTCCAGGCATTCCTCTCCGGCACCACCTGTCGAGACCTGGTCTGAGAATTAGGCCGGAGCGTACCGACCACGGCGTCCGCACTCCTCGACATCGCCACCAGCTTCGCCTCTGGCGAAGAGGCCGTCGGGGCCATCTTCCCCAACAATGACTCCAAGGGGAAGAGGCGGGATGAGACCCCCGGGGCCTCAACGTCTCGCCCCCAGATAAAGAAGGGATGCCAGGGGAAACAGGAGGTTCTCGAGGCCGGGCTCGTCGCGGCCGCGGACCGCAAGAATCCCCGAGGCCCAGGGCTCTTCGACAACATGCTTAAAAGACCCTGCCCGGGGGCTATACCCATCTGCTCGTAGCCATCGACAAATTCTCCAAATGGATCGAGGCTCGTCCAATCACCCAAATCAAATCCAAGCAAGCAGTGTTGTTCTTTACGGATATCATCCACAGGTTCGGAATCCCAAATACCATCATCACCGACAACGGGACGCAATTCACCGGCCACAAGTTCCTGACGTTCTGCGACAACCACCACATCCGTGTGGTCTGGTCGGCCATAGGACACCCTAGGACAAACGGCCAAGTAGAACGTGCCAACGGCATGATCCTACAAGGCCTCAAGCCAAGAATCTACAACCGGTTGAAAAAGTTTGGCAAGAAATGGCTTGCCGAACTCCCCTCGGTTATTTGGAGCCTGAGGAATACACCGAGCCAAGCCATGGGATTCACACCGTTCTTCCTGGTCTATGGGGCCGAGGCCATCCTCCCCACCGACTTGGAGTAGGGCTCCCCGAGACTACAGGCCTACAATGAGCAAAACAACCGCACTGCCCACGAGGACGCCCTCGACCAACTTGAGGAAGCCCGAGACGTTGCCCTGCTACACTCGGCCAAATACCAGCAAACCTACGACGCTACCAAGCCCGGCACATTCGGAGCCGAGACCTGAAGGTGGGTGTGACTGGTCTTTGAGGTCGAGGCAGAGCAAGCGACAAAGGCCGCCACCTGGTGACCCCCGCCATGGGAAGGGTCGTACATCGTTGCCCAATCATCAAGCCCGGAACCTACAAGCTGGCCAACGAGAAGGGTGATATCTTCACCAATGCTTGGAACATAGAACAACTACGTCATTTCTACCCTTAAGTTTCCAAACGTTGTTTACATTATTTCTCGGAATACAATAAAGAAGCGTTCTTTAGTTGTTACAATCTTCGAGGACCCCCTTAATAGGCAACTCGATTGTATGGAACCTAAGGACCAAAAGTTCGTCTCAAAGGCAAAAGACCGGGTGAGCAGTGAGAACGCCCTCGCGCCTGCAGGCTCTGGCAGCTCCTCGCCACCTTTTCGCCCAAGAGAGATGACTTAGGCACCGAGGAAGTTCTTTGCAAAGAGCTTGTCTATCGATAGGGCTCGACGTCACAATAACTACAAGAGAGACTCGGGCTCGCCTCTGCAGAGCCGAGCCTCCTCAGGGGCTAAAAAGGGGAACCCCTAAGTCCCGGACGCCGCTTTCTTAACCGTCTTTCGAAAATTTCCATGCCAAACTCTCTCGCGCTCCGGCAGAGGATGTCGCAAGAAACCTAAGGACCAAAAAGCGTGTCCCGAGGCCAAAGGGCTGGTCGAGCCATGAGAGAATGCCCCACGCCCCAGGCTACGGCAACTCCTCGCCACCCTTCGCCAAGGGACGACTTAGGCTCGAGGAAGTTCTTTGCGGGTATCCAAGAACGAGACAGGGTCACAGGCTCGGAAATGGAATAAGAAAGCGGTTAAAAACGCACATACATAAGTATTTTAAAAGGCCTCGACGGTTACAAAACGTCACGATGTGACAATTAAACCAATCCGTTTACATGGCCCTTGTTGGCCCAGGTTAAAGCTCGAGGATCGGCGGGGCGGGAGGGACCACCTCTTCTTCAAACAGTCAAGCAACATTGTGCTGTGTGCCTCCACCGCCTCCATCGGCCGCGACCTCTCGTCGGCCTCCTCGTCATCTTCCGGCAAGGCGTAGCCGTCGGCCGATAGCCTCGAGGTTGATGGCGTAGGCGAGGAGACGACGGCCGTGGCGCGCTTGACACCCGTGTGCAGCGCCCCTCGAGCCTCTCTCGTGGACGTGGCCGCTCAACGCAATCAGGCGGTTCCCAAGGGAGCTGGCTGATTGGACCCCCTCAACCTCCAGAGCCTCGCAGGCGGTATGGGCGGCGCTACGCAGAGCCTCGTGCTCTTGGACCTCAACGTCCAGCGCCGCTTGCGCTGCGATGGAGGCCTCTTTCTCCAGACCTACACCACGACAAAGAGTCAGGGGTCGAACGCAAACCAGAGCAAACGGAACAAGGAGCGCGGTTCAGCGGAACTTACCCTCGGCTTTGTTCTTCCAGGCTAAAGCCTCGACTCGAGAAGCCTCGGCCGCCTTGGTAGCCTCTGCCAAAGCGACTTTCGTCAGCTGATGTTCACTTTGCTCTGCGCCCAGCTGCTCGGCGGTGGCCTTGGCAGAGGCCGTTGCTTCTTGGGCCCGGGACTTGAGGGAATCCCACTCCTCCTCTAGCTCCTTGATCTTCGCCACCAAAGGCAGATTGCTCCTTAGCCATGGCCACCTTGGTCTTCGTGGGTCGACACACAAGGCGGAGGTCCTCCACTTCAGCACTCCGCAAGACCGATAAGAGCTCCACAGGCATCGGCAAGCAGCCCTTTGTCACGGAGCTGCTCCCAGACGCCCTCTCCTTCAGAGGAACAACGATTTCCCAAAGGGCGGGTCTCGAGCTCTGAAATAGGCAAAGACGTCGTCAAACACCACAAAGGGGGGCTCGGAGAAAAACAACGCGACACGAGAAAGGGAAATGCGACTGGGTAACACCAGGCAGGTCCTTTGCATAACAGACATCATTATGCGCATCATCGATCTGACCGCCAGTTCACGGTATTGCTCGAGGGTATCCCAGCACCCCCCTCGTGCGTCCTCAAGGGCAAACACAGGCTCCCCTCGTGGTCGGCCCGGTTTCCCCATACAACACGCTGGCTATCCCACCCATGGGGCTCGGGTCGGACCGGACAGGACCGAGCTCCCTCGGCGAGAGTCGGGACTGCCGCTCCATGGTCTTGGCCGCCTCGGGCGTCCGCCGCCTCCTTCCCCGGAAGAATCCTCGAGACAAGATCGTCTGAACCGGGCGGTGCGAAGCCGCCCACCTCTGTCCCGACCGCCTCGGCCTCAACAGACCCGGGGGCTCTGGCCTCTGCCATCTCTACCTCGGTGGCGGCGTCCACCGCCCTAGCCTCGGAAGGCTTGGGGGATCTAGCCTCACCCCCGATGGCCTCAGCAGTGGTGGACGCCTCGGCCTCATTCGCCCCAAGACCCACGACCTCGCGGGGCGTGGACTCGTCCTCCCCCGCTCGTTCCGTGGCCACCTCGGCGCCCTTCCCTTCAGCAGCGGGCTCCTCCGGGCCGACCCCGCCCGACGCCGCGCCATGCTGCACGGTAGCCAACGCCTTCGCCGCTCGATGAGCGGTGGAGTTGGTGCTCACCTTGAGCGCCTTATGGGGAGCCAAGGCAGGTTCCTCCACCCGGCGCTTCTGGCTGGAAATGAAGACGCTCCTAAAGGTCAGCGTACGACCAGGGGACAAGCAGGAAATACTACAAACTCCGCCAAAAAATACACTTACCACGAACGAGGACACAACCGCTTCTGGACAGCGTCCCTCCTCTGCAACGGCGGCGGTGGCGGCGGTGGCACGGCTTCTGTATCCGCCGGTACCGGCTGGACTCCGCCGGACCCCGGCGCACCCTCGACCGTCCGCGGAGACAGTTGAGCCACCCCCGGCGTCGCTTGCTCCACCTCCTTCGCCGATCCCACTGGGTTGACAGCACGTGTCTCGGGCGTGTCGCCCTCGACAACGAGACAGACGTCTACCAGAGACACCCCGGGCGCCACCTCCCCAACGTCGGGGAGGTGGTCCAGGGTACCCTTCCCTTCCTCGACCTCGCCATTGTCGCCCGAGGAATCCGACACCGATAATGAGGGAGACGACTCCAACGGGAGACCGTCGAGCCTCTGTTGCCGGCGGCGTGCGTCCAGCTTTTCGCGCTCAAGGGTCCTCTTCGTGCACCTTGCCACCTTGGCGTCTTTCTTCTTCTTCTGCTCCTCGGCGTATGCCCTATTCATGGCTCGCCGCTGGGCGTCCTCAGGAACGGGCGGCGGGGAGCTTCGCACGTCCCTTATCCCCTGCAGAAACGACGAAATAAGGCAATGGGCGAAAAAAGCAATCAGCAAGAAGGCCGCGAAGGCCTCGGCAACACCCAACTTACTGTGGAAATGTACCCCGTGGCGGCGCGCCGATCGGGAACGGCATCAAGCCGTCAATCTTTGGTTTCCATCCACCGCCTCCCTTACCCGACGAGATCTCCTCATCAGTAAGGGCGAAGGCGGACATCTTGATGCCTTCGATCGGATCGCTCGGGGTCATCTCGAACAGGCGCCACCACCAAGCCATCAGCGGCAACACCCTCCGACGGTGAAAAGCCGCCACGACCACGGCCGCCGTAAGGCCATGATCACGCAGCTTCCCTAGGGCCCTCAGGAGCGGTTCCAGCCTGGGCTGATCGGGCTTGATGACGCCGTACCCCCACTTCTCCGGCTGACTCTCCACAACCCACTCGATATAAGGGGGAAGCCCACCGTCGCCGTTACGAAGGTAGAACCAGCTGTCATACCAATGACGGTTGGATGATGCCAGCTGGGCTGGGATGTAGAGGTCTTTGCCGATCTTGGCGACTTTGAAGGTGCAGCCGCCGGCCCTCAACGCCTTCCGAGCCCCCTTCGCTCTCGCCGGCTTGGTGGTAAAAACCGCCCGAAACAAATGGAGCCACAGCTCCTAGTGGGGAGCGATCCCCAGGTACCCCTCGTAAACGGCGGTGAAGATGGCCACCTGTGCGATGGAGTTAGGGCTGAAGTTGTGGAGCTCCACATCGTAGTAGTGCGGGAGCGCCCGCATAAACTGGTCCGTCGGCAAGCCGAGGCCTCGCTCGTGGAAGACGACGAAGCTCACCACGTAGCCGTCACGTGGCCTCGGTTCCGACTCATTCCCCGGAGCAATCCACTCCGGCTCGTCAGGATCGGTGATCGGGCGGAGGAGACCGGCGTCCACCAGCGACTGCAGCTTCTCCACGGTGACGTCAGACCGCTCCCAGGGATCCGCCGGGAGGATGACAGGACCGCCAGCCATTGCACGGTGGAGGACGCTGCTATGGCGGTAAATCTCTCTCTCTCTCTCTTTCAATCGATCTCTCGCCCTTCTTCTCCCCGGCGCTTTATGCTCTCAAAGAGCGGCTTGAGGCGGCGAAAGCAAATGCGAGCAAGGTAAGGAGGGAGGGCGAGGCTCTTTACGTGATTTGTGCAGGGTAAGACGAAAACCATTTGGCGACGAAATCGGGAAGTTTCCCTCAAATCCTCGCAAGATATAATCCAGATCCGATCTCTCACCACGCTACCACCTTCTCCACATTTAATCGCATACAGATGGTTATGTCCCATCCATCGACACCACGTCGCGCAAAGAACGGCAGCTCTCGAAAAGACCGCCTCAAAAACGCCCGGCCGTTGTCACCGGATGGATGGAAGAATACCCCCACCGATTCCTTCCGAGCTAAGAAACGGGCACCGAGCCCGCCACGGTCCGAGGTTGAAGGTTGGGCCATTTATGGTCTAGATAGCATTTAGGAGGATGTGAGTCGGGGACAACTATGGGTGAGCCCGTACATGGCCGAGGCCTGTGCAAGCGATTGCTTGGGATGCCCTAAGTCGTGTCCGAGACCAAAGCGGGAGTTCTCTAAAGGGATCCCACCGTGAGGGAGGCACCGAGCCCCTAGGGCCAATCGAAGCCCCGGCACCCGCTAGAGAAGCCTTGGTACTTTTTTGGGAGCGTCTCGGACCACTAGCCGACCCCTATCGAATGGGGCACGGGCCTCCACTCGGACTTACCCGATAAAAGCTCACCGAAATGTCACCGCTTCGTGCCCACCGAGGGTAGCTCGGCATGTTCCACCCCTCCTTCCGAGAAGCGAAAAGGATGCGCGAGGGTCGTACAAAAAGCCGGGGAACTCCCGATCGCCCTCTCGCTCCAGCGGAGGCTCGGGGCTCTTTCTGCAACCTTGCCAAGACCAGTGACCTAAGCTCGCATGCGAAGGATCGCAAACAACCCCTCCTTCGAGCGAAAAGAATGAATGAGCGAAAAGGATGCGTGAGGGCCTCGGGGCTACACACTGGCGCGGAAGGTCGCGCGCACGCACCACCGTAATCATGAGTATAAAACAAACCCGACAAAGAGCCACCGAGAAACAAAAGTCTCGAAAAAAAAACCTCGGGAGAGTATCCCACACTCCCCGCCCGAGGCTCGGGGCCTCTTGTCGGATACCGTAAAATAGGGTACCCCAAGCAAAGATCGAAAAACTGCTTAGACCCTAAAAAGCAGAACCAACGGAATAAATAAGCGAGGTCTCGGCCGAAATCTCCGATTCGCCCGAGACCCCGTCGCCGAGCCCAGCCGGAAGAAGTGCCGATTCTTCGATTCACGCGAGGTCGGTGGCTCGACACCAACCCGTGACTACCTCTTCGACCAAACCGCTCGACCGAACATCACATCCAAGCGCCCAACCACTCCGGCAGCACGACGACGGCACAAGACAATCTGGTAAGTGACCGACTACACGCCCGATCGCGTCAACCTCCCGCCATCTGCGATGGCATGAGAGGGGTTACCGACCACCAGGTCGCTGCCTAACTCCGCACCAAGGACATCGCATAGCGTGGGGAGTCGAGCGGGTTCTGTAGCCTCGGAATCGCCGGACCGACCGCTCTGTCTCGCCCGAGCCCCCTCGACGGGCCTCGGATTCAGCGATCTTACTCCGCCTCGCCCGTCCGCCGCCCGAGACCCCTCGGTAGGGCCTCAGACGAATTGGCCACGCTCCGCCTCGCCCGAGGCCGGGCTTGTCCCGCAACCTCGTCGCCTCCGCCTCAAAGGTCTCTCTAGCAGGCTGTCGCATCCGATTAATGCGCTCAGCTGCACCCGCTACGTAAGCCACGATCGGCAGTGCGCTACAACAGGAGCGACGGGACAACGGATAGATGACCTTTTTTACCATCCTCATCGACAATACAGGTATCACCGTATCCCGTGGGCGCACGTCTCGCACTATTCCGCGACCGATACGAGACCCGTGATTCGCACTGGTCACTTCTCGAGGCCTCGGCACGGCGAGCCTCGGCACGGCACAGCCTCGGCACGACAGAGCCTCTAAGACGACCGGCCACGATGGCCACCGAGCCTCCGCAATCCACCAAGTCAACAAAATGCGCGGCATGTTACTTGCGATGGAGACCATACCGATTAGACATCTACGGGAACTCCCACGACAACGCCATGCTGCTCCGAGGAGTAAATCGTCATCGAATAGTCCTTGCTCCACGTGTAGCTCTCTTATGTACTCTGGTTTCCTCCTGCGGCTATAAAAGGAGGCGGCCGGGACCGCGTTTTCGAGGACGGCGGATAGAGTCACGAATACTCGCATACGAACAACACGCCTCGTTCGTAATTCATATCACCTCCCTCGCGCGAGAGATCCGGGACGAACTCCCTCTCTCGCCCAATTTTGTAACCCCTACTACGAGCATCCCGGTGCAAGGAATATAAGAACATCTTCTCAGACTGGACGTAGGGCATCCATTGTCCGAACCAGTATAAACTTTGTGTCTCTTTGTATCACCATCCGGAATTGGAAGCACGCAGCACAAATTCACTAGTCGGTTAAGCACCCCCGGTTCCGAAACGCCGACAAGATGCATTCCAGGCAAAAACAGCTATTGAAATCTCTGAACTGATATCATAGGCCAATTTGATGCATGCTCCCTTCTCTGATTTAGTACAGAAACTTGTAACTGTCTGCCGACAACCGAAGCGCTCAGTAGCACATGGTTACTCTGACTGATGCACCGATAGGCCAACAACCTAATCATAATAAGAGACCACTTTGAAGCTAACAAAGAAAAGGACTCAGTCTTATAAGGATGAGTATGAATTGAAGACAGCATAGCAGTATATGTCATCTCAAGCAGTGATTAAATGCTAAGAATAATGTCAGAGTGGGAAAACATTCCATTAATCAGTGCTTGAAGCACATTGTCCACGTACAAATCGTCGGTGGGATTAAAAAAGATTCGATGCTGCATAATGTCTCTGAGTCCCACAGCTTGATTTGTCATTAGGACTAAACAACATGGTTGGTGCGGTACTACGCGGTGGTTGAGGCTGGCACAGCATGCTACATTTCTTGCTCGTCCTAGGTGTCTGCATGTAGGTAGGGTAGGGTAGGCCCCTGGTGGTTGACTCGAGTTTCAGACTCACTGCACTGCACTGCAGCATTCTGTCTAGATTGACGTTTGGAATTAGTATTTGGCACTGTAATACTTTCGTTTGTATTTAACAATTATTATCGAATCATAGCCTAACTAGGCTTAAAAGATTTGTCTCGTAATTTACAATCAAACTGTGTAATTAGTTATTTTTTTTATCTACATTTAAAACTCCATGCATGTGTCTAAAGATTTAATATGATGGAGAGAGAATGAAAAAACTTACAATCTAAACAAGGGCCAGTACAATGTAAAGGCAGCCGACAGGAACAGTGTTACTTGACGTGCTTGCTGTAGCTAGATGTTGCTCTTCTACCTTCCCCGCTGATGAGGCCAGTTCGAAAACTTTTCAAAAAAAAAAAATGCTACAGTATTCGTCACATCGAATCTTACGATACGTATATGTAGCATTAAATATAGATAAAAAAAAACTAATTACATAATTTGGTTGAAAATTACAAGACGAATATTTTGAACCTAATTAGTCCATGAACACTAATTACCAAATAAAAATAAAAATATTACAATAGCTCAATTTTCAAAATTTGGCCTAACTAAACAAGACCTGAATTGCAAGCAGAACCAAAGAAGAACAACCAAACTGCTATCGTCCTTGTACACTGCAGACTGCCCAAGATGCATGTGCATCTTCACTCCACTCATGCAAAGTTCCAAACAGGTTAAAGCCTCGTTTAGTTTCTAAAAATTTTCGCCCCAAACTATCACATCGAATCTTACGGCACATGTATGGAGTATTAAATATAGACGAAAAAATTAATTGCACAGTTTGGTTGGAAATCACGAGATGAATGTTTTAAGACTAATTAGTCCATGATTAGCCACAATTGCTACAGTACTAACATGCACTAATGACGGATTAATTATGCTTAATAAATTCGTCTCGTAGTTTCCAGACGAGCTATGTAACTAGTTTTTTATTAGTATCTGAAAACCTCTTTCAATATCCCTAAAACATCCCATGTGACATTAAAAATTTTCATTTTGCTAACTAAACACACCATAGCCCGTTTCTGAGAGTGTATTCGCACGCCACGGCAGCTACAGTGAATGAATAGTGTTGATCAGACTGAACAAGCACGTCGTACCTTCCTGTTTGTACTGCATCATCATGATTTCAAACACCGAAAGACAGCTTTAGTGGTTTGGCTTGTTTCACTTATAAGACATCGTTCAAAGTACTATTGGTTGATTTGGTGTGAAAGAAAAATACTATTTATTGGCTGATAAGCCATGTCTTATAAGTCAAACATGACAAAGCGAAGAGGTTGGGTTGATGCATGCGAGCAACAACATTCATCAGTACCATGACTGCAGTCATTTTAGTCTGTAGTAACTGATTGTGACAAACTTCAATCTAGGAATGACTGCAGAAAGAATAGGCTAATTACTAGTATTTGGTGGTGGATCAAAATCAGAGCTTCCTTGTGGTTATGCGAACATTCAGTGCATTTATCGTTAACATGACAATTACAACGCACACCTTACAACTAATACGTGCCTTGCACTCTTATACATGGACTGCTATTCAGGAACAAATACTACTGGTTGCACGGCTTCTTCTTGGACTTGTGCAGGAAGCCAACCCGTGCCTGATCCTGCAGGGAATCATGTGGACCACCATCAGCTGGTGTACAATGCAGTAAATAATGGTACCTATTGTCCAGCCAGCAAGCATGTTTCCCTGGCCTCTTTTCTTCTCTGCTCACTATTCATGCTTTTCAGACTGAATGTACCAGGCAGAATAGTTTTCTGAAACAAAAAGCAAATTAGATTCACACCGCATATATTATATTATACCACTTGACAGCCAAGCATTATCATTTAGACCCCACAGGGATAGGACAGGATACTCCATAAAGCAAATGTGAGCACAGGATTTCACCTAACCAGTAGCAATATCGAGTCTGTACAATGGCAATAGGATACTCTTTTTTTGGGTGGCAAGTGTGGAAAGGAAGGCAAACAAAAGGCAAGGCTAATCATTGATGGTGCGTGTTTGCACGACTCAACGTTTTTCAGCAGATGTTTTTAAAGGAATTCACACCGCACTGTCTTCAAAAGTGACGCATTCGTGTCTCACTTATTTTTGTTGATGCACTGATAGGCCAATATGATGGGCCCCCTTTTATTTGGACAAAAGTCTGTAATGGTTGACTCAGAATTACTGAATTATGCTATGTTTGTTTGGCTGATAAGCCATGGCTGAAAGTACTGTTGGCTGATTTGTTATGAGAGAAAAATACTGTTTGTTGGCTAAAAAAGTACTGCTTATAAGCCAAGCGAACAGGGTAAACTAATGAATAATATTTTTCTCTCACAACAAATCAGGCAACAGTACTTTCAGCCATGACTTATTAGCCATTTATTGGCATGCTACAGTACTAGCTTGTCCTATCTATAATGGTTGGTGCGAGTGGATTGGTGCAGCCGTCGGTGACACAAATAAACACTTCTACATTCTGATATTCTAACCTTTTTGTTTCATTCTTTATTTTATTTTTTATTTGGAAAAAATACTAGTGACAGGTAGATAATATCTGGAGCACACATGAGACTCATCTAGCCTGTTCGGGAGGCCGTATCGTATCGTGGATTATTTACTGCTGGCTGATTTGGTGTGAGAGAAAAACACTGTTCCCGGCTGGAAATTTACGATCGTTTACGAGCAAGCGAACATGCTGGATTTTGCAAATTCAGACAGTATAACCGTAGTACACCGATGACCGATGTATACACACAAACTTTCTATTTCTGATTTCCGTACAAGGGCTATTCTAGCTACTTTGACCTGAAAAAAAATTCATCTCTACAACAACATTACAAATAGTCCGACACTGCCCCCCTTTTTTGTGGTTAGCCCATGGGTCAGTGCTCAGGTTGCTTGAGTATCACTACTTTCTCTAGAGCTGGACCATATAGCCATGTGCAGGAGTGTGCTGCTCCCATTGCCATTGTACAGACTCGATAGGTGACCATAAAAGAGGAGAGCTAAGCAGTACGGTTCCTGAAGAAAGAATGAAGACAGAGGCCGGTCACAAGGCGATAGCAGCAGGTGGCAAGATGACGGTGCTCCATGCTCCAGTTGGAGTGATGAGCATCGTGACCTCCTTGGTGGCTTTCTTCATCTTAGCCAGCTCCATCGTCTTCCTCTTTGACAGAGGCCAGGAAGAGCAAGTGCAAATGGCAGTAGAGCATGGACGCCAAGAAGTGCAGGTGAAGCTGGAAGCTGGGCTCCAAGAACCAGCGATCAGAGGGACAACTGAAGAGGGGGACGCCAGCAACGAGGAGTGCAACTGGTCAAGGGGGCGGTGGGTGTACGACAACGTGTCTCGGCCATTGTACAACGGGCTCAAGTGTGCCTTCATCTTCCCCGAGGTGGCCTGTGACAAATATGGCAGGAAGGATGTCATGTACCAGCACTGGAGATGGCAGCCTCATGGATGCGACCTCCCAAGGTATGACGATTACAGATTTTCCAAGTATTTTTAGCTCAAGCCCAAAAATTCCAGCATATCTAAAAGTGCAGCTCTCGAGCAATATATAAGCTCTGTCAGTATCAGTCAAGAATTTTCCTAAGGGTAGTAAATGGTTTTGTTTTATAGAAGCATAAAAACACTGAAATAATCTGTAACTGAATAAAAACACAGGATAGTACAGCAGAAAGGAAGAAACAACTAGTACTGAGATTGCAAAACTGATCTCGTTAGAGTTGTTAGCTGGAGGCCAACAAGAAACTAATTAAACATGCATGGCAACTAATTGACAGTGAAAGATCCTACCTTTTATTTTATCATTTGTACCATTTCAAAAGCTTGTACGTAAGAGTAGAAAGGAGATCATATTTAGCATAACTTTGCATGGATTTTTTGACATGCTGTCTGAATTTTACCTTTTCAAAACAGATTCGATGCCATCAAGCTGCTTGAAAAGCTGAGGAACAAGAGATTGGTGTTTGTGGGTGATTCAGTCAACAGGAACCAATGGGTCTCTCTCGTGTGCATGGTGGAGGCCTCAATACCCGATGACAGGCTCAAGATACGCATCTTCAATGGCTCACTCATCTCCTTCAGGGCATTGGTATGCTTCCCTTCACAAATCTACAGCCTACAGAAACCAACAATTTTATTTGGTTAGCCTGTTTGAACATATAATTATTTTTCAGGAATACAATGCAACAATAGATTTCTACTGGTCACCACTACTGGTTGAGTCCAACAGCGACAACCCCATTATTCACCGGGTGGAGTACCGGATCATAAGGGCAGACAGAATTGAGAAGCATGCCAGTGTCTGGAGGGATGCTGACATCGTTGTCTTCAATTCTTACCTGTGGTGGAGGAAGCAGAAGGATGACATGAGGATGAAGGTCATGTAAGTACATTTCTATCCTTCCTAGTCATAACTCATACGCATTGTGCCGTCAGTTTTGCACATCAGAAAAAAGATACCAGAACTGGTCATTTAAAATGCACTAACATAGTTACCAAATGCCATCAGCGACTAGGTAATAAAGCTTTTATATATGTGCAGGTATGGCTCATTTGAAGATGGTGATGCAAAGTTAGACGAAATGGAAATGGTCGATGGTTTCGAGATAGCTCTCAAGAAACTAACCGAATGGCTTGGAGAGAATATTGACAAGAGCAAGACTAGGATCTTTTTTGCAGGATCATCACCAACACATTCCTGGTGAGAGAGATACCCATGAATCATTTGCAACACAAATAGTACAATACCGACATCTCCATGACATCCAGTGTGTTCACATTTTTTGTTACTTTCAGGGCTAGCGACTGGGGTGGAGAAGACAAGAACAAATGCTTTAACGAAACAGAGCCGATCTACAAAACAGGATACAAAGCTGCAACTACAGACTACAGCTTGATGGCCACGGCTAAGTCCTATTTCCGAACATTGGAACCGAAAGGCATACATGTTCAGATACTTAACATCACCGAGCTGTCTGACTACCGGAAGGACGGGCATCCGACGGTGTTCAGGAAGCAATATGTTCCTCTAACGAAAGAGCAAATTGCTGACCCAGCCAGCTACGCGGATTGCACGCATTGGTGCCTCCCCGGAGTTCCTGATGTCTGGAACGAGTTTTTGTATGGCTATCTTGTGCAAAAATGATGTACAAACTGTCAGGTTCGTTTTACCCCTATAATATATAATGTACAGAGGATGCTCTTGTGCAGAGAATGGTTGGACCCTTTACATTTACATGTAGAGACAGGGAAAATGAGAAAAGCAAGGATCTGTCTGTGCATCACCTAATAGGATCAGTGTACGATCTGTTTACATCTAACAGAGCAACATGGTTTTGTAAGAAACTTGTCATTGAAAAGAACAACTTAAGAATGATTAACTGTCCTAGACTCCTAGATGTCCCTGAAATTCAGTTCAACTCAATTCAGCCATACCAAGTAAGCAACAAAATCATACTTGACATTTGAGTGGTGGGCACTGGGTAGGTCAAGGAGAGGAGAGAAGAGAAGAGCAATCTGAAGCTGCTATCGCTGAGCCGAACACAGGTTCCAGTTGTCGCCGGCCCGCCGCACACAGCAGCATACAACTCCCGCCGACTCGCGGCCGCGGAGGGGGCACGTCGTCATCGCCGCCCTGGAACTGGAACGCGCTGCTATGGCCACCGGACGTCTAGACGACAGACACCCCAGCCGGCTCCGCCGCAGCTATCCAGGCCATGGGCCTCATAGGCTACGGGACATATACGGGCTGAAAGGCCAACCCAGCCCAACCCATGTGAGTAACACTTGGCTGATGTGGCCCGACAACGGCCCAAGTTTAACAGCCGCCGCGGCGGGGTCTGCGATCCTCTCGTCTCGTTTCGTCCTCCTCGGCTATGGCGGCTGCATCTACTGTTTCCTCCCTGATTCCGCTTCCGCTTCCCGAGTCCGACGACGGTAACGCCGCCGACGCCTCGGGCTCAGGCTTGGTCCTCCTCGACAGGTGGTGCTACATCGCCAACCTCGTCAACGCCACCACGGCCGAGGGCACCACGAGCACCGGCTTGCGCATCCAGGTGACCTTCCGCGCCGCGCGCCCGCCACTGGTCTCCCACTTCTGCGTCCACTGACCCGGCCTCGACTTCCCCAACGCAACTCCCAAGGTCATCACCACCGACGCCGACCTCGTCCTCCTCTGCGTCCCCGTTTACCCCGACACCATCGGCCACGGATGGGACTGGGACTACTTCGTCTACAGCCTGCGCGCCCGTCGCCTAGATCTGGTCCCGAACCCGAACCACAGGTGCCTCACCGACTCTGCAACTGTCCTCCTTAGCGACGTGCTCAGCGAGTCCCCTGTGCTCCACGACGTCCCACTGCCGGTGCCGGCAATGGGCAACTGGAATCCGCTCCTCATGGAACTCGACCCTTACAATTTCCGCGATGTAATCATCAGCCGAAACAGAGACTCTATCAAGTACATTGAGACGGAATCCTGGTCACCAAGAGAGCTTAATACGGCACCAGCTTAACACGGAGTGGGTGCGCAATAAATGGAGAGGCTTTTATCTATGGGATATTATAAAAGTTGGTAATTACAAACAAGCTATTAAAAAAAGTTGAGTTCTCATAGATGCGATTGCTATAAACTCTTTTGTCCTCCGCGCCACTTCCGTCAGATTTGACTCTAACGGTATCAAACTACGGGTGTGAAAAGTCAAAAATACTTTCAGATCTAAATATGCAATTAATTTTTTTAAACATCTTAACCATCTTAAATTAAAAAACTCAAAACTAGAAAGTTGTAGATCTCGTCGAGATCTACAATATTTATATAAAAACATCTTCAATTGATTCCGTACAAAAAAATATGATTTTTCTAAGACAGATTAATCATATCAAATCATATCTTTTTTGTACCGAATTAAATGAAGATAATTTTTATACAAAAATTGTAGATATTGTTGAGCTCTACAACTTTCTAGTTTTGAGTTTTTTTATTTGAGCTCATTAAGATGCTCAAAAAAATTAATTGCATATTCAGACTTAGGGTATTTTTGACTTTTCACAACCATGGTTTAACACCGTTAGAGCCAAATCTGACGAAAGTGGCGTGAAGGGCAAAAGAGTTCATAGTAGTGGCACCTGTGAGAACTCAACTTTTTTTAATGGCTTGTGTGTAATTATCAACTTTTATAATGGCACACAGATAAAAGTCTCAAACAAATCGTCAAGTATACAAACAATTATATACATATAAGCGGAGATATACAAATATATATATGTTCATATATACACAAATACATTTTGCACGAATTGAGTTTCCATGCTAAAAATAAGATACGTGTCTATATATAAATGTATTTTTATTTAATTATTATTTTAATACCCAACTCAGCCACATATATATTATAACATTTATTTATTGTTATTCATATATACGTGCAAGTCTGTACTTTTATCTACTATTTGAAATAGCTAACAATAAATAATATTTATATATTTTATATACATCTTGATTTCTTTGACTTGTCAGTTACTAGAATGATATCTGATTATGGACAGGATTAACGATATTGATCAACACGGTGTTACTAGACCCGTCTTGGTAGTTGGACCCGCATGCCACCTGGACAACAATGTTAATAAAATCAATAAAATAATTTGTGACACACCATCCTTGCAAATTACTCTTTATGACATGGCAAATATTGTCATAATATACAATTGGACTAGCATTAAGACATTTTTTGTGACATAAATTTACTTATGTCACTAAGTTTGGATGCATCTAGATAAATCGTAATAAACTAGTTGATTTAGTGACTTTTTAATCAGATGTCGTGCCATAAACGTCATAAACCGGAACATTTTTTGTAGTGGAGGAAGCGGAAGGGATAAGGATGGGTAATTTTTTTTAAACTGGATGGGTGATTTTTTATAATAAGCTCACGGGCAAAGCGAGCGGCAGGGTAAAAGCGCAAGCAACGAGGCGGTGGGCCCGCGGGAGTGTCCGACGATTTGTGCTCGTGTTGGACGTAAGACGCGTAGCATTACCGATTTTTTTAGCTAGGTCTTCAACTAGTTGTTAGCCAACTAGCTAAACAAGCATAGCTAATTTAGACTAATTTTTACCCACAACTAATTTAGACTATATATGGGAGACTTTAAGGGTTGTAACCTATTGTCCATCTTTTTTCTCGTTGCTCAAGTGGTGAGGCCTAACTTCGGGTCGAGATATATAGAAACAAAAGAATACTCCAGATCACCAACTGCTATGTACCTGATTGAGTTTGGATTTGGTTGTCGGTGCCTCTGCCCTATTACTAAAGGGTCTTCGGTTTCAATTCGTTGGATATATTTGTTCATGTCTAGAGCAACCGAACGAAACACGCGCCAGATGTGTTCAATTGTTCATCTTCATTATTGCTAACCAGCTGCATGTTTGTTTTCCATATATCTTAAATGGAGATCCTACTTGGTTTCCCCTGCTTGGTTTGCTTCCATTTTCATATTGGGAAAATTGGATGCATAGCATCGAAAGATCTCATCTTTTGCTATGTAACATTAAAAGATCACTCTTGGCTACATATAGCATCAAAAGATCACTTCTTTTGGAAATTTACCACTTTCCGTCGAATTAGCTAACGCCGGCTGCTCACCGTGAAGGACTGTTGTGCTATGGCCAGGCTATCCATCGCTCGCTACTTTGGTTCAGCACGTAGGGATGCCATGGCTGAGCTCCGACGACCCCAGCCAGGCCAGACGCGGTCCTCTCCAACTCTTCCTCCTAGCTCCTTCCTACTCGTTACCCTGCTGCGGAGCGGAGAGACTACCACTTCCACCTCCTCACTTCCGAACCCAATCCCATCCTCTCTTCCAATGACGGGACAGCAGCAGGCGGGCTCCCCATCTTCCAGCTCAGCCGGGCTCGCCAGCAGGCAGGACAGGACGATAACGACGAACAGGAAGAGGAGGTGACAGGCGGGGGCGGAGGAGGAGCAGGGTCTTTGTCGTCGTCCGCGCCATGCCAGCAGGATCGACTTCTGGTCCTCTAGCGGCAGGGTCATGGTCTATCCGGTGCTATCCTCGACGAGGCTCCTGTCAAACGACGCTAACGGTCGGGAGCCGTCGCCGCCGCCGCGATGCAACCACGCGTAGTCGTTGATGCAGCCAGACCTCGAGGAGCCACAGGCGGGCATCCCTGGGCGGCAGCATCACGGTGATGGCCACATAACGCAGCCCTTCACGGTGAGCAGCCGGTGTTAGCTAACTTGATGGAAAATGGTAAATTTCCAAAAGAAGTGATCTTTTGATGCTACATAGCTAAGAATGTATCTTTTGATGGTACAAAGCAAAAGATGAGATCTTTCAATGGTATGCACCCAATTTTCCCTTTCATATTCGTTTTTAAATGGAGATCTTACAAGTACATCCACAGCAGGAAAATGGAAGCAAACCAAACAGGGGAAGGATGGTAATGCATTGCTCTCACCACTCCACCGATCTGCGAGAGGGAGATGGGGACCCTGTCCGTGCTCCGACCCTTCCTGCACGAGCGCGGCATGAAACATCAGAGAGAGAGAGGGAGGGAGGGAGGGAGAGGGAGACACAGAGAAGGCACGCACGGTCGTTTCAAGAAGAGGACAACGAGGACGATGGCGAGGAAGTGCTTCGGCGACGGCGGCAGCGGCAGCTCGGGGCTGTTCCTGCTGGGAGCCGGTCCCGCCCGCTGGCGCTTCTCCGGAGGCAGAGGCGGCGGCGGCGCACCGCCGTCGCCGACCGCCACGAACAGCGCCCTCTTGGGAGCCATTGGCCGGACCCGGACCCTCCCTCGCAGCCTGGTCGATCTCTCCCTGCTCCTCTGCTCTCTGGCTCCTCCTCAAGTCCTGGCCGCCGCCGCCGCGTCGGAGGGGACAGAGGAGCAAAAGCCGATCCGCAGTACTTAATGTTGCCTTCTCTGTGTATATTTGATGATATAATAATGCATGATATATATATTTCTATTCAATCCGGTTATTCCACCTTGCTTCAATTCTATTCATTCATTTATCCTTTCCGAGAAACTTAATGTTGGATATTTATACAAATTTGATGGTCATTCTACTATAATGGATATCAAGTGAGATTATAATTTACTAATGGTGGTTATATTTCTTGTAGAAACTTGTTGGCAATTTGTTAAAGTCCATCCATTCTGTTTTAAGGCTATGTGCAAGGCAAATTGTTATTTGGAGAGCAAATCCCAGGGTGTCGATGTGGGAGGATACTATTGTTCAGGACATGCAATTCATGGTTTGTGCATTTGTCGTTTGTGCAAACATTAGTTATGTCAGAGTAGAAGCGAAGATACCCGCTTATATGGTACAATCTATCGTCAATAAGTCCTGTCCAAATAATTATAGTAACTAGTTAGCTTTCTTCTATGATAGATGCTACTAGTTAACTAGTTGTCTTTTTTTTTCTAGATTTACCATCTTTGTTTTCTTTGGTGATTCCCTCAAGGAATACTTGCTTTTAGTGGCTAGACATTTTAATAATACATTGTGTTCCCCTCTTTATGAAGTTTTTAAGCCTTTTGGGCTTGTTGCTTTTTGTTTGTGTGACCTTAGACATGTGATGAGCTTGCATCGACCTTAATTTATTTGAAATACATGTGTGTGATTTTCCTCCTTTGAGCTAGAGGAATTTGTATATTTTGATATGTTCATCAAAATCCCTAGATTCAACGATATACTTCCTCCCTTTCAAATTATAAGCCGCTTTACATCTATCTAGGCCGCATGTGCCCCATATGCCACACCCCATGCACATTGCATGCAGTAATTTTTTAGATTTTCATGAACTCGAAGAACATTGTAGCACGCATGCGTGCGATACACCATCCAACTCTGGTTTCTCTGCCTTCTCGGTGCTCACACCTCCCCGGCTAGGCTTGGGAATTTGGGATGCTAGGACGGAGTATTGGAGTCGAAGAGACAATGCCAATGTGTCGATGTCGATTGGGGAATCAGACGGTTGGGCCTTAATTGGGCTGACGTTGCCTGCTGGGCTGAACCAAAGTCAGGCCCAAGCACCAGCCTGCCTAGCCATCTTCTATCACCGGCTCGCTACTCCTCGGCATTGTCACGGCCGAATGCTCGGTCGGCGTACTTGGCAACAGGAGGTAAGGAAGGAGGGGGGTGGGGGTCTGGAGCGACGCCGCCGATAGCTAGGGCAGCCGCCCCACCACGCCCCTGTAGAGTTTTTTTTTTTCGAACTTGGGACAAACGAGTTCTACCATGAGTAAGAATAGAACAGGTGAAGTTGTCTCCGAGTTCTGCAACGAACAAGAAAAGGCGGATGAAGGAGGTGGTGTGTTCATTAAAAGAAAAGACGGCACGCGCTGGCGCGGACGGGCGGCGGCGCGAGCTCACGCAGGAGGGCCGCGAGCTGGCGCGGGCGGGCGGCGGCGCGAGCTCACGTGGGGCTGCAGCAGGCGTGGGTGGGCGGGTGGCGGTGCTAGCTGGGCGGCATGAGCAGGGGCCGGCGGCGCTGGTTGGAGTAAACGGAGGAGGAAGAAGCTCCTATTTCTATGACACGTGGGCCCTACAATCGACGGTGTTAACCGATCTGTTATCCCATTCCCCACGTCCCTCCAGCCAAATATACAAATAGAGCCGTTCCATCCTTTCAACTAAACATAATATGAAACCATTCTATTCCTAAAATTTGGAATAGAACCATTCTATTCTACTCGCTCTCCAATCTAACGCACCCTAGTGGCTAGTTTGGCAACAGGCGCATGCATATTAACCCAGGGAGCCAGGGACATGCATATATAAGCTGTTAGGAATAATCAAGCATTTGACTCGCAAGCTGCTAATGACATGCGTGCCGCCTGCTGCTTGACGTGGCGGTGTGATCATTATTGAAAGGAGTTGTGATCGATTGGTCCCAAACACAAAGCAGCTAGCAGTACTGCTGTGTCAGGCTAAAAACTGAATGGATTATTCATCCGTGTTTCCGTTTATCCTGAATTTTATCTCACTGTTCAGTAGGTTGTAAGTTCATTCTAGCCAACTCGTGATCTTGACAAGCTGCTTTAGTAAATAGCCGAAACCAAAAGAGCAACTCAACATACAGAGTCAAATAACCATCACAGGGCTACTGGATTCACCAATGGAGTCCCATTCTACACGAGGGCCAACATCTTTAGTTTGCGAAGGACACTAGGGCCAACATCATCCTTCCGCCAAAGAAACCTGATGCCAAGCACATGGGGGACTTCCCCCGGATTAGCTTGAGCATCCACAGCATTAATTTCCACGAAATAGGCTAAGCGATAGGCTCATTTTCTGCTAGAAGTTTTACTTAGCGCAATTCAACTCTCGTCTTGAGCATCTTGATCTTTTCACCTTCCATGTTGCGTTCCACTTCCACCTGACAAATGTCCATGACATCAATGCTTAATTGTTGTCAGAAGTTGTATCATTTATAAAACGACTCCAACACAATTTGCAGCCACATCAGTCATTCATGATTCGGTATAAATATTTATCTTCCAATAGCTGATCTATCAGATTAGGAACAGAATGTATACTCCACCTGGCACCATGTAAAACCCCTTACCTAATTTAGATAACTGCCCGGGTCACAAATTCACAACCCAATTTCAGTATTTTGCTCGTTATTTTTTCCAATTCTTCTATACGCAATTACCTTGGGCATTACTGATATTAGAAGAATGAGGTATCAGCACTCTAGCAGCAGTGTGGTGCCAATGAACATGATTTTTTTTTTTTTGGCCAGCAGAACACGCACCAAAAGCTCATAAATATGGTCGCTACAATAGAACCATGGTACATTAAGATGCAGACTATGATCACCTGAAGGTAACTTCATATCAACCAAGCTTGTCAGATGGAAACACCACTATTGTTATTGGGCAGGATAAAGCAAATATAATGTTCAATATTTGTCAAGCATCATCTATCTTTAGTTTAACTGGGTGATGTGTCTGATTACACTTATCAGCGGAACAAAAATTAAATACCCTGTTCAATTCGAAATACAAGGAAACCATGTATTAGTATTTTTTTTTTCAAATTGAACGGGTATTTATTTGTTTATTCAGCTCATAAGTGTAATCCGATACATAACCCAGTAAAACTAATAAAGATGATGCCTGGCAAATGTATAGAAGAACAGTATATTTGCTTTATATCCTGCCCAATGCAAACCTGTTGCTGCACCTCAGGTGATTGCAGTCTCCATCTTGCATATCGATTTGGTGGCTACGACTTACCAATGCAATGTGTGTACATGGAATGGCTGCCTGCAGGTTGCCGACTGCACTGCATATATATATACACACATACATGCCTGCCGCAGGTGAGAGTGTGATGAGTGGAGTGGGAGTGGGTGAGGGGGCCGGCAAACGGCTTCTTCCATCCGCAAGATGCGCACGCACAAGACGTGTTCTTGCGTTGTAACTGCCGGGCGCCGTACATGAAGATCGGCTGACAAAGATGAGATTGATCGAGACACGTTTGGTGCGTGCAGTGCTCTGGCCCCAACACAAACTAAAGCAGCTAGCGGAAGCAGTGTTGTTGGGTCAGTCTGAAGCTGAAGTCGTCTTTTGCAATTTCAGCTTACTAAAGAAGGTGTGTTCTGAATGAGAGTGTGTCCAGTACGCCGGGGGAAGCAGAAATCAAGCCCATGATATATGAACCCTATTTTGTTTTGGCTTCCTTCTTGTTTAGCCTTAGATTTACGTGCATTTCCACTTATCCTACATTTTATCACGATTATGCAGTAGATTGTATGTAGGTTATTAGTTCTAGTAGGAATCTTGACAAGCTGCTTTAGTAAATAGCTGGAAGCCTGGAACCAAAAAAAAGCAAAGCACAACATGCAGAGTCAAATAACCATCACAGTGCTATTGGGTATTCATCAATCGAGTGCCGTTCTACACTAGTTCAGTACCAACTCTGTCACATCCTTCGGTGTTGCTGCATCATCGACACAGTCAACACAAACAACTCAATGTTTTACAGTTCTCCGAGATTCAGAAACTACTATGAGAAGGAAGACCTCCATCATGTCTACTGCTGTCAGTTCAGGCTAAGCAAGAGCCTTCTAAGTACTAAGTTTTTCCCTAATATCAGTTTCCTGCTCACTTGGTTGTCAGAAGTTACAATAACTCGCCATGAAATACTGTTGTAGGCAGTTACAGTCAGAGAACAATTGCTGAGCAGTAGCATCTCTTGCCAATCGACTTCAACCCTGTAGTCACCCAACCACACCCTTCCTTGTAGCGTTCCACCTGACAAATCGCCATCACAACAATGCTTAACTGTTAGCCATGGCGCTGTACTTGACAATTATTGTATACAGAAAAAAACCCGACAACGACCAAAAAAGCGCGACTTAACGAAACCAAAGAATTCATGTTCACTTGTTCAGATAAAATGCACTAGCCACTGACATGACAACAAAACGGTATATGTAGTAGGGACAGAAAAGCAAAAAAATAAAAACAAGTGCTTAAGGACCCACGAATATGTGCTCATCTCAAATGCAGTACACTTCAATGTCGAGACTGGTATGATAACAAACAATATATGCAGTTGATGTAGGCAGACCCTTGGCAAAAAACAGTTCAGTGATTGCCTCACTATCAAGCCCTGGCAGCTAAATGCAAGATTTTGGATGTATGATTTTTGGTTCCAGCTCAGTTGAACTATTAACAGCCAAATGGACAAGATAAGAAAATTTTCATTTGGCGTTGCTACTTACCACATCCAAGATTGTATCTGCTTCACCTTTCACCCCACCAAAGGTGAATATTGAGCCACCGAGCACAGCTGAAGAATGGTATCCTCTGGTGTAGTTCATGGGTTCAACCATCATCCATGACGGCATCCTTGGCTCATACACCTCAACAGTAGCCACCATTGCTTTAGCCCCAGTGTCGTATCCACCAATCGAGAATCTGGAGAGAAAAAAATACAAAGCCAAATTACATCAACAAAGGATAGTATACACCCTGATGCACACCTCCCACCCCCCTGGGCACACGTTACATAGCATATTTTTCATCTTCAGTTCATTGTTTCAACATAAAAGAAAAGTTACATGACTTACATCTTCTCATCAAGCACTGTAAGTGTATGACAGCCCTTCCTGCACTCATCTTTGGCAGCATTTTCCAGTTAGGCTCCTGAGGATCAAGTCTTTCAGCAGAGCTGCCAATACACATCACAAAGTTAGCAGAATAGTTTTCTTGTTGTTCCTCTCACTTCAAATACCACTGCCATTATACAATAGAGAATAGCCTAATGAACATTTATGAAATAATTCAGTTTATTTAGATTTGCACTAAACCATAGGCCACCGCATGAGGTTTAACTAACTGTTTTGAGATGTTTGGAGGTTTTATGAGCTGTTGTATTTCCACCAGATCAAAACTAAACCAATCAACTAAGTACAGGCAGGAAAAGTACAGCACCTCAGATATTCGACACCATTGAAGCCACCAACAGCATAAATCACACCATTTAGTGCTACACCAGCTAGAGCAAAGCGCTGGAGAACAGTGTGACAAAGTCAGTCAAGCTAAAGAGTTTAACATATTATGTGGAGATTTGTGTCAGAAGCAAATATTTTCCCAAAAAGGACAGTACATCAAATTGAAATGGAACCAGGAACTGTTTTTCTTCACTGCAGAATTACACAGTTTTCCATGAGTAAATGGTTATTATTTCCCAAGCTGTTTTTGTCTTAGGCAAATTTATGCATGTTCTACTAAGTCTAGGTGCTTCAGTAATGTATGGGAAGAAAAGCTTTCACATTCTGAACAAATGAATGGTAGAAACTGATACCTTTTCCAGCATAGGTTGATTCTTTATCCACTTTCCATGAGTAGGATCAAACATCTCAACATCAGAGAAACACTCAGTTCCATCTCCACCACCAAATACATATATTCTCCCATTGACACTAACCCCAGCAAGGCTCCCCTTGTCACGATTCAACGATGGGCATGTGGACCAATCATCACGGCTTCGGTCATAACAGTCAACTTCATCCAAAAGATAAATGCAGAATCAGGACAGAGATTGAAATACGAGAGCTCAAGAAGGAACTAAACTTAGAAGCCAAGTAGTAACCTGTATCAAACCAGCAAGCACCATCACCACCACCAAGAACAAATATCTTGCCCTCTAGTGCAACAGTTGATGTATATGACTTGCCAACAGCCATTGGTTTGAGGGGTGTTAGTACGTCCAATGAAGGGGAAAAAGAGTCTAGCGATGGCACAAATGAGAAGCCATCAAAACCACCAACTAGATAAATGACATCTTCTGAACCCAAACATTGTTCTACAAACTGGTTAAGTGAATCGTCTAGGGTCAAAGGATCTATTTTAGAATTCAATGTCTTAACTGTTCCCTTTAGTTCAACAATTCTTTTCAGTAACCTCTCATTCACCCCTTGTAAATGTTTGACTTCTTTGTTGGACCAAGCCTGCATTTTGAACATAAATTAGATTTAACCACCAAAACTTTTTTGCCAGCAAATGAGATGTTTTCCTATACTTTGGGCTTGCATCCTTTTTCTCTACTTCCATATTGAAAGAGTGAGGTTGAACAATCGATCATAGAGGATCCTAGCTGAAAGATTGATTAGAAACTAAGCAGATGCGAGACTGATTTAGAAGCATAATGGAAAAATCTTTTCATTTCATCCTGCCTTGCTTCTTCCATTTCTTTAGGTAGCCGTGAACCAAAAACACTACAAGCATCTTATGGATTCTCCCTGTTAGTGCCACATAACAAATTTAGCCATTCTAGAGTGCAAAATTTAGCTATTCCAATCCTACACACATGCAGTCTAGTATCAGTATAATAATATACAAAAATTTACTCAACATAATGTCGCTTGCTTTATTCTCTTGGTTCCTACATTGTCATCCTAAGTTATCAACACATCTATTCAAAGTGCAATTTCTGGTTTATTTTTTTGCATATAACATTTCCATAAATTTAAGATTGCATAGTTCAGTATAACAGATGCAAGGCTTCTCATGAGGTTATAGCATAAGAAGAGACCTGCTTCTTCTCCATCACCTCTATTCGTCCAGATAACTCTCTAACTACATCAATCAGCTGCAAACAAAATTAGTGTGAGAAATTTTGCAATAGATAGACAAGAACTAAGCATGTTATCTAGACTGAATGAACTGAAGCATGAAACAAGGATGATAAGATGGAATGCAGATATCAGTTGAGTTCAAAGTTACAACCTTGGCTTCTGTGCATGATTGAGAGTCCAATAACTGCACCAGCAAATTAGAATGCCCCAAGGACAGCTTATCAACTTCAGAATCTAAGGTTTCTGGCAAATTAGAGTTCCCATCCAGAATTGCACATTTGACCTCTTGGGCATACTTGCAGCTATATGCATCATTATCTTCAGTTTCAGTAGTATTGGCATAAAAATCAGAACGCCACTGCTGACCAGGAAAAGTCATGCGCCTTGTAACACCTGATCAAAGCCCAGCATTTTTCCCTGCTTATCAGGGTACTGTTGTTGTTGCACTGGAACCACCCTATCTGATAGTGCATAGTCCTCCTCTCTGGTGATGTGTATTGACAATCCAGTTCATCGAAACCACCAGAAGATTCATTACCTGAGCTTGCATGTTCCACATCCACATCTCTTGTCCCAACTTCCTCAAATTTATTCTTCTTCACTATGTCAGCATATGACTTTACAACCTTTTCTGATTTGAGATTATTGTTCCCCTCACACTCTGTTGCCCATCCAGGTGACAGCACTAATTCTCTCCCATGATCATCAGCTGGTACTGCGGCAGGGGGCATCCAGAAATTGTTGGGGGGAGAAGGAGGAGGAGTAAACAAATCCATCAAAACACATGTTTGAGCATGATCCAATTCAAACTTGAAAAAATGGAGCTTCTGGCCAGGGACACCAGGTGTGTTCTGATAGTAATTGGCTATAATAGCATTTCTGAACTGATTCTCTGCTAGCGGGAAACACCACACCCTTACCCGCATTGCAACCTAAACAAATAAAAGGGCATGAATATAGAAGCCATTTTACTGAGAGTGAAAAAGAAGATGACATTCAAAGTACAGACACCAGGGATTGTACCTGGGCAGGATAGCTTGTTTTGCCCTTGCTATCATGTGACCATGCATTTGATTCAGGACAGAACTTGCCATTCCCTGCAGCTTCATAAATACCATACAATCTCATGATCATCATAATTGAAGAGGGAGAGAGGTAGTCCTTCCTTAATGTTTCGTATATATGAAATATGTGATTTTGGCAAGCCTGAAACATGACACAAATGGTAACTAAGTCAGTGGATCACTCAACAAGTTGATATGCTTTGGGAGGCATGCAATGATATACCCCCTCACAGGAAAAAAGACACAAATGCATTAAAGGGGTAGCTCAGTTTTGTAAAAACAAAGCTTAGAGAAGAGTTGTGATCAAGAGAGATCAAGAGCATACCAAAAGTTGCCGTGAGTGACACTCTTGAATAGTATTGTTTGTGCAACCAAATATCACAGCTCCAAGGTCTTTGCGGTTGGAGGTTTCTTGCAGGAATGGACAGGTTTGTTGGCCTGGTATTTTTTACAACTTGGCTCCACGAGGATTTGCTCGTCACCATTGTACCGATACTAGCAAGATGAGAAACAAAAGGAAAGGAATAAATATACTGCACTGTCCAGTTGATGTATACCCAGTTGCATGTTTGATGCATGAGGCAAGAAAAGGTAATGTTCTTCAGGAATCACAGCTACTTATTTTGTAAACATGAAAGCAAAGATCAAATGACAGTAATGCAAATACTGAAATACACATAATACAATTTGGCATTATCATATCATTTGACTTAGGTTATTGTACACTAAAGTTCAAGAAAAATCTCACTTGCAGCACAGTATATTTTCAGAATTGTTTTCTCTGATTTCATCACAACAGAAAAGAAGGCAACATAATTAGGTACATCTACATATCAAAGTGAGCAGATGACCCTTTATGAGATTTTGTTTTTCATATGACGGTGCACAGATGTTTTGGGAGTGGCCCATTTTGCACAATTTAGTTATGATAATAATAATGCAAACTGAATTTCAATGATGAGTAGTATGCAGCTACATTACAAGGTCAGAGTCTCAGGTTAAGCTTGGTAACAAAATTCAACAGATGCGACTGGCCCTCGTTCCTGAGTGTTGATATGTACTTAGCGCATGGAGATGAAGCTCCAGTCACTGAACTCGTAGCTGGAATGGACTACCAAAATGATGTGCAGCAGTTCAATCAATAATGTCTCAGTACAATGCCCAGTCCTCCCACACACAAGAAATTGTAGTGGGGCCACAGGGCAAAAATTAATGAAGGAACTGAACAAGTTGTACATGAAGGCACCAGTAATTGGGTAAAGGTGACACATGCGAAATCAATAGTGGAATACGGGAGAAACCTAGATGGCCACTTGATGTTCATGACTTCATTCTAGAAGCAACAACAATTACTCAGGGGGGTGAAAGGAAAATCACCCCTAACCCACAAAACTCTGTTCTTTTGAGGCAAACAAAACCCTGTTCTGTTCACGAATCTTTCGGAATCAATGCCCTGCATAGATGGATGAAGGCTACATTGCGTTATCGGCTAGGAGTAGGAGCGAAATCCTACCCTCGATCGAACCATCAGCACAAGCACACGAACCAATCCAATCATCAGTAACAAGCGCGGCGCATGATTGATCGAGCAAAACCGCTACTTTTCGTGAGTCAAGTAGTTGAACCCAAATCCATCCAAGAAGCAGAATACGACCAGAGCAGAAAAGGATGCGAGAGATTATCTCGTGCGGACTAGACGAAAGGCACAAGCTTTATGGTGTTCCTCTGGTCAGCGGATCAAGCAAGAAAGCAAGAAAGCGCCGACTAGACGAAACGGAAAGGAAATGCTGCGGTTGGGGTTTCGTGGTACGGCCCGTACCTTGAAATCGCTTTGCTTTGCTTGGGGTGGAGCCGTGGAGGAGTGCCAAGCCCCACTGCCGCACTGTTGCAAGAAGGAAGAGGAGGAGGGGACGCGGCGATCGCACTCGCGCTGCAGCGAAATCCTCGCCCACGCCGATCGAAGTGGTTCTTGCTCGCACTCACAGGCCGGCGAAGCGAAGGCAGGGCGTGGATGGAGTGAACTGCTCTGCCTCTCTGGCCTGGCCTCTGTGCGCCCCGCGCGGTGAGAAGAGAAGGGAAGGGAGCAGTGATGGCTGATTGATGAGGAGGAAAGGTGAAAAGGCAGCGGTGGGTAGAAAAAGCAAATGCTGTTTTTACTGCTCCGCCTCGTCCGTCCTCCCCGCGTTACGCGTGTGTCATCTTTGTACAGCATGTATGTACACGTACAGCAAGCAACCAACCTAGAGGAGGAGGCCTGCCCCACCAGATAGAGGCACAGACACAGTATAGTTGTCGTTTTCCGTTCCAGATAAGCTAGCGCCCGACCAGAGAACGTGTCCGGACCTAGCTCTCGTGGCCCGCTCCCCACATCCCGCACAGGCCCGCATAGCATCCTGCGTCCCGCGCCCGCCCGCATCGCGGTACCAGCGTCCGAAACCGCGATCCCACGCTCGCACGGGGAAAACCCACGTGGCTCCCAAGTCAGCTACCCCGCTTGTGCATGCGCGCCGCTGCTAGCCTTAGGCGCCCACGCTTAACCACGGTGGCGCCCTAGCAGCAGGACCAGCAGGCTGCCACAGGCTGCTGTCCGTTAACTACCAGCGCCCATTACAACATGTACAACACCCAATTTATTTTTGAAACATACGTATAAAACACTTACAACATACGTCTAAAACAGATAAAACACTTGTAACATGCTCTTGAAACATGTGTCTATAACCATAGCAACATATTCAATATCCGGATCCACTTTTGCAACATCTATATTAAACAAATGCAACATAAGTCTAAAATATCTAAAACATTTAAAAATATATACTTAAAGCATGCGTGTATAGACATAACAACATATGCAACATCTAGATGAAACACTTGAAACACACGTCTGAAACACCTGAAACACTTGAAAACATACGCTTGCAACATACGTATATTGTCATTGCAACATATGTAACATTTCAAATATATTTTTGCAACATC
This sequence comes from Miscanthus lutarioriparius, assembly GCA_904845875.1. Lineage (NCBI taxonomy): Eukaryota > Viridiplantae > Streptophyta > Magnoliopsida > Poales > Poaceae > Miscanthus > Miscanthus lutarioriparius. Next base: position 89,521,407 of record CAJGYO010000014.1, read on the forward strand.
CAAATAAAACACTTGAAACATGAATCTAAAAATGCCTGAAATATTTGAAACACGACGTCTCCAGTAGCCACAGCCTACCTGTTGGGGGAACTGCAGTAGTCAACAAGCTCGTGTCAGGGGACGTCGCTCCGCGGGCTCGCGCCCGTCGGCGTGGCCCGTCGCTCCACCTGCTCGTGACCCAGGCTCGCGCTCATTGACATGGCTAGCGCCGCTGTTCTCTTGGCCGTATTAGTCTAGCGCCTTTTCGCTTGGCGGGGGATGGGGTGAGGCGTGATCGGCAATGGGGTGCGGGGCGGTTGGGGAAGGGCGTGGCACTGCAGGAGACGGGCGTGCGGTGAGGGGAAGGGGCGCGAAGGGGCGGGCGGATGAGCGGCCATGCCACGACGAGTGGATGAGCGGAGTGGGGATTTTTTATGTGTTTTTGAGAGAGATGGGGCCGGTTGGCTGCGTAAGTCTAGGAGCCGCGTCCAATGGACGGACGTCCGTGGCGTATCATTATTGTTTCGGTTATTACAGGCAAAGATTAAGATGGAAATTAAACGGAAAAAAATAGTAGAATGCCCAGGTCCTCAAAAAAATTTATAGTGAAGCCGCATGGCAAAATTAACGAAGGAAACGAACAAAAAAGCAGTGGTCGGATGAATCAATGTCGCCTGTCCTGTGCAATGTAGGATGGAAGGAAGCAGTTTCCCGTTACGGGAAACGGGGGCCGTTCTGCTACCCGTACGTGGGCCACCTATGGCTATTTGGCTATAGCCCGGCGTTGGCCCAACTAAGCCCACTCCCTCGGGCCGTGCACTTGAGTTCAGTTTCTCCTTCTTTTCCAATATTCACCTTGTCAAATATTCAGTTCCAGACTTGATTAATCCAAGCAATGCTCTGCACTGCACTGCATGTTGATGATGTCGCAGTTGAAATTCCATCAAAGAAATTTGGCATAGGATTAGCATTTAACTCACACTGCATGTTGATCATCTGCTCCTGTTCGCTTGAACTTATCAGCCTAGCTTATCAACCATGGTATAATGTTTTTATCTCACGACAAATCAATAAACAGTACTTTTCAACCTAACTTATCAGCGAAGTGAACAGGTAAAGCTGAAATCAAAGAAAGAATGCAACCAAAACGAGAGGACGGCGAGTAAGAAAGGTGAAGCTAAGGCGGAACATAAATACCGTTTTCTTCACTTGGACCCTACTAGTACTACACACACAAGTTTTGTGCAAACAACCTAGGTCAGCGAGGCTAACCTCACTGACCTATAGCCTGTTCGGTCGACTGGTTTGTTTCGTTGCTGGTTCATGAAGAAGTACTACTGGCTGGTTTGTGAGAGAAAAATACTGTTCCGGCTGAAAATTTATGATTATTTACGACAAGCCACAGCCAAACGAACAGGCTGCTAACCTGCAAGCTAAGTTGTGCTGTGTAGATTAGAGCCGGAGAAGCATGTAGGCACCTTTGTAAGTATTGCAATTTTACCAACGATGTTTGGTCCAATGAAATACTTGGTGTGGTCTCACCAGTTTCGCAGAGCTTGATTAAAGTGGGTCTACATACAAATGATGGTGTAAATGTTCATCTCTAATTAACAATGGGCAGAAAATTTGTTTTCCATGGAATAATAATATATTTTTCATGGCACATTTACATTTGCACGGCACATTTCAATCCAACGGGCAGAAAAAGGTATTTATTTACTAATAAGAGCATCTCCAAGAGTTTCTAAAACCCACTCCCAATCTAGATGTTTTGGCAAGGTTGAAAAAAAACCGCTATCCAACAACTCCATATCTCAACTTCCAATCTTCCTGCAAGTGGAAAAATCGACCTCATCGCGTGGATATATACGCACATCCATCGCGCCAATCCGAATTTGTAAGGACATGGGGAAGATTAAGAAGTTAGATAGGGTTCCCGGTGTAAATGTATAAGAGAAAAAAGAAAGTATAAAAATGGTTAGGGTGACTTAGAAATAGTTCGGGAGTCCTGATATAAAATTACATTCTATCTTCTAGGAGCGAGATTTTAGAAACTGTTGAGAAAGCCAATAAATATGCTCCCATCATTTTTTAGTCACTTGAAAAACTCATTAATTTACTAAGTGATTTTAGAAGCTATTGGAGATGCTCTAACTAGGTTTCCTTTGCCTGTTTTGCATCTTGCCACTCTCACACGTCTTGCTTTGTTCAGGCCTCCTCAGATTAGTCACAGGATGAATTGTTCAGGTTTTCCTACATCCCCGTAACATTTGGCATGCAGTGGCAGTAACTGTCTTGTGAACATCATCCATTAAGCACAGTTCATGATCCTTGTGCCTTGGTGTAATTGTTGTACATTTAATGGCATGAGTTACACCTCTAACAAGGCCCAATAATATCTTCCCTGTGCTACTGTTATAGTTTCACATCCATTGTACTACTAAACATCTGGGTACATATTCTGGTTCAGTGAAATGTATCACATTTGTTCCTAGCTGTACATTTGACATTAGCATTTTGTTTTCCATGCTATATATGTGCATGCTGGTTTATACATGTTAAATAATGGACTAATCACTTAAACCCAAGATCAATTATAGGCCCAGCATCAGTTCCATATCATTTTGAAAATGAAGCTATAACTTTCTATTTTCTTAGAGTGCATAGCAAGGCACGAGGTACCTAGCTCGATGGCCTCCTTCTCCTTCAATCTCTCATGCTTAATCAATAACTCAAGCGGTTAATTGCTACTTTGTTTTCGTTTTCTTTACTCATCTATCTTGTATTATGAACTTGGCTTCATAGTGCTGTGGATCATGTGTGGCTAGGTGAAATTTAGGTGATGAAAAACTTAGATGCTCAATGCAAGCAAGGACATACCTTTGAGCCATTATGTTGCAGAAATTAACTTGATGCGACACATTCTATCTTTCTTGTTTGATTCCTCATGGTCTTATCTCTATGATACTTTAGCATAGACCTCATATTATTTCTATCATTCTTTACTTACCTTTCACAGGTATGCTTGCTTTGATTTTATTACAACATGGTTGTCCTCATGACCTCACCTTATGGCTTGCTCTTTTTTTTTCCTATCCCATCTTTTCACTTGGACTTATGATGCATATACAATACAACATAACCTTTTTTGTACTTGTGTGATACCAAATTTTCTATCGGCTTCCTCGTTATGTGCATACACACTTGCACAGTTCTTGTACTTTAAAAGTAGCACCTTTCACTTGAAGCTCCTATGCCCTGCAGATGCTCCAAGTACTACAGCCTTTGAGGGTACTCTGACTACTTCACCAACACCAGCTAAAAAGTTTCCAGTTTCATCCACTAATAACACAGGTATGAGCACTTGTTTAATATTTATTATCATTTGTCACGGTCCAACCTAACAAAGCATACCAGAGGACTAGCCACTCCGGAGTGCGAAGTCTTTTGCCTGACACTCGTGAGAAGGCCCCGGAGACGAAGACCTCTGCGCCGAGAAGGCCTCAGAGACGAAGACCTCCATACCGAGAAGGCCCTAGTGATGAAGACCTCCACAATGAGAAGGCTCCGGAGATGAAGACCTCCGCACTGAGAAGGCCCCGAAGATGAAGACCCCCGCACCGAGAAGGCCCTAGAGATGAAGACCTCTATGGTGGGATGGCCCCGGAGATGAAGACCTTCACACTGAGAAGGCCCCGGAGATGAAGTCCTGTGTTTTGAGAAGGTACCAAAGACGAAGGCCTCAGAAATGAAGACCCGTGCATTGAGAGGATACCGAAGGAGAAGGTCCTAAAGACGAGGACCTGCGCGCCAAGCGAAGCTGATAAACCATGTCATAGAAGTGACGAAAGGAGCTGAAGCCCAAAGATGAAGACATCTAGAAGATCAAGGCACATGGAGCAAGAAGCCTCGGGAATTAGATCATGTATAGGCTAGAGTTGTGCACGTGCTTTTTTCTCTATGCCCTTTTATCCCATAGGGTTTTTGGGATGGAGTTTTTAGTGATGCACGCACATGTAGGTTACAAACGGTGATCCTCGCAACCAAGGTTCGAGATGTATTGACCTCTTCTTTTATGAGCATCTACTAGATCATGTAGTACCGGCCATAACCTAGTAGCTAAGGGCTACTATTGGGAGAGCCCATATGATACATGGGCCAAGTCCCCCCTAGAAGAGGCCCAATAGAAGTTGGTGTAGTAGCTTTAAGGGACCGCTTGTAAATTGTCGTTACCTATATATAGTGCTATAAGAGCATGAGAGCAAGGGACTCTCACCCCCTCACTCATTGTGTGCTCTCAAACCCTAATGTGTCCCCTATTCACTGCCAAGCTTTCTCCCCTCTACTCTCTCCGTACTCTGTTTAGAATGCTAGTTCCAACATTAACAACAAAAGAGGCCACATACAGCTAAAAAGTCTGCTAAAGTAAGACATATTGGTAATGATATTGTGTTTAGGTGTGTTCTTTTAGAAAATCTTGCTAAAACCTTACATAGAAAATGGATAGGCATGCAAGTTCACCTCGTTACCTTGCTTCTCTCCAAACATCCCTATTGGTATGACTCCAGTTTCCACTTTCGCATCTCTGCATGCATCTGATAGACATAGCTATGACACAGTTCAAACTAAACAAAATATTCATTGTCTGTGCTGATGCATTTGTGACTAGATCTTATACGAATGTTCAAGTAGTCATTGATGGACCAACATGTTTTATTCTTGTCATTGAAGCGGTATTTACTACTATGATAAGCAAACAATGAGATCATCCCATAGTGGGTCCCCTTAACAATGAGTTGTAAATCAATTATTTATTCAAGTGTGATTAGTTTGAGTATGTACCTCGGTAGCTCTTCAGCACGAGGGGCTTTGCGACCATCTTCATAGTCAACATCGACACCGCCTTCACCAAGCTCTTCACTATGAGGAGCTTCACCACCATCTTTGGAGTCAACAAGGTGCTGCTTGAATCTTTTTATTGTGGAATGGACTATATTCTTGCAAAATATGCAATGCACAAAGTCCTTCTTGGAAGTATGTGGCCACCACCCATAATGTCATCCTAGGTCTTGTGATTTTGCCTTCCTCTTGATTTCAAGAGCTTGGACAACAAAGATCTCGAGATAGCCCTCTCAATTAGTGAAGAAATATCTAGAGTAGCTAGCCCTGTATATGGTCCGGTTTCAATACGGACAACCCACAAACCAGCCTAGGCAAAACCGTATCTGAAAGCTACTACGGGTTGGTTTGGATATGATTGGCGACCATGTAACCCATTCATGAAAGGATCTAACAATGTCTAGAGGGGGGTGAATAGGCTTATCTAAAAATTAACTACAAATGCTAAGTTCAAATTTGTTAGTCAATGTCGGAAGTCTCGGCGTTTGGGTCAGAACTTCCGACGTTGTCAGAAGTTCCGGCACAAACGTCAGTAGTCCCAACGCCTACGTGAACTACAAAAGTAGTGCCAAATTTAACTTTACAGATAAATAATCTTACAAGCCCACTTTCTAGTGGTTTGGTGAAGATGTTGGGTCACTCCCTTGACGTCGTAATGCCTCCAAACTGTAGATCGAGTCCAAACCCTAAAATGAAGTTTGGGAGAGAAAGAGACAAACAAATACAAGTAATCTCTAACAATCACAACAACAAGCACACGGGACACAAGGATTTATCTCGAGGTTCGGCAACCCCACAAAGGAGCTCCTACGTCCTCGTTGTTGAGGTGACCACCAAGGTCGGAGTCTCTTCCACCTCCTTGCCTCTCTCAAAGCGACCACAAAGGTCACTTGAGCTTTCCACTAAGAAATCAAAGGGTAATACAAACTTCCCAAGGCTCTTCCACAAGATGGAAGCTCTTGGACAACGCCTAGCCAGCTAGGGCCAAAGCCCCAAGAGTAATAGACACAAAATCAATCGGCTTGACAAAGAAATCAAGTGCTCAAACTTGTCAAAGTGATTCTCTCACTTAATCCACTCTCCTTTCACTCAAAACCCTAAGGGAATCGAAGATTGGAGCAAAGGAGGGAGGAGAGGGGTGCTCTTGTTGCTTGGGAGCTATTAGAACGAAGTTGGGTCACCTGTGAATGAGTCCGTAACGGTTAGAAGTGAAGAGAGGGGTATTTATACTCTTAATAGAAATCTAACCATTCAGATCTACGTCGGAAGTTCCAACACAGATCTCTGGACTTCCGATGTTAATAGAAAGCACTATTCACATAGGGTCAGAAGTCCGCACATGCAAGTCAATGTCGGAACTCCCGACAAACGTCGGGACTTCCGACGTGCGCAGTTAAACAACCAGTAAAGCTCCAGGTGTCGGGACTCCCGACAAGGTCTAGGACTTCTGACGGTCGGAACTTCCGACATACGTCGGGAGTTCCGTCGTGCGCAGACAGCCGGCCAGCAGAACCACTGATGCCGGGACTCCCGGCTTGGGTCGGGAGTTTCGACTGTCGGGAGTTCTGACTTACGTCGGGACTTCCGACATCCACAGTCACCGAGCAGGTTAAGTGACTGGGAGTCAGAACTTCTGGCATGAGTCGTGACTTCCAACGGTTGGGAGTTCTAGCTTACATCGGGACTTCCAACACCAACAGTCATAGAAAAATAATCTACGTGCTCATGGAGTGCTAGAGTGTCTCTCTTTTGATTTTATTTTTATGCTTGAGCACTCTATCTTCCTCAGACCAACTAAGTTTGCATCTCTCTTTATAGTGCGGTGGATCCTAAACTCAAAAACAAAAATAAAACCTTTGGAGAGCGTTTTGAGTTCGTCCGTGTTTACAACTTCAAGAATTGAGGGATACCATTTCATCTTTATCAACTCTTTGAATCTTTCATGGGACTAATAGCTGTGACATATCTCATTAAGATCACATTAGTCCCTAATTTAGATGTCATCAATACATCAAAACCCACATAGTCGGATACCACAAGAAGGGGTACCCTAAGCAAGAACCAAAAATATTACTTAAACCTTGCAAAAATCAAAGCCAAAAGACTACCGCCAGGTCTCTACAGAATTCTCCGATTCGCTCGAGGCCTTGCGCCGAGGCCTCATACGAAAGGCCAAAAGCACCCCGCCAAGGCCCTCTCGCTGAGGCCTCACCCCGAAAGGCCTCGGATGGGATGCCAATTCTCCGATTCGCTCGAGGCCAGGCTCGGCAAACATACTCGTAACCTCCGTCCCAACCAAACTCCTCTGACGAAACGTCACGTCTAGATTAATGCACCCAACTACTCCCGCAAACGTCAGCCGCACTCAGGTACAGTACGGGCAGAACGATAGACGGGACAGGGGACCGGGCGCAGCAGGGGTTACCTGCCACTGTGCAACCTAACCCCTATGCTAAGGACAAAGCAGCATGGAAGGTCAAGTCCATGTCCCTGTAGTCTCGAAAACCGCAGGAGAGCCCAGCTGCTCGTTCTACGCCTCGTCCGAGACCCCCCGGCAGGGTCTCAGACATACTATTCCTTCTCCGCCTCGGCCGAGGCCGGGCTCGTCCCGCATCCTCATCGTCTCCACCTCAACTGCCCCTCTGGCGGGCCGTTCCATCCGTGTAAGTACCCCTGGTTGCGCCTACGTCAGCCATGATTGGCAGGGCATAGCAACAGGGGCGATGGGACGGCGGTCAAATCTCATTTTTTACCATTCCCCACTGACAGTGCAGGAACTACCATGCTTTGCGGACACACGCCCTGCACTTTTCCACCTAAATCGGGTACGACGCTGACCACCGAGACCGCCGCATCGTACTCAGGTCACCTCCCAGGCCTCGGCGCGGTCGGCCACAAACACCTGCCAGGCCTCGGCGAACCACCAAGTCAAAAATTCACAAGGCACGGCATGTCACCTACAGAGGAGGCCATGCTGACTAAACATCAATGAGGACCCCTATGACTTCAACAGCCTCAGGCATGGCCGGCATGACACACCAGTGATCAAGTACCAATTGCCATTCCCAACACTGTGCTGCTACAGGAATATGCCACAGTACTAGATCTTCCTTCCTCGCTAAGGCTCCACGTGTATCTCTCTCATGTACTCCTGGCTCCCTCCTTGTGGCTATAAAAGGAAGCAACCAGGGCCGTTTCTATGGATCGAGACCACGTCGGCCCTCACGCACAAACGCACTCACTCAATTCACGCACGCTCCCACGCTGCCTGAGAGCAATGACTCAGGCAGCCCGCACCACTCCATGCCGAGACCTGGGACTAGCTCCCTCTCTCACCCAGCTTGTAACCCCCTACTACAAGCACTTCGGTGCAAGGAATACAAGATCGATCTCCTAGACTGGACGTAGGGCACTGATTGCCTGAACCAGTATAAACCTTGTGTCTCTTTGCATCACCATCCGAGATTAGGGGCACGCAGTTCACATTTACTGGTTGGTTGAGGACCCCCCGGTCCGAAACACCGACAGTTGGCGCGTCAGGTAGGGGCCTCTGCGTGTTAGCGTGATCATCCCAATAAGTTCCAGATGGCTGACCCCATATGTCCACTACATCTCGGCACGGTGGTCTGGTTTGGGAGCCTAGAGTTTATGGCTCTAGGATGTGAGTACGATATGGTACTCCTCACACCCAGAGCCCCACCGGCCGGCGACGACATCGCGCATCGGTAGCCCGGGCGCAGGCGGCACCTGGGCCGCCGCTCTCGTCACGCTCGCCAGGCACGACGTGAGCGGGACTACTCCGACGCCACGCGAACTCAGGGCTGCGCGCCGCACTCCGTCGACATCCCTTGCCCGGCTGTTGGTACAGAGTCCCTGGCTGGGGACCTGTCTAGCCTAAGCCTAGGCAGGGGAGAGACGCCACTAGCGCGCAGCGACGTCCCGTCGTCAAGCTCTGCCCCGCCACTTCCTGAGGAATCGACTCAGGCAGAGCGGAGCCCAGCGGTGGCACCATCCCCGTACCTCTTTGGGCTGAAAAACATCACCGCCGCCTAGGCTTTCGCTTACGCCTCCACGCACGCGGAGCCCTCGGGACACCACCAATGATTCGCCCTCGACTTCTCCACCACAATCTAGACCCACACCCACACTAAATCCTCAGAGGAGGACGAGGCATGGGCCGGAGCGGACTTCTCCGGGCTTCGTGACCCCGAGGCTATGCGCCGCTTCTTGGCCGCAAGCGACTACTGCTTCAGCCACTCCGACTTCGATGACGAAAGCGCTTACGATCCCACTCGAGAATGTTTCCACGTCGGACTTGGAATGCCAGGGGCAAGTGACGAGGGTGAGAGGGCATGCAACCGGTCCCCACTCCGCCAAGGGGCGGGCGACACCACACCCCCGCTCGTCGAGCTCTGGGCGGCGCGGAACGTGAACATCGCCCCCGGGGATATCCGATGCCTGGACCTGGAGCAGCTCCGTGAGCTCCAGGCAAAAGTCGACCAAGATCGACTCCTGCGGCAGCAGCTCCGAGACACTCTCGAGCAGGAGCAGCAAGGCCGCGGTGATGGTGAAGGGGCCCGGCAGAGGGCCCACGACGTGCATCGCCGCATCAACAACGACGAAGGAAGTGAGCAACCCCCAATGTTCAATCACGCTAGCCAGAACATCACGGCGGCGGCGATGCTAGTCCGAGCGATGCCCGAGCCCTCTACCACGGAGGGGCGATGGGTCCACGGCGAGCTCCGAGACCTTCTCGAGACCGCCGCAGTATAGCAGGCCGAGAGCTCCGCATCTCAGCGACGTGAGAACATCTCGAAGCGGCCCTCGGTGCACGATCGCCTCAAGGCCCCCTCAGTCCACGACCGCCTCAGCGACCGATGCGAGGCGCAAGAGGACCACGACGTGGTCAACAGGCGATGGTGCCATGACAACGACGGGCTCGCCCGAGGTTACCACCCACACCGAGGTGGCCGCTATGACAGCGGGGAGGACCATAGTCCTTCTCCTGGGCTGCCTGGCCCTAGAGTCTTCAGCAAGGCCATCCGCGGCGCTCCATTCCCTGCCCGGTTCCCGCAACCAGCCAATCTCGTGAAGTATAATGGCGAGACCAACCCCGAGCTGTGGCTGGCCGATTACCGCCTAGCTTGTCAGCTAGGTGGCACGAACGATGACCTGCTCATCACCCGTAACCTCCCCTTGTTCCTGTCAGACTCGGCGCGAGCCTGGCTCGAACACCTCCCTCCCTCACAAATTCACAACTGGTGCGACTTGGTCAAGGTCTTTGTCGGGAATTTCCAGGGCACATACGTGTGCCCCGGGAACTCCTGGGACCTCAAGAGTTGTCGCCAAAAGCCGGATGATTCTCTCTGAGACTTCATCCGGTGCTTTTCCAAGCAGCGCACCGAGTTGCCCAGCGTCGGTGACTCGGAAGTTGTCCAGGCTTTTCTCTCCGGCACCTCCTGCCGAGACCTGGTCTGAGAGTTAGGCTGGAACGTACCAACTTCGGCGGCCGCGCTCCTTGACGTCGCCACCAACTTCGCCTTGGGCGAAGAAGCTGTCGGGGCCATCTTCCCCGACGGCGAAGAAAAGGGGAAGCGGAGGGATGAGACCTCTGGGGCCTCGGCCTCCCGTTTCTCCAAGAAAAAGAAAAAGGGGCACCAGGGGAAGCAAGAGGCCCTCGAGGCCGAGGTTGTCGCAGCCGCGGATCGTAGGAATCCCCGAGGCCCCGCCAGAGGCCCCTGACTATTCGACGACATGCTCAAGAAGCCATGCCCTTACCATCAGGGCCCGGTAAAGCACACCCTCGAAGAGTGCACCATGCTCCGACGCTACTACGCCAAGCTCGGACTTCCTGACGATGGCGCCAGGAAGAAGGGCGCTGGCGACAGAGACAACGACAAGGACGACGGGTTCCCTGAGGTGCACAATGCCTTCATGATCTTTGGCGGGCCTTCAGCGTGCCTCATGGCGCGTCAACGAAAGAGGGAACGCCGAGAAGTCTTCTCGGTTGAGGTAGCTACTCCCCAGTACCTTAACTGGTCTCGGGAAGTGATCACCGATGATCGGGAGGACCACCCCAACTATGTCCCAAACCCCGGGCAATACCCGCTCGTCGTCGACCCAATTATCGGCAACACCCGGCTCACCAAAGTGCTGATGGACGGAGGTAGCGGCCTCAACATCCTCTACGCCAACACCATGGAGCTCCTAGGGCTTGACCAAGTGATGCTCCGAGGGGGTGCCGCACCTTTCCACGGCATCATGCCAGGGAAGCACGCACGACCCCTCGGACGCATTGATTTGCCGATCTACTTCGGCACTCCCTCCAACTACCGCAAAGAGATCCTCACCTTTGAAGTGGTTGGGTTCAAGGGAACCTACCACGCCATTCTGGGGTGCCCGTGCTATGCCAAGTTCATGGCGGTCCCGAACTACACCTACCTCAAGCTCAAAATGCCCGGCCCCAACGGCGTCATCACCGTCGAGTCCACGTACGAGCATGCATACGACTGCGACGTCGAATGCATCGAATACGCAGAGGCTATCGTGGAGGCCAAGGCACTCATCGTCAACCTCGACCAACTCGGTAGCGAAGTACCCGACTCCTAGCGCCGCGCCAGGACTTTTGAGCCCACAGAGACTGTCAAGCTCGTCCCGGTCGACCCCAACTGCTCCAACGGCCGAACGTTGAGGGTCAGCGCCACCTTCGACAGGAAATAGGAAGCCATGCTCGTCGACTTCCTCCGCGCGAATGCCAATATGTTCGCATGGAGCCCCTCGGACATGCCGGCATACCGAGGGAGATCACCGAGCACGCCTTGGACGTCCGGGCTGGCTCCAGACCAGTGAAGTAGCGCCTGCGCCGATTCGACAAGGAAAAGCGCAGGGCCATCGGCGAGGAGGTGCAGAAGCTCTTAGCGGCTGGGTTCATCAAGGAAGTATCCCATCCAGAGTGGTTAGCCAATCCTGTATTAGTAAGGAAGAAAAACGGAAAATGGAGGATGTGTGTAGACTACACCGGGTTAAATAAAGCATGTCCAAAGGTTCCATTCCTGTTGCCTCGGATCGATCAAATAGTTGACTCCACTACAGGATGCGAGACCTTATCCTTCCTTGATGCGTATTCTGGTTACCATCAAATTAAGATGAAAGAGTCCGACCAGCTCGTGACTTCTTTCATCACCCCATTTGGCATGTACTGCTATAGAACTATGCCATTTGGTCTCAGAAACATAGGGGCCACTTACCAACGGTGCATGACCCAGGTCTTCGGCAAGCACATTGGGCAAACTGTCGAGGCCTACGTGGATGACATCGTAGTCAAGTCCAGAAAGGCCAGTAACCTCATTGATGACCTGGAGATCGCCTTCAAATGCCTCAGGGAGAGGGGCATCAAGCTTAACCCCGAGAAGTGCATCTTCGGGGTCCCCCGAGGCATGCTCTTGGGATTCATAGTCTCAAAACGCGGCATCGAGGCCAACCCAGAGAAGGTCTTGGCCATAACCAACATGGGGCCGATCCGAGACCTCAAGGGAGTACAGAGAGTTATGGGATGTCTTGCGGCCCTGAGTCGCTTCATCTCACGCCTTGGCGAAAAAGGTTTACCTCTGTACCGTCTCTTGAGAAAATCCAAACGCTTTTCCTAGACCCCCGAGGCCAAAGAGGCCCTCACCAAGCTCAAGGCATTACTCACCAACCCCCCATCCTGGTACCGCCAACCAAGGGCGAGGCCCTCTTGCTCTACGTCGCCGCAACGACCCAGGTGGTCAGCGTGGCAGTAGTAGTCGAGAGGCAAGAGGAGGGGCATGCTCTATCTATCCAACGACCCATTTACTTCATTAGTGAAGTACTCTCTGAAACTAAGACACGCTACCCCCATATCCAGAAGCTGATCTTTGCCATAGTCTCGGCTCGGCGCAAGCTGCGTCACTACTTCGAATTCCACCCGGTGACCGTGGTGTCATCCTTCCCTCTGGGGGAGATAATCCAGAACCGGGAGGCCTCGGGTAGAATAGCCAAGTGGGCTGTCGAACTCATGGGAGAGGCCCTGTCTTTTGCGCCTTGGAAAGCAATTAAATCCCAGGTCTTAGTTGATTTTGTGGCTGAGTGGACCGACACCCAGCTGCCACCTGCTCAAATCCAATCAGAATGCTGGACCATGTACTTTGATGGGTCTCTGATAAAGACCAGGGCAGGCACGGGCCTTCTTTTCATCTCCCCCCTCGGAGTGCATGTGCGTTACATAATTCGGCTCCACTTCGCCGCCTCCAACAACGCATCCGAGTACGAAGCTCTCGTCAACGGCTTGCAGATCGCTATCGAGCTTGGAGTGCGGCGTCTCGACGTACGGGGCGATTCATAGCTCGTCATCGACCAAGTCATGAAGGACTCGAATTGTCACGACCCCAAAATGGAGGCGTACTACAAACTGGTACATCGCCTTGAAGATAAATTTGATGGTCTCGAACTCAACCACATTGCGCGGAAGTTCAACGAGGCCGCGGACGAACTGGCGAAGATGGCATCGGCACGGGCCTCTGTCCCCCCAAACATATTCGCCAGAGACCTGCACAAGCCCTCGGTGGACTATGCCTCGGCAACACAAGAGGGCCCACTGGCCGAGCCACCCATAGGGCCCAAGGCCCCCTCTGTTACCGAGACCCCGGCGGCCGAGCCCGAGACCATGGAAGTCGATGCAGGGCCTCCCGAGGCCGACCGAGGGGCGGACTGGCGAGTCCCCCTCCTTGATCCCCTCACTCGAGGAGTGCTTTCTGTAGACAGAACCGAGGCCCAACGGCTAGCGCGACGAGCCAAAACTTACATCGTCAACAACGGCGAGTTGTACAAACGAAGCCCATCTAGCGTCCTCCAACGATGCATCACCACTAGGGAAGGCCAAGCCCTGCTTTGGGACTTGCACGCAGGAGCCTGCGGACACCATGCTGCGCCTCAGACGCTCGTTGGAAACGCTTTCCGCCAAGGGTTCTACTGGCCAACGGCGGTTGCCAACGCCACCAAGCTGGTACGCTCCTGTGAAGGATGTCAGTACTATGCGCGGTAGACGCACCTCCCGGCTCAAGCCCTCCAAACCATCCCCATCACATGGCCGTTCGCCGTATGGGGACTGGACATGGTTGGGCCTCTGCAGAAAGCCCCCGGGGGCTATACCCACTTGTTGGTAGCTATTGACAAGTTCTCCAAGTGGATCGAGGCTCGACCGATCACTCAAATCAAATCCGAGCAAGCAGTATTGTTCTTCATGGACATCGTCCATAGGTTCAGAGTTCCAAACACCATCATCACCGACAATGGGACACAATTCACCGGACATAAATTTCTGACGTTCTATGATGACCATCACATCTGCGTGGTCTGGTCGGCCGTAGGACACCCTAGGATGAACGGCCAAGTAGAACGTGCCAATGGCATGATTCTTCAGGGCCTCAAGCCAAGGATATACAACCGGCAAAAGAAATTCGGCAAGAAATGGCTGGTCGAACTCCCGTCGGTCATCTGGAGCCTAAGGAATACACCAAGCCGAGCCACGGGGTTCATGCCGTTCTTCCTGGTCTATGGAGTCGAGGCCGTCCTCCCCACTGACTTGGAGTATGGCTCCCCAAGGCTACAGGCTTACAACGAGCAAAGCAACCGCACTACCCACGAGGACGCTCTCGACCAACTGGAGGAAGCCCGAGACGTTGCGCTGCTACATTCAGCCAAGTACCAGCAAGCCCTACGACGCTATCAAGCCCAGCGCATACGAAGCCGAGACCTAAGGGTGGGCGACCTAGTGCTGAGACTGAGGTAGAGCAACAAGGGCCGCCACAAGCTGACCCCGCCATGGGAAGGACCGTACATCATCGCCCAAGTACTAAAACCCGAGACCTACAAGCTGGCCAACGAGAAAGGCGAAATCTTCACCAACGCTTGGAACATAGAACAACTACGTCATTTCTACCCTTAGAATTTCCAAGCATTGTACAAACTGTTTCTCGGAATACAATTAAGAGGCGTTCTTTAGTTGTTCTAAATTTTCTAGAAACCCGCCGAGCCCATCGCGGGGCTCGGCATTACAATAACACCATGAGGAAGGCTCTGCTCTGTCTCTGCAGAACCGAGCCTCCCTCGAGGGCTAGAAGGAGGGGCTCCCCCCCTAAGTCCCATGCACCGTTCTTTAGTCGTTTTTCGAAAAAATTCCTACGCCAAACTCTCTAGCGTGCTCTGACAAATCGATTGTGAAAGAACCTAAGGACCAAAAGACTGTCTCAAGGTCAGAAGGTCGGCTAAGTCGCGAGATGGCCTATGCCTCCGGGCTATGGCACTCCCTCACCACCTTCTACCCAAGGGGCAACTTAGGCTCCGAGGAAGTTTTTTACAAGAGATACGTTCAGAAACAAGACAGAGGGCAGAGGCTCAGAAATACAATAAGGAAAAACGATTGAAAAAGCATCGGTGCACGATCACTTTAAAAAGGCCTCAACAGCCGCCAACGTTATGATAGGGCAACATAATCCCTAATCTAATTACACGGCCTCTTGGGCCCAGGTCACGACGCAGGGTCTCCAGCATCGGCGGACGGCGGAGGAGGGACAACCTCCTCTTCGAACAGCCCAGCCAGCGCCGTGCCGGGACCCTCCGCCACCTCCATCAGCTTCGTCACCGCCTCTTCAGCCTCCTCGTCATCATCGGGCAGGACGTAGCCATCGCTGATGGCTTGGAGGTCAATGCCGACGTAGTGCGAGGCGATGACGGCCAGTGTGCGCTTGACGCCCGTATGCAGCGCCCCTTGGAGTCGCTCGCGCATCTAGCCGCTCAACGCAAACAGGCGGCTCCTGAGGGAGCTTCCTGACTGGACCCCCTCGACTTCTAGGGCCTCGCAGGCAGTACGGGCGGCGCTCTTCAGTGCATCATGCTCCTCGATCTCGGTTTCAAGCACCGCCTGCACTACGGCGGAGGCCTCGGCCGCCTGGGTGACTTCTTTCTCCAGCTCTGCGCCAAACGCAATGGAACAAGGTTGAGCGCAAAAAAGTACAAGCCAGAGCAAGGGAGGAAAGTCTACGGAACTCACCCTTAGCCTTCTGCCCCCAGCGTCGGGCCTCGACTTGAGAGGCCTCGGCTTTCTCCTTCCAACACTGGGCCTCGACCCGAGACGCCTCGGCCCTCTCCTTTAGGTGCTGAGCCTCGACCCGAGCAGCCTCGGCCGCCCTAAAAGCCTCCCCCGCCAGCTCTTTATCGCACCAAGGAGTTAGGGGCCGAACACAAGAAAAACAAATTAAATAAAGGGAACAAGACTCACCTTCGGCATTTCCCCTCTAGATCGCAGCCTCGGTCCGGGAGGTCTCAGCCACCATAAGGGCCTCATCCAAGGTGCCTTTCATCAGCTGGTGCGCACTTTGCTCCACCCCCAGCTGCCCAGCAAGGACCTTGCCGAAGGTCGTGGCTTCTCCAGCCCAGGACCTGAAGGCGTCCCGCTCACCGGCCACTCGGATCAGCTCCTCCTCCAACTCCTTGACCCACGCCGCCAGAGGGGCGACCCGCTCCCGGGCCGTAACCGCCTCGACCGTCGCATCGACACAACGAAGGCGGAGGTCCTCCACCTCTGCGCTCCGTGCCGACAAGAGCTCGTTGGCGCCGGCAAGAAGCCCCTTTTGCCGCTAAAGCTGGTCCCAGACGTCCCTCTCCCCCTGGAGAAAGACCGACTTCCCGAGGGACCGGGTCTCGAGCTCCTGGGGGAAACAGAACAGGGGTCAATCCCTACAAAGAAAACTCGGAAGAAGACCATCGTGTGAGGAAAGAAAGTGCGAACCTAGGCGACTCCAGGCAGATTGTCGGCCACCACAGACAGCGCCGTCCAAAGTGACCGCTCCGCCAGCCGGCGGTACTGCTCGAACGTGTCCCAGCGCCCGCCCTTGGCCGCGTCCTCAAGGGCAAACAGAGGCTCCGCCTCAGGGTTGTCCTGGCTCTGCCACACCACACGCGGGTGGTCCCACCCATGGGGCTCGGGTCGTACCCGCGCGAGGGCCGAGCTTCCCTCGCCCGGGGTCAGAACCGGCTGTTCCACGGCACCGGCCACCTCACCGTCGGCCATCTCCCACGCCCGAGAAACATCGTCGGAGGAGATCGGAAGGACCTCTACCTCCCGGGCGCTCCCCGGCAACAACGGCGGGCCTTGAACCAGGGGTGCCAGCGAGGCTTCCGCCGCCTTCATCTCCACTTCCTGGGCCGATGGCCTCGCCACCACTACGCCAGCCTCGGTGGTCCCATGGGCTCTGGCCCCTGCCATCGTGGCCTCGATGGGCGCGGGGGCTTCGACCTCCGCTGCTGCGGCCTCGTCGGTTGCCTCGGCCTTGGAGACCCTGCGGGCCTCGACCTCGGTGGCCTCGGCAACCAAGGACACTTCGGCCACATCTGACTCACGGCTCTCACCTTCGTGGGGCGGAGGCGCCCCCTCCCCCGTCGGTGTTGGGGTAGCCTCGACAGCCCCTCCTTGGGAGACCGACTCCGTCAGGCCGGCTCTCGCCGATGCCACGCCGCATCGTATGGCGGCTTGTGCCCCCGCCACCCAATGGGCGGTGGGGCCAGGGGTCACCTTGAGCGCCTTAAGCGGCGCCAAGAAAGGCACCTCCGCAGGTCGCTTCTGGCTAAAAATATAATACTTACAGGGTTAGCATGAGACGAAGGAACGAACAAAAAACGCTGCGGCGCCACCTAAAGTACGCTTACCTCGACCGGGGCAGCAACCGCTTCGGCACGGCGACCCTCGTCTGCAAAGGCGGCGGCGGCGGCTGAAGCACGACCACCGGCACTTTTAATCTCCCCCTTTTTGGTAATTGATGACAACCACCTTAGGCTTTTATAAGAATAAAAGATTTTAAAGCTTTTGAACCCCAAAATTTGTGAAGAGCTCCCCCTTGATGTATGCATGAATTTGAATTTCAAATAGAATCATCTATACATGATTTGCATACATCAAGACAAAAGCTCCCCCTAAATTTTGCAATCCGTGGGGTGCAACAAGTGTTTGTGAACAAAAAGATATCCATGAAAAGAAATGCAATATGACATGTTATTTCACACAACAAGTAAAAAGGAGTATGATGGCCAAGATTTCAAAGTAAAAACTTGAAGCAACACATGGCCATCCAAAAACCATTCACCATCACAAGTATAGACAAGTACAAGCAAATAAGTTAGATAAATAACCGTTACTTGTCCTACAATCATTCATCACAAACATATATATAAAGTTGTCCATCACAAGCTAGCCACCACATGGAAAAGTTTACACAAGCTAAAGGTTTTTAAGTCTCGAAACAAAATGACCAAGAACTAACTTATTACAAGATATCAAAGCCTAACACCCCCCCTTTGTCAACAAGTGCCAAAAGGGGTAGGCCGCATGAAAAACCAACTACTCATCCTCGTAGTCATCATCCTCATCTTGGTCATCGTCCTCACCACCATCATTGCCTTCATCATCCTCCTCCTCTATGTATTCCTCATCTTCTTCTATCGCCTTGCCCTTGCCATGAGAATGAGAAGTCGCATCATCTTCGTATGCCGCACAAGGCTCATCATATAAAGCCAACGGATCACGAGGAGGCACAAACGCAGCGGAGGAGAAGACATAATCCCCACGTGCTATTCCAACCGGTAGAGCCTCTCTTGCATATCATGCTCACGTTGAGCACTAGCACAACACTATCCAAACATGTATGTCATGAGGAACTTGAATTTGCTTGGCTTCTTACCCGAGGAGGAGGAAGAGCGGGGCTCAGCACTAGTGGAGCAAGTAGCAGCAGCAGGTGGTGAAGCACCATGGCAAGAGTGAGAACCCGAGACACCTTTACCTTTTGCTTGGGCTGCAGCACCTTTCTCCCTCAGTTCTCTTATAGCAGCGACAGATGTCTTGTTGGAAATCTTTAGGAGATTGTGCTGAGTGTCTATGGGGAACCAAATGCCGGACACTTGCTCAATGACATGCATAATGTATGGTGCATAGGAAAGATGCTTCACCGGATCCTCAGTAGCATCATGGATCTTGTTCTAAATATAGCGCCTGATGGAAAACTTCTCAAAATCATCGCCAAATCGCTGAAGCACCTTCTGAGAATCATCACAAAGGAACGTGGAGTCACCTACCTTCGGATACAAGATCTGTCACAGGATGTTATTTAGGACATAATAGTAGGGCTTTAGAAAAGTTGTCTATCCATCAGCTGCATGTCCATCAAGATACATGTGTTGGTACTCCTCCAAAGCTACGTCGTCATACTCACTCAACTCAGGTGCAGTGCGGTCGGTGTTACTCAAACCAAGAAGGCGAGAGAAAGTGATGAAGTCCACCTTATAATGCTTGCCTTCAGTGGTCCAATGAATAATGTTAACAGCACCGGTAGGGTCTCTCTCATGATGATAGGAAGCATAAAACTGACAGATGAGCTCGTTGTTCCAATGCTTCCTAAACTCTAGCAGGTAGGACAGCCCCATTGAGTGTATATCCCGAACCATCTGCTCCAGCTCGGGCTCCTTGTACTTACCAAGAGAGTATGCATCAATGCACTTCATCTGAAGGACCGGTGGCTCCCTCTTCTTCAAAAACTTCAGATAGAGAATGGAATCATAAAAGTCATAATGGAATGAGTGCCAGAAATGATACTCAAGTCGTAGATCCTTCTTGTCCTCAGCATAAAGGTTCCTTCCCCTCATAGACCTGATGTCCTTAACCCGATGACGATAGTCCACTGGTAGAGGAGGAGTCCAGCCACCAGCAGGATTTGGTGCCATGGTGGGCTCCCGCATGATCGGCGAAACACCCATGAATGGAACAAGCTGAGAGACAAACCTCGGACCACGAGTCGGGGTGCGATTCGGTGGAGCAGCAATGGTGCAGCCGGCACGCTCAAGAGCTTCCTCTTCTTCATCAACAATCGGCACATCCCCAACAGAGGCAGGAGCAGGAGGAGCAGCAGCCGATGACCCTTGGTCATCACGGCGACAGGCAGCATGGGAACCACCACCAGCAGCATGGGGACCAGCAGCACTAGCACGGGGATATGCCACTTTGGTGCAGCCAAACGGCTTGGGGATAGCGGCACGATCTTGGTTCTTCTTGGATCGCTTTTCCCTATGACGCGAGGGACTGCCACCGTCCATGATTGCGAAGAACACGAAGTGGAACTAAGAAACAATACAATGAGAAGCGAACGAACATCGAGAATTGAAGCAACATGAATGGAGTGGTCACCCTAGGGTCAGAAGTTCTGGCCGAAGTCGAGACTTCCAACATCCGGGAGTTCTGGCCTGGCGTCGGGAGTTCCGACGGTCAGAACCTCCGACGGTCTTCGGGACCTCTGACGCCCATGGTGACCATCCCATTCATGGGGCTTCAAATCACGACACACATTCGTGCAAGGAGGATAGAGGAGTAGAGAGGGAGAAAGAATAGAGGCAAAGCGCAAGGTACATTGACGATGGGGTTAGGGCGCCACGGTAGTACCTTGAATCGAGGAAAGAGGAGACGTAGAGAAGTGAAATCGTAGTTCACGAACAAATCCATGAGCCCTAGCACCACCACGAATGGAATCACCACCACACCACGGAGCCGAGGAAGATCGAAGCACGAGCGGAGATTGGAAGAGCCGGCAGGACTCCCGGCAGCACAACCGAAAGAGAAGGGAGCCGGAACCTCTGGCAGGCTAGAGCCACGGGTAGGGCACGACGGTGTGAGGAGGAGCAAGTGGCGGCGTGAGGGAGGGCGGGGGTGGCACAAGGGAGGTGAGGGCGATGCGAGGAGAGGCGAGGGCGACGTGAGTGGAGAGAGAGAGAGGAAATAACCGCAGGCCGGGCCTGGTAAAAGAGATATAACCCAAGAACAACCGACGCGGCACGGTCAAAAACACAGATCTGCGTCGGAACTCCCAGCTTACGTCGGGACTTTCGACGGTCGGGACTCCCGGCGCGAGCCGTGACTTCCGGACGTCGGGACTTCCAGCGTACGTCGGAACTTCCGACGTAGGGAAACAGAAAAACACCTCAACCTGCACTCACTCTACCATGTTGGGCAAAAATATGATGGACACTAATATTTTCAGAAGTGACTAGATTTCATTCAACCAACACAAAGCAATAGTCACTCATGAAAATTATAAAATAGATTTTGAAAGTGTCACACAATGTTTTCTTAATTCTTTTCTCCTAACTAGATCAAACAAAATGTGTGTGCAAGGGATCAAGCCACGTTACAAGAATCAATGATATTTAGTTCACTCCTCAAAGCACAAAATCTTGACTCATCTAGGGGCTTTGTGAAGATATCGGCTAATTGCTTTTCGGTGCTCACATGATGAATGGCGATATCTCCTTTGGCTTCATGGTCTCACAAAAAATGATGCCGGATGTCTATGTGCTTTGTTCGAGAGTGGTTTACAGGGTTGTTTGCCAACTTAATGGCACTCGCGTTGTCACACAAAAGTGGAATCTTGGTTAACTCACATCCAAAGTCCTTTAATGTTTGCTTCATCCAAAGTAGTTGGGCACAACAAGCGCCGGCCGCCACATACTCGGCTTCGGCGGTGGACAAAGCAACGGAATTTTGCTTCTTAGAACTCTAAGACACCAAGGATCGACCAATAAATTGGCAAGTCTTGGTAGTACTCTTTCGAGTTACTTTACAACCGGCATAATCCTAATCGGAATAGCCAAGTAACTCAAAAGTGGAGCCCTTAGGATACCACAAGCTAAGATTAGGAGTGTGCACTAAATACCGAAAAATTCTCTTAACGGCCATCAAATGGCATTCTTTTGGATTAGCTTGAAATCTTGCACACATGCACACATTAAGCATAATATCAGGCCTAGATACACAAAGGTAAAGAAGGGATCCAATCATGGAGCGATATACCTTTTGATCGATGTCCTTTCCTCTTTGATCGAGATCAAGATGTCCATTGGTTGGCATGGGTGTCTTGATGGGCTTGGCCTTGTCCATGTTAAACTTGTTCAACATATCGTTGGTGTACTTGGTTTGACTTATGAATGTGCCATCCTTGAGTTGCTTGATTTGAAATCCAAGGAAGAACTTTAACTCTCCCATCATAGACATCTCGAACCTGTTTGTCATTATCCTACTAAATTCCTCGTAAAAAGCTACATTAGTACTACCAAATATTATGTCATCGACATATATTTGGCAAACAAAGATATCATTATTGACTTTGCGAGTAAACAAAGTAGCATCGACCTTTCCTATCTCAAAACCTTGTTTGAGTAGGAAATCCTTCAAACAATCATACCAAGCTCTAGGGGCTTGTTTGAGCCCATAGAGCGCCTTGTCGAGCTTGTAGACGTGGTTTGGATACTTGGGGTCTTCAAAGCCCAGTGGTTGCTCTACATACACCAACTTAGATAGGGGGCTATTGAGAAATGCACTCTTCATGTCCATTTGATAAAGCTTGAAGTCATGATGGGTGACATAGGCAAGTAGAATGCGAATTGATTCTAGCCTAGCCACCGGTGCATAGGTCTCCCCAAAATCCAAGCCTTCAATTTGAGTGAATCCTTGAGCCACCAACCTTGCCTTGTTCCTTGTTACCACACCATGCTCATCTTGCTTGTTGCGGAAGACCCACTTGGTTCCAATTACATTTTGCTTGGGCCATCCACCAAGGACTAGACTTCATTCCGAGTGAAGTTGTTCAACTCCTCTTGCATGGCTATCATCCAATCCGGATCATCAAGTGCCTCTTCCACCCTATGAGGTTCCAAAGGAGAAACAAACGAGTAATATTCATAAAAACTTGCTAAACAAGAACGTGTAGTTACCCCTCGTTGAATGCTCCCTAATATGTTATCAACGGGATGATCCCGTTGAATGGATTGATGCACTCTAGGATATGGCACTTGAGTTGATATTTGGATAGGGCCATCATCATCATCATGGTCATGATCGATTGGAGGATCACAATTATGAGCTTGTGGAAGGTTGACTTCACTTCTTTCTTCATTGTTGAGTTGAGATTGAGCTTGCTCATTGTTGACACCATCTTTATGAGAATGACCTTGTGCTTAATTTGATCTCCCATCTTGATTATTTCTTGTTGCGGAAGCTTCACCATGTTCATTGGATGAAACATGATGAATGGTTGGATCAAGATCATCATGCACAACTTGGTCTTCATCTTCATCTTCGACGGGCTTTACTTCACCAATGGCAAGCTTCTTGATTGCTTTGTGTGTAGCTTCTTCATTACCTACAATCTCAACATTGACTTGCTCTTTTTGAGAGCCGTCGGTTTCATCAAAAGTCATGTCTACCGCGATTTCAATCAAACCGGTGGTTTTATTGAAAACACGATATCCATGTTCGTTAGTACCATAACCAAGCATGAAACCTTCATCAACCTTTGGTGCAAACTTAGAGCTCTTGGATTTCTTGTTAAGTATGAAACACTTGGATCCAAAAACTCTAAAGTAGTGCACCTTAGGCTTTTTACCGGTTAGAAGTTCGTAGGCGGTCTTTTCTCTTTTCTTGTGAAGATATAAGCGGTTGATAGCATGGCATGCCGTGTTGACCGCTTCCGCCCAATAGTTGGTTGGAGTCTTGTACTCATCCAACATTGCTCTTGTGGCTTCTATGAGCGTTCGGTTATTCCTCTCCACAACACCATTTTGTTGTGGAGTGTATGGACCGAAAACTCATGCTTGATTCTTTCTTCATCAAGAAACTCTTCAATGTTGGTGTTCTTGAACTCCGTCCCATTGTCACTTCTAACTCTTTTGATTTTGACATCAAACTCATTTTGGAATCTTCTTGCAAACTTCTTTAAGATACCTTGGACTTCACTCTTTTCACGCAAAAAGAATACCCAAGTGAAACGAGAATAATCATCAACAATTACGAAACCATATTTGTTACCACCAATGCTTATATGAGCGACGGGTCCAAATATGTCCATGTGAAGCAACTCCAATGGCCTTTCGGTTGTCACAACATTCTTGATGGGATGTTTAGCTCCAACTTGTGTTCCCGCTGGCATGCGCTGCAAATCCTATCTTCCTCAAAAGAAACATTTATTAGTCCTAGGATGTTGTCGGTGTGTAAAATGACCAACTAGTAAATATTTGTAGTTTTGCCGTACGTTGTGATTGGAGGTGGCCTAGCACTCAATGACACAGGGTTTATACTGGTTCAGGCAACGTGCCCTACGTCCAGTTGGAGTCGGTCGGTGACTTTATTTCTGAGCCTAGGTGCTCGAAGTTTGCAGTGGGGATACAAACAGAAGGGAGAAAAGATGGGGTGTACAAGAGGTCCGATCGGCTCTGGTCGGAAGGGCCAAGAGCGATAGGAGCTCCGCTATCAGGTAAGTGTTCAAGCATGTGCTTGAGGTTCAAACCTAGCGGTTCTATGGTTGTGAGCTAGTGAACTTAGTCGATCTAATGAGTCTTGAATCACCTATCTGTTGGAAGAGAGCGCATCCCCTTTTATAGATGAAGGGATGGCCTTACAAGTGAGAGGGAGAGAGTACCTATGCTACTGAGTCTTGTTGCCCATGCCGGTGGGTACAGGATGATAGTAGACGCCCACAATACTGTAGAATGTCAGATGCACGTGGGAGATAGTGTTGTCTTGTTCGGGTGTGGCAGACGTTGGTGCCTGCTAGGCATGTGAGGAGTTTCACCATGTTCACTCGGTACGGTAAATACCGACGCACACAACACTGTCGATGCCCAGAGGCACATGGGGGAGCCTTACTGCATGGGAGTTAACGGCGCCCACAATACTGTAGGGAGAAATCTCGGCGCCTACAACACTGTGTGTCAGGGAGGTTGCGGGGTACTATTTCTGTAGGCGTACATGATACGGTCCCTGGTATCATGGTTTTGACTTATGCGCACTGCCTTATTTTCTCCAGACGTTTCCTGGTCCTTACCGAGCGGGCGTCCCCGGTCGGCTGGTCCCAGTCGGCTCTGATCGCGCCAGTCTGAGAAGAGTAGTGAGCAGAGGCTCGGCGTATCCCTGGTCGGAGAGTACGGGGTCAGAGTCAGAAGTGATGCTTTGGCCAGGCCTTCCGGTCGGAGAGGTCGTCCGGAGGCGGGCTAGAGACCGGGGCGAGTGCTCCAGTCGGAGAGGTGGGCCGGAGTCAGAAAACGGGCGCTGTTCCTCTTCGGCCTGGCCTTCCAGTCGGTGATTGGATCACCCTTCTGGCCTGTCGTTCAGGTACTTGGGCTAGCCCATGAGTTTGCACATTGTCTGCTTGGCTCGAGCCTTCGCGGGGAAGCTAGTCTACAAGGGACCTCGGGTTTATGAACCCGACAGGAGCCCCCGAGCCCCCGGACGATTCAGGCAGAATCGTCCGGGGGATTTTTGTCTTGACGGCGGGTGCGCTCGAGCGCACCTGCGGGTGTAGCCTCCGAGCCCCTGCGTGGTTCGGGCAGAACCGTCTAGGGGGTTTTCTGTGTTTGTCAACAGGGGAGGTTCTCGTTTTGTTGGCGGGTGCGCGCGAGGGCACCCGCGGGTGTAGCCCCCGAGCCCCTGGGCAGTTTGGGCGGAACCGTCTGGGGGTGTTTGTTAGCGGGCGTGTGTGCGTGTTTTAATTGGGACAGTTTTGTTGACCAAGGCATCGTTGTGCAGCCGAGGCGGTTTAGTTTTTGGGATCGAGTGAGTTAGAGCTCGTGGATCCCGATGTCGGTGTGCGCCGTGGGATCGGGTGAGATAGTTAGTTTAGGGATCGATTGAGACGGAGCTTACTGATCCTAGCGTTGGTGCACGCTGCGGGATCTGGTGAGATAGTTAGTTTAGGGATCGGTCGAGACAGAGCTTGCTGATCCTGGCGTCAGTACGCGCCGCGGGATCGGGCGAGTCAGAGTCATGGATCCTAGCCTCGGTGCAGCCCACGTAGCCAAGGCTATTAGTTTGTTAGTTTAGGGACTAGGCGAGGCGACAAGGGGGTGCTCGTGGATCCTAATGGGGCAAGATTGGGGTCGCAGACCCAGGTTTGTTTTGGAGCATAGTCGAAGCGTAGCCGGATGGGGCAAGATCGGGGTCGCAGACCTAGGTTTGTTTGGGAGCGCAGTCGAAGCATAGCCGGATGGGGCGAGATCAGGGTCGTAGACCTAGTTTGTTTTGGAGCGTAGTCGAAGCATAGCCGGATGGGGTGAGATCGGGGTCGTAGACCCAGTTTGTTTTGGAGCACAGTCCAAGCGTAGCCGGATGGGGCGAGATCGGGGTCGCAGACCTAGTTTGTTTTTGGAGAGCAGTCGAAGCGTAGCCGGATGGGGCGAGATCGGGGTCGCAGACCTAGTTTGTTTTGGAGTGCAATCGAAGCGTAGCCAGATGGGGCGACTTTGGGGTTGCAGACCCAGGCATTTTGTGTCTTGAGCCCTCGAGCCCTGTCAGGCTTTAGTAGGGGTCGATGTGAGTTGTGTGCGTTACCCCGTCCTTGGTTCCTCACAACCTGAGGGGCTGAGTTTTATCGCTTGTCCCGATCGCTCGGGCTTGAGTGATGCGCTCGATGAGTTCGCTAATGGGTATGATCGAGCGGAATCTAGGTCCATCGTTCATGATGGGGTCAGCATAGCCCACTTGTGACATTCCACTACTCCTTTACC
This sequence comes from Miscanthus lutarioriparius, assembly GCA_904845875.1. Taxonomy (NCBI): domain Eukaryota; kingdom Viridiplantae; phylum Streptophyta; class Magnoliopsida; order Poales; family Poaceae; genus Miscanthus; species Miscanthus lutarioriparius. The sequence goes on from CAJGYO010000014.1 coordinate 89,547,894, forward strand.
TACAACCCGGCAGATGCCTGGGTCCTTCCGGAGACCGACCCAGGTGGCCTAACGGCCTCCCCTCGATGGAGATTCTGTGGGCTTGGCGAGAGGTTCAGGATCGAACGAGAAGGTTGAGATGACCCTGTCTTGCCAGACTAGGAGAGGGCCGCATGGGGCTCATCTGCATTTTTCTCCCCTGTCTCTGTTGTTGCTCATGTCAAATGAGGGAACTACCGCTTCGTGACGCAACATGGAGCGTTGTGATGCATTTCGCTGCACGTGCGATGATTAGTTCCTGAGCCCCCGGGCGGTTCAGGGCCCGAATCGTCTGAGGGGCATGGGCATATGGAATGAGTGCGTGTATGGATGTATGAATGAATTATATAAGGAAATAGCTATGGTCGGTAGTGTTACCTTGTTGATTTGAGTGATGGGGTTTGGAGAGCTCCAATCAGAAATGTCCAACTAGGACCCATGCTCATCGTTCGCGACGGAGTTGGCATGGCCCACATGAGGCATCCCTTTGCTCCTTACCTGTCTCTTGGTGATTATCCTAAGTGATTTGATCATTTTAGGAGGCCTGATGGTCTCTCTCGGTGGAGATCCCATTTTTGGGTTTTTTCCAAGTCTGGCCTGGCGAAGCGGAGAGCCGCCTGCGTGCAGTGGCGCTTTGGGCAGGGCACGTCTCATCGGTCAGGGCGCGTCTCATCCGCATTAAATGGGAAAGAGATAGAGTTTTTCGCTCCGCCGTTTCGTTTCTCCCGATTGGCGCGCCCTCCCCTAACTGTTGTACCCTTTTCCTTAAGTAGGAGAGGGGAGAAGGTTTTCGTCCTGTTCTTTCACCTTTTCCTCTACTGCCGCCTCCTTTCCTTTTCCTTCTTGCCGAGAGCGTTCTTGAGAGCCGCGGTGGATTCTAGGAAAGAAAAGGGAGAGAGCGAGGGAGGAGAGAAAAACTCACAAATCTTTTTGCGATCCCAGAGCGAAATGTCAGACTAGAGGTTGTCCACTATGAGGGAGTCGGTGTTGGAGGCCTTCGTGGAGAAGGGGTTTCTGCCACCGAAGGAGGTGGCGCACTGGAGGGCTCCTGGGAGGGAGGAGTTCCAGCAGCCTCGGCCTAACGAGGTGGTTTCCTTTCTCACCTTCCATGAGCGCAGGTTAGGATGCCCCGCGCACTGGTTCCTGCACGGGCTCCTCAATGAGTGGGGTCTAGAACTGTAGCACCTTAATCCGATGGGGGTGCTGCACATTGCTGGCTTCATCACCGTCTGCGAGGCTTTCCTCGGGATGGAGCCGCATGTGGACTTCTTCCGGCGGCTGTTCTCTGGGAGAGCTCTGGCGGCGATGAATTCGTCCGAGATCGCACCGGTGGGGGGTTTTGCCCTGCAGAGGAAACCGAGCGCAGGAGGCTCGTATCCCATGTAGATTCCCTATGACTCCAACTGACGGTGGCATGGGGAGTGGTTTTATATCAGGAATCCAGCGACGACTCTATTTCCAGCATTCACCAGCGAGAGGCCAGAGAAGCAGGAAAGTTGGTCGTGGGGTTGTGCCCATAAGGAGAAGAAGAAGGTGGAGGTCATCGAGGAGGAGCTCCGGAAGCTTGTGCAGTGTGGTCTCAACGAGGTGCGGGTGTTCCACACCCTCTACTGCCGCCGGGTCGCTCCGTTGGCGGAGAGGGCGCGGCTGATGTGGAAGTACAGCGGTGCGTCGGACCTTGATCGTGTGTCATCGATGAAGCTGCTGGATGACGAGGTCTGGAGTCGCCTCGGGCAGGTGCTGCACCTAAAGCCCAGAGAGAAGGTTGAGGGGAAGCCCATACCTCTTAATGCCTCGGTGGTGTCCAGACTGGTATGCTCCGCTTTCTTTACTTCGTGCTCCTTTCCCCCTTTTGTTTTCCTGCTTTTTGATCTTGAGTTGCCTATTGCGTAGGGGCTTGATGCTTATCGGTCCCAGCCGCACCTTTGAAAAGGGCCAGAGGGCGTGGCTCGGCAGGACGCCCAGAAGGCGGCAGTGGATGCTAGGAAGAAGAAGAAAGCCGAGGTGGCTCAGTGGAAGTACAAGGAGAAGGAGGTTGCCCGGCACATGAAAGCCGAGGAAATAAAGAGCGACGTCGAGTCGGAACTTGAGTCGGAGGATCCCACGGAGGTGGACGACATGGTTTTCTCTGAGGAGGAGGAAAGCCAGGAGGTCGTTGTGACCTCGGTGGTGTGTCGTGACCCTGCGGTGACGTCCGCTAGTGATGTGTAGGAGGCGGAGCGGCGCGTGGTGGTTCCCATGCCGAGGAAGCACGCGGCGAGTGCGGACACCGTCGGTGAACAGGAGGCGAAGCGAACACAATCGCTGTGCCCCTTGGTGGCATCGCCGGTCTCGCCCTCTCCTGCCGCGGATGTGGTCGAGCAAGCTGGGCGGTCTGAGGAGTGGACTGGCGCCCGCGCATCACCGGTACCGGTGCCAGCGTGCGACTCACAACCGGAGGATGCCCCGCCTGCTGGTCTAGTCGGGGAGTCTCGAGCCGAGGGTCATGGCGACTCACAGCCGGAGGATGCCCCACCTGCTGCTTCGGTCGGGGAGTCCCGAGCCGAGGGTCATGGTGACCCGTAGGCCAGGCAGGAGCTAGCAGGGACGACTCCGCCCCCGGCAGGAGTGAGGGGTTACGTGTCGTAGCCTAGGAGAGGTCCTCGCCCTGTAGGCCCGTCGACATTGGGTCTTGCCTTTAGAGTCGTGCCACTTACCTCCCGGTATGTTTTTTCTTCGTTTCTTTTTTATCTTTTACTGTTGAGTCTTTTTGGAGTGTGACTAACCTGTATATATTTTTTTTTACAGCGGCCGGATGCTGGTGGGTCTGAGTGTTGCCCCAACTCCCATGGAGGTGGCTTGGAGGCCCACCTTGCAGCACGTCGCGTCGAGTAGCGTGGAGCACAGGGTGGTGACGGCGAGTGTCGATGAAATATGGTCGGCAGTCCACCGAGGGGGGTGCCCGTGGTGGTAGATTATCGATAGGATGCGCGTAATCAGGAACCAGATGGTGACACAAGGCGCAGAAACAGCGATTTAGACAGGTTCAGGCCGTCTGGTCGCCGTAATACCCTACATCCTATGTCTTTGGTGTATTTTATTGAGATGTATACAGATTAACCTGTCCTCTAGGGGACCCTTGTCTCTCCTTATATACTCCGAAGAGACAAGGTTATAAGTAAAGTATCTAATTTGATACTATTACAATATCTAGTACAACTTGTAATCTTGATGTGCACGCCTTGATCTTACGGGTCGGGCCACCTCGGATGGTGCGGCCCATGTACCATCTTGTGGTACCCGGGGGTATATCCCCCACAGCTAGTCCCCGAGCGCCATGTATTCTGATGCGACACGGTGTTTCAACCTTCTCCGAACAGTGAGGCTTGAGTTCTTGACATCTCTGACCACCGTTGTCGCCGGAGAAGTAGGTTGTCCGAAGAATGTATGGTGCTCTTAAGAAGAAAGAAAAAGATTTCCGTCCTGGGAAGTGTGCCCACTTGTATTTCTGAAAAGAAATGTAAGTGCGTCTTGAAGCGTAGCGTCCTTGATCATCAGAGGCGTAGGGGCCGAAAAACAAACACATTCACCGTAAGGTGAAGTGTGCCCACTTAGTCCCCGAGCCTAGTAGTAGGTGATGTAGGCACGTGGTGCTAGGGTCTAAAAAGAATTTCTAGTTAAGTTGAGAAACGAATCGTCGTACAAGCGATACGAGATGCACCGGCAGGTGCATCGTACCGATGTAGTCCCCGAGCTTGCTGGAAGGCGAGGTATGAGCCTTGTAGCAAGGTCTAAGTGAGAAAAAAATATCCCAACTGTATGCGAGTCGCCAGTCGCATGTAGTCGAGACGCAAAGTCCCCGAGCCGTGGTCGGAGAGTGGTCGAGCAGTCCCCGAGCACAGGTCGAGGAGCGAGCGACGAAGTCCCCGAGCTGTGGTCAGAGAGTGGTCGAGGTGGTCGGAGCTCGGCTGGTCGACGTGGTCTGCTGGTCGGAGCTTGGCTGGTTGACATGGTCTGGTGGTCCCTCAGGACGTGGTCGACGTGGTCTGTGGTCGACGTGGTCGGCTCTCTTAATGGCTCAGGCGCTCGCTTGGTGGCTTGATGCGGTCGTACGGGTGCGCAGAGTAGGAGTTGTAGTCGGCCAAGCGTAGTCGGAGGCTGACAGAGTTACCCAGCTTATGGAGGCGAAGCCCGTGTTCGACAAGGCGAGGCGCAGTCCGAGGTCTTCCTCCCGCGTGCATGCATGGCGATCCTTGTTGATTTGCTTGCTGACCGATGAGATCTCATCGTCTTGGCACTTGGGCTAAATTCGGGCGTACAGCATGTCATGCATGCACGGACGTATGAATTTTGCCTTGGTTAAATATCTTGCATGGCCCCCATACATTCTTCTTGTTTGCTCGTGATGGAGCGATGCTCTGGCCGAATCTTCATGGTGCTGTAGAGTGGACTAGACGTATACATGGCGCAAGTCGAGGAGCGAGCGACGAAGTCCCCGAACGTAGCTCGAGATCCCTTTAGAAGGAGCGTCTGGTCGGCGATGTATGGCATTATCTGGTCGGCGTTGACGAAGTTGCCCGGCGCCCGAGCTTTCCGAGCTGTCGTCATGGCGGCGGTCGCAGTTGTCACGGCATGTGGTCGGAGCGACGTCATTCTTACATTAGTGGTCGGTGACTCGGGCAGCTCGCGATCAGCGATGGTGTAGGAGCGATGAGGAATGCCTTTTGCATTTCTTTGGAGTACTCGTGCCGCGTCGTTGGCTTGTGTGGTGATCTAACTTGGACTTGTACGAAGTATCAGATGCTATGCAAGAAACGGTGACATATACATGTATACGCACTCCATTGATGCATGGCCCTGTATACCACATATATGCTTCCTTGGTTGCATGGTTCTATAACATAGCACGGTGGCTCCTTGTTTGCTTGCTTGCATGGCCATGACATTTGCATACATATACCCGTACACGATGCATGCATATATCCATATATGCATTGGCCCTGCTTGCTTCCTGTTTGCTCGTAATAAGAGGAACGTCTTGATCGACGAAACCTTGACTTGGAAATTCCGTGTCGATGCCGTGTTTGGAGATGGAGACGGCGTTGTAGTCCAACTTGTGCTATGATTTTGATACTTGGGCTTTAGATCGGATCTGGTCGTCTCGTGGAGACAGGGCGCCGTCTTGGAAATCCGACGTGGTGATCTACATGACAGACTGTTGCTTTTGCTATTGTTGTAGAATCTCGAGCACGGAGTGGTCTGGCAAGAAGTCCCAGAGCACGGAGTGGTCTGGCGAGTCCCTGAGCACGGAGTGGTCTGGCGAGTCCCGAGCACGAGCGTGGTCTGGCCAGAGTCCCCGAGCACGAGCATGGTCTGGCCAGAGTCCTCGAGCACCATAGTGGTCTTGGCGAACCCTGAAGCATGAGCTCGCTGACCGAACTGTGTTCCTAAAAAAATAAACACGGAGAGCGGTAGTACATGATGATGTACAAAATATATTGACCTCTCTGTAGGAGGTGAAGTAAACACTTGGTGTTCGGTTGGCGATGAATTATACTTGGTGTAATATTCGAAAAATAACATTAGCTGTTTTTAGCCCTTTTGTTATGTAGTGGCGTAGAGCGATGTATTAACCTGTCCTGAAGAATGCGCCAGCCCTGGGCTGACCAACATCTCGTAGCGCGAGGTATGGAACGCTGCTGCACGTAGAGTGCCAGTGTTACCAGGGAGCGACTGCCGACTACCCATAGTGCAGAGGGCAGACTCTCATGCACGCGTGGGGTGGAGACGGAGATAGTGCCGGCTCTGGGATTCTCAAGCAGGAAGGAAAACGTATCGGCGAACCGTTGTAAAAACTTATACATGTTTTGGATTGTATGTATGGAGAAAATTCAACGCGGAGTGCACCCTAAAGGTGGTCGGCGGAGGTGTATGATGATCGAAGAAATTTTCAATTAAAAATAATACTTAGCTTTATTGACGACCGGTGGGTGTAGTCGGCGTGTTGCGATGTTCGAGAGATGGCTGGACGTGTCGTTGGCGATGAAGTTGTCCGGTCCTCGAGCTTTTTGACCTGTTGTCATGACTGTGGTCACGATTGTCGTAGCGCCGTTCTTCGCGGCGATCATCATTGTGACATAGTCTTGTGGTCGAGGTGGTCGGAGCTCGGTAGAGCCGCTCGAGACGTGGTCGACGTGGTCCATGGTCGACGTGGTCGGAACTCAGCGGAGCCACTCGAGACGTGGTCGACGTGGTCCGTGGTCGACGTGGTCGGAGAGATCATTGACTGATCGGAGAAGCGATGCCGTATGGCGCTTTGATAGAAGACCGAGGGGAGCAGTCGGCCTATCGCGATGTCCGAATAGGTGGATGTCGCACGGACGGCTCACTTATGACTTGGGCGGTTCGCTTGATGGCTTGGACGACACGCTTAGCAGTTCGTTCGATGGAGGACCGACGCCACATCCGTGCCTCAGAAAATCATCGCGGCGATCATGTCGACGTCGGAGAGCTTTGTCGTCACGTACGCGGCTCCAATACTTGCTGTAGTATTCGGCTCGGATGTGGAGACTGGGCATGATGCACATGTATGTTGTACGTGTTTGCGTCATGGCTCTGTAGATGTATATGCATGAATACATGCAATCGTTTTCTTGATCGTTGAAGATTAGCTAGCATGCTTGATAGATGCACCGTGCATGTATACATGTATACAAGCCTCAATATTTAATTAGCTTGCATGATCCTGTAGTTCCAATAATTCACCATGAGCTTCACGGTAGGCCATAAGGCAACACGTGATGATGACGCCTTTCCGGTTTGCCTTGCATATGATTGAACCAAGTGGCGTGTCATGTCCAATCGAAGTCCGTGGATGTGGCCTCCATGCTGAACCGCAGAAATCAACTGCGGATTGTGGAGGAGTTGACGACGAAGGCTGCCATGGATGGCGATGAGCCGGCGACGCTTGTCGACGGTGCGAGATGACAATGTTGAAAGATGTAGCCGGATTCCTGCCAGCAGTATTCACGCAGACATATGTAGAGATATATCCGGAGATGTACATGTATCGTAGGATGTGTTAATTGAAAGTAAAAAATCACTTAGCTTTTCATGTATAACATCTAGGTACTCCGATCGATGCAAGCCCTCGGCCATGATACGAAAGGATTGGATCAACTAGATGCAACTTCCTGTGCCGATATGTTTCGACCTTGCTGTCCCAGTCAAGATCCGTCGCTCATCCAGCACACACAGAAAAGTATGGGGCCGCCACCACACGCTCAAAGCGCTGTCGCGAGATGCGTTTGGCACCGGGGCTTGATCGTCGTAGTCCGCCGAAGAACATCGCCGCCAGAACCCGGGTTGCGGCTAACGTCGTTGGTGAAGAAAATTCCATCTAGTTCGCCGGACGATCAGCACGCACAACCCCTAAAAGGGGACCCCTACCTGGCACGGCACTGTCGACGAAATATGGTCGGCAGTCCACCGAGGGGGGTGCCCGTGGTGGTAGATTATCGGTAGGATGCACGTAATCAGGAACCAGATGGTGACACAAGGCGCAGAAACAGCGATTTAGACAGGTTCGGGCCGTCTGGTCGACATAATACCCTACGTCCTGTGTCTTTGGTGTATTGTATTGAGATGTATACAGATTAACCTGTCCTCTAGGAGAACCTTGTCTCTCCTTATATACTCCTAAGAGACAAGGTTACAAGTAAAGTATCCAATTTGGTACTATTACAATATCTAGTACAACTTGTAATCTTGATGTGCACGCCTTGATCTTACGGGCCGGGCCACCTCGGATGGTGCGGCCCATGTACCATCTTGTGGTACCCGGGGGTATATCCCCCACAGCGAGTCTTCCCCTTCCAGGGGTGGTGCCCCCTGGGTCGGTCGGTGGTGCGGTGGCCGAGGCAGCGACAGTGCTGGCAGCGATCCCGGTGGTGGCGATGGAGGCTTCGCCGGTGGTGTCCCTCACAGCCCCTCCTCACCAGCTATGGCAGAAGAGAAGGAGAGCGAGGGCCCTGCCTCACCAGTCGAAGGGCTGCACGGCTCAGCCTTGCGGTCGGAGCTGAAAGCGCAAGGGGAAGACGCGGTCGCGACGGAGTCAGAACGCCCGTTGGCGGCCTATGCCACCGAAGTGGTGGAGATCCCATCGGACGACGAGGCGGATGACATGGTGGGGCTGCTGATGTCATCGCGGGAGCTAGCGGTGTTTCAATCGGAGGCTGGGCCCTCCGACAGGCTATCGGAGGGTGACCTGGAGTGCCCTACCCTGAGGACCCGATGAAGGTGCAGTTTGTCCTTTGGGATTCCCAGGAGTGTCAGCTTTGGGACATCCTTGGGGAGCAAGGACATGCCACGGTGTCCGAACTTGCCAACCTATCCACGAAACTCGGAGACGCCCAGGAGCGGGTTAAGTCCGCTCGACAGTTAGTCGAGGTCGACCTGCAGCTTGCCACGGAGGTGAGTTTCACGTACTTGTCCTTGACCTCTAAATCTTTTGTTGGTTGCCTTAGCATGCTTGTTTTTCATAGCGTCTGAAGGGGATGCCGTCCCACAAGTCCCGCTTCCTCTGAACGGAGCACGCCCAGACAGCTGAGGTTGAGCGTCAGCTAGAGTCCGCTCACCGTGAGTCCCTGTACCGGGCGGACGAGGCACCCACGGCACAGGCGGAGTGGCAGTGTGCAACAGAGCGGGCGACCACCGCCGAGCAGGAGCTTGAGGCGGTGAAGGCTCGCTGGGTGGAGACTGAGGCAGAGTTGTGGACATCCTTGGCGGACACCGAGGTGGCGCTCCAGAAATCCCTAGAGACCCTTGAGTTGGAGCGGAGCATATTGGCGACAGAGCGGAATGCCCTGGAGTTGGCGTGGAAAGCCCTGGAGTCGGAGCGGAAGGCCCGATCGGAAGCAGACCGGGAAGTGCTTGCGCTTTGGGGCCAGGTGATGGGGATGGAGGAGGCGAGCACTTCCCCAAAGCGCAAGCACTTCCCGGTCTGCTTCCGACAGGTGGCCCGACAGGCGAAGGAGTCGGTCTGCAGGTGGCCCGACAGGCGGAGGAGTTCTCCACCCTTGAGAACTTCCACATCGGTACGTACCTTTTCTATTTTTCATTGTGTTGGTTTCTTCATTCAGCCTATTTCTAAGCTTGTCGCCCCTCTGTCAGAGCTAGACGGAAAGGTGAAGTCGCTGGAGCAGGACCTGGAGATGGTCAAGGCGACTGATAGCCAGAATGCAGAGGAGCTGGCCAAGTCCCATGAAGAGCGACGAGCTCTTGAGGGGGAACTTGATCAGATCCGCAACATTGCCTAGCTGGTCGTCTCGAAGGTCTTCGGGTCGGCACCAAGTACTAGTACGCCCGCTGTCCAGCTGGCGGAGGTTCCAGATGCAGTCCGGGACCTCATCACAAGTGGGCTATTCTAGGAGTGTTGGGGGTGTTGACTTCGGTGGCGATGCACCATCTGAACCTAGACTTCACCACTATCTACAGTGGTACGCTGATGGCTTGAGCACGAAGGACATCCAATCGATCGGGGAGAGCTTGCTACCGCACGCAAGGTCGGTGGCAGATCAAGTCTCTGCTCAATGGGTGATGGACGTCCGCCATGAAGATATGGCTAGAAGCCTACGGATGGCGCGGAGCCTGGGTCAGAGGCGGACATCACTCCGGCTTCGATCGAGACGAATGTTGTCCCGCCTAGGAGTGAGCAGCATGTGCCTTCGCCGGCCGTACCGACAGTAGATGCCATCGAGCCGGTTCAATAGCTTGTAAAATATAAGTAGTTTAGTGAACGTAAAAAGTTTTTAAGTTCGTGGGGGAGCCCCCGTGTAAATGTTCCTATGTGCTTAATGACTATAGTCGGTTTCATTTTCTGTGGTGATGGAGTCGCTCCGTTCGGGGAAGCTTGTTCCTTTTGTTGCTTAGTTTTCCCGTAGCATAATTTTGTTTCTTATTCTTTCCTTCTCGTACCTGCCCATTTGTCCCGTAGGCTGTAACCTTGGGAGCCTAGGACATGGCCTGTGAGGCTCAGCTGCTTGTAACTATAGGAAAATGTGGGGTGTGATCGGTTGGGATATTTTAAAGCAAAGCTACGTAAGGCAAATTAAAGGAACGAACTATCCTTTTGATCGGGTAGGAAGAAATTTCACCATATGATAGTAAACAAAACAACAAGGTAGTAGTGTATCCTTGTGGAGCCCCCCGAGCGACCCGAGCCAAAAAAGTGTTCGGGTCGGGGTGCTCTTATAGGAGCAAACGCTAAGTAAACAATGGTAAGACTAAAATTTTAGGAGAAGAAAAAACAACATAGTTGTTCCAAGTGTTTGGTGAGCATGTCGTCGTTGTCGTTCTCTAGTCGGTAGATGCCCGGTCGGATCACTTCAACCTTCAGTCGTTCAGGTCCTTGCCCGCTACGTCCTCTTTCTCAGTCTCTGCTTCTTTGCCGTTTTATTCCTTTGGCCCGTCGGCCTGCCGTAGAAGGCGTTTGAGAAGTTGGTAGTCCTTGTAGAGGTGTTTGACGGGGTAGTCGTGGTTGGTGCATGGGCTTTCCATGAGCTCATGGAAGTGGCCCAGAGGGTCCTACTGGGGCTACGTGCCTGCGTGGTCAATCATGGCGCCTAACGCGGGGTTGGCCGGTCGACGATGATCCTTTCTGTTCTTTTTCCCCCCTGCGTGGAGGGGCCCTCGTCTTGATCCTAGCACTTGGCCTTACCTTTGCCCCGGCCTCCGTTAGAGCATGGCGGGAGCGACACTTGCTGGAGGTGTTGGACAAAGGTCTGTGGTCCCAGGCCATCAGGGCTGGGACTCTAGTCGCTGGCGCGTGTGTCTCGGTTCGGTCCGAGCCACACATATATAGGCGGTCGGTGCGGAGCGGTCGTCAGGTCAAGACGAGGTGCCAATGTGGCCTCCTGTGCCGCGCTCGGCGATTGTAGCGGTGATCAGGTGGAGCGACCCATCTGCTGCGTCCCCATTCCTATGGTGGGGAGCGAGGCCACGAGTCAGAGTCGCGATATGGAGCTCTCCGCTTGTTGAACGGTGGTAGTCTCTACTAGTGCTCGGAGGTTCCGGTGGATCGCCTGTTCATGAGGGTCGTTCATCTCGGACAGGCCGCGCAGAAGCATTCCCACCTGTGTGCTCGAGTTGTTCGAGTGTGGTAGACGTCGGTGCCTGCTAGGCATGTGAGGAGTTTCACCATGTTCACTCAGTACGGTAAATACCGGCACCCACAACACTGTCGATGCCCAGAGGCATGTGAGGGAGCCTTACCATATGGGAGTTAACGACGCCCACAATACTATAGGGAGAAATCTCGGTGCCTACAACACTGTGTGTCAAGGAGGTTGCCGAGTACTATTTCTGCAGGCGTACAGGGTACAATCCCTGGTATCATGGTTTTGACTTATGCGCACTACCTTATTTTCTCCGGACGTTTCTTGGTCCTTACCAAGCGGGTGTCCCCGGTCGACTGGTCCCAGTCGGCTCTGATTGCGCTAGTCGGAGAAGAGTAGTGAGCAGAGGCTCGGCGTATCCCTGGTCGGAGAGTGTGGGGTCGGAGTCAGAAGTGATGCTTTGGCCAGGTCTTCCGGTCGGAGAGGCCATCCGGAGGCGGGCTGGAGACCGGGGCGAGTGCTCCGGTCGAAGAGGTGGGCCGGAGTTAGAAAACGGGCGCTGTTCCTCTTCGGCCTGGCCTTCCGGTCGGTGATTGGATTGCCCTTCTGGCCTATCGTTCAGGTACTTGGGCTGGCCCATGAGTTTGCACGTTGTTTGCTTGGCCTGAGCCTTCGTGGGGAAGCCGGTCTGCGAGGGACCCTGGGTTTATGAACCCGACAGATGTGTTCACCCTTTTGAAGTTTGGCCAAGTTTCTCATCCCAACATGAGCAAGTCGGCGATGCCATAACCAACCCATGCTAGATTTTGCCATTAAACAAGTCTCAGGATTTACTCTATTTGATGTGAAATCAACTAGATAGAGTTTCCCTTTTAAATAAACCATAAATGCAATAGAGGAATCCTCCCTTCTATAGACTTCCACACCCTTATCCGTAAAGAGACAATTGTAACCCATCTCACAAAGTTGTGAGACGGACAACAAATTGTATCTCAACAAATTCACAAGTAAAACATTTGAAATGGAATTATCATTTGATATAGCAATTTTACCCAAACCGAGGACTTCTCCTTTTCCATTGTCACCAAACACAATATTTCCACTTTGATCATGACTTGGTTGGAATGATGTGAACATGTCCTTCTCTCCAGTCATATGATTGGTGCATCCACTATCCAACATCCAACTTGTTCCACTGGAGGAATATTCCTACAAAGACAAATTAAGCTTTTGTTTTAGGTACCCAAAAAGATTTGGGTCCTAGGGGGTTAGTCACATAAAACTTGGGCACCCAAACACTCCTCATAATTTCCTTTCTCTTTTGGGCACCAACATACTTAACCACAATCTTGTCATCCTTGCCCCAACAACTCATATAGTCACTAGCATAGCACCATAGAAGTGGTGCTTGTGGCTTGGGGGCCTCGTATTGCTTCGTCTTGATTGTCTTGTTACTTGTAGGTTGGATCTTTGGAATGTACACCTTGTTGTTGGCCTTGCATATAAGCTCATCAAGAGCAACGTCCTTGTTGAACTTCACACAAGGCACACCATTGATCATGTTCCTTCCATTGGCCTTTCCATCATACCTATTGTAGCCAATGCCTTCCTTGATTGATGGGTGCCTTGATGACTTGTATATAGTCTTGTTGGATTGCTCTTCACACTTGCACCCATTCTTCAAGATCATCTTCAACCTATGAATCTCCTTGTCTTTCTTCTCTAACTCAACAAGGTTAGTTGTATATGCATTCACATCAATTTTATAGCATCTTTTACAACCATCACTAGTGGAGACATTAGAGTCTTCGGTTGCCTTAGGAGAAGTTGAAGTGCTAGCCCAAAGAGTACTATAGTTTAGCTCAAGATTTTGGTATTTTTCTTCCAAGCTTGTGAGGCTTTCTTAAGTTATACTCTTCTCATTCTTGAGGCTAGCTACTTGATTATTAACCGATGAATGTTCCTTAGTCAATTTCCCAATTGAGTCATTGGCTAAAGACAATTCAACGGTTAACTTCTCAACCTTCATCTTTTCCTCGGCGATTGATGCTTCAAGAGCAAGGTTTTTCTCTCTCTCTTGAGTGATTATATCTCCTTGCATCTCTAAGCATTTATCCCTCTTCTCTAATTTCTTCATTAGTGTTTTATTTTAGTGAAGGCCTTTTTACCAAATTCCTTTATCATGGTTGCTTCAATTTCTTCTATGTTATCATCACAACTATCATACTCATCACTAGAGGGATCAGGTGTAGTATGTACCTTCTCCCCTTTTGTCATGAAACAAGTTGGGGTGTAGTAGTCGTTGTCGACGTGGTTGGAGAAGAGCTTCGGTGGTGAAGATAGGTTGGGGAAGAGTTTTGGTGGTGAAGTTGAGTCAGGGAAGATCATGGTCGGTGAAGAAGAGTGGTGGATGGCAATGTTTGTGGCTCCCTTCTTCTTCTTCTCATCATCACTTGAGTCACTATCACTTGACTCCCATTATTCCCCAAGATGAGCTTCACCTCTCTTCTTGCCTTTGTTCTTCTTGTCTTCATCCTTGTCATGCTTATGCTTCTTCTTCTCATTAGGACAATTGGCTATGAAGTGAACAGTTTGACCACATCCATAGCAAAACCTCTTTTTGAATCTCCTTTTTCCATCACCATAGGTCTTGCGGTTGCTTTTCTTCTTCATAAACTTTCTAAGATTTCTAATCACAAATGCAACCTCCGCATCGGAATCTTCTTCTCCACTTGATGATTCATCCTTCACTTTCTTCTTCTCTTGACTTAAACCTTGACCTTCATGTTGTTGAGTTGCTTTAAGGGCTGCACTCTTGTTGTATCCCATTGCATTAGGATTTTGATTATGAGCATTGATTGCATCTTCATCTAGACACTCATGATGCTTGAGTTTTGAAAGAACTTCTTGGGGTGTCATCTCATCATAACCGGGCCTTTCCATGATCACGGATGCTAGCATGTTGTTTTTGGCTCTATAGGTTCTCAACATCTTTCTAGCAACCTTGTTGTCATCCCATTCGGTGCTTCCAAGAGCTCTTATGTGGTTGACCAATGCCATGAGCCTATCAAACATGGATTGTGTTGTTTCATTTTGCAAGAACACAAATCTTTCCAATTCACCATGAAGTAGCTCAATGTTGCCTTTTCTCACACTTCTATCTCCTTCAAATGACACTTTCAAAGTATCCCAAATTTGTTTTGCACTTTCCATTCCATTCACTTTTCTAAACTCATCCGGAGCTAGGCTTGACACAAGAAATGCTACGGCTTGTGCATTTTGATGGAGGTTGTGCACTTCTTCTGGAGTTATCTCTCTATCTTCATCCGTAGGAATCATCACACTAACATCCACAACTTCCCAAAGTCTTGCGGCAATGAGATGCATCTTCATCTTGTAAGACCAATCGGTGTATCTTGTTCCATCAAAGTGAGGTGGCTTGCCAATGTTGACGGACAGAGTATGTAGTGTTGAACCTTTTATGAGTTGTCCATAGTCAAAACTCATGTTTGAATATATTCCCTTTCCATGAGCATGCTCACCGGCTCCAATATCACCAGCGGCATCTTTGTTTGCTTCATTCTTGTCACTTGTATCATTCTTGCCACTTATTGCATCATCAACCTTCTTGCACAATTCTTCCTTCATCTTGCTCATCTCATCTTGCATCTTTTTCATTTCATCTTGAAAGAGCTTGACTTGAGCACTCATCAACGCTTCAGCTATTTTCTTGGCCATCTCGACGGCAACGGCTTGCATCTTGTCGGACTCCGACATTGTTTCTTCTTACGCGGTGAAGCGCTAAAAGAAGACCTTGCTCTGATACCAATTGAAAGGATCTAACAATGCCTAGAGGGGGGTCAATAGGCTTATCTAAAACTTAACTACAAATGCTAAGTTCAAATTTGTCAGTCAATGTCGGAAGTCCCAACGTTTGGGACGGAACTTCCGACGTCGTCAGGCACAAACGTCAGCAGTCCCGATGCCTACGTGAACTACAAAAGCAGTGCCAAATTTAACTTTGCAGATAAATAATCTTACAACCCCACTTACTAGTGGTTTGGTGAAGATGTTGGGTCACTCCCTTGACGTCGTAATGCCTCCAAACTGTAGATCGAGTCCAAACCCTAAAATGAAGTTTGGAAGAGAAAGAGACAAACAAATACAAGTAATCTCTAACAATCACAACAACAAGCACACGGGACACAAGGATTTATCCCGAGGTTTGGCAACCCCACAAAGGAGCTCCTACGTCCTCGTTGTTGAGGTGACCACCAAGGTCTGAGTCTCTTCCACCTCCTTGCCTCTCTCAAAGCGACCACAAAGGTCACTTGAGCTTTCCACTAAGAAATCTAAGGGTAATACAAACTTCCCAAGGCTCTTCCACAAGATGAAAGCTCTTGGGCAACGCCTAGCCGGCTAGGGGCAAAGCCCCAAGAGTAATGGACGCAAAATCAACCGGCTTGATGAAGAAATCAAGTGCTCAAGCTTACCAAAGTGATTCCCTCACTTAATTCACTCTCCTTTCACTCAAAACCCTAAGGGAATCAAAGATTGGAGCAAAGGAGGGAGGAGAGGGGTGCTCTTGTTGCTTGGGAGCTGTTAGAACGAAGTTGGGTCAACTGTGAATGAGTCCGTAACGGCTAGAAGTAAAGAGAGGGGTATTTATACTCTTAATAGAAATCTAACCGTTTAGATCTACGTCGGAAGTTTCGACGCAGATCTTGGGACTTCCGACGTTAACAGAAAGCACTGTTCACACAGGGTCAGAAGTTCGCGCATGCAAGTCAATGTCGAAACTCCTGACAAATATCAGGACTTCCGACGGTCGGAACTTCTGACTTATGTCGGGAGTTCTGACGTGCGCAGTTAAACAACCAGTAAAGCTCCAGGTGTCGGGACTCCCGACAAGGTCCGGGACTTTCGACGGTCGAAACTTTCGACGTACGTCAGGAGTTCCGGCGTGCGCAGACAGCTGGCCAGCAGAACCACTGATGCCGGGACTCCCTGCTTGGGTCAGGACTTCCGACTGTCGGGAGTTTTGACTTACATCGGGACTTCCGACGTCCATAGTCACAGAGCAGGTTAAGTGACTGGGAGTCAGAACTTCCAGCATGAGTCGTGACTTCCGACGGTCGGGAGTTCCGGCTTACGTCGGGACTTCTGACACCAACAGTCACAAAAAAATAATCTACGTGCTCGTGGAGTGCTAGAGTGTCTCTCTTTTGATTTTATTTTTATGCTTGAGCACTCTATCTTCCTCAGACCAACTAAGTTTGCATCCCTCTTTATAGTGCGGCGGATCCTAAACTCAAAAACAAAAATAAAACCTTTGGAGAGCGTTTTGAGTTCGTCCGCCTTTACAACTTCAAGAATTGAGGGATACCATTTCACCTTTATCAACTCTTTGAAACTTTCATGGGACTAATAGCTGTGACACATCTCATTAAGATCACATTAGTCCCTAATTTGGATGTCATCAATACACCAAAACCCACATAGGGGGCAAATGCACTTTCAGTTCACCGTGTTGTCTTTGTCGTGGAGCTTGCCGCACATGGTTGGGGTCAAGCACGCAGTCGAGTGAAAGGTCCTAATGGCTAGAGGGGGGTGAATAGCCTATTAAAAATTTCTACAACAACACTTAGCAAATCGGTTAGACAAATATGAGACGAAGTGAGTGTTGCGCTAGCCTACTAAAAATGCAAGCCACCTACCACAATTGTAGTTTCTATAGTCTCTATCCACACAATGGCTATGTTATTACACTAAGTTAGTGTGCTCTCAAAGGCTAACTAAGGAGCCACACTAACCAAACTAACAAGCTCTCACGACTAGCTACACTAAAGAGCTTGACAACTATTTTGTGGTAATGTAAAGAGAGAGAGAGAGCAAGATGGTTATACCATCGAGTCGAGGAATGAACCAATCAATCACAAGAATGAATACCAATATAGACCAATTACCTCAGAATCAAATGATGACACAATGACTTTTTACCGAGGTTCACTTGCTTGCCGGCAAGCTAGTCCTCGTTGTGGCGATTCACTCACTTGGAGGTTCACGCGCTAATTGGCATCACATGCAAACCCTCAATAGGGTGCCGCACAACCAACACAAGATGAGGATCACACAAGCCACAAGCAATTAACTAGAGTACCTTTTAGCTCTCCACCTGGGAAAGGTCATGAACCCCTCACAATCACCACGATCGGAGCCGGAGACAATCACCAACCTCTGCTCGACAATCCTCGCTGCTCCAAGCCATCTAGGTGGCGGCAACCACCAAGAGTAACAAGCAAATCCTGCAGCAAAACACGAACACCAAGTGCCTCTAGATGCAATCACTCAAGCAATGCACTTGGATTCTCTCCCAATCTCACAAAGATGACGAATCAATGATGGATATGAGTGGAACGGCTTTGGCTAAGCTCACAAGGTTCCTATGTCAATGCAAATGGCCAAGAGAGTGAGCTTGAGCCAGCCAAACGATATTTATAGACACCCCCAAATAAAAGAGCTATTGACTCGATTATTTGGCTGACTGCAGGACGACTGGACGCGCAGGTCGTGTGCACCGGACGCGTCCGGTGTGGTGACCGGACACATCCAGTCGATGTGTCTGGTCATAGCCTGACCGCCACGTGTCCCTTTCAAATTGTGTAGCCATTCGCGCCCAACGGTTATCTCTACGCACAGTAATAGTACGTGATCGGACGCGCTATTAGAAAACGACTGGACGCGGGAGACGCAGCGTTCGGTCGAGTCCAGAGAGCACCCAGAGCCACTCTGGGCCGACCGGACACGTCCGATCACACCGGACCGGATGCTCCCAGTGTCCGATCAATTATTGCATTGAAAACCTAAGACTTGTTGGTTCACACCGGACGCATCCGGTCGCTCTCTGCAATCCTACTTCGGACTATATGACTTTGACCTGACGCTGAACAGTAACTCGTCAGCATCTGGTCACTCCACTGAGCCAAAGTCTGGTCACCTCGGCAACTCTGTCCGCGCCTGGCCAGAATACTAAACACGTCTGGTATCAATATCGGACGCGTCCGGTCACGTCAGGAACACTGCCGCATGAGACAGTACCGGACACGTCCAGTACGCATGTCAGACGCATCGGGTCACCCCGTAACTAGTGCATTCAACTCCTTTTCAACTCTATCTTCTTTACCCTTGCTCAAATGTGCCAACCACCAAGTGTATCACCTTGTGCACATGTGTTAGCATATTTTCACAAATGTTTTCAAGGGTGTTAGCACTCCACTAGATCCTAAATGCATATGCAATGAGTTAGAACATCTAGTGACACTTTGATAACCGTATTTCAATACGAGTTTCACCTCTCTTAATAGTACGGCTATCGATCCTAAATGTGATCACACTCGCTAAGTGTCTCGATCGCTAAACCGAAACTCCTATCAATTTCACCTTTGCCTTGAGCTTTTTGTTTTTTTCTTTCTCCTTTTCAAAGTCCAAGCACTTGATCATCACCATGGCATCACCATCATTATGATCTTCACCGTTGCTTCACCACTTAGAATAATGCTACCTATCTCATGATCACTTAGATGAACTAGGTTAATACTTAGGGTTTCATCAATTCACCAAAACCAAATTAGAGCTTTCATCGAGGATCTTGGAGGCGGCGAGCACATCCAGGTCGAGGGCGTTGTGGCTCTAGTGGCAGAGGCCTAGCAGCAACAGGGACGCTATGGCGACGCCGGATGCATGGGCCGCCCTGAAGCACATGACGCGACCGTTGCTCGCCATCAGCAGGGTGCGACACGACGACAGGGCCACGACCAGTGGCCACGCTAGCGTGGCACAGGCTCGAGCGTGTGCACACGCTGTCCACTGCTACGCATGGCAGCGCCTAGATGCGAGCATGGAGTCGGTCTAGGTGAGATTGAACTAGTCAGTGCCAGAGCCAGAGCGGAAGCACAGGAGCCGATGGCTGGTGCCAATGCAGGAGTGAGTACTTCTAGTCATGTCCAGCAATCGGAGCAGACTTGCAGCCATGAGCACCTTACCACACCTCCTGCAAGCGTCGGGCACCATGACAGGTGGCTACTATTGTGGGGTCCTTTGGTGATGATGTCAGCGTTGCCGGAGAGGGCAGATGGCACGCATGTGCGGAGCCAGGCAGTGAGGTAGGCGAATAGTGCCTATGGCCATAGTGCATCATCCCTAGGGAGCTCAGGTTGGCATACTAGCGTGTCGCACTATCTAACCCATGAAACCTACTCCCTCCGTCCCGTTAAGATTGTCGCTCGGGAAGCGGGATTGTGAGGGGGGCACGGTTTTCCAACGACAAACTCAATGGGACGGAGGGAGTAAGGAAGTCGCAGGTTCCAAACCGCTGAATTAATGTCGCTCGTGGATTAGGCTGGTTTTTATCTAGAAATCGCATAAACTAGACCATGTACAGGCCTAAGAGTAGCTGAGGAAGCCATGGCAGGAGGATCTGACCCAACCGATGAATGTGGACCACCTCCTTCATGGCTAGGCGTAGGCATGTATACTTCCACGTTTGCATGTTGTCGGTCAACATCTGCACAGCACAACATCTTAGGATGGTGAGCCAGAGAATAGCACAGGGGTAGCAAACAAGAAAGCAACCTAGCAAAGAGGCTGCAAATTGAGGGATGGGAGGAGGAGAGGCTATAAACTAAGGTAGAGTTTGGTTGAGGGGATCAGGTGGGATGGGGTGGGACAGTCCTGGGATGAGCTGTGTTTGGATGAGGGGCAGTCGAGCGTAGGTCAGTCCCTAAGCGAATATACCACTCAGATTTAGGGTGCCCCCATCCCACGAAATCGAGGGGACGGGGTCAGCTCAAGTGGGACAAGGGCGTTGTTGGTGAGGAAGGAGAGAGGAGGTGCCCTAGCTCATGGATGGGTTCGCTCTGATGCGGTGGTGGTAGATGAGAAGAGTGGCGACAGAATGATGGATTTGAGGAAGAGAGAAGGAGGAGGCGAGTGAGATATCATCGGAGGAGTGTCGCGGGGACCCTCATCGGAGGAGGCGCAAGGTGTGATCGTGCATTAGGTGTCACATCAGGTTAGGCCGGTATGGAAAGAGATAAGGAAGGAGAAAGAAAAAAACTTAAAAAACTGACAATTGGGTTCCACTTGTCAGTAGCTGATCCCAGTTTTAATGACTCTGGGCCAAATAAAAAACGGATTGGTCCCAAGCCTCCTCAACCAAATAGAAAACGGAATCATCCTGTCCCACGAAACAGAGGCAGGATCATCCCATTCCACCTTGACTCCCAACCAAATGCTACCTAAGGGATGGGGGAGGAGGGGAAGAAGATGGAGAGGGAAAGGTACACACCATTGTCGGAAGGAGCTCATCACGAAGACCGGCGGCCACTTGCACTGGTAGAGGGCGTCGATGGCTAGAAAGGTCACCCGAGAGGAGGATGACAAGAGGAAGATAGGGAATAGCACGCAGTGGAGAAGGAATCGCATGTGGGAGCGAGGAATCGCGCTCGCGAAGGGAGGAATCACGTGCGAGAAGCATGGAGTCACACGCGGGAGAAATTGTGGTCGTCCCTTGTTGTGTGTTTTTGGGGTGCTTACAGGCCAAATAGCAAGCCCAATAGCCCACACGCAGGTCCGGTTAAACAGGCCCAAAAAACAAAGCAACCAATCTGGTCGTCCATATGTCCTAGTCGAACGACTAATCATGATTAATCAATGACTAATTAGACGACTAGCTTTCTGATCGAACTAATCGCCTCGGTACCCCAAGTCGGTCACCAGGGACCGATTAGGACGATTAATCGTGATTAATTGGACGACCTGTAAACATTGCCCCAAATTATTGAGATCTTCGTTTTCACCATCATAAGCTTCGGTGCATCTTTCGCCAGGGAATACTGTCCTACAATAAAAGTATGTGTGTGTATATTCAGAACATTTGTGAACTAAGATGTATTTAGTTGTACTACAACAATATAAATAAATGAACCTGAAACACAAGATTTGGAATTTACATTTTCTATTGCAGTAACAAAACTTGTTTCAAAAATAAAGTCCAATAATCCATGGGTCCCAAAAGGAAAACTGATCCATAGTTTCAAATTAAAAGAAATCCAATAATTCACGGTTATACTTAAATGAAATCCAAAACATTAGCTAGGAGTAGATCTGACCGCATAACGTAGCTATCAGCCGATCTGATCCTCACTAATAAGCCAATTCCAGAAATCCACAGTTTCAATTCATAATTATTCCAGCAACATATGGTTTCAAAGAATTATGGTAATCTGTGCTTATTCTTGAAGGAAATCCATACCCCTATCTCTCCGGACCCATAACCGTAGCTAGCACACTCAGCTAGCGGACTTTATCCGATAATAATCCAAAATTCATCCCAAATTCCTCCACAAGAGCAAGTTTAAGGCATGTCCATAAGAGCCGATCAACTTGTGACTTGCAATTTCGACCAACCCGGAATTCAATCTCATGGCAAACAAACGACGACCAATAATCGAGCAATTAGTAGAGAGAAAAGTATATGCAAAGTCTGCTTGATCAAGATCACAACCAGAGATGTCACTGCATCTGCCCCAACTCCACCTCCGGTGCGGCTCATGGAATGGAAGACATCCGCCCCTCAATCCATGAACAACAATTGATGATCAGTATAGAAAAATTTGGTAGAGAGACAAGTAGAAATACGTACAACACGTCGCTAATTGTCTCCAGATCGGGATCACGATTAGAGGCGCCTCCGCCTCTCCCACCATCTCCACCCCCGCCCCCGCTCCTGCTCATGGAAGACATCCGGCTCAGCGCCGACCACGCTCAGGGATGTGGAGGGAATCCTCTCCCATTCGCTTGTTGCTCGGCTTGGGAACCAAAAAGGAATCAATGGAGGGAGGAGGGAGGGAGCAAAGTTTGGGCCTGCTTGGTTCACTTCTAAAATTTACCATGTCAAAGATTTAGTAAGCCATGATTTTGGCTAGTATATTTGGTCGTTTCGCTGAAAAACAAGTCGAAATACTATTTCGGCTGATTTGTTGGTGTTCCGAATGAAAAAACAAGCTGAAAAAGACGGATTATAAGAGAAGCGAACAGGGCCAAAATTTGTGATCCTCTCACATTTGACTTGCTAAATCTATGATAATTTTTTTGTTTAACTTTTGGTTGTCAAATCTTTAGCATGGCAAATTTTGATAATAGACCAAGCAAGTTCTGTCTGGGCAAACGGTCTGCCTGGCTGTCATATCCGAGGAAATGCCGAACCGACCCCATGTTGAGCTGCCGCTGCAGCTACAATGCAGCCGGCCCATTTTTTACCTATAGGCTCGAGTGCCTGGCACTGCGTGCTTTGAGTACAAATATGAGAGATATGTTCCCAATTCCCAAACAATCACACAAAGCCAAGAATACAGAAGAAAAAGAGCTGACCAAATAAATAAAAATTACTAGTGCTACACAAAAAATTATAAGTGCGATCTTTTATACCTCCATACATTAAATTGTAAATTTGGTCCATAATACTAAATAATTCATTGACATTTTGATTGAAGTCTAGTTAAAGTTTAGAGACTTTCACCATCAATAACTTTTCAAGATATTTCATTTATTTCAAAGAATAAAATTATAGTTGCAAATTTAACTTGAAAAAACTTTATAATCACATGCATTTGTTATATGTAATAATTATACCTCAATAGAAAAGGTGTCTTATTTTTTATTGAGAAAATATTTTTCTTATTTAACTTGTACTAGTACGTTATTGGCTTGTTTATTGAAAGTTCACACAACAATAGGATATGGTTAATAAATTTTGGCAGCAGTTCAAATAAGAAGATTAATCTACTACCCTATACAATAATTCATAATTGTAAGTGATAGTCAATTATATAGACATGTTTTTTTAATCAAAGTATGCATACTCACTTAGCCATATAAATGGGCATCCACAGCTTACTTATATGGCAACTGTAAAGTCTGATTTTAGAATTTTTTTGAAAGCTTCGACGGGTGGGGGGTGGGGGTAATCCTCCCCACCTGACGTTATTGAACTATAGCATAATTACACAGATGATTACAGGAGTTTCGGGAGACTTGATACCAGTTTGTGGCCTATATTACATCTGAACCATTGTTCACCAAGAGATCGAATAAGATGCACCCAGGCCGGCCCTGGGGGGGTGCGAGCTGTGCATTGGCACAGGGCCCTCGAAGCCAAGGGGCCTAATCCCAGGTATGTACACACTATAAGCTATAGCTGGTATACTTAGGTCCAATAGAAAATTATATATGTGGTCCAAAAATACTGGAGCGTGTGAGGAAGAGTCCGTCGATTTCACTTCCGCCGCGGCCGCTCTCTTGGTCGCTTCATAGCTGCGTCTTCGCGTCCGGCGTCATTCTTGCGCGTTGTCGTAAATGAAGGGCCCATCTTTCTGGCCAAGCTCCAGGCCCATAAATTGACAGGACCGGGCCTGGATGCACCAAGATTCAGTCACCTTCTTGCTCTTCTTGGGCATTCTTGCCTTCCAGTTTGCAGCTTCCGCTTTGCAGGATAGGAGGAAGTTCCTCAGGCTCTGGTGCTCGTTCCGGAATACGACACCGTTCCTTCTTTTCCACAGTTGCCAGCAGCATAAAGAGATAAAGGCACTGCACTGTTCTTCAGGGCAATTGGGTAGCTTCTGAATACAATGCAGATGATTTGTATGGTTGTTTTGAGGTGCCTGCATCCCAAGAGCATTCCAGAACTGTACTGCAATCGGGCAGTTGAAGATGATGTGTTCTGGAGATTCATCAGGCGCGCCACAAACCAGACAATTTGGAGAGTCCACAACCCTTCTTCTGAATAGGTTGGACCTGCACTGTATTCGGCCTTTGGACAGCAACCAAATGAAGAGTTGTACCCTCGGAGGAGCCGCATTCTTCCAGATGAAGGTTGAGGCCGGGTCATTGGGCTGTCCCCTTGCTTTGAGTAGCTTGTAGATGGTTGACGTGTCCATCTTATCCGGTGATCGGCTGAAAGGAGATAGCCTTTTATCCGGAAGTGCAGAGAGTGTCGTTTGCTGGATGAGCCCAATCAGCAGCTGCAATTCCTGCTGAGCATGCGGAGACAGACGGTTGACGAAGGCCCCTTGTAGGTTGGATGCAATTGCCTGCTGAACGGTGTCATCCTTCCTGGTGCAATGAGAATATAGTCTCGGGAAACGATCAGCAAGAGCATCATCCCCATTCCAAACTCCTTTGTAGTGCAGCCATTGGTCCAAGCTACCAGGCACTTTGCCGCAGACGACTCCTTGTTGCCTGACCAGAGGAAGGATCTCCTGCGCCTGTCAATCAGCTTGATTACATCCGGAGGCACCTGAGTTGCTGACATTATGTAGACTAGTTGGCTGTCCAAGACCGAGTTGATGAGAACCACTGTACCCATGTTGTTAAGAACTGAGGCTTGCCAAGAGGAGAGGAATCTGTCAGTTTTGTCGACATAAGTGGAGAAAGCGGACTGAGGGAGCTTCGACGCTGACAGAGGCAGGCTCAGGTAGTTTTGGGGGAAGGATTGCTTGCTGCAACCAATAGCCGCTGTACACTGGTCGACAAGATCTGCATCCATGTGGATAGGCACAAGCGTACTCTTTGACTAGTTAATTTTCAAACCAGTTGCCTCGGAGAAATTGTCAAGGATTGACTTCAGTTCTTGAGCAGCTTCAAATTCACCTCTGAGCACAATCAAAGTATCATCGGCGTATTGCAACACACAGCACGGTGCATCTGAGTCAATCGGGTGTCTTATCCTGATCGCCTGTTTGATCATAGCTTGCAAGGTATCAGCCACCAGCAGGAACAGATATGGAGATAAAGGATCTCCCTGCCGTAGACCACGTTTGCAATTTATCCATCTTCCTGGGCATCCATTAACCAGTACCGCCGACTTAGAGGATGATAGCATGTCATGCATCCAGGTGCACCAAAGTTGATTGAAGCCTCTGATTTGCATAATTTGGTTCAGTCCCTCCCAATTTACCGTGTCAAATGCCTTGGCAAAATCTAACTTGAGAACAAGTGCTGGCAGTTTCCTCTTGTTGCATGCCTGAACCACCTCAGCCGCGAAAACAAATGTCTCTGAAATCGACCTCCCTTGCAAGAAGCCCGTTTGATGAAGGTCGATCATTTTACCAATTTCTTTGTGTAGTCTTCTTGTGAGCACCTTGCCCAGAAGCTTGATAGAACAGTTCTGGAGGCAGATCGGGCGGAAGGCATCCACGGCCACAGCACCGGGCTTCTTAGGAATCAGCACCATGTATGACCGGTTGATCCTTTCAAGTTGAGCCTGCCTCTGATGAAAAGCCTCCATGAACCTGATGACGTCCTGCTTGATGACCCCCCAAGCTGCCCTGTAAAAACAAGGTCCGAAACCATCCGGGCCTGGAGAGCTGTGTCGATCCATCGTTTTCAGGGCTTCCAGTGTTTCCTGCTCGGTGAAGGGAGCCGTGAGATCACTAGAAGGCTGATGCTGATTGTGGAACAGGGAGCCGACGTCGAAGTTCCACAAAGAGGACCCTGGCTGTCCTATGATTGTGCTGAAGTAGTCCGTTAAAGCTTGCAGCTTCCCATCATGGTTGGCGATGGTTGTCCCCTGAACCTCCACGAACCGGATGTTGTTGCTGCGCATGCGTACAGTCGCCTTCGCGTGATGGAAGGCGGTGTTGGCGTCGCCCTCCTTCATAGCGCGGAATTTGCTTCGTTGCTTCCAGTAGGCAGCTTTCTCCTTGACTGCCTGGGCGAGGGAGTCATGACAGAATCTGCGAGCCTGTAGTTCATCAGTAGACAGAGGCCGCTCCTCCTCAAAGGTGTCAAAAAGTTGAATTAGGAATTTGTAATTAGGGACGACGTGGTGAGGCGCCCTGTAACGCCGAGACCAAACCTTTGTCGCCGCCCTGGTCGCTTTGAGGCATGCTGCCAGTTGCCCCGCCGCGTCGTTGCACCTGCTTGCCTGAGCCCAAGCTGGGAGAACAGAAGGGAGGAAGGACTGTCTGTGCAGCCAGGCATTTTCGAAGCGGAACACCTGGGATTTGGGAATGGTGGTGTGTATAGATAGCAGAATTGGTGTATGATCCGTGTTAGACCTTAAACATGATCTCTAGACATAGAACTAGCATGTCTATTTGCTATTGAATAAAACCATGAGTCATAGACCATCTACTAGTGCAGTAGCAGTAGATAGAACGAGAGAAAGAGAGGGGTGAAGCGTGCAAACCTTCGGCCGCCTTGGATGAAGATGGGCTCGCCATCGCAGTGCTTGGCGATAACCCGGTGGCGATGTCGAGTCAAAGGGTGGCGGTGCAGCAGCGCTTGTAGGGCAGCCCGGCGACGTAGCAGCCCCTCGGTGTAGATGCAGAGGCGGTGGCGGCGCGGCTGGTGGCTTCCCGTCACTGGTTACGCCCCTCTAGATCGGATTAGGGATTTCGGTGGGAAACTGTAGCTCAGGCGAACCTCGTACACAGAGCCGTCGGCCCCCACCTCTATTTATTACGCAGTGTGACAGAGGCCCTCCAACCATAGTGGGCTGAACACCCCCATCAGGGCGCGGATCAAAGACCCAACTAGGCCGTTAGGTCCAGTTTAGGATTATAGATCAATCTAACAATCCGAAGTCGGTTTGGCCTGAGGGATGAGCGAGGTGGTGGGGAAAGTTGTTGTTTGTTCAAGATTGACCAAGGCCCTGTCAAGCTTGGCAAGAACCGGGGACTCTTGGCCATTAGTCCAGGTAAGGCTGCGACCGAGCAAAGGGATTTCCATGAGCCCAAGCTGGCTGATGGAGTCATTGAAGGCACGGATGAGCGAGTTGTTGATGTTATCATTGTTTTTCTCATCCTCGGACCGGATTAGATTGAAGTCACCGATGATTACCCAAGGGCCAATGAGACCAGAAGCTGTATCGACAAGCTCCTGAAGAAAGGAAGTAGTGTGGCGGTGATCGGAGGGCCCGTAAACATTGGTGACATTGAGTGAGTAGTCGGAGAGTGTGCTGTTAAGAGAGGTTGTAGTGGAGTAGGCTCTTTGAGTGAAGGCAGCAAGGCTCCAAAAGAAGGGGTTCCAGGCAGTGAGCACGCCCCCTCTAGAACCCACAGCCGGGAGAGCTGTAAAATTACTGGCAAGCTGAGGGGGAAGGAATGTTTTGGCTTTGAACTGGTTAATCTCGTGGAGCTTAGTTTCCTGAATGCACATGATCGTTGGGGTAACAGAGGAAATCGCATCGCGAACAATTGAGCACTTATCCGGGTCACCTAAACCGCGTACATTCCAAGAGAGGATCGTAAGGGAACGATTAGAGCTAATCGAAACAATACTCATATAGACTGAAAATAGCACCAGACACGACGACCACAGTTCGACAACAGAAAGGAAAAAACATTACAATCAGACTCGAACACCGACAAGAGAAAACACAAACAGCTAAGGTACGTCGGTCGAACTTGAACCAGGGAGATCGACCCAACATCCACCGAACCAGGGGGGATGAACAGCGACCATTCAGCAACATTAGCCACCACTCCCACGGAAGCAGCGCTGGAGCATGTCGCACTCGCTGCCGTAACCAGCTTGCGGATGTCCGTGACGCTGAGCGGGATCTTGTTGCGCGGAAGGATGTTCCTCTTGCTGACCTGCTTCTTGAGCGCAGAAGAGCAGCAGGATAAGGCATTGGCGAGCGCCTTGCGACGGACAGCCTCCTTTGGAACGTTGACGAAGGAGCCTTGCGTGCGGGCCGCAATGCGAGCGCTGTGCCTAGAAGGAGGCTGAGCGGTCTGGCTCTTTCCCGACCTCCGCTTAGGGCGAGCAGAAAGAGCCGGAGTGACTGTAGGAGTTGTCGCAGCAGGCGAAGGCGAGGAGCGCACAGGCTCAATGTCAAAGCTGAACACCGAAGAGTCGCGCTGAGGGGAGCACGGAGGCGAAGCAGGGGGGACAGGCGCATTGCTGGCAGCGAGCCAGACCCAGCACAGCAGCGGCATCAGCAGGCTGAGGAGCATTTTGCGGCTGCTGCACATGACCAGCAGGCGGCGGAGGGAACAGCCTGTTAGCAGGGTGCTGTGCCGGCTGGCGCTGCTGCTCCCTCCAGAAGGGAGTAGGACCCAGGCCTGGTGGTGAGGCGCCGGCGTTAAAGCGACCTCGAGGTTGGTCGGCTTGGGAGCGCCCTGGAGTGAAGGCGCATTGACGTCCCTCTTGGAAACCGTGGTCGGGGCGTCGGTGACAAGACCACACGTCGCGCCCAGCGCAGGGCAAGCTGGATTCCAGAGAGGGGCAGTCAGACGCATTCAAGAGGTTGAGCGGGACGGAGCCCAAGGAAATCCCAGCGCAGGGTTTCGTAGAGGTATGCAGCGTGTTTGTTTGCCCGGTTCATATCGTTACTGGTTTATGTATTGGCTGGTTTGTGTAAGAAAAAAATATTATTTTAACTAAAATTTACGATCGTACACGAAGCCACAGGCTGATGGGTAGCAGCATCGACGCCGTGGGTGAGCTCAGGCTTCGAGACGGCGCGGGCCTCGCAGCAATCCGTCTTCCCCCTCAGAAGAGATGGGCGCGCTCATGAACGCAGTAATGGCGGCATGCAAAGAACCGTGGAAGAACAAACAGACGGAGCCAAGGTTCACAGCACCCACGACAAAAACGTCCTGATTAGCAACGAGAAGACGAACAACACGTTCCCAAATCCCAATCAGAGAACACGCGCGATCGATGTCGATTTTAGAAATTAAACTCTAAAGCCAAATATCTGTGGCCATAACACTATGAAGTCCAGACAACTTTATCTATGAGTGTTTTTTTGCTTTATTGTAAAAAAATAGTCTCTAAAAAATTCATGACTAATGTGTTTTAAATAAAAAATAAACTAGTTTCATTTTTTTAGAGTGGGTGGCGTTGCTCTAACCGTGGTGATCAATTGGTGCTCTTCAGGTCTCGTTCGGCTTACCCAGAAACCGGTTTGTTCGGCTTCTTTTTTCAGCGAGAACAATATTTTTTTCACAATAATTTAGTTAGAATAGTGTTTTTCAGCAAGTTTGAACCAAAATTCAGAGAGATGAGTGGTTGGCGTCGCTCGCTGCAAGCGTGTGACGGCCACGCATGCAACTTGGGGACCTGGACCAGAAGCTGACGGAGGGTGTGTTTGCTTCCAACTGAGGCTACGTTTACTTCGTGAAATTTGGAAATTTAGCTACTGTAGCATTTTTATTTTTATTTAGCAATTAGTGTTCAATCATGGACTAATTTGGCTCAAAACGTTCGTCTCGCGATTTCCAACCAAACTATGCAATTAGTTTTTTTTTTCGTCTACATTTAAACTTCATACACGTATCGTAAGATTCGATGTGATGACTACTATAACACTTTTTGAGAATTTTTTTTAACTAAACACACAGCCTGAGATCGGATTTGCGATCGACCTGTCGTGAGAATCGGAAAAAAAATCACACAGATGTCTTAGGACGTCCTCAATAGTTGAGGATTTTCAGCGCGTTCGGCTGGTATAATCCTGACTTATTTCAGCTTATTCTCTCTCACAGAATACTATTCAATTATCCAAAACAATCCAAAAAAACACTGTTCAAGCTACTATCCGAACGAACTAGAAGCTGACATGGAGGTGGGAACCTAAAAAAGTCACTCGCTTGCGAGCCAGGAAGCGCTAACGTCGCACACGTCCGGAGGACTGGCTCTCTCTGTACATACATACATACATACATACATACATACATACATACATACATACATATATATATATATATATATATATATATATATATATATATATATATTCCCCATCGTCTGTCACCCAAGCCTTTTTCCTGTTTTTAGTCTCGTCTCCTCCACGTATGCTAGTGACGTAGCCAACACCTTGCGAACGCCCTTACTGTATGACTAGAAACACCGGCGCGGCTTTGCCGCGCCCTTTAGTGTTTGGTTTTGGGATGAGGTGGGATGAGGATGGGATGGATCCGCTTGTTGACTGTTTGGTCGGGAGTCATCAGAAATTAGAATATCCCACCTAGAGCATATCCATGGAATATTCGGTAAAACAGGGACCGGCCCCGTCCCAGAAAAAAGCGCGGACGGGGACGTCCTCTTGCGACGGCGTGAGCATCTCCAGATGATGGCGAACGGGAGCGTGGCCTCCTCCGGCGCGGGCAAGCTCCGGTCGGCCGCCCGCGGGGCCACCTCCGGGCTTCGGCGCGGCGCGGCGCGACCCCAGCTCCGGCGCGGCGCAGCCCCAGCTCGCGAAGCTCCGGCGCGGTTCGGCCCCATCTCCGGCGCGGTGCGGCCCCAGCTCCGGCACGGCGCGGCCCTAGCTCGCGAAGCTCCGGCGCGGTTCGGCCCCAGCTCCGGCGCGGTGCGGCCCCAGCTCGCGGAGTTTCGGTGCGGCCCTAGCTCCGGCCCCAGCTCGCGGAGCTCCGGTGCGGCCCCAGCTCCGGTGCGGCCCCAGCTCCGACGAGCAGCAGCAGCCATAGCATAGGGAAGAAGATAAGACATCACGCCTGGAAAGAAGATAAGGGAGAATAAGAAATAAAAAATTAAAAAGAGTATGACAAGTGGGTCCCAGTAAACAGTAGCCGGCGGCGTCAAATTCACCCTCCATCCCATTCCTATTTATCCCTTCAACCAAACACAAAATGGGTTGATCCCGTCCTTGACAACCAAACAGAAAATATAACTGTCCCATCCCCGCCCCGTCCCAGAAATCAGAGACAGGACTGTCCCACCCCACTTTGACTCCCAACCAAACGCACCAGCCCTTTATATTTTGTATTATATATCACACTTGAATTAGGCTGTTGACATTTTATCAGCTTTAAGCTCATTTGTATTTTCCTAATTGTATCGACAAGATCATTGTTTTCTGGGGGTACAACCTTTATATGCATCACTATTTGTATGTGACAGTCTGTAGGAAAGCTTAGAACTAAGATGTTACAAATTACCATCCTAAGATATTTGAATACACATCATGCGTACAATGTTGATATCAGCATATAGATATGGTGCATGCATGGAGTGCAGTTCCTTGACGCTTGATATAGAAAGCACATAGGAGTACGTGATTGTACATAGATGTTATTTACATGATGATTTCTCTATATATAATAATGTAAGCATGATCTATGAAAAATAATTAATATTGCAGCCCGTTCGCCTGGTACACAAAACTACTGTGTACCGGCTGGTTTCGGCTGATTCAATAGTGTTCTGTGAGAGAGAATAAGCTTAAACAAGCTGAGGCAAGAAGAGCCGAACAGGTGCTTTTCTGCTCACTGCTTTTTCTAGCATCCCCTCACTGCTTTTTCTATCATGCTCACTGCCTTTTCTAGCATATGCATTAACTGATCCCTTATTCAGATTGGAATAAAATCTTTACTAACATGTCTGTTGAAGAGGCAAACAGGGAAATAATATTACACTAAACATAAACATATATCTTACAGAGAAAGCACCCAATAAAGCATAAAGTATTTCTTTAACTTTGAAAATTGATAAACTCTGCTAGTTGTCAGCACTGCTTTTTTATCATATAAGTAAATTGCACAAAAGAAGGGGGAAATGCACCGTAGATTGTATATTTTTTTTCTCATAGTTCACATGATGTACATAAGCATGCATTTGCTTCAGACTATGTTATCTGAAGGCAATAGGTTATAAATTAGGGAAAGGAAACCTTAGAATTGTGTTACAATCAACTGTTGAAAGTAGGCCATGGTTGTAAGATGAGAGTTCACCTGCAGTTGCATAATGTGAGAAGATGTGTCAGCATTTAATTATGAATACCCTCGTGGTCATGGAGAAGTGCAAGTATAGCTATTTATTGTATTGAGTCCAAAAGCATATACTAAGGAAAAAGATAATCCACCCAGGGAGATAACCACTCAGAGCAACATTCAAATGAAAGAATTATGAAAAATATCAGCTTGTTTTCATTCATATTCAAGTATTTCCAGAGGTATTCAATTAAAGAAAACTTATAGCCATGTTATTGATCCTTCTGTCACCTCGGCAAGTAAAAATTGAAAGTTATGATTCATGTGTTGTAAAAGATGAGTTTAACTGTAGCGGAGTCCCATGCCCCTTTATCATGCCAATCATTCTTTAGGGTTGGTTGAATTCTCACCTTTACAAACAAGGCCGAAAGGACTAGCAACCATGAAAGCTCCATCATCTCGCACTTGCTTATCGTCAGTTCGTCACCCCATACTAACTCTCTGTATTAAATATGTGAAGCTAGTCTACCTATGAACAATTTCTTATTTACTGATTCTTTTAGACTATCACATATTTGATTACTCTCCCATGCTAGTTGTAATCACTGCTACCTGAACCGATTAGAAAAGCAAATAGGTAAGCAGCAGCAGGATCAGTTTGTTGACATTCCCAGATTAACCATTATTGACAGACACACCATGCATCATCACAGTGACTATCAAAGAGGTTTGGCTAGAAACAGTAATGCAAACAAGATCACAGGCACAGTCCAGACAAGCATTTATTTATGGCATACACATGGAGAATTGGAGACAAGGATGTGCTGTTTACCTCATGGACATTTCGTCGAATACCACATGGGCCCTATCGTGTTAACATCCAGTCTGTAGTCCAAGATGGTGGTGGGTGTTGCTGGAGAACCTTAACGCCGATGTAGGTGGCCAGGTAATCCCTCGTCGAAGCTCCGTCGTACACCACACACAGGGGGCACGTCCTCTACGGCTCTACCTTGGCTCCTTGGACGCGCCGTGGACACCACTGCGGCATATAGCTGCGGCATTGAGAAGCGTCGTCCCCGAGCCAGGCAAGGTGGCAACGCCTCCGCGAGGGCCCAGATCCGCCCCAGCCGATGGCCACGCGCACCTAGTCCACGCCTTCTCCGTGTCTTCGTGGACTCTCTGCTGTGCGCCTGGCCGGCGGCGGCGGAGCCCGCACGCGCCAGGCTAGCGGCGAAGCAGGCGCGGGGGGACAGCAGGGGAAGACTGAAGAGGAGGGTAAGGCAGGCGGACGGAAGTACCAGCGGCGGGGCAGACCGTGCAGGAGGGTGGTGGCTCTACGGCGGACGGTTTGTGTGCGGCGCAAGGACGGGAATCAGCGTTTCGTCGAGCCGGGCCTTGGGGAAGAAGGCGGCCCATTTAAAATTGGTAAAGTTTGAGGGCTTTTTCGAAATTTTTTTTGAGAGAAGGCCTAGACTGTGGGTTGATTCGACTAAAGTTTAAGGATTTTTTTTAAAAGACCGGGGCTCGTACGATCTGGGCTGTCCGCGCGGCTGGGAAAAGCGGGCGACGTGGCCACGCTGTCTGGCCCTCTTTTGGGTGCAGGATTCCTATAAGAAGATTCTGTTCGTTGTGCAAGACACATACAGAAACCACGAGATTAAACTAAATGCTGCGCACGGTCGTGATATCCCAAACATGCCACTGCTTCTAGCTGCGTCGGCGGTGCGCGCGGCACGTCTTGCGTCGGCTACTTTTGGGAGGGTGAAGTTACACGCACCCGTTGCATGTGCGGGAAGAGTAGATGGTTCAGTTTATTAATGGCCTATTCGTTGGTTGGTTTCTGAGTTGATAAGTCCGGCTGGTGCTGGTTTATTATGAGAGAAAAATATTGTTGGCCGGCTGATAAGTCCCGACTAAACCAACAAACGAACATGTTGTAAGACTGAAAAAAGTTGCCTAGGTGCACGGCTAAAGCAATATAGGGTCCGATTGGTTCAAGAGTAGCCTAGCTCGTATCCACGTAGGCCGAGTGCACGTAAGTGCTTGCTGTTTGGTTTTACTGCATCCATGTGACCTGGCTAGTTAGGGAGTTTGTTTGCTTGGTTGGATTAGCTGTGATCCAAAGAATATACACTTGCTTGGTTAGTTCAAACTCCCATAGCATCCTTCACCACCCGAAACGTACAGGAGGCACTCTCACTCGTGGCCCGCGTGAGCCGAGCTCTAGAGAAATAGATTTGACATCGGTTTCAACAGAACCAAGCCGGAAGGGTGGCTTTTGCACGAATAGGGCCCTAGTCATTCAAACATCGAGAAAATTGCATATTTGAGACTCTACTCGTCATGCTTCGCAGTTTTAGGACTCCAAAACGTCCACTTCGTAAAAATAGGCCTCCAAACGTTGTACTATTGATTTTCTTGACATTATGTGTATTTTCTTTTTTTCTAGTATGTATACATGTATTTGTGACCTGGACAGACCCTTTTGCCCCTATGGCCTCACGTACATGAGATGCACGTACCTGAATGCAACCTACCAAAAAGAAAAAAACGATCGAAACTTTCGTCTCTGGCCACTGCGCCGCCGCCGCACGAGGCCATCTGCACGAGACTCCCGCCGGCCATGGAAGGCCAGCCGCCGGACGACCTCGATGCGCCAGCCATAGACGTCCCGCTCGTCCAGGACGTGGTCGCAGGAGCCATGGCCTCGGCCCTCGGAGCCCTGGCCGCGCCGATCCCTAGCCTAGCCGCGCCCGACGCCATGGCCATGGATTGCCCGAATAATCCCCACCGCCGGCCACTGCGATCGCCCTAGCAAGATCTCTGCTACTCACCGCTCCTCCTCTGTCAATACAGTACAGTTTTCTTGCCTCCCAGGGGCGGCGGCGGCGGCCTGCTTGCCTACCTGCCAAGGCGAGGCGGCAAGCGTCCAGACGTACGTATGAGCACGTACCAGCAGCCATGGCACGGGTCACGTACGTACCAGCGGCAAAGTACCGAGCAGCACGGGTCACGTACGCCCGAGCGGCACGGCAAAACAGCAAAAGGGCAAAAAAGTCCATTGAGTGACAAATATACATGGAGGAATGCTACGAGAGGAAGAAAATACACATAATGTCAAGAAAATCAAGAGTCCAACGTTTGGAGGACTATTTTTACGAAGTCAACGTTTGGAGTCTCAAAACTGCGAAGCGCAACTATTAGAGTCCCAAATATGCAATTTTCTTCCAAACACCGGCAAGCTGAATCCACGTAGCTGGATGATGTGGATTAAGATAACCAATCACACTCGTACAATATTTGGACGGATGGATTGGTTTGGTTTACACGGTGTAGGATAGGATGGGTTTGGATGTTTTGAACTTGCAAGTTGGTTTGAATTGGATAGGTGTCTCTTTGGGTGGATCTCATTTGGATTGGTTTCACCAGACATGTTTCAGCAGACAAGGATCTTAACCCATTTCCAGGTCCAATCGGTCGTTTTGTGGTTCCTGGCCACGTCCAAAGCTTTGCTGAAGGTCCTTGCAAACCTTGGGCCCCTGGTTGGATCCTTATAAAATAACTTGTCCATGATAAAAGCGTTGAGAGAGAGAGAGTAAATAACAGTGGTAAATCTTACTACAGAATATTTCCCCTTAACTTGGCACTGGGATAAATGGCCTGTTTGATGAGTGAGGGCTAATTACTGTTAGGCTAAAAATTAGCTCAAATTAACTAAGTTTGACCAGCTAGTTGACTAACAACTAGGCTTTCTTTCAGAATTAGCTAACAACTAGTTGAAGACTTGTCTGACAAATTAACCCTCTAATTTTTAGCTTTTTTTAGTGATACAGACCATACGTTCGAAACCTTAAAAATCGGACGCTCTACTCTGTGCTCGCTCCAGCACAGCGACCGGCTCAATAGGCCCATCTACACTCTCTCTCCTCTATCTACTCCATCTACACTGAGACAGCCGACAAAAATCCTCAACTCCTCACTTCGCTCGTCGCGGCTCACCGCGCTGTCCACCCGCCCCAAAGCTGCCTCGCGGTGGCGCCCCCATACTGCGTCGAGCCGCGCCACGTCTGCAGCCGCGCCGTGCTCCATCCCCTGCTGCGCCCACTCCACCTCATCGTGTCGTGCCCGGTCCCTACCCCTACGCACCGTGCCCCGTCCTTCGCCTCATCGAGGTGCTGCCAACGCCGCCGTTCCCCACCAGGAGGTTGTGCCCGCTGTCGACGCCAGCGCTGCCACGATGCTCGACCTCAGCTCGCGATATCACGAGATCCGGAGCGTCCAGATCTGGAGCGGGCTTCTCCGGCTGCACCTCGCGCTCCCTTCCTCGGATGTTGCAAGCGCATGTTGCAAGCGTATGTTTCAAGTGTTTCAAGTGTTTTATATGGATGTTGCAAGCATTTCATGTGAATGTTGCAAAAATAGATTGTGAAGTTGCATATGTTGCAATGGCTATACAAGTATGTTGCAAGCGTCTATTCCAAATGTTTCAGTTGTTTCAGACGGATGTTGCACGTGTTTTATCTGGGTGTTGCATGTACACTTATGTTGCAAGTGTTTCATCCAGATGTTGCATATGTTTTCGCACATATGTTGCAAGTGTTTTATCTAGATGTTGCATATGTTTTGCAATGACTACACACGTGTTTCCCTTATTTTTTAGACTAATGTTGCAAGTGTTTCAATTGTTTCGGACGTATGTTGCAAATGTTTTCTCTAAATATTAAAAAGTAGATTTGGTGTTGCACATATTGCAGTGAACCCCATCTACAGCAGCTGCTGGGCCCGCCTGCATGCGTGTAGGTGTGGAGGGGGCGTGAGCGGTAGGCGCGAGAAATCGTGCGGGCACAGATCGAGATGGAAGCGAGCGTGGGACACGGAGCGGCGCGGCGTGGGACCCCACGTGAAGCAGGCGTGCGGCGTGGGCTTCCGGACGCTAGCCCCCATCCTGACGCCCGGACGCTAGCCTTTTCTCTTTTTTTAGCAACACCCTCAAATTTTTTGCTAGCCAGTGGTCAGGCTTGTATAAAAAAAGCCCCAAAAAATAAAAATAGTGATCAGTTGCCTAATAACCATAACCTGAAGGCCTGGCCCAATATCTAGCGATCCGTTACACACGCATGGGAATCCAACGGAGCGGGATATTTAACTTTTTACCATTATAACGGATGTCACCTCTTCAGATAGCACTCTTAAAATTGCTCCTACATATTTACTATCGAGAGAGAGCATTTGATACATTCTTGCCATTTTCACTGACGTGGCACGCCAACTCGACCTGACAGCATAGACCTGCCACGGAAAATGACATTTTTGCCCCTCATCTATTTCTTCTATCTCTATCCCTTCCTCGCTCGACCTCCGGCCATGGCCGACGATGGGGTCCATGGTGGCGGCTGACAGGACATAGGGGAAGTTGGGGGCAAGGTAGCCGGGGCCACGTCCTGTAGGTCCACGGCCGTGCCCGACGTCGGTGACGAACATGGCCGCAGCCCGCAGGGGAAGGCTCGGTCGCAGCGCCGAGGAATGGCGACCAAGCCGGTCACCGTCGGCGACCTCATCCACCGCGTCTCCTCCTCCTGCCTCCAAACGCGCCGCCTCGCAACTACACCTTCTGCGGCTCCGTCGACAATGACACAGGACGACGATGACGACAACCCTTTCACGACGCCTGTCTCAAAGAAGTGAGAAATGCGGCGGTCTCCGGCTCATTGTGGAGGCGAAGGAAATCGAGGAAGAGGAGGGAGGAGGAGGAGAAGCTCAAGATCCGGGAGGAGGGGAGCAGGAGAAGGAGAGGCTGGCCGCCAGCCGTAGCCAAGGCGGCGAGCGCGCCTGCGCGACGCTGGACACGCCTGATGGCGAAGGTGTTCAACGCCGTCTCGGGTGCGCCATGCCTACGCCCGCGCTCTAGGGCGCGACCGCCTGGGACCCCGACAAGATGCAGCGTCGCGGACACGGCCATCGTTGCCGCGAGCTCCGCCACCTCCTGCAGCGCCCCGCGACCGCTTCCGCCGCTCACGCCGCCGCTGGCCACATCCCGCGCCCAAACCCTTCGCGCCGCCTTCCACGAGGCCATGGCGCCATACGAGGTGGCGCTCGACAACCTCCAGCGCCAGCTCCAATCCAAGCAGGCCGAGGTGGACGGGCTCAAGGAGAAGCTCGCGGTGGCCACCAGCCGCCGTAACGGGCGCCACCACCACCACCCGCTCTCCAAGCAGAACAGCCCCGACGGTGGAGCTGTTCACCTCCTGTGCCGAGCAGGCCCGCGCGGCGACACGGACGTTCGTGGGGCACCTCACGCACCTTATGCGCGCCGCGGGGCTAGAGCTCACGGCGGCCACTCGATCGCTCACCAAGATCCCGGTGTCCTCCCCGCAGCTGGCCAAGCACGCACTGGAGGCGCACGTCATGCGCGCCCTCCTCGGCGGCTTCGAGCATGAGTCCTTCTACCTGGACGACTCCCTCTCGTCGCTGCTGGACCCCACCGCGTTCCGACGGGAGGTCGAGCGAGGAAGGGATAGAGATAGAAGAAATAGATGAGGGGTAAAAATATCATTTCCCGTGGCCGGTCTATGCTGTTAGATCGAGTTGGCGTGCCACGTCAGCGAAAATGACAAGAATGTATCAAATGTTCTCTCTCGATAGTAAATACATAGGAGCAATTTTAAAAGTGACATCTGAAGAGGTGACATTCATTATAATGATAAAAAGTTAATATCCCCAATGGAGTAGCCCAGTTGAGGGACGAGACACGACGTTCCTCGATTAGAAGCTGGGGTTGGGAGTCGATGGGGACAGGCTCATCCTCTTAGAGGAATATTCGTTTATCCAAAACTGTTCTAGCTCTAACTCCTTAGTTTGCCGTGTTCTTTAGCTCCAAGTTAACTCTTCTAAGAAAAACATTTGGTAAATAACTGGAACACGTCTGATAAGACGTCCCCAACCCGCAGCCAATGGGCCAGCCATGGCCCATGAGAGGGGCGCGCGCCTAGGAACGGCGGCGGCGCCTCTACGTCTTTCTTCCCCTGGAAGGAATTTGAAGGATAAAATAGAAATAGAAATAGAAAGTAAATTAGGAGATTAGAGTTTGGTTTGTTTAGGAAAGAGGAATCAAATCTATAAGGATATCTCCCGTAGTTGCTTGGAACACCAGTTCTATAGGGCCTATAAATATGGGACGATGTAATCAATCTAATCAAGGAAAGAATAGAGCTATTGCTCCTTCCTT
The DNA here is from genome assembly GCA_904845875.1 of Miscanthus lutarioriparius. Taxonomy (NCBI): domain Eukaryota; kingdom Viridiplantae; phylum Streptophyta; class Magnoliopsida; order Poales; family Poaceae; genus Miscanthus; species Miscanthus lutarioriparius. Next base: position 89,586,968 of record CAJGYO010000014.1, read on the forward strand.
TATTCCTCTCCCTCTCTCTCTCTCTCTCTCTCTGTTGCGCCGCCCCCCTCTTCCTTCCCTAAACCCTAGCCGCCACCACGCACCATAGCCGCCGCCACCCCTAGCCCAAGCAGCCCCAGCCTAGCGATGTGTCCATTCAAACAACAACAGAATGTGCCTTTCATAATTAAAACACATGTCCATTCAAACAAGACGAAAAAACTTACAAAAGTGCACAAGAAATATATGTCCATATATCATGTATCACTCTGAAGCCGCTTGTTCAAATCATCGGTACCATGATGATAATTCTTGCCAACCAAATATTACTATGAGCGGCCAACACATGAGGAACATTACCTTAGAGATACTAGATCTTAATAGTGGCAATATTCCTGGTCTAATACATAACACTAACAAAAGCACAGTAAAATTTTCATTTACTGAGGGAGAATGGAGGATTCCTATTGAAAGAATAACCACAATGACCGCAAGTGAGGTTTTAGCAGCAACTGGAGTAATCAAGATATATACAGCTATTGCAAAGGTTATGGCCAAGGACCCTACTGCATTCAGAGATAGCCATATGGATATATTGTAGTGCATGTAACGCATTGGCAACTCAACTGTAGGTGTTCCAGCAAACACAAGGCTTAGGACGGCTAACGACGAGCAGAAAAACGCTAGCGTGTTTGCCATCATAAATCCTTGAAATTGTTTTACTCGAGCTAGAGTTGGAGTTCCTCCATGAGTGTGGTCATCAGCTATGTACCACCCAGGTAACGCAAAAGTAGCACCAAATGCCATCGTTGTAATTAAGACAAAGCCAACGCTAAGAAATTGTGTTGAATTTGATACTATTGCAGACCCTTTTTCCCCATTCTCTGCATCAGATTGGGGACTATATTCTTGCATATTAGCATCCCGCCGAAAAACACCACGAGTAGCATTGGCAGCTATTAGTGTTTCCTGTATCAGAATTCGTGAGTTCTGCAGAGAGGAGATAGAAATATTAGTTTCCTTGAATTTTGGTCAAAAAAATATAAGAAACATGTGAGAAATTTTATTTTGGAATTGACTATATTACCAGGAGGCAGTACAGTCCTGTGGGAATAGTGTTAACAGCAAGTTCCAGTGGGGTTTGTTTATTGTTGTTTGGTAAATTCAAGTCCACCTGCTTGTTGGCAAATAGGCAAGCGAAAATCCACCAATCCCCAACCTCAACAGCTAGATGTAGAGCAGTGTTCCCTTCATTGTCTTGCTTGTTCAAAATCGTTGACAATGCCGGCGTTTGGCATGCATATGCAACTATACTGTATCTCTTCTTCTTGGCAGCAACATGAACAAATGTTCTTCCATCTGAGTCATGCAATCCTGCACAATCAGGGAACTTTGTGACCAAAACGATGACTGCTAGAAGTCTACCTGCCGAGGCTGCAATGTGTATAGGGAACGACCCTTTTCTGTCTGGTTGAAATGCTGAATATGCATCTGCTTCCAGTAATTGCCTGGTAAGTTCCAACGTTGGTTTTGTTATGTTCAAAAGGGTCGCAATAGCTTTTCCTTTTTTAACCGGCACAGCACAGAGGGGAAGCATTCCATGTGCCTCCCCTTCTAGTGACAAAGCAAAATGTAGCGGCATGTTTCCATGTTCATCCTGCTCTTTAGTGAGTTGCTTGTTCCATTCCAAAAGCAATTCTGTCATCTCTGAAAGGTAGTTCACCTAGCCCCATTAGTGTTATTTATAGTCCACAAAGAAAAGCTGTGAGATAAAGGATTCCTCTCCCCTGCATCTTGCGGGTAGGATGCATGTTCATATGGCTTACAGAACTCTATTTAATCTTTGTGTGTTTCAAGGGGCGCTCACCAATCAAAAACATGACCACAACATACTACAAAACCTTTAATCTTTTTTCAACTTTGTCATGCTGCATCTCAAATTTCTTATTATTTGGTTGAAACATGGACATGGAACTTTTTTGCGGATTAGCTTCATGATTTATATCAAATTTTTAGAGTATTGTTCAATTCACCGTTTAATTACTCCCTCAGTTCCAAATTGTAATAAGTCGTTTTCATTTTGCAATAAGTTAAACTTAATTAACTTTGACCAAATCTATAAAAAAATATATTAACATATATACAATAATAAAACAAATAGACTATCAAAATATATGACATGGTACATCTAATGGATCTCGTTTGATGTTATATATATTTGTGCATTTTTCTATAAGCTTGGTCAAGTCCAGAGAAGTTTGACCTTCCAACAAAACATACGAATTCAAATGGTAAGTGTGCTTTAGTTAAAATTTGTGTATGCACCTTTGCTTTGAAAGACCGCGGCATGCAAGGCATTTTGTCCAGCCGGTCCAGCGTAGGACAGCTGGTTGTCCCTCGCGTGCAAGTCCCGTACGATGGCGTACCGGCGTAGAGCGACGGCCAGGTACAGCGGCGAGACGCCGGCGTCCGGGACACGAGCCAGGCACGGGTCCGCCGTCATCAGCACGGCCACCGCCCGCATGTCGTCCCCGCGGACCGCCTCGTGCAGGGCCGTCTCCCCAACGCCGTTCTCCATCCTCAGGAGTGCCCTCCTCCTGTCTTCCCCGCCTTCCTCTTCTCCGGCCAAGCGGATAAGAAGAGCGAGCATGTCGACGTTGCCCGCCCTGACGGCAACGTGCAACGGCGTGCTCCTCCTCTTGTTGCGTGCCTCCAAGAGGTGCCTGGCCTTGCTGTAGATCACCATGGCGCTTCGCAGGTGCCTGTCGTCGTCTCCGGCGGCTGCTACCACATGGAGTGCGGAGTCCCCGTCTGAAGTGACGCCTTGGAGGAGAAGCGACGTCGTCGTCGTCGGCAATGGTGGGCTCATCATGTTGCTGCGATGGATATCGATCTCAACGAACACTGCTGCTTGAGATGCATCGGCGGCCAAGTTGCTAGGTCGACGGTGCTCGATTGGTACGGCTTGATGATCTTCCCCGTTGAGAAGGCTCGTCAGTTGCCCATGCCAGCCATGGCATGCCGCCATGAGAAGCTCAGGGTGCATGGGTGGTGTGGACTGTGGAGTGGCTCCATTGTTGTCCATGGCAAGCTGCAGTGTGCCGGATTGCGACATCACTTCACCTGCTGCAGCCTGTTTACATATCGGCCAGCGCCAGCGGGTTCCTCAAACTTCAAGTAAGGAACAGTATGCATGTATCATGTGCTGCTATGTGAAGAAAATTCACGAGGTTGCGTCGAACGAAAGCAATACCTTGTTTGCATCAGACAAGAAGCAACGAATGGCCGACAAACGCTTTATGTAAACAGAAAGGTGGATGCAAGAGCTGGGCCCTTCTCTTATCTCTTACTTTATGAAGGATATACATGTAAAGCCGATTAAGAGCTACTTCAGACAAGCTTCGGAACCCAGCTCGACAAACCAACAAACCATATACCCCTCTTACGGTGGTCCTCCCTCTATTTAAAAATTATAAATCATTCTAACTTTCTTAAAGAGTAAAAAACATCTCAATTTTAGAGAGAATTATAAAGGTTTATGGCATCAAATAGATATACTATAAAAATATAATTAATGAAGAATATAATAATACTTATTTAGTATCATAAATATTATTATTTTATTATATGAATTTGGTCAAACGCTTCTGACTCCCCAAGAAAGTTGTGACTTATAATTTGTGATGGAGGGAGTAGTATAATACTATAAGTTTATCAACGCATGGAATTCGCGCGGCGTAAGCGCTCCCACACCGTTTGGGTCACTGTTCACCTGTACTGTCCGTGTGGAATTCGTGCGTCCTGATTGTTCCGACTACTGTTCTGTCATTGTTCACAGACATTGTTCGCATGGACTTCGCGCGCCCTGACCGCTCCGATTAAATGCGCGTGGAATTCAAGCGTCCTGAGCATTTCCATTACTGTTCCTTCACTGTTCACAGCGATCGCTCCGATTACTCTCGTTGATAAACTTACTATACATGCAACAGTATTAATTAATTATTCTAATTCCACAAACGTAACAAGCATAAATTGATAAGGGTAAAATATTTCGTTCAAAAATTAAGGGAAAAGTACATTCTACAACCTTAAACTATGAACCCAGGCAAAGGATACTCTTGAAGTGTCAAAAGCATACACATTTGGTCTTCTCTTTCCTAAAAATTAAAAATCTGGTTTGATCTCTAAAAGTTCATAATAATTTATTTTAAATCAGAAAGATATAAAACTAGTGCTAATTTCTACTAAAAATATTATATATATGTTGGTGCTCTATTTATAGTTATTTGAGTCTTATTTGTTTTAAATAAATAATGAGCACGGCTACAAGCAACAAAGCAATAAGGGCAGAAATAAGCCAGTTTCAAATAACTATATATAGATCATAAGTAGGTTGTCTAGAAAAAATGGCACCAGTTTCATATTTTTTTCTAATTTAGAATAAATTAATTATGAGTTTTTAGATATCAAACAGTTTGTTTCAGTATTTTTTAGCAAATAGAAACCCACCTTTGAAACCAATCAGGGGACAAAATTTATTTGGTTTTGACAATTGGAGGGTGTCCGTTATTCAATTTTATAATTCAGGGTTAAAAATCAGACTGAAGTACAACTTGGAGGTTAACAATGTGTACTTCAATGGTAAAGTATCATTTGGAAAATTTGGATTCGTACACACAGCATATGAAATTTGTTCATCCTACTAGCAGCAAACGGATTTTGAAAAGTTTTGATCCTTCATCAAAACACATCCCCATATATCTACAATCTGCACATGTGCTCCAATTGCCACTACTACAAAACATACCATCCCTGCAGGCCATCATTGTCGAACAATTTAAAACTGACGGTGATAGGTGTATCACTGTCGTTCATTTAAAACCAACCAAAAGTGATAGATAATTATCACTACGGTTGGTAGTATGACCGACAGCGATAAATCGGCAGTGATAAACTTCCCCGACCCAAAAATAAAAAGCAATCTAGTTAAGTCAGACCTCAAGTCCAGTACTCAAACCATTTAAGTCTGGCACCCCTCAAATCCAAGCCCAGGTGGTGCTCTCTCTCTCTCTCTCTCTCTCTCTCTCTCCCCCCAGCAGCACTCTCTATCTCTCTCTCCCCTGGCGACCACCTGGCGGTACGGGGTGAGGCCCCCGACGGCGAGGTGCGAGGCCCTGCAGTGATGTGGATTTTTGATGTGTTTAATAGGGCAGTGAGTTGGATCTATGATGTGTTCTGTAGGTGATTGATGAATCGACCTACGATGTGTTGAATCTCCCCCTCCCTTCTGTATATAATGTGTTGAATCTTCCCCTCTCTCTATGATGTGGATGAATTGATATGTGATGTTGTTAGGTCAAGATGCCGACTAGAGGGGGTGAATAGTCATTTCTAAACTCAATCATGTCAGCTAACTAAAAACAACATTAGTACACAAATGATTTTTTGCAAACGCCTCACTTTTCTAGCAGAGGCGGTTCACTTAGGACGCTGTCTCTAACCTTGATGGGAGGCACGGTTGCTACATGATCGTCACTGGAAATCAATTCTCAAGGGCGGTTCCGTTAAGAAAACGGCCCCTAGAAACATGTCTATTTCTAGGGGCGGTTCCTTTAAGTGAACCACCCCTGAAAATATGATATTTGGGAAGGCTCGTCTTTACAGAACCGTCTCTAGAAGAGACAGATTATCAAAGACAGTTCTCTTAAGAGAACCGCGCCTCAAATCCAATAACAGGGGCGGTGCTCTTAGTCAACCGTCCCTAAAAATAACCCGCCTAAATATGCTTGTTCCTGCTCACGACAGTGCTCTTGAGCACCATTGTTGAGCTCACTTGGAGGTGAGAAAAAGCAAAAATAGAGGAGAGAGGTTTTGCCTTTTAATCCTTTTTAAGGAGTTGGGTTTGAGAGGTGAGTTTGTGCCATCGCTGACTCTTATGCATGATGTTTGATATTTTTTTATTTTTGCTAGCAATTTAGACTGATTTTTTGCATAACTTACTTGGCTCACATGAACTCTAGTTAATTTGTATATTTACTTTGTCTTTTTTTGTTCATAGCTTTTTATATCATTTTTAAGCTCTAGGTCTAGAATAATATAATATTTGTAAAAAAGATTAGACAATTCCTGCAATATTTATATGCGAATAATATCTTGATGCAAATATACCTTTTCTTTTCTAAGACCAAATATGGACAGCTCATGAGGGTACAAGAAACGAAGACATGCTTTGATTAAAGATCATGGAGAACAAAATTAAGCCTAATACAAAATTAAAGATCACGGACAGGTCATGGAGTACAAAATTAAGCCTAATACATTAAACTAGATACAAGCCCTTTGGGCTAAATCAAACAAAACACCAATAATCTAATAGTAGGAGCGAAGCTTGACAGTTCTTCAATCCACAGGCATCATTGAGAGTAGATCGCAAACCAACTACCATCACAACACCATTACAAGGCAAGTAATCTGCACACCACCAGATGTGTGTAGGCCATGGTTAGCACCAATGAGCTTTGGTGGAAAATAGAAAATAAAGGGATCTGGTGATCCTAAGGGTTTGGCTGTAGTTTGCATCCTTAGCACATGCGAAGTAGCATCAAAAGTAGTGTATAAATCTTCTCTAACCCAATCCACAATCTTCCTACATACAAGATGTGAATGGTTTTATTGAAGCCGCTAAAAGACATGCTTTGATTAAGTAGACAGAGGATATATATTGTCCCTGTTGTGACTGTCAGGACCGTATAGTATGCCGTGATCCAAATCTGATAAAATCACACTTAGTAAGAAGGGATTTCATGGAGAACTACACGATTTGGATCATCATGGTGAGAGACCTACTGTCGGTGTTTCGAGTTGCCATCGACTAGTAAATTTGTATTATTGGGCGTCTGGCCGGATAGTGTGCTAAGAGGACATGAGGTTTATACTGGTTCGAGCAGAATGTCCCTACGTCCAGTTCATCGCTGCTGCTCGTGTTGCTAGCAGTGAAAGTTCGTAGTAGGGGTTACAAATGGTCGAGAGAGGGACTGGTCCCAAGTCTCTGGCGGTGTGTTGTGATGGGTTCCGATCGGTTCGGATGTGCTCGGATTGAGAGTCTGAAGTGCGATGATTTGTTCGATGCCCTTAACGGGATACCCTGCTTTTCCTTTTATAGGCCAAGGGAAAGCAGGGGTTACAGCGGAGGGAAGAGAGGAGAATGGGAAGGAGAAGAAGTCCTCCAGGATCGCCAGGTCCTTTTTTCCATCACATGGGTCCCGCCGACCCTGTAGACGTCAACAGGGACAGCTCCACGTCGTGGCCCTATCTGTCATTGGCGCCATGTGCAGGCGTCGTCTCCTGGTCATGGCGCTCCACTCCGTCCAGGCGGACGTCATGGTGAACTAACACGTCTGTTAGTGTTCGTACGCAGGTTAGGCAGAACAGTACTGGTACGTCCGATGCTGTTCCTAATGTGAGTCCCAAGGCATGGCCCGTCATGGCCATGTGTCATATCAGGGCGTGCCAGTCACTTCCCTGGTGTCAGAGCTTTGACCCAGACCCACACGCATGGTCCTAGAGTGGTTGGCGGTAGTATGGGCCTCCGTTGGGCGAGGCGAAGCCCGCGGCCTCGGTGTCGGCTGAGGCGGAGCCAACCCTCAGGGGTCGGGCGAAGCAAAGCCAACCCTCAGGGGTCAGGCGAGGCGGAGCCAACCCTCGGGGGTCGAGCGAGGCAGAGCCAACCCTCATGGGTCGGACAAGGTGGAGCCCACGGTCTTGGTGTTGGTCGAGGAGAAGCCAACCCTCAGGGGTCAAACGACGCTGAGCCCGCGGCCTTGGTGTCGGCAAGGAGGAGCCAACCCTCAGGGGTTATATGGGGTTGATCACGTGGCCTCGGAGGTCGGACAAGGCAGAGCCCGTGGCCTCGGTGGTCGGACAAGGTGGAGCCACCCTTAGGGGTCGGATGAGGCGGAGCTTGCGTACCTAGGGGTCGGTAAGAGCTGTAGTCGTGCTCTTGACCGCTCGGATGGATCAACGTTGACGGTTATTAGCTCCTCCTCTTTGGGTACCCTAGTATTGGTCTCTGACAGTAGCCCCTGAGCCTACGGAGGAGTAAAATACTCCTTTGGAGGGTTTTTTTCGAAAGGGAGGACTCTTGAGGGCCCTGGCCTTCTTTCGTTGCCCACGACATGTCCTAGGGATGGTGATTCCCCCTTGTCGAGGTCGGACCCTTCGCAGGTATGACTGTGAGACTTGGTGGTTTGTTTGCTGGCTAGTTCGATTGGGGTCCCGGTATCCCATTCGTGGGGATCTGGCTAGGGTCAGCTTGGTGACCGACCCTAGATTCTTGGTGGTCCATTTGTATAGTTCTCGGGTCCGTTCGACCGGTCCCGAGGGCAACGTGCCTTTCTTCGAGGAAAAACCACGGATCGTAACTGGCCGAGACTCAAACGTGAGCCAGGATGCCCGTGGCGCTCATGCGCCTGAGTACTGGCTGCTTGCGGGCCCATCCCTTTCTATCCCTTATTCTAAGGGTGCCCAGAGCGGTTGTTGAAACCGTCGATGGGTCAATCCTTCGAACTCCTAGGCCTAGGCGGGTCATGGAGGTGTTTTTGATCCATATCCTTCTTACTTGTGACGAGTCATGGCCCGTCTAGAAAGGCAAAACATCCAGCGAGCTTTCTAAGGAAACGGATAGAGATTGCATGCGCACTTCCCATGGTGGGACATTGTGGCAGATCATGGCAGGCGTGGAGATCTAGGTGGACGATTGGTTTCCTTGCATCCGTGGCCCCAATAAAACCAAAGGGTTCGGCCCCAGGGTTCGATACCTTGCATCCTTGCCTCCAGAACCATGACCGCCATCACCAATCGCCTAGGGTTCCCCGTCTCCACATCCCCGCCACCGTCGATCCCGCATCCAACCGCCCCCACCTCCAATGGATCCGTGGTGCCGCTTCGACATTACCTTCTAGCGCATGGAAGGTCTCGTCCGTCGTGGTCTTCTCCGTGTGTGGACCTTAGCTGAGGAGTGGCTGCTGCCCGATGAGGAGGATATGCCGTCGCTGCCCGATGGCTATGTGGTGTCGTTTGCCCACTTCTATGAGCGTGGGTTCATGACCCCCGCCCATAGATTTCTCTAGGGGTTGCTGCATTACTACAAGATCGAGCTGCGGCACCTCAATCCCTATGGGATCCAGCATATGGCGACGTTTGTTGCCCTGTGCGAGGGATTCCTGGGGATCAGTCCCAACATCGATCTATGGTGGCACTTCTTTGCCGTCACCCTCTAGAAGAAGAGGGAGAAGAGCGGCAGGCAGGAGCTGCATACACCGATGGGATGCACCGGCATCCACCTCCGGAACAACCAGGTCGGTGAGTACCCATCGATGCGGCTGTTGACCTCCAACAAGGGGTGGCATTTGTAGTGGTTCTATCTCAAGAACGAGGCCACCGCCCCCCTGCCAGAGTTCACCGGGTGCCTGATCGAAGAGGCCTCGAAGTCATGAAGGAAGTGGGGTGTCCCGGAGAAGGACAAGAAGAAGATCTATGACCATCTCACCGCTATCCGCATCCTAAAGGAGAGCGGCCTGAAGGGGTCAGGAATCATCGGGGCCTACCACATGAGGAGGGTGACGCTGTTGATGAAGCGCATGCTCTCGCTGTATGCGATGGCGCTCGAGGCATCATTCGATGGGACAGCGCTCGCCGAGGGGGCGCTCCCCAACTCCGAGATCGCGCAACGCATCAAGGAGGCAATGGAGCCCTCACGGGATACCATAGGCGCCCCCTTGATTTCATGTACCTAGTGCAGGGGCATCCTTCGATGCGGCCGGAACCAGGCTACGTTGTCTTCGTAAGTTTCCCCTCCTCATGTCTCCTCTTCAATTGATCTCCCGACCTCTTGATACAAACATTGAGTGGGGTAGGACCAGCCGAGGGACCTCGTCCTCTCTAATCACCCAGCTCCATTGCCAAGGGATTCATCCGTGAGGGCAGCGAATCGTGCCGAGGGCGAGCGGCTAAGGACGACGAAGGAGGACAAGAGGAAGAAGAGGCAGTGGAAGCTACAGGCGTGGGAGAGAGGGGAGGACACCGACAGTGATGACGATGATGATGAGGAAGACGGCGACGAGGTAGTCGACGGCATCGAGTGGGATGACCTAGAGAGCGAGGATGTGCTGATAGGTATTGGCTCATCCTTGCAGGTGTTAGGACCCTTCCTGTTCCATGGAAGGGAAGGCACATCCAGGGAGTAAGCAGAGATGGGCCAGACCGTCGGCCTGCCCTAGGAGCCAATAGGGGCGGGCGGCTCTGCCACCATGCCCGAGGTGCCAGTGGAGGTGGGTGGCTCCGCCATCGTGCCCCAAGATCCAAGGGGTGTGAGCCCCTCTAAATAGGAGCAGGGGCGGGCTCGAAACGGCCTTGCCCCGACAAGGCGGAGCAGAGGTCTAGGGGTTCGCCCCCCAAATGAATCTGCCAACCAACAGTGCCAAGGTGGGTCACCAGCTCCTCTGTTTTTCCTTGTTTTGGTCAGATTTCATCGTGACTTATGCTTTTCATTTCTTGCAGCGTCATGGGGCGGCGTAATCCTTTGGTGCTAGCACCAAAGAAGAGCGTCGCACTTCAAGCGAGGTGGCAGCCGTTGGCTTGGGTCGCACCTGTTTTGGGCGGGAGCGGCGTCTGTGTGACTGCGTTGATGGCCGATCAGGCGCCGCCCACGGTGGCGCCCGTGCCCTCGGTGGGACAAGCGGGTGCAGGGGCACAAGGGATGCCTTACTGCTGCCGACGATGGAGGCGATACCGCTGCCGACGATGGGGCAGACAGGGCTACCGACCGCGCTCGTGGCGCCGACTATGGCGGGCACGACGCAGCCGGTCAAGATCCCACCGACATAGGCAGAGGTGGCAGCGGTTGTGATAGTCGGGCCATAGCCAGACACAACCATGTTAGTGCCTGAGGTAGCGGCACGACCTGTGCCACTGGCGGCCCAAGCGATGGCGCCTGACGTGAGCCAGATGGAGGGGGGCATGGGCGAGGGGTCCCTGGACGTCCTAGTGGTGGCAGAGAGGACCGACAGGGAATCGTCCCTACCCGTAACATCGTCAGGCAGTGACTCGCCCGCACGGGGCGAGCCCCTGCTCCGGTAGACAAATCCGTAGGAGCCGACGTTGATGCTCTTCACCCTCGACGATGCCACCGAGAGCATGGAGTGGGAGAGTCTCGACGTGGTGATCACATCCGTGCTGGAAGCCTTGGACCACGCCAGGGGTGCTTTGTGCGACATTGTCGTTCCCTCTGGCCGGATATTCGCTTGATCCTGCCTCTCGCCCTTTTCTTTCTTTATGTATTTTTTGTGCTCTGACCCTCATCTCCTTTTAGTCCCTTATCGCTCGCAGCCGGGGGAAATCTCAGTTCCTTCGTGAGCAGAAGGAAAACTAGGACTGCCTCAGCGAGGAGGCATGGTTGCGTGGGGAGGTCATTGTCTAGCTTGTTGCCGCCCAGTAGAGGGTGGCCGAGCTGACTCCCCTTGCCAAGGAGGCGGACAGTCTCTGATTGTGGGTGGCCGAGGCCCATCGGCATGCGGATGAGGCTGAGAGGGCGTTCGAGGCACTGTCGGTGAGGTCACGAAAGGATGACAAGGAGGCCGCCAAGGCCAAGAGGGAGCGGGACAAGCTACTCCAGAAGGACGCTGAGACCCACCGGCGGATCCTCGACCTTCTGTCCGAGGTTGAGAAGGAGTGGGAGCTGAAGCTGGGAGCTGAGGAGAAGCTCGTGGCCTTGGAGAAGAGGGTGAGTCTGGATGCCACGGTGGTCGCTCGGTTGCGCAAGGAGCGGGACGAGCTGCTCCAAACTGTGGAGAGGCTTCGCTCGGAGCGTGGCGCGGCTTGCGAGGAGCGTGACCAGGCCCTCCGAGAGGGCGACAACGCGTGGCAGAAGGTCGGCTCCCTCTAGGCCGAGCTTGGAACCGCGATGACCCAGAGGCTGGAGGCCGAGGGCATCTCTGTCAGGCTAGCCGCGGACCTCGCCGAGGCGAGGAGGAAGCTTCAGGCAGAGAGTGACGAGCTCAGTATCCTAAGCACCGCCCTCGGAGTGGTCTGCGATGACCTGGAGGTGGTGCGGTCAGAGGGGACCAGTTCGCTCATGGCCCGTGCTATCGAGATCATGGCGTGGGTGCACCAGCTTGAGAGGAATGCCCTTCGCACCGAGGTCAACCAATCCTTCATGATTGCTCGTTCTCATTATGGGGACAACATCAACCTAGAGACGATGAGCCTCGGCTTCACGCCTGGCTATGAAGCCCATGAGCTGGAGGAGATGGAGACGGCGGTGGCTCCCCTTTCGCAGGACCTGGCGGATAGGATAGAGAGCATAGTTCTCTCTCGAAGGAGTTAGTTAGTCAGATAGCTCAGCCAATCATTTATGAAACAAGCGGGCAAGCTCCAACAGCTCAGCCAATCATTTAAGTAATTCGTGTGTTCCGGTCCTTCCATTTGTTAAGACCGTAGGGCCCGAGGTGTAGGAGGGAAACTCTGATCATGCTGGTGAGTAAGAGTGCCGTAGCCATGGGGGCATAGGTTTCTCGTAGCCCGACCGGCCATGCTGAATCATTCGTTTCCGTAGACCTTGCCACTAGGTTTAACATGAGGAAGAGGTCGGGCATGTCGACTATTTCAGAAAGGGTGTATATGTGCCCTTATCAGCCCTCGAGTGAGGCCCGATCCCTTGCCATTGCTAGGGTCGGGTGTCACTGAAGATCGAGGAGAGGATAGCAAAACTAGTAGGAAAAAGTGTCTCTTGTTTTAAAAACGTTATTCTTAGTTTTCGCACGTACCCCCTCCTTAGGATCTGAGCCATCGTTCTACGACCGTGCATTCGGTCTTCTTGCGAGTCCAAGTTTCCTCGAGCCCCCACGCTTAGCATTGGTGCGGTCGAGGGTTGGCTCATCTTTGTGATCATCACCCCGTCCGTGGTTTCAGCAACCGGAGGGGTTGAGCTAACGTCGCTTTCCTCGATGGCTCGAGTGACACACTTGATGAGCTCGCTAACGGGCATGTTTGAGTGGAATCTAGGTCTATCATTCATGACGGGGTCGACAAAGCCCTCATGTGGCATTCCACCGCTCCTTAACCCACCTTCCAGCAGATGCCCCCTCAATGGGGATTCTATGGGCTCAGCTAGAGGTTAGGATCGAATGAGAAGGTTGAGATGACCCTGTCCGCTTATAGGCGGGTCAGGCGGAGGCCGCTGGGCTCATCTGTGTTTTCTCCCATGGCTCTTGTTCGACGCGAGGTGGCCTCGGGCCCTTTGTGGGCCGGCCTTCGAACCCCGGTCTCCCGATTTCATGTCAGGCGGTTCGAGCCCCCGAGCCCCATGGGGCTTGGTAGGGGTCAGCCATGTTTCATGCGTCACCCCATCCTCAGTTTCCGCAACTGGAGGGGCTGAGCTAACAACACTTGCCTTGATGGCTCGAGTGTCGCTCTTGGTGAGCTCACTAACGGGCATGTTCGAGTGGAATCCGGGTCCGTCATCCGCTGACTTGGTCGGCAGAACCCTCATGTGGCATTCCACAACTCCTTAACCCGCCTCTCGGTAGATGCTCGAGCCGTTTGATAGGCTCAGGTGGCCTGTTGGCCTCTCCTCGATGGAGATTTTGTTGGCTTGGCTTGAGGTTAGGATCGAACGAGAAAGGTCGAGATGTCCCTGTTCGCTTCTGAGAGAGGTCGGGCAAGGCTGCTGGGGCTCATCTCAGTTTTTCTCCCCTAGCTCTGTTTGACGTGAGGCGGCCACGAGCCCTTCGCGGGCCGGCCTTTGAACCTCGGTCGGTCTCCTCTCATATCGAATGAGACGACTACCGCTTCATGACGCGACGCGAAGCGTTGTGATGCAGCAATTGCATATGCAATGCTTGAATATATGGGATGAATGTATGGATGAATGAATGAATGAATGCATGCATGAGAATGGATGAATGAATGATCATGCATTGGAAACGAAAAGTGGGGGTCAGTAAAGTTACCTCGATGGCTCGAGTGATGGATTCGGGGAGCTCTTACCGAACATGTCCGCGTGGGGTCCGGGTCTGATGTCCGTGATAGAGCCGGCGTAACCTACATGAGGCATCCCAATACTCCCTATCCGTCTCTCAGCAGGGGCCCGAGCCATTCGACCGACCTGGGTGACCTGTCGACCTCTCGTCGATGGAGATTCCATAGATGAGCCCCTCCAAACCCTTCCCGAGAAGGTGGAGGCTGAAGCTCGGGGTGCGCGGACAAAGACTCTGATCATGCTGGTGAGCAAAGATGTCGTAGCCATCAGGGTGTAGGTTTCTCGTAGTTCGACCAGCTTTAATCAGTGCTTGTCTCCGCACACCCTGCCTCTAGTTTTTTTAACATGAGGAGGGGTCAGGCATGGGGAATGTCTACCGAATAGACACTCTTGCCAGCCCCCGAGAGTGGCCCGACCTCCCGCCTTTGCTGGGGTCGGGGGCTCGGTAGCGAATTTAATGCTCGTAAAGTAATGATGACCCATCTCTCAACAGTGGCTTTGAGTTGTTCGATTGACTTGGTTACATGTTTTACCTCGATGGTATGAGTGATGGGTTTGGGGAGCTTTTATCGTCATTCGTGACGGGATCGACATAACCCGTGTGGGGCATCCTTTTGCTCCTGTCCTGTTTCTCGGTAGCGGCTAAGCTGTGCGATCGACTTGAGTCACCTACTGGGACAAGACTTACCTGCGGAGATATGGGTTGAGAACATCCCACCCAAAAACTTAGTTAGGTAGATAAGCCAGGCGGTGAACCTGTACTAAGTGGACAAGCTCTTAAATTTCGAAATAGCTTTTCAGCCCTTCTCCCCTTTTTGTGTAAAAAAGGTTAGTGCATTTCGACCCTTTCCACCGTTAAGGTCATAAAGCTCAAGGTGCGGGCAGGCAAATTCTGATCAACCCGGTGAGCAAAGGCGTCGTAGCCACCGAGGCATAGGTCTCTCATAGTCTGACCAGTTATATTCAGAGTTTGTTCCTGCAACCCTAGCTCCTAGATCTTAACATGAAAGGGGGTCAAGCACAGAGAATGTTTGCTAGGCGGACAGACTCTTAAACGTGTACCGGCTCTTTCCGTGGCTAAGGCCAAAAAGCCCGAGGTGCGGAAAAAAAACTCTGATTACGCTTGTGAGCAAAGACGTCGTAGCCACCGAGGCATGGGTTTCTCGTAGTCCGACCAGTTTTATTCAGCATTTGTTTCCGCAAACTTTGCTTTTGGGTCTTGTTTACACCAAAATTTGGAAGAAAAGTCACAGGGACTCAAAAGCTCCCAAGATCATGAAAGCAGGGAATCAATTGCGTGCAAATTGGAATCAGCTAATTCGAATATAGCACGGGAATCGGCTTTCTTTAGGCAGCACCGGTAGATGATGACAAAGGCTACGATCGATGATAGGACGAGACATGATGGACTCTACAAAAGGGGAAAGATTAGAGTCCAAATTATCTTAAATTAGAAATCTTTTCTCTAGGGTCAAAAATTGTGATGAGTCGTGCTTAGACAGGAGTCATGCGCAGGTCCCGGGTATAAATATCAGACCCCGGCTATTGTAGAAACACACAATCAATCCAATATACAAGTCATTTACTTTTTCGGCTTCGGCCACCCCTTAGGAGTAGGAGTAGAGTACATCTCGGGGAGTTCTTCAGCAAGTACGGCTGCATCGATCCGGTCGACCTCCACTGCTTGTTGTAAGTACCATCATGGCTTATACCTCTGTTCGTACGGCTGCATCGATTCGTTCGACCTCCACTGCGACTCTGGTATAAGTTAGTTATCGATTCTTGCCTAGTTCAAGTATGGCTGCATCGATCTGGTCGGCCCCCACTGCATGAACTAGATCAAGGTCAAGTTATCGGCTCTACCTTAGGATGACAGTCTTTGGTAGATTCATTTAGTTATTGATATTGCTTATTGCTTTTATTATTTATCTAATTACAACAATATCACTCTGTCCGATTGAGATTGATCTAGATCGGCCTTATATCTTGTTTAGCCCATCGTTTGCTAATCTAAAACTAATCTAATCTACACCTTAAATGATGAGTTATGTTTTATCGGCTATTTTATGTCAATCCTGATCGTGCATAGTGTGCGGTTAAGGCATGCTACGTCTTGAGTAGACCTATTGTCTAGTGAAAACCGTTCCATGGCCCGTTATCACGGCCTGTGTGATTCTGCCTCACACCCCACTATTAGCATTGTGGAGTGGGGATCGTTATTTAGTAGATCTATTCCTAATAATGCATGACCTTAACTGTGCGCTATGCCTGAATCGGCTGTTTTAGCCGATATCGAGTGCTTTCACGAATAGTTCGCACCACGAGACCGTTGAAGTAAAGATAGGTTGAAAGATGTGTTAGCCCCATGATCTTATTATTGTATTACAACCTACATGATTCTGCCTCATGCCCCACTGGTATTAGTAACGAGTTAGGGTCGTCGAGTCTATTGTTATTTCTATGGCCTGTATGATTCTGCCTCATGCCCCACTCGTCATAGCGATAGATGAGATCTAATATATTCATTAGATTTATCTTTATCAAATGGTTAAATGGTGTTGAATTGTTTCTTTATGTAAAAGGTTTTCGGTTACTTGTAATTATTGGCTTAGCATAAACCAATCATTATTGATATCTTATTACCGTTGATTAATATTTGTTCAAATAAAGACATCTATCCTGAATGATAACCGATTCTTCTAATGTAACACCATGAGCTTTAACCGATTTATTCTTACGAATATGCTGGAATCGACTATTTAGTCGATCTCCTTTCATATCGGCTCTCAGAGCCGCACATTCAGGACTGTCTGGCAACACTGGCACGTTCCGCCCTTAATTACTGATAAACTTTCTCTCCTTGTCAATTACAGGGTCAAATTGACTAGCATGTCTTAGGAGGATTGCGTAAGATCAACCATCCCTGCACTGAAGCTAGGCGGATCTATAGCTCCATCGAGTAGACCCTTCCGGCTTGCTGCGTGTGTCCTCAGCACGAGACGAAATTTCGTGTCGACGGGTCTTAATCATGAGAAAGGGTCGGACATAAAGACTTTCTACAATGCTCTTATTAGCCCCCAAGTGAGGCCCAACCCCAACCATTGCTGGGGTCGGGTGTCACTAAAGGTCAGGGAGTTTTGATCACAAAACCGATAAGAGAAAGTGTGTGTTTATTAAGGGTAAAAGCGACGTTGCTGCTCGATGTTCCAGGCATTGGCGAAGACCTCGCCGTTGATGGTCTTGAGCTTGTAGGTGCCTGGTCAGAGCACCTCCGCGATGATGTATGGTCCCTCCCACGGTGGGGAGAGCTTGTGGTGATCCTTGCTGCTCTGGACGAGGCAGAGGACTAGGTCTCTGATCCTGAAAGCCTGACCCCGCACTCGACGGCTGTGGTACCGTCACAACGCCTATTGATACTTGGCCGAGTGGAGGAGGGCAATGTCGCGTGCTTCGTCCAGCTAGTCCATGGCGTCCTCAAGGGATGCCTCAGCTCCCTATTCATCGTATGCCCTGATCCTTGGTGCTCCATAGTCGAGGTCGGTCGGGAGGACGGCTTTGGAACCATAGACCATGAAGGAGGGTGTGTAGACGGTGGCTCGACTGGGGTCGTCCTCAGGCTCCAGAGCACCGCCAGAAGCTCGGCGACCCACCGTGCGCCAAACTTGTTCAACCGGATGAAGATTCTAGGCTTGAGGCCCTATAGGACCATGCCATTTGCGCGCTCGACCTGCCCTTTCGTTCGGGGGTGCACTACGGCGGCCCAGTCGACATGGATGTGAAATTCATCGTAGAATTAGAGGAATTTCTCTCCGGTGAACTACGTGCCGTTGTCCGTGATGATAGAGTTCGGGACTCCAAAGCAATGGACGATGTCGAGGAAGAACAGCACGGCCTGCTCAGACTTGATCGCGGAGATCGGTTGAGCTTCTATCCACTTTGTAAACTTGTCTATGGTGACAAGCAAGTGGGTGTAGCCCCCGGGCGCTCTTTTGAGAGGTCCGACCAGATCAAGCCCCCAGACCGCGAATGGCCACATGATGGGGATCGTCTGGAGCGCTTGGGCTGGTAGGTGAGTCTGTTGAGCGTAGTACTGACACCCTTTGCAGGTGCGCACCACCTGCTCGGCGTCGACTTCTACGGTCGGCCAGTAGAAGCCTTGTCGGAACATGTTTTCGACCAGGGTTCTAGGCGTGGCATGGTGACCGCAGACCCCACCGTGGATATCGCTCAGCAAACGCTTACCCTATTCGCCCTCAACAAGGACAAAGGACTTGGCGCGACGCGCGAGCCATCGAGCCTCCATCATGTCCATCGGAAGCTCTTCATGGAGCAGGTAGTCGAGGTAGAGTGTCCTCCAGTCGACCAGAGGGTTGTGCTCTGTCGCTGGGTCCTCTTCGAGCTCCATGACTTCAGGGTCGGATGGAGCTGACGGTTGGTCAGCACGCGAGCCCTAGGCGGGTGGCCCATCACTGGCTTGTTCCGGCGCCTCATAGGGAACCGAGGGCCTATGCTGATCGCTGGTGAAGATGCCCATTGGCACTGGCTCTCGGCCAAACACCGCTTTTGCCAGCGCGTCAACCGCCTTGTTGAGATGCCTTGGAATGTGGTTGAGCTCGAGGCCATCGAACTTGTCCTCCAGCTAGTGGACTTCTCGGTAGTATGTAGCCATCATGGCATCATGGCAGCTTGACTCCTTCATGACTTGGTCGATGACCAGCTGGGAGTCGCCCCGGACATCGAGGCTTCGGATGCCCAACTCAATGGCGATGTGTAGGCCGTTGATGAGCACCTCATATTCGGCCACATTGTTGGAGGAGGGGAAATGGAGGCAAACCATGTACCTCACGGGTACCTCGAGGGGTGAAATGAAGACCAGCCCCACGCCGGTGCCTTTCTTCATCAGCGATCCGTCGAAGTACATCGTCCTGTACTCTTGGTCGATGACCGCTGGTGGCATTTGGACCTCGGTCCACTCTACAACCAAATCAGCCAACACCTAGGACTTGATGGCCGTCCAAAAGGCATACATAATGCCCTGATCCATCAGCTTGAGTGCCCACTTCGCGATTCTTCCCGTGACATCCTGGTTTTGGATGACCTCACCGAGGGGAAGGACATCATGACTGTCACCGGATGTGACTTGAAATAGTGGCGCAGCTTCCTCTTGGCGATGAGCATGGCGTGTAGGGGCTTCTGGATTTGGGGGTAGCGGGTCTTAGAGTCGGATAGGACCTCGCTAATGAAGTACATAAGGTGCTGTACTTTGAGGGCGTGCCCCTCTTCTTCTCGTTCCACTACCAGGGCGGCGCTGACCACTTGCGTGGTGGCCACAATGTAGAGCAGAAGGGGTTCTCCATCGGTTGGAGGGACCAAGATTGAGGCCTTCATCAGAAGCTGCTTAACCATGTCAAGTGCCTCCTAGGCCTCGGACGTCCATTCAAAGTGGTCAGCCTTCTTCAGAAGTCGATAAAAGGGGGAGACCTCGTTCGTCGAGGTGTGAGATGAAGCGGTTGAGTGCGGCGAGGCACCCTATAACTCGTTGTAGCCCCTTCATGTTGTGAATCAGACCCATCCTTGTGATGGCTGAGATCTTCTCTGGGTTGGCTTCGATGCCACGCTCGGAGACGATGAAACCGAGCAGCATACCCCTCGGGACCCTGAAAAGGCACTTCTTGGGGTTGAGCTTAATGTCGTTTGCTCGGAGTTTTGCGAAGGTCTGCTCGAGGTCGGCTATGAGCTGGTTAGCCCATCTAGGCTTAACCACGATGTCATCCATGTAGGCCTCAATGGTCCGCCCGATGAGGTCCCTGAAACACTTGAGCATACAACACTGATACGTAGCCCCAGTGTTCTTCAGATCGAACGGCATTGTGATGTAGCAGAACGATCCGAAGGGGTGATGAAAGACGTCGTGAGCTAGTTGGAGTCTTTCATCGTGATTTGATGGTACCCGGAGTACGCATCAAGGAAGCAGAGGGTTTCATACCCTGAGGTAGAGTCGACTATCTAATCTATGCGTGGCAAAGGAAATGGATCCTTTGGGCATGCTTTGTTGAGACCCGTGTAGTCAACACACATCCTCTATTTTCCACTCTTCTTTCATACAAGAACGGGATTGGCTAACCACTCGGGGTGGTACACTTCCTTGATGAATCCGGCCGTCGAAAGCTTCGTGATCTCCTCGTTGATGGTCCTATGTTTCCCCTCATTGAAGTGACATAGGCCTTGCTTTACCGGCTTGGAGCCTGGGCGGATCTTCAAGGTGTGCTCGGCAACTTTCCTCGGAATGCCCGGCATGTCCGAGGGTTTCCACGCAAAGATGTCTCTGTTGGCGCGGAGGAAGCCGACGAGCGCGCTTTCCTATTTGGAGGAAAGCATGGTGCCAATGCGCACCATTTTGCCCTCGAGGCTGTTGGGGTCTATGAGGACCTCCTTGGTGCCCTCCACTGGCTCGAAAGACCTAGCCGACTGCTTGGGGTCGGGTGTTTCTTCGGTGACCTCCTTCCTGATGGCCGCGAGCTCTCCTGAGGCGACGATTGCTACGGCGTGATTGCAGCACTCGACCTCACACTCTTAGGTGCGCTAAAAGGAGGTGCCGATGGTGATGACCCTGCCTAGGCCCGGCATCTTCAGCTTTAGGTAGGTGTAGTTCGGGACGGCCATGAACTTCGCGTAGCATGGTCGTCCCAGGATGGCGTGGTAGGTTCCGTGGAACCCAACCACTTCGAAGGTGAGGGTCTCTGTCCTATAGTTGGACAGAACCCCGAAGGTGATGGGAAGATCGATCTGCCCAAGCGGCACGGCGTGCTTTCCAGGCACAATGCCATGGAAAGGCGCTCCTTTTGGCCAGATGCACGCTCGGTCGATGCCCATAACGTCGAGCGTTTCGGCGTACATGATGTTGAGGCCGCTGCCTCCATCCATCAGCACCTTGGTGCACCACTTCATGCCGACGATCAGGTTGACCACGAGCGGGTATCTCTCCGGTTGCGGGACGCTCTCCGGGTGGTCGATCCGATCGAAGGTTATGGCGGACTCCGACCACCGAAGGAAGGTACGTGCAACTGGCTCGGTCGTATAGAACTCACGACGTGCGACCTTCTGACGACGCTTGGAGTCATAGGCTACTGACCCTCCGAAGATCATGAGGCAGCCGTTCGGTGTTGGAAAGCCGCCGTCCTTCCCCTCGGCGTCGTCCGTGGTTGGGTCGGGGTCCTTCCCGTGCTCCCCTTTGTTGGAGCCTCTGGACAAGAACCGCTTCATGATGTCATAGTCCTTGTACAGATGCTTGATGGGGAAGGTGTGGTTCGGGCATGGCCCTTTGAGTAGCTTCTCGAAGTGGTTTGAAGTGCCCTCCGTGGGCTTTCGACCCCCCTATGGTCGGCGGCGGCCACGAGCGAGCCCTCGCGCCGCTGCTTGTTCTTCTTCTTGATGGAACAGTTGGAGGTGCCTTCGCCGGTGTCCTCGTCCCATTTTGCCTTGCCCTTGAGACGGTCGAAGATCGCTCCGACCGCCTCCTCACCCGAGTCATGGCTGGTGGCAATGTCGAGGAGCTCCTTGGTGGTTCACGGGCCCTTACGCCCTAGCTTGTGAACCAGGGACTCGCATGTGGTCTCGGATAGGAAAGCTCCTATAACGTTGGCGTCGGTGGTGTTAGGCAGCTCGCTGCACTGCCGGGAGAAGCGCCGGATGTACCCACGAAGGTTTTCTCTGGCCTTCTATCGGTAGTTCTTAAGATGCCCTAGGTTCCCAGGGCACTTGTACGTGCCCTAGAAGTTGCCCATGAAGATCTCCTTCAGTTCCACCCAACTTTGGGTTCTGTTGGGCGGAAGGTGTTCCAACCATGTTCACGTCGTGTCGGCCAGGAATAGTGGAAGGTTGCGGATAATGAAATCATCATTATTTGCTCCACCGGCTTGGCAGGCAAGCCGATAATCCTCTAGCCATAGTCCGGGGTTTGTTTCCCTACAGTATTTCTAGATGTTGGTTGGTGGTCGGTACCTTGGCAGGAAGGAGGCGTTGAGGATGTGTCGGCCGAAGGCCTGAAGCCCCAACAGGCCGGGGCTCGGGCTTCGGTCCTCGCCGCTATTGTAGTGTCCACCACGATGAGGGTGATAGCCACGGCTAGCTCCCTCCCTCGGGTCATCGTGGGTACGTCTATGGGCATCGAGGGTGTCGCGTGCATCATGGTTGCGGCCGAGACACTGATGCACCGGGACCACGGTGCGCTACCTACCGCCTTGTGGCGCCTGGTGGACTGACGCATCCTTGCTGAGGTGTTATGAGGGCGTGCACTGCCTGGCGTCGAGCTCGTGTCGCCAAGACAATGAGCTCTCGGCCTGTTGCACCGGCGCACGCTCGAGCAGCGTGCGAATCTCGCGGTGGGCCCAATGATTCTCGGGCGTCGTGGGCCCTAGAAGCCCACGGAGCAAAGCCACCGCAGCAGCGATGTTCTGGCCTACCCGGGCGAAGTGTGGGAGGGCTCCATTGTCCGCGACGATCCTCCGGTTCACGTCGTGGGCCATGGTGCGTGCGTGCGCACCCACCATCTCCGTGGCGCTCGATTTCCCGATCGAGCTCCGCGCTCTCCTGCTCGAGTTGGAGTCATGCTTCCTCGAGCTCTTGGTGCCGGGCCTTCAGCTGCTCCACCCGCAGGCGGGGTGGGACCCCTGTCTCCCCTTCGACCTCATCGTCGAGGTCATTTGTCAGGGTAGCCTCCTCTTCGTGGATGCTTTCGATGCATCCCTCGGGGATACCTGCCATGAAACACTCACGAGAGGGGTGATGACTCCCCCTACTAGAGTCAGAGCCGGAGGGCGACTCCGCTTCTCCCGCGAGGAGGTCATGGAAAGACTCCGCGACATATTCGGTCACCCCCATGAACCCGTCGTTCGCTGGGGATGAAGGCGTGCGTTGCAGAACAGGGTGGCCATCGGTCTCTGCGGCGTTGCAGAGACCGGACGGGAGCGCTGTCGGGTTGCCCTGGATGAGGTATTCTGGAGAGAGCGGCTCCGCTCCGACAAGCTATGCCATGACATTGGTTAATGAAAAGGTGAGGCACTGTAGGTCCTCCCGGGATGGCTGGGGTCCTAGGAAGACGCCGAGCTGGCGCTCATGCCTCCCGTGGTCGAAGTTGAGGAGCTAGTTGTTTCTAGGGGAGCGGGCCTCCGGGACGTGCAGCTGCAACTCCTCAAGCGCCTCGGCGATTGCATCGAGGTCGGTGGAGTGGAGAGGTCGAACGGCGGCGGGAGCCATTGCCAACTCTCCCTCAACCATGACAATGAAGTCTAGGTCCCCGAAGCGCACGTGCGCGCTTGGGACCCAGCTGAGGTTGTGATTAGCCATCTGAGGCCTGGTGTTGATGTCGAGACGTGTAAAAGGCCCCTACCTAGCGCGCCAACTATCGGTGTTTCGAGTTGCCACCAACAAGTGAATTTGTATTATTGCGCGTCTGGCCCGGATGGTGTGCTAAGAGATCACGAGGTTTATACTGGTTCGGGCAGAATGTCCCTATGTCAAGTTCGTCGCTGCTGCTCGTGTTGCTAGCACTGAAAGTTCGTAGTAGGGGTTACAAATGGTCGAGAGAGGGACTGGTCCCAAGTCTCTGGCGGTGTGTTGTGATGGGTTCTGATCGGTTCGGATGTGTTCGAATGTGCTCGGACGTGCTCAGATGTGCTCGGATTGAGAGTCCGATGTGCGATGATTTGTTCGATGCCCTTAACAGGACACTCTGCTTTTCCTTTTATAGGCCAAGGGAAAGCAGGGGTTACAGCAAAGGAAAGAGAGGAGAATGGGAAGGAGAAGAAGTCCTCCAGGATCGCTGGGTCCTTTTTTTCCATCATGTGGGTCCCACCGACCCTGTAGATGTCAACAGGGATAGCTCCACATCGCGGCCTTGTCCGTCACTAGCGCCATGTGTAGGCGTCATCTCCTGGTTGTGGTGCTCCACTCCGTCCAGCGTGGACGTCGTGGTGAACCGACGCGTCTGTCAGTGTTCGTACGCGGGTTAGGCAGAACAGTACTGGTACGCCCGACGTTGTTCCTAATGTGAGTCCCTAGGCATGGCTCATCATGGCCATGGGTCATATCAGGGCGTGCCGGTCGCTTCCCTGGTGTCAGAGCTTTGACCCAGACCCACACGCATGGTTCTGGAGCTGTTGGCGGTGGTATGGGTCTTCGTCGGGCGAGGCGGAGCCCGCGGCCTCGGTGTCGGCCGTGGCAGAGCCAACCCTCGGGGGTCAGGCAAGGCGGAGCCCGTGACCTTGGTGCCGGCCGAGGTGGAGCCAACCCTCGGGGGTTGGGCGAGGCGGAGCCAACCCTCAGGGGTCGGATGAGGCGGAGCCCGCGGTCTTGGTGTTGGCCGAGGAGGAGCCAACCCTCAGGGGTCGGTCGAGGCGGAGCCCACGGCCTTGGTGTCGGCCGAGGCGGAGCCTACCCTTAGGGGTCGGACGGGGCGGATCTCGCTGCCTTGGTGGTCGGACGAGGCGGAGCCCGCGGCCTCGGTGGTCGGACGAGGTGGAGCCACCCTCAGGGGTCGGACGAGGCGAAGCTTGCGTACCTGGGGGTCGACAAGAGATGTAGTCGTGCTCTTGACCGCTCGGATGGATTAACGTTGACGGTTATTAGCTCCTCCTCTTCGAGTACCCTAGTATTGGTCCCTGACACATACAGAAGCAAGCAACCATGAAGTCATTGCACCAGAAGTAAGGGAAGATGACGATGCCCATCTTGCCATGATGCATGATGGTATGGAAGATGCCCTTGCAGAAGGTGGTGGTGGCGAAGGCTGTGGTGGGGAGGATGATGGTGAAGACAACGAAGAAGAGGAAAAAGAAGACTTCCTGGACGATATGTTGCGCCACGTCGATCGAGCATTTACGGTTAGCGTTAGCACGGGAGACCTTTAGGCCCAAGCCCTCGTTCCCCAACATCTCTCAATTTTGCCATCTATCTGTCTATCTATACTCTTGAGTGTAGCTACTCTCATCTTTAATAGACCACCTTATGTATGAGTGCATACTCATTTATTAGTTTGTGTATATTTAAATGCTCATTTTTAGGAAACTCTAAACCTTACTACGTGAAAATTTTCAAAGGAATCTATATATTTTAGTACATTGTTATAAATAATAACAACATCATAGTGATATATAAGATAAGTATAGCCTCATACTCTATGTATACATGCATAATTGATCCCACATAGTATGATACTCAGCATACATCCACTTGTCAGGCATGTAAACCTTAGATTAGCTCATATTGGCCCTGTTCGGCTTAACTAGAAAACGTCACTATTTAAGCTTGTTTTTTTAGCTGGAACAGTATTTTTCTCTCACAACAATTCAGCCAGAACAGTATTTTCAGCCAAATTCAGCCAAGTTTCAGCGAGCCGAAATTATTTCCTATCGCGGCTGTTTTCAGTTGGCTCTCCTCCTAAACATATAAACATACACTCCATCCGTTCTAAATTATAATTCGTTTGACTTTTTTATCCTAAGTTTGACCACTCATCTTATTAAAAAAAAATTATACCTGGAGTTAAAAAAAATTAGTGTCCAAATATCGGACCAAACTTTAATCATTGATCTAGACACCCGTCGGTTTAATAAATTCGAGTCTGGCAGCCGTCGGTTGCCGGCCACCGCCGTCCGTGATGCGCTCGTTACTCGCCGGCAGTCGTTGTGCGTGACGTGCCCTTGCTTTTCTGCCACTCGTAGGCCACCGTCGTCCGAACGTGGCCCTCTGCTTGCCGCGGACGGTCTGAGCTTGTCGGTGCATGAGATCTCCCGCTGCCGCGAACTCCGCCATGCCGGCCCCCGCGAACTCGACGTCGCCGCGCCACTGCCGCTCCACCTCCGCGCGGTCGGGCACAGCCCTGCTCCGTCGCTTGCCTTCTCACCGTCTACAGCTCAGCTGCAGATGTGCACACCGGGAGAGCGGAGATGGCTGCTCAGTCTTGGCGGCTTGGGTGAGCAGTTGTTTGGGACCAACGAAGACGGAGGGAGAATAAGAAGAGTGAAGATAAGGTGGGTCCCACGCAAATAAAAAATATGGAAGAAGAGACTAGCTTGCTGTATGTCTTGGCTATTAAGCTTGTCTGCTAATTAATTACATGGCTTGGCTTATAGCCAAGCTTATTGGGCTTGCTGTGAGCATCTTCAATTCACAATTTATTCCACCACATGGCGCGTGGCCCAGTGCCCCAGTGCTACCTGTGCTGCGAGACTGCCATGCCGACAAGTCTGCCATGGCAGTGGGGACAGATGAGAAGAGAACGGCATGATTTCATGGACTGATCAACGCGAGCGCCGGACAAGAACAATAGTACGTGGTTAGTTGATCTCCACCAATAGGTCCAACAACTTATTGGGCCGTTGTCTCTGCTTCTTGACTGGGGGAGCCCAATTCTAATATGGTTGGTGGGTCCCTGTCGCACAGCACACATAAAAAGAAGGTGGGGATCAAGGCTCGGACTACGAGGTTCACTGGAGCTGCCATCCCACCTACAGAAAACCCTAATCTGATCCTAAAGAAGTGCTGCCAACGATGGGATGTCCCACCGCACCGCCGTCGCCCTTGTAGGTCTACACCGGGCCACTGCACTTCACCTCCTCGCCACTACAACGTCTACTACACCGCGGCATCGGCGTCCACGCTTGCCGATGCGCCGCAACAGAGAAAGGCGAGGAGCCTTCCCGAATCTACGGTTACACACAGAGAGGTAATCATCGATCCTAACAATGGTATCGGAGCCAGGTTGCCACTGCGTAACCAGGTAAAAGCAAACAGAAAGAGAGACCGGGGTGGCGGACGTCACTGTCTGCCGGTCACCACCGCCATCAGCTGGTGGGGAGATACCGCATCGCCCGTTCTCACCGGTGTGTGGCAATAGAAGCAAGAATGTAATGTAAAGCAGATTCGGATCTAAAGAAAGAAGAAGAAGAGTGGGTTCGGATTTGGCCGAACCCTAAGACCTAACCCTAATTTTAACCCCATCCCAAATCGGGTTAATCCCAAAAGAAGAAGGGGAAGGGGGAAGAAGGGGAAGGAATCAGTCTCGGGAAAAAAAGAACAATGAACCCGATTCTGATGAACTAACACATCCTCATCCCAATCGGAATCAAATCCGAAAAGAAAAGAAATCAAAGAAAAGAAAAATTCAAAGAAAGAAGAAGAACAAGGGTTGGAACCCTAACCCTAACCCTAGATTCCCATTCGGATGAACTCCGAAAAGAAAAGGAAGAAGAACAAAAGCAAATCCGAAGGGGAAGAAGAAAAGGAACCCCAGATTCCCATTCGGATTGAACCCTAGAACTAACCCTAATTTCCCACAGTCGGTTCGGAAAAGAGAAGATCAATCCAAATCGAAAAGAACAAGGGGAAAGAAGGGAAGGGCTGCCGCCTCGCCGGCGTAAGAAGATGAACAGTGAAACCCTAACCCTAACTTCATACCCCAATCGGTTGAATCCGTAGAAAGAAGCAGATTCAAAAGAAGAGAAGGGGACGGGGAAGAATAGGGTAGGGACCTACCTCGCCGTGCGTCGGGATGGCCCTTCGCCGGCGCGGGAGAAGAAAGGCCGAGCCGGGGTGTGCTGCTCGCCGGGCTCCGACCAAAGGGGCGCCGCGGCCAGGCCGCTCGACGGCGACGCGCTCACCCGCTGGGGAGCGCGCACGCCGGCGAGGGGGCCGGCGACGGCGCCATGGCTGCCGCTCGCTCGCTGCCTCCACTGCTTCGCCCCTCCGACGCTCGGTGCTGCTGCGCTGAGGAAAGAAAGAAGAGGAGAGCGGCGACAGAGAGAGAGACTGAAGCGAGAGAGAGAAAGGAGAGACGGAAATGAACTAGGGTTTCGGGCACCGGCCGCGGCGTAGGTTTTTATACCGCCCGAAACGAGCGCGCGACCGTCGGATCAAAATCAACGGTGCCGGTTGATTGGACCGCTGTTTGGCCCAGGCGGGCGAGTGCGCCGCGGCACTTTGCCGGCCCAGGCCCAGGTTGCGGCCTAGGTGTGGCCTGCGCGCTCGCAGAGAGGCGGGCCGAGCCGGCTTTTGCCGGTTCTAGGCCGAGAGAAGCAGAATGAGCCTGCATCTTCGTTTTTTCTTTTTTCCTTTTCCTGGAAAATTGAAAAATGCAAATTGGCTCAAAAGAAAATATAGAAAAAGGTATTTTCCTTGTGGATAAAATTCAAGAAAAAGAGAGTTTTTCCACAGCCAAAGAAAAATTGTTTATTCTCCAGTTAATTTGTACCAAAGTGATATTTAATTGGAGAAAAAGAAAGTTTTTCCGCTGCTAAAGAAATTGTTGATTCTCCAGTTATTTTGAACCAATGTGGTATTTAATTGGAGAAAAAGAGATTTGACATGATTATGATGTTGTTATTTTCTGACCAATGTTGTTAATAACAATATCATAATTTTAATGATTTATGCATTAATTCTACTTCTGTCCAACGGTGATGTAGAATTAGTGTATAAGAACAGTTGTAAATTTTAATGTTTTATGCATTAATTCTACTTCTGCCCAACGGTGATGTAGAATCAGTGTGTAAGAACAGTTGTGAAAGTTAAAGATTTATGCATTAATTCTATTTCTGTCCAACGGTGATATAGAATTAGTGTATAAGAATAGTTGTATGTTTTGATTTTGACCAACGTTGGAATCAAGGCATGCAAATGGTGTTACTTTTATGTCAAGAAAAAATTTGACCTGGTTTTCATCTTGGCTGAAGTGGACTGGGTAGTCACCTCACCGTGTACCACTGATTCTGTGGCACCGGTGAGGGAGACAAAAGAGAATGATGCTGATTAGGCAACTAAAGAAAGGGATTTTGAATCCCAAAAGATGTCCTATGACTTTGAGCATAGGAAGTGGGTCACTGCCAACAAAAAATATTTGGCTGTGATAAAGAACCGATTAAGCCTGCAATTGTGGACTCAATCCCAGAGTGTGACACGGTCACCAAGTACCTCGATAGAATAAAGAGTCAGTTCACTGGCTCTTCAAAGATATAAGCTACCCAGCTGATAAAGCAGCTGGTGACAGAGAGTTACTCTGGAAATGATGGCATAAGAGAGCTCAAGATGCGTCATCAAAATTATGGCACTGTCATTCAGGCAATATTTCGAGGGGGAGAATAGAAAGACTAGTTAAGAATGATATTCTTCTTCCATTAGAGCTCTCAAATTTAGAGATTTAGAACAATGCAGAGAATGCATAAAAGGAAAGTATGTAAAGAAAGATGACAAACGAAGCACAGGAATTTTATAGATTATTCACACATACATCTGTGGTCATTTTCCTGTAAAGAGTGTGGATGGTTATAATTCGTTCATAACATTCACAAATGATTACTCCCATTATGGCTATATTTATTCAATCAAAGAAAGAACAGAAGCATTGGATAAATTTAAGATATTAAAGACTAAAATAGTCAGGTCTGACCGTGGGGGAGTATTACGGTCGGCATACCCTAAAAGAATGGCATAGTAGCCCAGTATTCTACACCGGGCGAACATCAGCATAATATAATAGCTAAAAGAATCAATCATACCCTGATGGATATGGTGGGCAGTATGATAAGTTACTCCACCTTATAGTTGAGCCTATGGATGGAGGCGTTAAAACCGCCATTCATATTTTCAATAGAGTATCAAGAAAGTCGGTGTCCAAAACACTGTATGAGTTGTGGACAGAAAGAGTACCCTCACTAAACCACTTGCGTGTGTGGGCGGGGGAGCTCTGCTGAGGCTAAAGTATTTAACCCAAACGTTGTGAAGTTAGATCCTAAAACAGTAAGTTGCCATTTGTTTGGCTACCCAGAAAAGTCAAAAGGTTTTCGTTTTCTACTGTCCAGAGAGACATACAAAGTTTATAAAAACGAGACACGCTGTCTTTCTAGAGGATGAATTGATGAAGGGGAGCATGGTAGCTCGAGAAATTGACCTTGACGTGAAGCGGGTGTATGCGCCCACTCCAATGATTCATGAGCCATTTTTCTCACTACCTGCTGTCGCTGCACCGACAGTGCTAGATACTGTGGTGCCAGCACCTGTTGTTATTCCACATGTGGCAACAATGAATGACAATGAGGAACCTATTCTTTAGGATCCTATAGAACCTATTGCCACACATGAGGGGGAGCAACAATAGCCTCAAACAGAAGGTGTGCCAAATGTGAAGGCCCCTAGAAGGTCTCAAAGAGTTAGAAAACCAGCTATTCCTGCAGATTATGAAGTGTACAACACTGAGAAATTTCAAATGGAGAATGATCCCACCTCATTTAAAGAAGCCATGAGAAGTGATCATTCATCAAAGTGGCTTGAGGCCATGGAAGCTGAAATGAAATCAATGAATGCCAATAAAGTTTCGAATTTGGAAATAATTCCTAAAAGAGCCAAAACAGTAGGCTGTAAATGGGTCTACAGAACAAAACTTGACTCTCAAGGGAATATAGAGAGATATAAAAGTGAGACTTATGGCAAAAGGCTTTACGCAAAGAGAATGGATTGATTATAATGAGAACTTTTCTCTAGTCTCATGTAAGGTTTCCTTCATAATCATAATGACATTAATCGCACATTACGATTTAGAATTACATCAGATGGATGTAAAGACGACATTTCTCAATGGAAACTTGGAGGGAAATGTTTACGTGGCACAACCGAAAGGTTTTGTCATGGAAGGAAAAGAACGAATAGGATGCCGCCTAAAGAAATCCATTGATGGATTAAAACAAGCTTCAAGACAGTGGTACTTGAAGTTTGATCAACAAATAAAGAATTTTGGGTTTTAAAGAGAATGTAGAGGATAATTGTGTCTATGCAAAGTTTAAGAATGGAAAGTTTATCTTCCTTATCCTATATGTGGATGATATCTTACTTGCTAGTAGTGATGTCAGTCTACTACAGGAGACAAAGAAGTTTTGTCCTCAAAACTTGATATGAAAGATCTCGGTGAAGTCTCGTTCGTTCTAGGGATCGAGATTCACCGAGATAGAAGAAAAGGGGTATTAGGACTGTCACAAAAGACATACATAGAAAGAATCTTAAAGAAATTCAGTATGCACAAATATAGTCCATCACCTGCTCCTATAGTCAAGAGCGACAGATATGGGGATTTTCGATGCCCCAGGAACCAATATGAGCTCAATCAAATAAAAGTGGTTTCATATGCTTCAGCTATCGGAAGCTTACAATATGCTCAAGTATGTACGCGCCCTGACTTGGCATTTGTTACCGGGTTACTTGGCAGATTCTAGAGCAATTCTGGAACAGAATACTAGAAATTGGTAAAGAAAGTCTTGCATTATTTGTAAGGAACGAAAGGCCTCATGATGACGTATAGAAGATCTGATTCACTCTATATAGTGGGATATTCAGATTCTGATTATGTGGGAGATGATAGAAAATCCACGTCGGGATATGTATTCACTCTCACAAAGGAGAGCTATTTCATGGAAAAGCTCAAAGTAAATCGTCACTACATCGTCCACAATGTATGACAGTTTGTAGCGTGTTATGAGGCAACAGGGCAGGTGAACTGACTAAAGAAGTTCATACCCGGTTTGAAGGTGGCTGACGACATCTATAGACCACTTAAGTTATACTGCGATTATAATCTGGCAGTACAGTATGCTCACAACATAAGTCAGGTGGTGCTGCCAAACACATTGACATAGAGTATTATGTTGTGAAAGATAAAGTCCGGGATCAAGTCATAAGTCTTGAGCATATAAGTACAGAAAGAATGCTCGCGAATCCGCTTACAAAAGGCTTACCACCCAACATGTTCAGAGAACATGGTATTCAGAGAACATGTAGCTAGCATGAGTTTAAGGAAAAGCCTAAAATTCCTGGACAAAAGAAGGCCCAAAGATAAATATCTATTTCAGAATAGAGTAGTGTGTTGTAGCTGTTAAGTCTATCGGCAATGGACTGTGACGATGAGACATGCTCTATGCGCTAATCTGTATTGAAATAAACAAAAGTAAATGATATGAAATTGAAAGATGGAATGAGATCAAGGGTGAGAATGTTAGTTGATCTCCACCAATAGGCCCAACGGCCTATTGGGCCCTTGTCTCTGCTTCCTGATCGGGGAGCCCAACCCTAATACGGTTGGTGGGCCTCTATCGCACAGCACATATAAAAGGAAGGTGGGGATCAAGGCTCGGACTACGAGGTTCACTGGAGCTGCCATCCCACCCACAGAAAACCCTAATCCGATCCTAAAGAAGTGCTGTCAGCGACGGGATGTCCCACCGCACCGCCGTCGCCCCTGCAGGTCTACACCGGGCCACTGGACTTCACCTCCTCGCCACTACGACGTCTACTACACCGCGGCATCGGCGTCCACGCTTGCCGATGCGCCGCAATAGAGAAAGGCAAGGAGCCTTCCCGGATCTACGGTTACACACGGAGAGGTAATCATCGATCCTAACATACGCTACATATCCCCGTTAGCTTGATCGTTCCTGTAGCTTATAAGCCAACTAATATTGTTTTGTTATGAGAGAAAACCATGGCCAAAAGGAGCGCAACAGTACCCACGCCTGGTCATCGGCGGAGGCAAGACGCCAGCCGACCGGAGCATCTCCAATTTTTGCTCCACCACATGGATGGTGGCCCAGTGCCCTGGTGCTACCTTTGCTTGACCTGCGGTGTCATTATTGGTCCTTATAATCCGTCTTTTTCAGCTTTTTTTTAGCCGGAATAGTGTTTCTCTCTTACAATGGATCGGCCAGAACAATATTTCGACTTGTTTTTTCAGCGAAGCGAAGAGGGCAATACGTGGCGCGCATGTCGTGTGCACGCACCAGTAGTGTTGCACTGCAGCGTGCTGCATCGCCGCAACACATTGATTCAGAATGGGCAGTGTTCCATCGGCTTGAAATTTAAAGTTTGCATCTGCTCACCGTAGTCCTACCGCCGGCCAGTCCGGCAGTTCCATTCGTATTTACCAAGAGCGCAAAGATTATGCGAGAGACCGGAGATAAGTTTCATTCAGCTCAAACTCAAAGTGACTAGCCCATTGGAAACAAAGTGAGATTTATTTTACCAAGAGCGTTTTGTGGCATAGACTGCCGTCCCAGACGAGCACCGTTTGCAACGATTGGTGCTCTGTCTTCTCTTCAGTTCAATAGCAGATGCTTATCAACCTTAGTTCTTATCTTCCTCCCTGTCTTTTTTTTAATCTGCTTCTTCTTATCTTCTTGGTTCAAGAAGCAAGTAACAATTCAGACCAGTTTGATAAAGGTAGCTGATACTAGACTTATCATTGATGAATCAATGTTTCATGTTTGTAATGGCCGATCATATATGTATGTCTCTGTGAGTGTTTGGACTTAGTCACGAATGAATCTATTTGTATGAGAATCGTGCACAATGATGTTACTTTTGTATTAAATTACAACCAAATGGCCTTTATTTTTTTAAAATGAATTTAAATGATCTCGCCGAACCATCAGTCGCTAAAAGTATTTATAATGTCAAATTGTTTGTCGCTATAGAGTACTGGCGGGATATATGTCGCTATAGAGTATTGGCAGCTATCTGTCGCTATAGATATTCAGGGCAACAGACTATCTGATGGTAAAAGTGTTGTCTGACGCTAAAGGTTTTTAGCGACAGCACTTACAGAAGTCTGTCGCTATAACTTTTTAGTGACTGATCATCTGTCGCTATATTTGCTTTTAGTGTCAGATCATACATCGTCAATCTTGGTGTTGTGGTGTAGTGAACGTTGATGTTATTTGATTTCATACCAGGTGGGGACCCTCTCCCTAGTCCCCACATCGAATTATAAATAAAAAAAATCTTGTGTTAAAGGTCACATTTTATTTGCCTGTGTCTCTGTGCGTTCACGTCGGAGTTCCTGCTCTTCTCGTACCACTCCGCGACCCACACAGGGCTGGAGGGGTACTACCACCACCTCGTCGTCATGCTGATTGGCCTCTGCATCCTCTCCGCACCGTCCTCGGCGCGCTCATCGCGTTGCATGTTTGCATGCTCCCGGACGGGTGCGTCCGAGACTGCAGCAGCCGCGCCGCTGAGGAGCGTGCCGAGCAGCTGGCCAAATTCCAGCTGTTCGGGGCCGTGTTCCTCGCCTTCATCTACGTGCTTGGGTGCTACACCGTTGCCGCGGCGAGGTACGGGCACCTGGACCTGGCGGCGGTGCATGACAAGCATGTCTCTGCCTTGTAGTTGGACTCCCGTGGCGGCGGTGGCCACTGCGTTGAGGAGTGCCTCTAATGAGTACATATCTGCTGCTCTGTTCTTGCCTTGGTATACTCAGTAGCAAGTGCAAAACATGGTGTGATATGTTGTTCCTAGTGTGGTCAATTGTGAGCGGCGGTTAAAATGAAACTTTGCGAATCAAGAAAAGTTTCAAATGGAAAATAGTAGCTGGATCAAATGTTTTGCCGCCTTTGCTGATGCTTCATCATACAAGTCAGTGCCTCCCTCCCTTCTGAAGAGTGAAGAGAAGTAGGAAACAGACAAAAACCGGCTGAAATTCAGATAGATCAGAAATTGTTTTGGTGATTCACAATCAGATGTTTCATCCAATCGTATCAGCAGATAGGTACTCATGACACAACAGTATCAGTGCTAGCTCAAGAAGGCCTGCAACACACAACTGGAGTCGCAAACTGCAAATGAAAACTAAAGATTACAGTGTCTTCCTTGACAACTGAAAATGACGTGTCTTCCTTGGCAACCCCTTGCAAGCAATTTGTGTGCCATCATTTTCCCCAAGTATTGTGTTTTCCATGTAGTTGACCTGAACCTTATGAACCATAGTCTAACGAGTTACGAAATTTCCTCTCTTTGAGTTCTGAACATTTGAACTTGCAATGCAACGCCATTAACAGTTTGCTGCTTGATGACCATCTCTTCCTGCCACCACTAGAATCCTCTGCACCATGTCCATTGGTGACCTCCTTGGCTGCTTCATTCATGATGCCCAAAGTTTAAAACAAATTAACGATTGACTGTCATGCAGCGCATTATTGGTATTAGTGTCATACCAATTGTTGAATGTCAACAAGATATACCATACATTAGTGAATGCCTATAAGATTTTTCTGGAACTAATTTCTTGTATTTCCTACGCAAACATTTTGTTATCAGTATATATAACCTGTAGAGTCATTTTCGCTTTTCAGTTCTCCTAAAACAAGGCAAGAACAGTGTTTTCTGTACAGAAGGCGAGATTATTACTACTTTCAGAATATACAAGTCTATATTACATTATCATAGTTTACTAAAATAACAATAGGAAGACAACATTTCCTTGGCCAAATAAATCACTAAATAAAACATTACCATCACTGTTGAGAAGATATACTGGTAGAATAATTAAGGTAGGGTCCTTTATCGAAATTGTAAGTATTACCTGTGCAATGCAATATTGACCTACTTGCAGGGTCAGGGGATGTTGGTACTGTCCACGGGTGAGTATTTTAATTCCTCCGATTTGGCACTCAACACTGTACAGTATCTTGAAATACTGTGTCTGATCTAGTCCATCAGACTTCCAATTCCTGAGAAGTAAAGAAGGTGAAAAAAAAAAATGTCAGAAGAAAGGGGAAAAGCAGTGAAGCAAGAACAGCTAGAGACGAAACAGGGGACATTTACATCAGAGGAAAGGCGAAAAGGAGAACAGGTGTACCTTCATCTTCATCAGTGCATGATTCATCCCTGATCCTGATCACAGGCTTTGCTTCCTCCACCTCCTCGGTGCTCGGCACATCCTGATCAGAACCGAACAGTGACAGCAGGTCCCTGTCTCTTCCTCAAGCCCATGTCGAAACCACCGATGATTTCTCTCATCTTGAGCACAGCAAAGAACTGCAACAACTCAAGATCTGCGAGCCTTGGCATATAGTTCATATCCGAAAATGAGAAGAAAAGAAGGATATTTAGGTTTGAAGAAAGGGGAAAAGGAGATACGGGAGAAGTTATAAGCAGAGCATAAGCCTCATCTACATCAGAAGTTGTTTACCTCAATGGTGGGATGATTGGGATGGACTTCAATCACGTGCCTCACCGCAGCCATTGCTTCCTCCACCTACTGCTCGCCGGCGCCTCCATATTGCAACCAAACTTTGACGCGCTGCAGCGACGGCAGGTTGCCCAGGCCCAAGTCGAAACTGCCGTTGATTTCTCTCATCCACTGCACTTGGAAGTCAAACACAAGATCCACGAGCCTTGGCATGGCTCCATGCTGAAACACCACAGGCTCTCCGAATCTCCACAACCTGCAGAGCACGAGGCATGGGAACGAGCAAGCACCGACAACGAAGCTCCCATGGATTCCAAAATCTTTATGGTCCACACGCAGATCTAGATAGCCGAGAGCAGGCAACCTCCCAAGGATTTCGAGATCCTCCTGCTGCAGCCGCTTCACTCTGATCTGGAGGAAGGAGAGGCTCAGAAGGAGGGAGGGATTCACCTTCAACCAAGCAGGCAGCGTAGCAAACCAGAAATAGATGCCTATTACTATTTTCCGGAGGTTTTCAGGGGCGGTGACGACCCAACCGTCCAAGTTGTATTCCCTATTATCGGCGGTTATTCTTAGACTCCGGATTTTCTGGAGCTTGTTTAGGCACTCCCTATTTCTGGAGCTTGTTATTCTTAGCATCTTCCCTTTACCATCGATGCATAGACTCCTAGCTCTTCAAGGGCTATCAAGCTCCCTATCCCTTCTGGCACTTTTGTCCTTCCACTTATGCGTAGGCACATCAATTGTGTTAGCCGAACAATACTCGACGGCAAACTAGGAATGCTGTCTACATATAACATTTGTAGAAAATGTAGGTTACTGATTTCTTCAGGGAGCTGATCAATCTCTGTGCCTCTTAGACCTAGGTACCTCAAATGAAGTAAATTACCAAGATACTTAAGGCTGTTGCTTTGTGAAAGATCACATCCTTCTAAATCCAGTACACGCAAAATGTTGAAGTTCTCAAGTACTGTTGGTATGTAGTTAATAGCGGATCCAAAGACAATAACTGACCTCACATGACGCTCTTTGCTCAATGTAGCCTCAGGTTTACCATGACTAGCCTTGCAATTTTGAAGGGATAGCCTTCGAACCCTTTTTGATTCAGATGATTGATCCATATTGTTCTGTATAGTGACAAAATTTTCTTCACCTGACGAGGAACAGATAAGATCAAGCACCATATCATGTACACGGCAATATTCTATCATGCCACTACATATGCCATGCATGGGTTGGATCATGCTTCTATTTATGAGCTCCTTGAGGTAACCCTCCCCTATTTCAAATAAGCTCTTGTGTTGCTTTTCATATTGGATAAAACCTTCAGCTATCCACAACCATATCAAATGATCTTTTTTTATATCATAATCTTCTAGAAACATACTTAAATATAACAAGTCCTTAGATGAGATGGCATATCATAATAGCTGAGTGACAAAACCTTTCTCATATTCTTTACATTATTATTCTTCTCTAGTCCATCACCAATAGATTTGCACACATCATACCACTCCAATTTGTTTGTTTCTTTACTAGCCAGCAAACTCGCGATCGTGCTAATAGCTAAGGGAACACCATCACATTTCTTTAGTATTCTATTTGACACTTCTTCTAGCTGTTCATCGGGGCATTTGTCTGTCTTCTTTCCCAAATATTCTTCCATACATTAATATCCTAGAGTTCTCCAGAGAAAGGGGCTTCATCTTGTAAGGACCACCAATTTCTTTAGCAATTGCGAAAATACGAGTAGTTGTGATGATCCTATATTCAACACTGTCATCGGGCAGAGCACATCTGATCATTTCCCAGTCTGTGATTTTCCATATGTCATCAATAATAACTAAGTACCTGCACATATTGAACAACAAAAGGCCATGTATCATATACGTGACTAAGCAAAATGAGAAAGAAAATTCTATTCTTTCTTATGTGGGTTGTGCATGTTATATAACTGAGGGATAAAAGGTTTATTAATCGGTATTCGGTACCACAATCATCAGCAAGGGGAAAGAAGGTCTGTAAAAGCATCAAGGCAGCCTGCCTACTGTCTACCATATTGATCTTTGCAAGCCTTCTTCTACACGTATGTGAGCCATGCAAAGCAATAGGTGGGCTCGACATGCTAGCAAATAGTAAGTAGCCCAATAACACAACTTTTCCATTCTTGTGTTTTCTTTTCTTTTCCATTTAGAAACATGTGAATGATTACTTGAGGATCATGATCACTTAAAAGTTACTATATATTAGTTCCAAAAGAATTTAACATATATTAGGCTAATCCTTAAATTCTTCTTTCAAAAATTCTGCAATCTTATTTTCTTTGGAAAAAGTCTACTTAACCCCCCACCTTTCATACATGGTCTACTTCACTCCCCAACTATGAAACCGTATGTTTTACCCCCTGAACTTTCCAAAACCGTCTATTTTACCCCCCGGGCGGTTTCTGACAGTGGGTTTGCTACAGTAACAACGTGTTTGCTACAATAACGGTGGGTTTGCTACTGTGCCGGTGGGTTTGAATTTTCTTTTTTTTTTATTTATTTTCGGTGAATTTTTGAAAAATCATAGAAAAATTATAAAATAAAAAATATAATTTTATTGGACTCCACATGAGTAGATCTACACAGTGAATATATAATACGGTATGCTTTAGTACAAAATTTTTACTGTAGCATTAGATTAATTGGAAAATCTAATTTTATCTGTAATTAATTGGAATAATTCATAGCTGCAGCTTCTATGGTCCAATTGTGGTAAAATTTTTATGGTACGCTAATTATTGTATGCTTGAACTATAGTAAAAATTTCGTACTCATTGGACTATGTATAACTTAGTTATAGATAAATTCTAATTAATTACAG
Organism: Miscanthus lutarioriparius; assembly: GCA_904845875.1. Taxonomy (NCBI): domain Eukaryota; kingdom Viridiplantae; phylum Streptophyta; class Magnoliopsida; order Poales; family Poaceae; genus Miscanthus; species Miscanthus lutarioriparius. Next base: position 89,625,850 of record CAJGYO010000014.1, read on the forward strand.
AAAAAATTAGATTTTCCAATTAATCTAAAGCTACAAAAAAAAATTGTACTAAAGCATACCGTATTATATATTCACTGTGTAGATCTACTCATGTGGAGTCCAATAAAATTAGAATTTTTATTTTATGATTTTTCTATGATTTACTATGATTTTTCAAAAATTCACCGAAAATAAAAAAAAAGAAAATTCAAACCCACCGGCACTGTAGCAAAATCGCTGTCAAAAAACCGCCCGGGGGGGAGGGGTAAAATAGACGGTTTTGGAAAGTTAAGGGGGTAAAACAGACGGTTTCATAGTTGGGGGTGAAGTAGACCATATATGAAAGGTGGGGGGTTAAGTAGACTTTTTCCTATTTTCTTTTGATTCAAAATTCTGAAGCTTTGCGCATCTGCTGTATTGATATTCAATAGACCTATGGAAATGGAAGTGGAGATTTTGTAATAGTGGATGACTGTTTTGTTTCCTCTGAGCACTGCATATTGCAGGTACATCTAGTGCTTTCTAAGTGAGAAAATTTTTAATTGGTTGTTTTCCCCCTAGCCAAGCCCCATCAAAAACAAAGCTTCTAGTTTTGCTTATACTGAGTTAATGAATTGGTCCTAAAAAAAAGGCTTCATCCGCTTCACAAAAAGGTCTCTGTTCCGCATCTCCAGAAGGATCCCTGGTTGTTCAAGATCATTACATGGACACACAGAAAAGAGCTCTAGAGTACTGAACCAAAGACTAGACAAGAGGCAATAATGTGCTCTTACTTGGAAGCAAAACTCAGTTAAAGAGATGGTATCTCCTACAACTAAAAAGAACAAAAGTAAGACTTTTTTTCGTGCGACTTTGTTTGGGGACATCTTCGTTCCGCTCCGTGCGATACCCGCTCCCCCCAATCCCGCAGCCCCTCGCTCTGCCCCAATCACGCTACCTCTCCCCTCGCTCTGCCCTTCTCTTCCGCAACCCCCGGTCTCGATCCATCTCCACTGCGCCTCTCCCTCTCCCCTCGCTCTGCCCTTGCGCTCATCGCGCGCGCGCGGTCGTCCTCGCCGTCGCCCTCGCCCGCGCCGTCGTGCTCGCCGCAGGAAATTGGGCCGGGGCGCCTATTTGCACCGCTGCACGTCGCCGACGCCGCCGTGCCCCGTTCCGTTCTGCCGCGCCGCCGCCACAAGGCCGAGCCACCGCCGCAAGGCCATCCTTGACCTATGCCGCCGCCTCGCCCATGCCCGACCTGCACCTGTCATTCCCTTCTCCTAGGACGGAGCACTGAGGAGGAGAAGATGCCGCCGCCGCACGCAAGGTGCTCAGGCCTACATCGGGCCCTTCATCGGCGACGAGCACCCAATAGGTATGCCCACTCTTCTCTTACCTCCGCCTCCTCTTCCTCGCGGCCCTCCTGACGCTCGCCCGCTCCCTACCGCCGCCACGTCTCGGCATCCGCCGCGGTAGGCCTCAACGGCACCATAGCTCCTCTGCTACCCCGCTCCCACTCGGACCCATGACTCCCGCCTCACACGCCTGCTCATCCAACAGGCCCTATCGGCAGATCTGGTGCCTTGGTACCGCACCGTGGGAGGAGACCAAGGTAATGCTGTCGATTCGCTAGAAAACTCGCTCGTGGTTTGGGGTACGGGGCAGCTAATGACATCGAGTCGCCGGACTACACCATTGCCGATCTATTCACTCTACAGCCGATTCATTATCTTGCCCCATTGTTGCAGGTCTTGTCCCATTGTTGCAGGCTGAACCCTGCTTTCCTAGAACCTCCACGTCGACGGCACCTCCGTTGGTTCCCACAGCAGGCTGCAATTCAGGATCCGTGGCTCGGTTATATGGCAGCGGCAGCACGGACAGAGGCAAAGGCAAAGAAGGGGCTGCGGCATCAATCTCGTCATGACCTCAGACTTAGACGAGGCATCAAGAGGTTGCACTCTATGGTTTGCTCTAGGAGTCATGATTTATTTTTCCAGTAAATCCACAAAATCAATTAGCTTGTAAGATGTTTCGTTTGGGCATCTGTTTTGCACAACAATTTTTGTGAAACAGTTCGTAAACTGCAATTCGGAGTAGATGCATTCAGTTTGTTTGGGACATGTAACTCAGTTAATATCTAGAACTGTGATTCTAATTAATTCATGGATTACATTACACGAAACAGACAAACTCTATCTACAGTCTATAGGTTGTTGTTATGAGAGTAGATTTATGTTACGAGAGCAGATTTGTGTTCCTGAAGTGCAAAAAGGGTGGTCGGGCTGCTACGCTTCCTTTGTTCTCTGTCCGAGCAGAATTAGTCTCTCAGATTATGCATTACGACGATTACCCAATGCTGATCGTGCATAGCTTAGCTGTAGCTTCACTGTCTATTTGCTTGATATTGCTGGCTACTGTAGAACTCTATATTTAGGGGCTTATGGCGTTACTGTCATGCAAATGGCAATGTTTCCTGAACTAGCTAGCTTGCTTGCATGACACCTACAGTACTTGCCATTTCTGTATGCCCATGCTGCCATGCATTATCCATGAGGTGTATTACTTTTTGTTGTGGGTGTTGATTGTGCTTGTTGGTCAGTGCATTACTGTTTTATGTGGGTATTGATTGTGCTTGTTGGCCAATTGTATTAGGATCATGGTGTTTCTGGTGTGCAGGGGTGGGCGGTTGGCTTCGAAGAACATGTAACAAGTGTTGATATGAAAATAGGTTCCTGGAATAGTGGGTTCATTAGCAGTTTGGCACAACCTTGAAGCTGCAGAGGATTTCAAATGGCCTTTGTCATCAGCTCTCGACCTCCATTGAGTCAGAGGTATGCTGCTGTGCTGGTTTTCTTTGACATCGATTTCATCATGCTTTTAGTTTCGAAATTTCTGCAGTATCTGTAAAATGCGGTTTTTGAATGCTTGATTTAGGGTCCGTATCCCTAATTCTGGTAGGATGAGTTATAGGCGCTTATTTGTTTCCTCATTTTCTTCTAGCTTTCTTCAATCTGGTGAGCCTTCTGTATGAGGAAAAGAAACATTTTCTTCTAGCTTGATTTAGATGTCATGATTTTTTTTGGGTGGCAATTCATTGCTACTGGTGGTGTTAGGACTTAGGAGTAGGATCCCTTTTGTAGATAAATGTAGGCACTTCAAGTGTATCGATATGCCTTATCAAATAAAAAGTGTATCGATATTTTTTCTTCTTATTTTTCTGTCCCATGGCCTGTGGTAGATGGGGGCAGATGTGTCCTGTTAATATTATATCTGCAGTAATGCTCTTAAGTGAAAGCATCCTTCTTGTCCTGCCATGTTCACTAATCTATGGAGTGTTTTTGTTTAGACTTTAGAGTATCTATGATGCAGTCTGCCCCTATGTGATCCTGGAAGTTTCCGTAGGATGCTTATCTTATATTCCTGAATTTTCAGCTCTACTTGAATGACAAGGTAAATAGAAGAAAATGTCATTATTCTAACTTGCGAAAAATGTCTTTGTTTGACATATTAGCTATTTGAAGCCATAAAAAACATATTAGTAGTTCAAATTGTATAACCAAACTATCAAAGGGTTTCGTATCTGAAACCCTTTGATAGTTGCTAATGGTCTTGGGTATAAACCTAGGGGATTGACTTGAAGCTTGTGTAATTTCGTTGCTACCAGTACTGAAATTCGGCTCGTCCCTTGTGGAAAAATTCAAAGGGTTTCGTATCCGAAGGTTATATCAACTATTTATTTTAGTAACTTCCAGCATTATTATTTATCCTTTCCTTTGATATGTAGTTATGTACATTCTGTGTTTGTTATCCCTTCTGGGTAATTCTGGCAACTAACTATTCCATTGTCATATCTGGCTAAATTTCCAGCATTTTTTTTATTGTATTTCCAACTTCCCCAAGGATGTTTGACAGCACTCAAAAAGCTCACTACATGGATGGGCACAGAGAAAAGTTTGTTAGGTTGGTTTATTTGTCTTAAGGACACTTTTACAATGTTTTTGCATCTATTCCTATTCTCTCTTGGAGTATAACATGTTTCATGTAGTATTGTCTATTTCCCCATACATATTGGAAATCCTATTTCTCAAAGATAATATTTCTGTACATCCATGGCTGCAGCAGTATTCCTCCTCCCCACGATTGCTCGGATTTGAGTCTTGAATTGCTTGTAGTTTTCCTTCTGGTCTCGTGCCTCGCTGCACTGCCCCTCCCTCTGATTTTTCTTTCCAAAAACAAATCTCTAAAAACAAAAAATAATCACATTACGTATTGGTTGTGGTGATTATCTCCTTTTCTATCATGCGTGATTCCTTCTTTCCCTGTAGCGAACAACTCTACAAAAGCGAGGTCGACGAGTAAGCATTCAGAAACCCGCAAAGATAGTATGGAGATGCGATAGAACTTATTTGTAGATTTATTGGCACACGAAAGAAATAGATATAGGAGATTTCTTCCTGCCAATATAAAACACTATCTTAGCCGCATCACAAAAAGGTCTATACATTAGAGTTTGTGAGCATGTGATGCCGCGCTCTACGTGACTGTGTTAATTTCATGAACTTTGTTTTTTGGATATTAAATATCACTTTAACGTCGGTATTTAATTTTATAGTATTGTTATCTTATCGTACAATCCGTGTGTTTTTAGTACAAAAGTTTAGTTGTCCTATAGCAACGCACGGGCACGCTACCTAGTGACATATAAAGGAAAAGAGATAAACTTGAGTGGCACTATACAGTCATATTTAGCAAACTTTGTAAACAAAAACTCAAAAAATAAATTAATGACTAGTTTTGTGATATATCCGTACCTCTTATCCCGAAGGAATTTTCTTAGTTCGCCGATGATATCAATACTATCAGTTTTCTTCTCCGCGAATTGATAAAACATGTTCTTGAATAGTGTATTCATATCAGGAGTTTGAGACACCGATACAAAAGCTGAGCAATCAAAGCCTGTCCTAAGCTCTTCATACACAGCATTAGCAAGAGTTGTCTTTCCTAAACCACCAAATCCCACAATGGAAACTATCTTCTTTTGTTCCTTGGACGCTTCATTGCCTTCCATCAGAACCTTGATTACCTCATCCCTTGACTCCTCAATGCCAACTAGCTCCATCGGATTCTTATATCGAACCATTGCAACCAATGCAAGGGGATCAACTTTGACAGGCTTATCAACACTGTGGTTGATCTTGTACCGGCGGCGCCGGTCGTGCACCTCTACAACACGAATCTTGATATCACTTATGTCAATAGCAATCTTGCGGCGAATCTTGGGCTGCATCAAGGAACCAAGGGTTTTGTCGATGAACTTCTTGAAGCCATGCTTTTTGGCCAAATGATGGCCCTTGACTTGCACCATGAATGTGTCGATGTTGTCCTCTATGTCGTAGGACAACTCTCTCACATTCCTTGCCCAAACCTTATCCTCACTTGGAAGTTGGTCAGGTGGAGTCTTGGAGATATCCTCAAGGGCAGCCTTCATGCTCTCGAGCTCATCTTGGAGGAACATGATTCCCCCTTTCACCTCCTTTTACAGGTTGTACTCGTCGGCAAGCAGGTCACCGAGCTTGGGGAGGAGGCTTGGCAGTGCCCCAAGCACGACCTCCATTGATGCTCTTGGCGCAAAGCAAGGAGCACAGGTTGCTGGTGTGTGTGTGTTTGTGTGCTTGTTTTTTTAGAAAGGCGGCAAGAGATTTGCTGGATTTTTATTAGATGAGCAAAAAGGAACAAGAAAAAAGAATTACAACAAACAACGGGAGACCAAGCTTACCGCCACCACGGCACACCGGCCGGCAACCCAACTAGATGCCCACCTAGACGACAACTTAAAGTCTAGAAAAACACCCTAAAACCGAAAAAACACAAAACTAGGACTAACAAATCTTGTTGCCAACTGGTATTGCTCTATATCTTCCTTGCAAAGGAGTGCCACCTGACTAGGCTGCAGCAACTTGTTCTGAAATGTTATTCGATTCCTTTCCTTCCTTAAATTTCACCAAAAATAGATCATAATATCACAATTGGATTCAGGTTCTTTGCCGAGTGCCTGAGGCACTCGGCAAAGGCCAAATTGCACCCGGCAAAGCCTTTGCCGAGTGCGGCACTCGGCAAAGAACACACGGCAAAAAATTGATCGGCAAAGCCCTCTTTGTCGAGTGTCTTTTATCGGGCACTCGGCAAAGGCTTTGCCGAGAGCCTCGAAGGCACTCGGCAAAGAAAAGCGTCCGTCACGGCGCCGGCCCCGTTGACGGTCGTTTTGCCGAGTGCCAACCCTAGATTTTTTATTTTTTTAAAAAAAAATCTTTGCCGAATGCCCTCTATCCGGCCCGCGGCAAAGATGTTTTATTTTTTTTTCTAAATTTTTTTTGCCGAGTGCCCCCTTGCTGGCACTCGGCAAAGTTTGAATTTTTTTTTAAAAAAAAATTCTTTGCCGAGTGCCCTCTGGCCGGCACTCGGCAAAGTTTGAATTTTTTTTAAAAAAAAATTCTTTGCCCAGTGCCATGGTCAATGGTTTTCCGAGCGTCCATTTTTTCAGCTTCGCCGAGTGCTGTGACCGTGGCACTCGGCAACGGGGTCCTTTGTCGAGAGCAACACTCGGCAAAGTGACCCAAAACGGCAATTTTAATTTTTTTTACATTCCATCATGACAAATAAATTCATACAAACATATATCACATATATATCTCATCCATCACATATATATCTCATCCATCCACACATCCATCCGCACATATCACATCCATCACAATATATATCACATATATAATAATAAGTGCTCAAGTCCATCTAAATAAATCCACAAGTCCATCAAAGTCCACAAGTGCATCACAAGTATATCATAAGTCCATCACCAAGTGAGCAACAAATGAAAAAATACAACGTGCACTAATCTCGGCCACTGCGACTGTGGTGAAGGCCCAGCTCCATCATTCAGAGGTGCATAAGGTGGATTATTCGAACCACCGTCATATGGAGACTGCACAAAGGAGAAAAGATTGCATGATTATTTAGATAGCTAATCTAGGAAGGTAGAGGCCATATAAGCAAAGCACAAGCGAAAGTAAAAAACTTTCATACTCACAGGAGTAGCTAGAGCTGCAGGACGTGGAGGCGGAGGTAGAACCAACAGCCCAGCTGGCAGAGAGAAGCCCACACGTTGCCCAAGCCCTTGTAGGAACTCCATAATGTCCGTTAGCCTCTGCGCCTGCGCCTGCCGCTTGGCCTCCCGCTCGGCCTCCAGCTGGGCCGCCATCCTCTGGTGCCCAGCCTCCAGCTCCTGACGTTGCCTCATTTCCTGTTCCAGCCGAGCCTGCAATATTTCACTCCAATGTTTCAGTAATGCAAAGCTAATTAAGGTGTGTAAAGATCAATGTATGACGAGTAAACCAGGAATAACCTCGAGTGCGTCGACCCGGTGCTGTGCAGCGGTCGGCCGTGTGCGAATGGCTGAGCTCTCGCTCGTGCTCCGTGCTCAGATCTGGGAGAGAGAGGGAGTAGAGGCCGTGTCGATGATGTCGTCGCCAAGCCAGAACTGCCCATGCTTCTTGCCTTGCCCCGCCCTCATGACGGCCTCTCCATCGAAGTCCTGGGTGCTCAGATCGTGTTCTGGCCCATGGAGCGACCTCGCCACCTCAGTGTACTCACTGATGCGGGAGTGGACGCTTGGGTTCGTGTATGCCTCGGGCGGGTCCTCCAGGTTGAAGGAGACGTCGGACGTCGCCTTGCCCTTGTGGGCCATACACCATGCCTAGAAGTCCGAGCAAGCCTGACCACTATGTGACGCCGACTGCGAGAAAGACAGCACGATGATTACAAATTAGGCAGAACTGAGTGTCACAATAGATAAATGAATTCGTGTACCCATGCTTGTTTGTATCTAGTGAGGCTGCGGCTGCCTTGATGGTGTGCTGGACCTTGCATCTACAAACGACAGTCCTGGGCATCCCTGAGCATCTTGAGGTACTCCTCCGTGAACCACCTCTCCACCATCATCGCCCAGCACTCGGGATACGCTTGGCACCACCAGGGAATCATCTACACGTCATCAAGTATTGGACATATAAGAAGATCAAATTAAACCAACTTAATCTCAAAACGAATCAATATTGATGTTCTTCATTTACCTCAAGGTACTGCTCCCGGGTCAGCTACATTTCTCTTGCGCCTTTCTTGGTTTTCCTCTCTCCAAGCTTCGACCTGTAGTAGGTTATGATGGCCTGGATGCGCACCTCGTGATGCTTGTCGGTGACGAATTTTTTACAGGCTTTGGTAGTCACCTGCTCCGCCCTGGCCTCAAATCCCTCCTCGCATCTGTAATAAGTCTACATACAAAAGCAATGTATCCATTCATTATTTCAAGAAAAGTCCAATGAATGCGACATATTGAGCAACGTTGTGCGAGTGAGACTTACCCAAAACTCTGCCTTCACCCGAGCCGCCTTGTTGGGGTACTCCGCATCAAGGGTGATGGCGTAGTGGTCAAACGAGTAGGCCGGCTCCGTCTTCGATGCGTACGTGACAATGCCGGGGAAGTGTTGCCTGCACAAAAGACCCAGGATGCCGTTGACTAGCCGTGCGCTACCACCCAACACAACCACCCAGTTCCTGCACAAGTGATTAAGAAAAATTATTAGTTTTTTTTCATCATATCATATGAAGTAGTGGTGATAACATATAAAGTTACTTACTTTTGCCCTTCGGAGCGAATCACTGGGCGTTGGTGAGGAAGCGGAACCTGTGGGAGGCTCGCGGGACCTCACAAGTAGACACTCGAAGAGGAGTCAAAGGAAGTGGAACCCGTGCCTGCCGCCTCACACTCGTCGTCCTCGTGCGGCCCCTTCTCCTCGTCCGTATGCCGAACCAGCTCCTCGTCTGACTCGTCCACGGGCGCCACCTCCTCCTCGTGCAGCATGGGAGGAGACGGCCCCCTCCTACGGCTGGCGGTCCTCCTCCTCCTCCTATCCGATCCCTCCGTCGCCCCCTCTGCCTCCTCCTACAGCCGGCGTGGTCTTTGGTAAATCGAGTTCACGGACCTATGATGGTCGCCCGCCATCTTTGTTCAATCACATGCAATAAAAAAGAAAAACAAGACATAATTAGAAATAGGTGCAAAAATGAACAAAACATAATTACAAAAAATATAGTAATACATGTATTAGAAATATATGCAAAAATGAACAAAACATAATTACAAAAAATATAGTGTTACATGTATTAGAAATAATCTTCATGATTGAGATTAGCTGGATCATAGGTCTCGTCATCACTATCAACATTGTCCAACTCATCAACACTATCCGAAGGAGGAATGTTGTCTTCATTGTCATTGCCTAAACATAATCGCTCAAGTATTTGTATGTCCTTCAGATTTCGCACCTCGTCTCCAGCGTCCTCGTCATCATCCCTTTCATTTTATACTTCCATTCCTATCTCTTCGGTTAAGTCTATGTCAAACCTCCCTTGTAGCCCCTCTTCTTGATAGAACTCTCCATCATATGTGTTTGGGTTGAAGTTGTAATCTTCATCGTTTGGGGACGGTGTAGTTTACAGTGTGGTGATACCTTGTGCACAATAGACCAACCCTTAAGATGCTCGGCGTCTTTGCACGCGTATGACGTATAATAAACCTGGACAGCCTATTGAGCCACAATGTAGATATCTTTTCCTGGATAGACGGAATCCTGTCGAATCTCGACTAGCCCAAGCTTAGGGGTCCATCTCGTTACTCTAGGATGAAACCAGTGGCATTTGAATATGATAGGAGTAAGAGGTTTGGAACCATAGAATGATAGTTCATAGATTTCTTCAATTCTTCCATAATAGTCGAGTCCATCGGTCTTGCGGGCATAACAACTCCGTTGTTTGTGATTTTTCGATTGGGCCGACTCGCTAGTAACTTCTTTGTGTGAAAACGATATCCATTCACGTCATAATCGGTAAATGACTTGACCCTAACGGCACAGCCGTTTGCAACCTGTCTCAGCTCGTCACTTATAGGCGCATCAGTTTGGGCTTTCTGTTTGAACCAACAAATGAAATCGGGGCTCTCTGGTCCCACACCTTGTGAAAAGAAGGGTATCATTTTCTTGCGGGGTAGGTTGCCTTGATCCATGCCAGGATTGACAAAGAAATTCCCTGTACCAACGAGAAACAAGGGGGTTGGACGAAGAAACAAGGACATACGGTGAAATGAAACAAGTTCGTTTAGAACTTACCCAATGAACGGCTGCACCTCGACAAGGTTGGTCAACACATATAGCATGATACTGTGCCACTCTTCATTTTTCAATTGCTTAGTGGTCGATGCACTTGCGCTTCCGAGTTGCCCTTGGAAAAGGCTGAGGTTCGATTCATTTTCACCAGCATTGTAACGAGGGGGTGGATTATAAACGCTAGGAAGGTTCTCAGTGTAGTATTTCTCTGTGAAGTTCGACACCTCCTCTAGAATGTATGCCTCTGCAATGGAAGCCTCAATTTTGGCTTTATTTCTACATTTTTGCGAAGAGTCTTCAGACATCTCTCGATTGGATAGCACCAACGGTCCTACACGGGGCCCCCATCTATGCCTCATACGAGAGGTGCACAATCAAATGCTGCATCAGCAAGAAGCAGCCGGGTGGAAAGATCTTCTCCAACTTACAGAGCAACACAGGTGCCGCTTTTTCCAAGTCATCAATGATGGTCCGAGAGAGCTCCTTAGCACAAAGCTGGCGGAATAAGTAGCTCAACTCTGCCAGCACTTGCCAGACATGCTCCGAGATATAGCCTCGAACCATCACCGAAAGAAGCCGCTCAATCCATATGTGGTAGTCATGACTCTTCATCCTGTTGACTCGCAGAGTGCCTAAGTTCACTCCCCTCTTTAGATTCACTACATATCCATCAGGGAACATTAGCGTCTAGATCCATTCAAGTACTTCCTTCCTTTGGTCCTTTTTCAAGACGAAATCGGCCTTAGACCTTCTCTAGGTCTTGCCACGACTAGGAGGCTGCATCTCTTGATTTGGTCTATCGCACAACGTTGCCAGGTCCACTCTAGCCTTAGGGTTGTCCTTAGACTTTTCAATGTCCATGAGTGTTGCCCAAAGTGCCTCGGCGATATTCTTTTCAGTGTGCATTACATCAATGTTATGTGGCAGAAGAAGGTCATCGAAATAGGGGAGCCTCGTCATGCCCGAGATATGAGTCCACATATGTTGCTCACCATATCCCACAAAATCACCATCTTCATTGGGCACAAGAGCATCTATCTAAGCATGAACCTCGGCACCAGTCATCATCCGCGGTGCAGGGTTTGTCACTTTGACACCTTTCATATAGTTCTTGATGTCTTGTCTGAATGGATGGTCAAGAGGTAGGAATTGACGATGTCTGTCGAACGACGAATACTTGCCACCCTTCTGCAACCAAATGAACCTCACACCTTCCTTGTATATTGGGCATGGGAACTTCCCGTGAACACACCAGGCATAGAATATCCCATATGCCAGGAAGTCATGCAGGGAGTAGTGTTACCAAATGTGCATTTTGAAGGTTGTCTTTGTAGCTCGATCGTATGTCCATACCACTTTGTCCCAAGCACGGACCAATTTATCAAACACGGGCTCTATGAACACACCCATATTACTTCCTAGGTGTCCAGGAATTATCAACGACAAGAATACATTTTGTCGTTGAAAGGAGACACCGGGGGGGGGAGATTAAGGGGGATAACGAAGACGGGCCAACATGTGTATGGGGCAGCCATCATTCCATAAGGATTGAACCCATCTGTTGCCAGCACGACACGTACATTACGAGCCTCATCTGCTTTGTCACGATGTTTGTCATTAAAGCGGATCCAAGCTTCACCATCGGATGGATGTACCATCTTGTCAGGATTGTACCGTTTGCCTTTTTTGTGCCATGTCATCTGTTTCACGGATTCCTCGGTCATGTATAGCCGTTGGATCCTCGGTAGGAATGGAAAGTGCCATAGGATTTTCACGGGGATCGTAAGTTGCCTCTTCTGGCCATCATCAGAGTCTACCTCCAGGTACCTGGAGGATTTACACTTTGGACAGAACTTTGCATGCTCATGTTCTTTCCTAAATAGGACGCACCCCTTCGGACAAGCATGTATCTGCTCATACGGCATCTTAAATGCACGAAGGAGTTTCTATGACTCGTACATGCTCTTTGGCAGAATGTGGCCCTTCAGAAGCAGGGTGCCAATCATAGCCAACATCTTATCGAAGCCTTCTCGACTCAAGTTTAACTCGGACTTCAACCCCATTAAGCGTCCAATGGCATCTAGTTGAGACACCGTTGACCGATCGTGAAGGTGTTTCTGTGCCGAGTCCATCATGTCGTAGAAGGCCTGTGCGGCTGCCTCCATCTCCTCCTTCTCATGTCCCTCATCGAACTGTCCTTGGTGAAAGTCATCTAACATGTCTACTACCCCGGCATCAGCATCAAAAGCCTCCACCCTTGGTCTCACCACCTCCTCTCTCATACGATGGGCTTCACCATGGTGGACCCACCGGGTGTAGTCCGGCGTAAATCCATTCTTCACAAGATGTTTACCCATTTCCACCTTGTTTACCCTTCTCATGTTTCCACATTTGCTGCAGGGACACAAAACTAGGCAATGTCCTTTAGCAGCCTTGCCAAATGCACTGTTCAAGAAAGCATCGGTCTTGTTCATCCATTCTATAGTGTAATCACTCTGACTTCTCCGGCCGTGTACATCCACTAACGGTCATCCATCCTCTAACATATGTATCAGCGAGTAATGTAACCATCAATTGCATCTATATGGTGTTCCTACTGTCTAATAGGTGAGGATAGGTCCTAATCCCACCCGCGGATGCGTAGATGAGGTTAGTTTCCATGCTCTACTCCTATCAGAGACAGAATTTCGGCAGCACCTCCCCGCTGTTCTCCAGATACACGTCCTGCCAAAGAAGAGTGCGTATCCGGAGAACAACAGGGAGGTGTTGCCGAAACTCTGTCTCGGACCGGAGCAGACCATGGAAACTAACCCATCTACGCATCCGCGGGCTGTCAAAAAAACGTGGACAATCCGAAATAGATACGGTCATAGATATGCAAAGATCTACATACCTCCAACCGTATCTCTTTCGAATGGGAGACGCCTAACTAGGTTACACGATCTACGACCATGATACGGAAAGAGGGGTTATACCTAGGGTGGCGGCGAAGTCAGGCTAGCGGGGCCATGGCGGGTCGGTGCAGTGGCGAGGCGACGTGGTGCAGGCAGACCGGCACGGCAATGGGAACTCCGGCTCGGCTCCGACGGTCTCTTATCTACAAAAATGGAACAAAATACTGTCATTTAAAAAAAATCGGCAGAACCTCCCTAGGACGGTGAGGTTTCCAAAACCTGCAAAAAACAGCGGCACGATGGCCGACAAGCACATATGTCTCAAGAGAAGCCATGTAGTTTGGATATCAATCCATGCAGAAGAATATATCTAAGTAGTACCACTACTTCTACTTGAAAGTGCATCTAGCCCTTTAGTGGGTTTTGGTTGATTGAATGACAACGTGATTAAAGGACTAACCCGTTTGCTAAGTGTGAACAGGTAATAGGTTATCTCACAGGTACTTAATGAAAGCCAAAATGATGTGTTGTTGTATAAACAATCTAGTTCAAGCACAAGACAACAATGCAAATGGAATTCATGTGAAGGCTTATTTATTGTGGGATTTCCATGTACTATGTGATAGCAAGCTCATGATTATTAGTTAATGAGACATGATGGATTGCATATGGAATGGTCTCATATCTGAAGCTTGCTAAATTAAAATGAAAAAGATAACAATACATATGAATGGATGATTCAACACAAGATGTGACTTGATGGCTTGAGATGGTGAAGATAGCAAGGAAAGGCTTCGAGGTACTAAGCAAGGGTGAAGGGCAAGCGACGGCTTGGCGGCCGAAGAACCTAGCTAGGGTGAAGAAGAAAGTACTTGCATTTAGTTGAGGTACTAGTCAAGCTAAGATGGTCATATTGATGTGAAGGATCAAATCTATAATGAAGTATTTGATGGAAGTGACTTGATACATTTGGGATTATTCAAACTTGATGAATGGAATCAAGTCACATGCTCAAGATGGCTATGCTCAAGTGAAAAGATCAACATCAACATGTTAGCACCCTTACTTGATGAAGATTGGAAGGGACGGCATCAATTCAAAAGAACAATTCAAGTGGTACAAATTCATATTTCCGTTTGTCTTGAGTTTAATAGGTATGCCGTACTATTAAGAGGGATGCATCATGTTGATAGATAATGTTTCATAAGTGCTCAAGTCAACCCATGTGAGTTTTGAGTATTTGAGAGACAAAAGAGCTAACTGATTTGTTGCTGGTCTGGCAATACCGGACGTGTCCGGTATTTGTCCAGCAGCTGTAAAATTGTTGTTCTCGGGTTGGTTAGTCGGGAGTTCCGGCGTAGGTCGGAGTTCCGACGGTCGGGAGTCCCGGCATGGGTCGGGAGTTCCACGATCGCACTTCAAGCCCGACTTGGAGGGTTCATTGTCTGGTCATACCGGACGTGAAACCAGATTAATACCGGACGTGTCCGGTATGGATGACCAGAAGCCAACGGCTAGTTTTCAAAAGCCATGAGGGTCGGGAGTTCCGACATGCGTCGGGAGTTCCGACACCTCACTAACTTTAACTCAGTTACATGTTTTTCAAAATTCTTTGAGGGTCGGGGTTCCGACTTGAGTCGGGAGTTCGACGGTCGGAAGTCCCGGCATTCTTCGGGAGTTCCGATGCCTCTAACATCATCATCAGAATTTAGTTACCGTTGGCTATCGAGTCATACCGGACGTGTCCGGTATGCATACCGGACGTGTCCGGTATTGCAACGGCTATAAACGGCTTAGTTTTTCAAGGGGCTATAAACCCCCCAAGCCTCCACCTTTGGAGGTCTTTGATTCTCTTGAGATAGACACACGTTTTTGAGCCTTGCCAACTCTCCTAAACCCTCTCTTAGTGAGTGTGTGATCCAAATTACAAAATCAATTTGTGGGTTAAGAGAGAATTTGAAAAGAGAGCAAGCCACCACTTGAGCACTTGTGCATATTGTCAATCTCGTGATTCGCATTTGTTACTCTTGGACTCTTCGGTCCTAGATGGCTAGGCGTCGCCGGAGAGCAACCTAGAGATTGTGGTTGCTTCGGAAAGTTTTAGCAGTCGATTCCGCCGCCTCGGAATCAATTAGTGGAAGGAGGAAAAGGAGTTGGAAAAGACTCCGGCTAGAGTGACCTTCGTGGTATCCTCTAGGGCTGACCTTCATTTGGGTCGCCTGCAGCCCCCTCAACGGAGAGTAGGACTCGAACGAGTCCGAACTTCGGTAAAACAAATATCGTGTCTCAATTCACATTTCATTTGATATTTGTGTTGCTCTAGCACTTGTGCAGGTTCTCTGTGTACACTGATAGTTAAATTAGGTGCCTGTAGTTTGGTTTGAAGATAGAAATCAAAAGGAGCAAGTTCGGGGCTGATCTCATAGAATCGTGTATACTGGGACACGTCCGGTATTCATACCGGACACGTCCGGTATTTCCTACTGCACTAAAAAAATATTTATTCTCTGTTCTAACTTGATGTTGCGGGGGTTGTAGCTTCTAGATATATTCTTTATACCTTGTTTACTCTGTGGCTAACTTGTGAGGGGTGGTAGTACTCTTAATTTGGAGTTTCCATTTTGGAAACTCCCCTTTCTAATTGTTTCCGCATTTAAAGGTGTTAATTTTCAGAAACGCCTATTCACCCCCCCCTCTAGGCGACATCCTAGGTCCTTTCAATTGGTATCAGAGCGAGGTTCTCACCTAAAGCTTCACCGCCGTGAGAAAAGGATGTCGACGCCTATCGAGTTGGAGCCGGTGCTTCTCCAAAATGATGGTTCAAACTTTCTACCTTGGTCAATACATGTACTCAATGCTTTTAGAGATATTAGTCCTCTTGTTGAGCATATTGTGGATGCAAGCATACCTCTTTCTATAGTTGATTGGAGCAACTACAAAAATTTGTCAAAAGAGGAAGAGATATGCGTGCAACTCAATGCTCAAGCTATTAATATTATTTTGAGTACATTGAGTGTAGAGGTTCAAGATGAGGCAATCTTCAATGGACAACCACCTCCGGAGAGTGCTCATCTCATTTGGACTAGACTTTTTGATTTGTATGGAAAATCCAAATGTGATGATGCACTTGAGATTAAGTCATTGGAAAGTATGTCCATTGTGTCATCATACAGCGAAGAAGCCTCACAAGACCTCAAGAGCACCGAGCCGGAGCAAGAAGTGCAAGCAGCACATGACGTGCTGTCTGCCTGCACATACCGGACGTGTCCGGTATGCCTACCGGACGTGTCCGGTATGGCCGAGGCAGCAGACCAGCAAGCAGCTGTTTGCAACGATGCTCAAGCCCGATGGCGACCAAGTGATGAGTCAACCTCAGTATCCCATGATACTCATCAGTTGTGTCTCATGGCCAAGAAAAGCAAGAAGAAGATTAACAAGAAAGATCAAGAAAAGGAGAAAGCACAAGTAGATGATCAAGATAAGAGTGATGTTGAAATTGAAGACAACTACAACCTTGATCATCTCAACCATAAAGACAAGTTCATCATCATGAAGATAGTTGAAAAGAATGATGAGCTTGAAGAAGAGATTGAGAAGCAAGAGCAATCGCTTCAAAATCAAGAAAAGTTTCTCATCTCCAAATTGCAAGAGCTAAAGGCAATAAATGAGAGGTATGAAAAATTATCAATCGAGCATGCTTTAGTTACTAATTCCTCTTCTAGTGTTTCACAACTAGAGAAGGAAAACTTCGAGCTCAAGGCAAGGCTAGATGAACTATCAAGCAAGTATAATGAGCTACAAGCAAATTATGTTCATCTAAAGTGCTCTCATGAGGAAGTAGTAGAATCAAGCATCATGCTTGAGGTGGCTCATGAGGTTGTGATTACATCGGTAAAATTCTCTCAACCTCTCACACATCCGCTCACTAGTACACCATCTCAAATAAATATTTCTTGTACTAATGAGTGTGCTCCTCAAGCAAGCCAATCTTCGATTGAGCTAAATCTTATAGAAAACATAGAGCTCAAAGAAGAAGTGCAAAGATTAAAGAAAGATGTGATTCGGTTGAAGGGTAAGGAGAAAGCACAACCTTCTCAAGATAACCGTGATAACATGGTGAAGAAGCTTGAGAAGGGTTCAAACCTTGCTTCCTCCAAAGCCCAACAAAAGAATCACATCTCAAGCAAGGCCAACACAACCAAGAGCAAGAAACATGGAAAAAGGATGTGCTATGGTTGTGGATTGTATGGACATGAGTGGGCTATGTGTCCACACAAGAGTTGGGCCGACAAGGTTGAAGCCGCCAATCAAAAGGCTTCTACCAAGGAGGCCAAGCAAGTGAAGAGTCATGGACAATGTGCTTGTCTCATGAGCAAGAAATTGGGGCATCCTACCAAGAAATACCCAATGAACAAAGAAGCAAGAAAGCAAGCCCAAGTTGCAACTAGAAGATGCTATGGGTGCAATGAGATGGGCCACAAGGTTGATGGATGTCCATACAAGCAAAACAAGCATAGGGCAAACAAAGGTCGCATATGCTATGCTTGTGGAAGAAAGGGCATCTAAGCTATGATTGCCCAAATGGTAACATCCCTAAGCCGAACACAATTATTTATGATAATATGCTTAGGAAGACCACAAATGGAATTAGCACTAGCAAGGTGATGTGTTCACCACAAACTAGTACTAAGGCCATTTGGGTGCCTAAACACTTGTTGACTAACCCAAAAGGACCCAACAAGAGTTGGGTACCAAAATGTGCTTAGGTTGATAATATAGGTACTTGGTGGTGAGATGAAAGCTTCGGGGTGGTTGAGCAAGCAAATTGACAATATTCACTCAATCTATCAACCAATTCTCATCATAATCTCTTATATGGTTGACCCGAAGATAATTCAATGAACATATCATAGATTTCATCCTCAACATTGGTAACAAGTACCTAAAACCTTGTAGGATAGCCACTTTGTTTGTTTCGTGTTCTATAGTTCACAAATAGGTACATTTGTGAAATAATGAAAGTGGCTAATTAATTTCACTTGAGATTTATCATGTTTGCCATATGATGCTTTTGATCGTTCTCTAGTAGAGTAATTTATCTGTTGAGATGCTAGTATACAATAAATAATAAAGCTAAACAAAAAAAAATTATTACATGCAGTGATTTAATTGGTTCTGTCCTGAACCTATCGGACGTGTCCGGTATTACTATCGGACATGTCCGGTATGGCCAGGGACAGAAAGTCAGTGTTTCCGTCCTGTGTATTCCGGACGTGTCCGGTATACTACCGGACATGTCCGGTATTGCATGGACCAGAACACTAATTGTGTTGCAACTGAGTATTCGATCCATACATTTTTCATATATCCTTAATTTGCTCAGAAGCTTGTGATCTATCAAACCTAAGTGGGTTGTGAGTATGTCTCAACAAAATTTAAATATGGCAAATTACTTTGTGTTGGTCAAAATATAAAATTGACTCCCAAATTCTTAAAAGAATAAAGTGCTTGTTGAAAGTCATTCAAATTACTTGTGGTACTTATTTAGGGGGAGCTCAGTTTCTATTTTGCACCATTGTGGACTAACAAATTTATCTAGTATTATTTGTAGTCTTTTAGATGAAAATTGATTTCATATATGGTATGATTATTTGACAAGTTAGGTCAACATGATGTTGTCATGCCATGTATTATCTCAGTGGTGATATTGTGGACTAACAAATTTATCTAGTATTATTTGTAGTCCTTTAGATGAAAATTGATTTCATATATGGTATGATTATTTGACAAGTGAGGTCAACATGATGTTGTAATGCCATGTATTATCTCAGTGGTGATATTGTGGACTAACAAATTTATCTAGCATTATTTGTAGTCCTTTGGATGAAAATTGATTTCATATATGGTATGATTATTTGACAAATGAGGTCAACATGATGTTGTCATGCCATGTATTATCTCAATGGTGATATTGTGGGCTCAAGGCAAAGGTATGTATTTACATACATGCATTGTAAGTGCATCTAAGGCCCTTTATATGCTAGTGTGTGCATTTGTGTGATATAGGATAGATGTTTTACAAAATCCCTAACTAGCATGTGTAGGTGGTGTGGTTTTTGAAAATCATGTGGTTTTTGGGTCTTTGTGACCTAGTCATGTCATATTGTGATTGTTGCTACCCTTGGTTGATTATTTGCCTAATCACATGTGACATGGTTCTCTCAAGTCTATAAATATCCCTATGTCCCACTAAAATCTCTCAAATTTTGAAAATCATAAATTTGCCAAATATTCGAAAAAGAGAAAATCAATTCTTGGCTAATTCATGTCCCCTAAGTGAGAATCCTAAGCCTATTTCAATTAATGCAAATATTATGCCTAGGAAGGTTAGTCATGGTACCATATTGGTTAGTATTTGCAAAAATATTCCGTATTCATACTAAGGCTATGCCTAAGTATGTTGTGTCTAATATGGGAGGACCCAAACTAGTTTGGGTACCATCGAAAAGTGGATGATCGTTTGTAGGTACCATGGCATTGGAGACGTGATTCAATGGAATTATTATTGTTCATCTTATGTTGAGTCAAGTATTGAAGCCTAGTGCAATTCTATCCCAATGCCAAGTCAAAATTGAGTGAAGTCCATATGCTATCAACATACAAGTGTCATATTCAAGTTGTAGGAATTTATTGATATATTTGAAGGCATGCAAATAAGTGGAGTTGAAGCTTGCAAACATGATCATAAGCTATCAAGGTATATCTCTTGTTGATCAAAGTTTATTTGGGTGCATATGAGTTAATTGAATTGGATATATATGCATATGTTGCTTGCTATGAGATGTTTGAATGGATTAAATGCTTAAGTAATCAAGTTTGAAGTTGGTTTGATTGGATATGTTCATAAGATTTCTTCTAGTAAGTGGTTTGAATGGACATATGTCTTGTGAGAGTACTCAAACAAATTGATTTCAAGTTTGGTTCAATTTGGAGAAAAATGGCTCAATTATTGAAATCTGTCCAATATTGAAAATCTGAGCTAGCAGTGATCATAGACATGTTTGAGTAATCAAATCTATTTGTATTGGCTTGAAATTTGGTCTGCATGCTCTACACTTATGGTATTAGTTGCTGTGCAAATTTCATGAGATTTGGATAAGTGGTACTTCGGATTTGGAGTAGATCTTGTCAGCTATAGTGCAGCAGTTTTCAGCATGTACCTGTGTGGAAAGATATGAAATATGGTAGCAATATAGAAGTCCAAAGAAGCCCAAATTTTTACAGCTACTAGAAGACTTAGTGTGTCACATCTTCACCAAATTTCGTGGTTTTTGGATATGTATTTTGGGAGATATGATTTATTCTTTGAAGAGTACAGAATCTGCCAGGAAAGTGAAAATTATCGGATTGATCAAAAGTCACTTAGATTCAAAGGTCCGCAAATTAGAATCATATCTATAAGTGATTGAGGTACCTATGTTTTGGTTTTGGTTTGAGATAGAAGCATGACAAATGATGAGTACAAGACAATTTATTTGAAGAGTGTATCTAGTACACATTTGGTACTCAAGCTAGAGATCAAGACCAAGATCAAGATGAAGATGGAGTTTAAATTCTAGTGA
This sequence comes from Miscanthus lutarioriparius, assembly GCA_904845875.1. Taxonomy (NCBI): domain Eukaryota; kingdom Viridiplantae; phylum Streptophyta; class Magnoliopsida; order Poales; family Poaceae; genus Miscanthus; species Miscanthus lutarioriparius. Next base: position 89,646,541 of record CAJGYO010000014.1, read on the forward strand.
TAATTGGAGATCTTTTGATAGAAAGAAAAGGACTTAAACAAGTAGAAAGAAAATGACTTAAAGAATGATTTAAAGTTATTCATCAAATTAAGTCCAACAATATGGATCAATCAAACAAAATCTTTCAAGTGGATCAAGTGATTTTCTTTCAAGTTATTTCAAGTGAGTATCAAGGATGGTTCTTTGGAGAGAGGTCACTTCGCTCTAGGCTTGGATGGCTAAAATCTAAGTGGTAATCTAAAAGGGACATTTGAGGTACTTGGTTGAAGAAAATCAAGAGATTGGTCTAAAAAGCAAGCAACACCCAAAAGAGAACAAGTCATAAAATTTCAAGTGGTATCATGAAATTTCAAGTGGTATTACAGGTGGTGCATCTTTCAGTTCTCTCAAGCAAGCAATGATCAAAGAAGAAGCAAGCCAACCACAACAAGAAAAGTGCACTTGATCATTAGTGATTCTCAATTCATATGGGTGAAGAATAGGAATTCAAAGAATTGGTATCTATTGGTCTTCACCAAGCTTATAATTGGACTTCATGGTGCTACTTGGAGAAATGAATTGAAATCTATATGACTATCTTCCTCTCCAACATAGCAAAGGTATCATTGTATTGTGCATGATCATTTTTCATCCCTTACTAGTATGCGGTTAGTGCATATAGTACATGCTTATAGGATCATGCACTACAAATGAAAATTTTTAGATTCATAGACTACCACTATTGCCTGAATGATTATATGATCTAGTGGTTAGTGTATGAGTTTGTTCATGAGCTAGTAAACCCATGTACTTGATCTATTTTGAATTGCAAACAAGTGACAAGTACAACCTCTTTAATATGACAAAGGGGGAGAGGTTAATACAAAGAGGGAGAGATTTGTACAAAGTTTGAACCTTAAGCACCCTTTGTGCTTTGTGTGACCCTTTGTGGCGATAGATGACAAAGGGGGAGAGATATGATTAAAGCTTAAGGAGGAGAGAGATGAAAGCTTAAGGGGGAGAGATATGTTTAAAGCTTCAGGAGTGCAACCTTGTGTCTAGCTATGACAAGGGGAGAGATATGACTTGAGAAATCTTTGAGATGAGTGCTATGTGTGTGATATATATGATGTATTTACTTTCATAAGGACCATGCATGTTTTAGAGTGACTTTGTATGGTGTGATGCTTTTTGTTTAGTCTTGTGTGATATATCATGTCATATGCATCATGGTTTTTATTTTGACACACACATGCACCCCAAGGATGCAATGATTTAGGGGGAGTCTCCTATTTGTTTTAGTATGTGCAATTGACTTTTGAGGTCATTTTGTGAATTCTAATCATAAGCACATATTAAGGGGGAGCCTCTCATAAATCATTGAACCCAAAAGTTTAAATGTTTATATCATTTTGTAAGCTTTAATCAAGTTGTCATCAATCACCAAAAAGGGGGAGATTGAAAGTGCATCTAGCCCTTTAGTGGGTTTTGGTTGATTGAATGACAACGTGATTAAAGGACTAACCCGTTTGCTAAGTGTGAACAGGTAATAGGTTATCTCACAGGTACTTAATGAAAGCCAAAATGATGTGTTGTTGTATAAACAATCTAGTTCAAGCACAAGACAACAATGCAAATGGAATTCATGTGAAGGCTTATTTATTGTGGGATTTCCATGTACTATGTGATAGCAAGCTCATGATTATTAGTTAATGAGACATGATGGATTGCATATGGAATGGTCTCATATCTGAAGCTTGCTAAATTAAAATGAAAAAGATAACAATACATATGAATGGATGATTCAACACAAGATGTGACTTGATGGCTTGAGATGGTGAAGATAGCAAGGAAAGGCTTCGAGGTACTAAGCAAGGGTGAAGGGCAAGCGACGGCTTGGCGGCCGAAGAACCTAGCTAGGGTGAAGAAGAAAGTACTTGCATTTAGTTGAGGTACTAGTCAAGCTAAGATGGTCATATTGATGTGAAGGATCAAATCTATAATGAAGTATTTGATGGAAGTGACTTGATACATTTGGGATTATTCAAACTTGATGAATGGAATCAAGTCACATGCTCAAGATGGCTATGCTCAAGTGAAAAGATCAACATCAACATGTTAGCACCCTTACTTGATGAAGATTGGAAGGGACGGCATCAATTCAAAAGAATAACTCAAGTGGTACAAATTCATATTTCCGTTTGTCTTGAGTTTAATAGGTATGCCGTACTATTAAGAGGGATGCATCATGTTGATAGATAATGTTTCATAAGTGCTCAAGCCAACCCATGTGAGTTTTGAGTATTTGAGAGACAAAAGAGCTAACTGATTTGTTGCTGGTCTGGCAATACCGGACGTGTCCGGTATTCATACCGGACGTGTCCGGTATTTGTCCAGCAGCTGTAAAATTGTTGTTCTCGGGTTGGTTAGTCGGGAGTTCCGACGTAGGTCGGGAGTTCCGACGGTCGGGAGTCCCGGCATGGGTCGGGAGTTCCGACGTATCGCACTTCAACTGACTTGGAGGGTTCACTGTCCTGGTCATACCGGACGTGTCCGGTATTAATACCGGACGTGTCCGGTATGGATGACCAGAAGCCAACGGCTAGTTTTCAAAAGCCATGAGGGTCGGGAGTTCCGACATGCGTCGGGAGTTCCGACACCTCACTAACTTTAACTCAGTTACATGTTTTTCAAAATTGCTGAGGGTCGGGGGTTCCGACTTGAGTCGGGAGTTCCGACGGTCGGAAGTCCCGGCATTCTTCGGGAGTTCCGATGCCTCACAACATCATCAGAATTTAGTTACCGTTATTAGATCGAGTCATACCGGACGTGTCCGGTATGCATACCGGACGTGTCCGGTATTGCAACGGCTATAAAACGGCTAGTTTTTCAAGGGGGCTATAAATACCCCCAAGCCTCCACCTTTGGAGGCTGCTGATTCTGCTGAGATAGATACACGTTTTTGAGCCTTGCCAACTCTCCTAAACCCTCTCTTAGTGAGTGTGTGATCCAAATTACAAAATCAATTTGTGGGTTAAGAGAGAATTTGAAAAAGAGAGCAAGCCACCACTTGAGCACTTGTGCATATTGTCAATCTCGTGATTCGCATTTGTTACTCTTGGACTCTTCGGTCCTAGACGGCTAGGGCGTCACGGAGAGCAACCTAGAGATTGTGGTTGCTTGAAAAGTTTGTAACGGTCGATTCATACGCCCGGAATCAATTAGTGGAAGGAGGAAAAGGAGTTGGAAAAGACTCGGCTAGAGTGACCTTCGTGGTATCCTCTAGGGCTGACCTTCACTGGGTCGCCCGCAGCCCCTCAACGGAGAGTAGGACTCGAACGAGTCCGAATCTTCAGTAAAACAAATATCGTGTCTCAATTCGCATTTCATTTGATATTTGTGTTGCTCTAGCACTTGTGCAGGTTCTCTGTAATACCGATAGTTAAATTAGGTGCCTGTAGTTTGGTTTGAAGATAGAAATCAAAAGGAGCAAGTTCGGGGCTGATCTGCAGAATCGTATATACCGGACACGTCCGGTATTCATACCGGACACGTCCGGTATTTCCTGACTGCACTAAAAATATTTATTCTCTGTTCTAACTTGATGTTGCAGGGTTGTAGCTTCTAGATATATTCTTTATACCTTGTTTACTCTGTGGCTAACTTGTGAGGGGTGGTAGTACTCTTAATTTGGAGTTTCTATTTTGGAAACTCCCCTTTCTAATTGTTTCCGCATTTAAAGGTGTTAATTTTCAGAAACGCCTATTCACCCCCCCTCTAGGCGACATCCTAGGTCCTTTCACTACTACTACTTCCACTATTGCTACTACTACTACCACTAGTTCTACTACTACTACTACCACTATTGCTACTACTACTACCACTAGTCTACTACTACAACAACTAGTTCTACTACTACTACTACTACCACTAGTTCTACTACTACTACTATCACTGCCACGACAACAACAAGAGAGAGGCACACCTACTGCTAGCAAAGGTGGGGGCGGCGGTGGTCGGGTGGTGGTCCACGAGCGCTTGGTCGGGCAAGGGCCGCTCTCGGCGTTAAGGGTCGGGCGAGAGCGAGCTGGCCACGCCGGCTACACGCGCGTGGGCTGGGGGCGCGCGCGCCACTGCCCGTGGTGGCGGTGGCGGGGCATGGCAAGGCGCGCAAGACGGGAGGGAAGGATGGGCTGCTCGGGGCGGGCGCGGCGTGGCTCACAAGCGGCGCGTGGTTCGGGGGCGGGCGGGCGGGCGGCGTGGTCATGAGGGAGACGCGCGGCGCTGGGGCGGGGGGCCGACGGGCGAGGGGAGGGAGGGCGGCGCGCTGGGCTGGGTGGGGCCGAGGCCGACTGGAGAGGGAGGGGGCGGCGCGCGGGGCGGGGGCGGGCGTGGGCGCTGATGGGCCGTGGGCGCAGGGGCGGGCGGGCGGCATGGGCTGGGGCTGGCTAGCTGTCTGAGGCTTGGACTGCCCGGCCGGCCGAAATCGCCTAAGTGCCCCACCCGCCCCTTTGCCGAGCGCCGGATCAGGGAGGCACTCGGCAAAGGAGGCAACTTTGCCGTGTGCCCCGATCCGGCCGTCGGCAATTTTTTTTTGAAATGCCTTTGTCGAGTGCCCCTGTGAAGGCACTCGGCAAAGAGGAAATTTCTAAAAAAATTCAAAACCTCTTTGCCGAGCGCCTTATTCTTGGCACTCGGCAAAGATCCCCTTTGCTAAGTGCCATGCCCCGGCTCTCGGCAAAGTTTTTTTATTTTTTTGTTTGTGGCCTCCGAATTTTTTGTGTAGCCCTTCTAAAGTATCAGGAACTCCTCGTTAGAATTTGAGGAATTTTTTTGGCTTTTTGATATATTTAGTTACTTTATTTTGTTTACTTGAATTTTTTCGAAAAATATAAATTTGAACTGCACGTGGTACGAATAATGGAATTTAATGATTCAAAAATTGATAGTCATGTTAGTACCACGTGCCACGTGCAGTTCAATTTTTGAATTGCCACGTGCCACGTGCTCTTGGCGCAAAGCAAGGAGCACAGGTTGCTGGTGTGTGTGTTTGTGTGCTTGTGCGGAGTGAGCAGTGGAGATTGGAGCTGTAGAGTGGTAGTGTTTAAGGTAGCTGTTGTGTACTTCTGTTCGTCACGGGCCAGGACGGTGGTCGATGCACGTTGGTCTGCTGCTAGTTATGATAAAGAATTGCAACTCCAATGGCGAGAGCGTGCTTGCACGTTTCAGCCCTCGAAAGGCGCTTGCTGTGTCTGTGTGTGTCGAGGATCAAGATTGGATCTATTGGCTCTTGTTGTTAATATGCATGCAAGCACCTGCACTAGACTTGCATTTCTCTCCCGACAAATACCTAGGTCCGCTAGCTGATAGGTATACTGTAACAAATGAATAAATAACGTTAAGCTCGTTGTTTTATACTCCCTCTGTTACTGTAATGATTGGATAAATTAGTACTACCAGTACATAAGGGCGGTCCCAATGGTGCATTGATGATGGTTTCTATCCTTATTAAACGACTTGCCACGTAGGTAAAATGTTGACATGACAACGTAATTAATGAAGAAAGAGAGCAAAAATCAAAGAAATTGTTTCTTCATGAAGAAATCAGGTTTACTCTTGACCCAATGCACCAAGAAACTATGAAATCGCCATTGGGGAGAAACCACCATTTTCTAGGGAGCTCGTGTCGCGCTTCCATTGGAGGAAGAAGATAGAGTTGAGAGAGAGAAAGAGAAAATAATTATTACTCATAGAAATCATGGATTGAAAAGCAGTACTCTTTTTTATACGGTATCCTATCTTATAAAAACTACTGATTTCTTTCATCGGGACTGTCCTGGTCACCAATTTGTTAGCTAGTGTACTAGTCAGTCGGCGTGGCCGGCGGGCTGGATCGAGCACGTGGGGCCGAAAATTTGGTTCCCTTTCGACAGGACTTGCAGGGTAATGGTCGGATTAATTAGTATTATAACTTGTTGGTCCCTGTCTCAGTGTCTCTCTCTCTCTATTATTACTAACGTTTGGAGTATTATTTCTTCTTCTTCTTCCGTCTTGCATTGACTTCATCTCATATTCCGGTCCTACCGTCTCGCTGTCCCGTGCCATACGAGTAGATCAGTGTGTCAAAATATAAGACAACTTATGCCCATATATGAGCTAAAGTAGTGTGCGTATAGAAATGGGGCATTCCGATTCTAAGGTACTAGGTACTCCTTTTTGTCGTTTGAACCTCTCTCGTGCACGTACAAGTTCGAATAGCATGTTCGAATAGATCTACTAAGATGGCCGAATAAATCTAATAAGGTGGCCGAATAAAACAAGAAGAAGAAGAATCCACTTGAGAAGAAGAAGAATATATTAATCTACTAAGATGAACATGAATCAATCTACTAAGATGAAACTTTTTTATGACTCCACTTGAGAAGAAGCAGCTAAGAATCAATCTACTAGGTGGCCGAATAAAAGAAGGGTGATGGGACGGATCCAAAGAATCTTGAGAACATCATGTTGGAGGAAAAAGTCGTTGCGAGATGTCTCAACTACAGATTAATTAGATTGCAATCTACAAGCTGTTCTTTCAGTTGTGTGAGAAAACGGTGAGGAGTCGTGAAGCAATCCAATGAAGTCAACTTCAACTCTCCTTCAGTACACTTGTTCGTTAGGCATCTCGTCAATTCAATTGCTATTTAGGAAAAGCACGTGATTACACCTAAGATGAATAAAACAACAAAAAGCTACTCCCTCCATCCCAAATTGTAAGACGTTTGACTTTTTTGGTCTTAAGTTTGACTACTTGTCTTATTCAAAAAATTTGTGCAAATATAGTCAAATTTAAGTCATTTTTGAAGAATTTTTATTAATAAATCAAACCACGACGAAAGAAGTGATATTTTACATAAATTTTTAAATAAGACGAGTGGTCAAACTTAGTGTCAAAAAAGTCAAACGTCTTATAATTTGGGATGGATTGAGTATTTGTCACAGCTCACATGTTAGTTAGGCATCCTAGGTATTTGTCGGAACGGAGAGAGAAATGACTCTAGTGAGGAGCTTAATTGCATGCTTCCATAAATGTCAATGAGAACCCATAGAGATCCAATCTTGATCCTCGATACGACAACCGACTTTCGCGGGCTGCAACGTGCAAAAGCGCGTTCTCGCCATTGGAGATGCCATTCTTTATCATAACTAGCAGCGGAGCAAACTACATCGACCACTGTTTTCTTTTACAATACCTTAAGCACTACTACTCAACTCCATGCACCACTTCCTCCGAGATACCAAGAAGGTGCGCTTGAACATATCTCCAAGAGTCAGGAAAATATTTGGGCTAAAAAGAATGTAAGAGAGATATCCTTGACATAGAGGACACAATATCGACACAACGGTGTAGGATCGTAGGATCTTTTCTTTTGATCGTTAATGTGAAAATTTCTAGACTGTATAGGCAGACGTGGTGACTCTTTTTGTCACTATTTGTATTAGTGTATAACAAGCAAGATTGCATGTGTAAGTAGCACGGCTGCATAGCTTTTTTTCATTTTTTGTTGTAATAATAATCATTGCCGTTGCAACATGTTTCTCTGTTATTCCGCCACGAAAGCCACAGTCCACCCGTCATCCACGATCATTAGAGTCATCACTGTCTGTCTATTTCCCCCTCTCGTTTGCCGATAATGCTACAATTCAAACAAGACGTCTGACGCTCTCCGTATGGACGCGTGGCTTATGCACCACAATATTGACTCCCTCCGTCTCTTATTCTCATCCGGACACCGGTCGCTCACTCCGCTCGGCCTTCTCCCACCGCGCCCCGACCCTGCGCCATTTGCTCGCTCCTCTCTCACGCGCCGTCGCGCGCCCCACCTACGCCGCTTGCTCCTCGCTACTCTCCTCCCCCGTCTGTCAGTAGCCCATCCGCACTTTCTCGCTCCTTGCTTCGCAAGCGCCGCGCGCCCGCTCCTCTCGTAGACGTGACGTGACGCCCGCCAGGCTAAAGCCAAGGCCGGTGTTTGTGGCGCTGGCCGGTGTTTGGGCCTTTTAACCGAGGCGGGCCTTCTAAGGGGTCCGCCTTTGAAAATGGATCCATTTTCAGAGGTAGACCTCTTAGGAGGGGAAAAAATTGGGTGCATACTGGATCCACCGTTCCTCCCTGCATACATGCAATAGATAGTTGCCACGTGTCCAGTTTGACCGATCCATTGGAGCGCACCCGCTTGCCTCTCATGAGCTCGGCTCCGGCCTCTAGGCTATCGTCCGTGTTTTGCGGGCTACATGCGTCAGACGCTTGTTGGTGGACACGGGCCGCACATCGAAGCTGTGTATGCATTGATGTTGTGTGCATCAAATATGCACTAAATTTTTTTTTCCTTAAGAGGCTTTGCCTCTATTAATGGATTTTTGGAGACGGGCAATTATAACCGCCTACATAAATAAAACGACCGTCTCCGTAAATAAAACAATCACCTCCGTAAATACATTTTGAGTGACGGACATTTTGTGACCGCCTCCGTAAATTAAACTATCGCCTCCAAAAATCTTCGGATATTTTACGAGACATGCAAATTTTGTGATCACCTCCAGCGACAACTGTGCGACGACATTCTCAAAGATGTCCACCACCCTTGTGAAGCTCATCCAGATCCTACAGATCCGCGAGGGAGCCAGCCATCGTTGCATGATGCCACGCCAGTGGCCCCGTTAGGATACTAGGGGGCTAAAGTTTAGCCTCATCACATTGAATGTTTGATACAAATTAGAAGTATTAAATATAAATTAATTATAAAATTAATTACATAAATAAGGGCTAATTCACGAGATGAATCTATAAAGCCTAATTAGTTAATGATTTGACAATGTTGCTATAGTAAACAGGTGTGGATTAATTAGCCTTAATATATTTGTCTCACAAATTAGCCATGACATCTGCAATTAGTTTTATAATTAACTCATATTTAATCTTTCTAATTAACCTCCGAACATCAATGTGACAAGGGCTACCCAGAGGATCAAACACCCCACTGTCTTCTCGTGCCACAGTTCCCTCGATGCTGCCACTGTCTCGGCTCATTCCTCGTAGATTTGAGATACATACACCGTTCACGAGCGCGCAGCGTCACCTCCAGTGATTACATCAGCCACTGTTCGCCAGTAATGCATATTACTGTTCAGATACTGTTCATGTACCTTATACTGTCGGGAAAAAAAACACGGCGGGCGCGCAGGAGTGGAGAGCACCTAGTGATATTGTTACTTAGAAAAAGAGCCGTCGCTAATAATAATCGTTTGCAAATGCACATAGCGCGCACTATATATATCTATCAGTGGGTGACCCTGAACACTGAATCACCACCTCACCTCTCCGCCATTCCAGGGGTTCTCTCTCACTTTGCTTGGCTTCCGCGCGTGTGTTTGTGAGAGACGAGGGACGAGAGGGATAGATGGGAGGCATCACGAGTGCCGTGGACTGGTGGGAGGAGTGGCAGCTGCGAGTCCTCGTCCTCAGCAGTCTGGCCGTCCAATTCCTTCTCGTCATCTTTTCCTTGTTGCGTAGAATGGCCATTCCTGGGTGGGTCAGATTCACATTGTGGCTGGCATACCTCGCCGGCGACGCTGTGTCCATATACGCCCTCGCCACGCTCTTCAACCGGCACAAGACGGATCAAGATAACGGAGGCCGCAGCAGCAGGATGCTGCTGGAGGTGGTCTGGGCGCCCGTGCTTCTACTTCACCTTGGCGGGCAAGACGGCATCAGCGCCTACAACATCGAAGACAACGAGCTGTGGAGCCGGCACTTGCTCACTGCGGTGTCTCAGGTCACGGTTGCCATCTATGTTTTCTGCAAAACCTGGCCACAAGGCGGCGGCGACAAGAGGCTGTTGCAGGCAGCAATCGTGTTGTTCGTCCCTGGGGTTCTCAAATGCTTCCACAAGCCATGGGCTCTCAAGAGCGCGAGCATTTACAGCCTCGTCAGCTCATCTGCTGCTGTAATACAAAAGGAAGGGGAGATGATGTATCCTCCGCTTCCGCTGGAGGAGTACGTGAAAGGAGCAAAGAATCTTCTTGTCCGAGAACAAACGGAAGAAGGTGAGGCGCAAGCAGCAAGGGCTTCTAGTTGTATGGAGGATGAAGGCCGTCGTCGTCCAAGACGCAACGTCATGGAGATGGAGCCCGCCGCCGTTAAGCTAGCCAAGCTACTAGCTGTTTAATTATTATCAGTCTGTACGTACAGTATGTGTAATTAATTAATTGTGTATATATACGTACTTTAATTTGATCTCCCCGGCCAACTCTCTATTTCTGGTATATATATATGTATAACAGGCACAGGCACAGGCACAGGCACAGGCACAGCAAGAGGCATAGCAAGCCCAGAGAGATGGCAAGAATTGTTTCAAGGGCACAATGAGACGTCTAAGCTATTTGTAGACCTTTCATCTTCGTATTCTCGTCGGCTTCGCATCCTCCAGGAATTCTGGGGGCTTAGCGGAAAGGGAGCATATGGCTCCGTGCGACAAGGGCTAGCTACTGCGTTCCTTCTTCTTTACACCAAACTCAAGACAGTGAATAACGATGATTTTGATGAAGAATTTCAGTCCGAAAATCAATCTGACATAAGGACACAAGTGAAATTCTTATTTTCCTCACCGACACAGATGTCACGTATGGTGCTACCGTGGGCAGCCATCGGTCTCTTCCACCACAGCCACAGAGAAGCTTACAACGATATTGATGTCAAGATTACATACGTCCTACTTTGTTGTACTGCAGCGCTAGAATATTCATCCGCTGGTTACTTCTCTTTTTCCGGTGACGTGGCTGGTGACCAGTGGCCAGAGATGGTCTCTCAATACAGCTTCATTGGATACTTTGCCCGCGACATAAAGCACAGCAAGATGATGTGGATTGTAAGCTTGCTTGGATGTAAGGACTTCCTTGACCAACACTGGTGCATGAAGTCATGTTTCTCGTCTGCTAGAATTTCAGAGCTGGTTCTTCGATATCTGAAAGATGGGTGGAGGGAGAAAATAGAGGACGCTGCTAGCTACCGCAGGTTCAACAACCACCGCAGCAGTGAAGGTCTGAGCCTGAGCCTGAGCATAAAGAGGGAGAAGCAGCCATTATTGTTCGATGACAGCGTCCTCCTCTGGCACATCGCCACGGATTTCTGCTTCTTCTCTAGCTCATCATCGTCCTCAGACGACCATGCTGAGGTCCTATGCAGGCAGATGTCCAACTACATGGCGTACCTCTTGTTGGTTAATCCTGAGATGCTGCTGCCTGGCTCCAGGCGCTATCTCTTCACAGCAGCTCGCCAAGAGCTCGAGGCCATATTCAAGGACGAGAAGCCACCATTCGAGGAGACGGAGCTTACACTGAAGATTACCAGCAAGCTAAAGCTAGGGTCATCGTCACAAGCAGAAGCAGGCCCAGAAACTATCATCCAAGAGGCTTGGATACTTGCTCAGAAGTTGCAGAGCTTAGGCGATGAGAAGAAGATGTGGAAGGTGATCCAAGACGTCTGGGTTGAGATGCTCTGCTTCTCGGGCAGCAGATGCAGAGGGTACCTACATGCCAAGGCTTTGGGCAAAGGCGGTGAGTTCCTCTCCTATGTCTGGCTGCTGCTCTTTCACATGGGGATGGAGACCTTCACCGACGAGCTGCAGAGGGAGGAGGAGGAGGCCGGTAACAACGCCGCCGCCACCACTGCACCATCGACTTCCGAACGGGTGTCCTCTACACCCTAGTGCCGGCGCTGCCGCTGCTCCATCGACTTCGGAGATTTGCATATGGCTGAATTAAAGATGACGACATGCATGGTTGGACGACACCTCGTTAATCCGATTTAATTTCCGGTCCTTTTCGCGATTACTAGTGTTTGCTGTGTTGTGGATGTGCTACTCTCTACTCTTTACTGTTCTTGCCCCCTCATCCGTGTCACTGTTGTGTAATAAAAAAAGCTACTACACTATCTTGTTTGTTTTCCTTTTATAATACCTCTCGCTCAGTGTAATGTTTTTTTCCTGATCCAAGCTGCATTGTAATAGGACTATTTTTTTAAATTTGAATGGGGCATCAACTATTTGCCAGTTTCCAACTTTGCAGTAGTGCAGTGTTTTGCTTGATTTGATATCTAGCTGCAACGTCCAGATGGCATCTCTGAACCTGCCTGATTCGTTTCAAAAAAAAAAAAAAAGATGGCATCTCTGAACACGTAAAAAGTTGCAGTTGCAACATCGTCGGGAGGGCATCAGCGCTTTACACCCCCATCGGTAATCCGATCTTGGGGGCCCGTTCAAGTCTGGCCGGAAGGAGGCTAGCCCAACCCTTCAGAGTGTGTTCTGGTCCGACTGAAGGGTGTGAGATGGATCGTGGAAGCCTCGTAACCAGACGGCCTGGCCCAATATCCAGGAGTCCAGTACACACACATATGGACACGGGAAGACGAGAGCCCATGAAGTAGCCATCCTCACCTTCTCCCCACCGGCCGCCGCAGAGTTCTCTTTTTGTATCCTCGTGTGTTGAGGTCAAAATACTCTCCAATTTCACCCAAGGAGTAAAAAATAACCATTTCAAATATCGGTCTTTTTCTTTTCCTATAGTAAGGATTTTTTTTCTTCGAAAACTGCTAGCAGGATTATGCAAGGCAAATATATTGATAGAGGAGAGGACCTATAAGACTGGCCTCATTGACAAGTCGTTTTGGTAATACTAAGGAAATGCTCTAGAAAACATTTAGGGAAAGAGTACTATACTGGATTTGCACTGCTTATTATGTGCCATGTGTATTGTGGTACCTGTGCTTTTCTCATGGCTCCTTACCAAGGGATTTGGCTTCGAGGTGTTAATTCAGCTTCCATTCATATTGAGACCATTTTGTGCTTATAGGTTGTTGATCATTCACTGTGTCTGAAATTATTCCCCTTTATGTTCTACTGCCCCATTATGAATACCTCCATATCTCTAATGCCTTGCAGGCTGCATTAGCTCGCCTTGAAGCTCTTGAGAGCGACAATGCTGGGGTTGAGGTGGTAGATCTTAATGATGATGAGTACGGATCCACGGATGAGGAAGACCCTGGTCAGTTTCTTTCTCATTGATTATACTCAAATTGATGTCATGATGCGGAAAATGATAAGGTAGATACATCATGTAGAAACCCAATACAAAAATGTTACTCTTTGCAAATGGTGAGTGCTGAAACACAGAATACATGTCCATGACATATTTTTCATATTGCTTCTAGTATCAATTTTGCAGAGGAATAAACAACATTCTCTATTTCTTGCTTTTGCAAAGGATTCGATAAAGAAGATTAAAACTATCCTGAAAGGCAATATTTGAAAGATACTTTCATTTCTTGGATGAATAATACAACAAGTTATTCATAATGTGGCTGTGGTTATTAGCATATAGAAGCTAACTTTATAATGTGGTTGTGGATGGACCTGTTGATGTCCATTCAACTCAAATGCTAAAGTTTGATGATGTAAGTCATCTTTTGTTTTCTGCTTTCCTGTCTACAGTTCTCATGCAAAAGAAGCAGTCCAAGATCATGAAACGCAAGACAAGGCAAGGGAAAGCTTTGGAGAAGAGGGCAGCAAGATCATTCATGGATGTGCTACAAGAAGTAGTCTTGTGCTGTAAGTTTTTTCCTTCCATGTTTATTTTATAAGTAGGATACTTAAAATTCTTTTCACTCTTGAACTATAACAGGCAAATTTGGAATCAATTCCTCCTCACGTCCCTACATATTTAAGGGCTGCTGTGGGTCCACCGAGCACTTCATCTCGACGGCACTACTGCTCAGTTTGCGGTAGCTCTGCAAACTACACATGCGTGAGGTGTGGGATGCGGTTCTGTTCATGCCGCTGTCAAGTCATACACAATGATACACGCTGCCTGAAATTTGTGGCTTGATCGGCTGGATATGTACAAGCTACGTTTGATGTATGTCCACTAATCCACTCCCTAATGATTGTTCATATGTGCTTTGATCAGTAGGATATACTTGCTGACTATGTATCCTACTCTGTAGGTGGGGGTAGGTAAGTGGTAGAAAACCATTTTCTCAGTAGTGTACTGCAGTTGCACCAACCATTCTTTTTTTTTCAGAAATGTTATGTGAGTTTACAATTATGCAGTAGAGCTGAAAGTAGCTCTTGGTTTCATTATATCTGAATAGTAATTTGACAGTGTTTCTTGATGAATCAAATGTTTTTTTTAAAGCAATTGATGAATCAAATGTAGGAGACTTCTGGTATTAGATATGAACTGGTATGTAAATATCACAATTAACCAGCTTATGGTAAACAAATGTCAATGAAATATTACTGCAAATGCTATGATAATACTCGGACCCTTTCAGCAGTAGCAGGTCTGAATAGCACATGATATAATCTGAATAATATAATATTGAAATAATATATTATATATTTCATTTTGAGGGTTGATACATACTGTGGCCCTGTTTGGATGGGCTAAAATAAGCTGCTAGATGCTTACAAGGCCAAATATGAGAACACCTTAATATATATTATATATTTCATTTTGAGTATGAGAACACCTTAATATCATTCAACAGGTAATATGCTAAATCGAATATATATAACTTACTGCTACAATTGGAAGCACTTAAATGTCCTCAATGCTAGATGAAATTACAAATTGTCCTTGTTCGTTGCATAGTAGTAAGCCAACTACATCATGGAATTTCACAAATACTCCAAACAAATTGAAACGCTGCCACAGAGGAGTACCAACACTAAGGAAGAGCACATTGTAGATGTCTATCACCAAGTGGCACAGCCATGTCACCTCCCTTTGGAAAGATCAGTTATAGCGGTCACCGGACATGACTTGGCAACCTGATAGTGCTTTTCATCTTGACAATCCTGCTGACCCAGATCACTACTCAACAAAGTATCAGGCTGCAAGTCTGCTGGGAGCGATGCATCCCTCTCTAGGTACTCCATGACAAGGCGCATGCGAGGCCGAGCATTAGGGCAGGGGTGTGAGCAGAGCAAGCCAAGCTTCAGTACCAACTCCATCTCCTCCTCTATGTAACCATCCAATCTTGGGTCGGTGGCTCCGGTGATGGAACCACCTCGCCATGCAGCAATCACCCAGTCTGCCAGAGAGAGGCTCCCCACTGTCTGTGTTCACCCAGATTGGCCGTCTTCCACAGGCAACCTCCATCATCAGCACGCCGAAGGCAAACACGTCAGTTGCTTTGGTTGCCTTGCCAAGCCTGGCCAGCTCAGGGGCAATGTAACCCCATGTTCCTGCCACACGTGTGGTGTGAGCATCAACTCCATGATCCTGGGACCTTGCAAGGCCGAAATCGCCTAGCCTTGCATTCATCTCGTTGTCGAGAAGGACATTGCTTGTTTTGATGTCTCGATGGATGATAACCTGCTCACACTCCTCATGAAGGTACAAGACACCAGATGCGATGCCTTTGATGATGTGGAACCTTTGAGCCCAGCATAGACTGGTTGTGTTGTGATGGTTTTGAGTATGCAAGTAGGAATCAAGGCTTCCATTAGGCATGTAGTCGTAGACTAAAAGGAGGTGTTGCTTATGGCGACAGTACCCAAGCAGCTGAACGAGATTGCGGTGACGAAGACGGCCGAGGATGACGATCTCAGCCATGAACTCCTTCATCCCTTGCTTCGACTCTGGCGATATGCGCTTGATAGCAACTGTCTGGTTCGAATGGGGAAGCAGTCACCGGTAGAGAACCGAGTTTTATTTTCGGTGGGGAACTCCCTCTAGTCCCGGTTTTTCATCCGGGAGCGAGCATCCAGGATTAAAGGGGTTCTTTAGTCCCGGGTCAAGAACCGAGACTAAAGGAGAACCTTTAGTTCCGGTGGGTAACACCAACCGAGACTAAAGGTGCCTCCTGACATGCCACGATGGCCGGCACCTTTAGTCCCGGTTGGTAATACGAACCGGGACTAAAGGTTTTTTTCTTTTTTCTTTTCTTTTCATTTTTTTGTTTTCGAAGTCGTATTGTACGCTACTAATTATACATTTATACGCACGTATAGTATGTTTCGGTTCAAGCACAATTAACGTATTAAATCACACAATTCAAGCATATATATATATATATATATATATATATATATATATATGCATGCATCATATATATATTTACATGCATGCATGTATATGTGTATTTTACATTATATTATTTCATGTGCATATATTACAAAAAGATTATATTACAGTTGTTGTGATATAATAAGTTTTCTCTCATCCTCTAGCTTGGCTTCCATGACAGTGTTGGGTCGAAGTAGAACTCGTCCTTGGAATCGATGACCTGCTCATTAAAAAATCCGGCTATAGACTCTTGAATTGCTTTGATTTGGTCTTGCCGTATGACCTTTTTCTCCAACCATCGAGTCTACAGGTTTGAATTAAAGGAAAATAAATTAATATATGTACATATATTTATATAAAGACATAGTAACACAATCAATAATAATAATTAAATGAATATATAGTATATTTTTAACGTACTTTGAGTCTCTCTGTAGGAGTTCTTTGGGAGATCACCTTGATAAACTTGCAAACATAGTAACCACAGTAGTTGTTCCCCTGTTCCTGCCTCAGACACCACTTTACGAGAAAAAGATTTGTCATCCAATCTGGTGATCCGGTGAAAGCTATATGTTTAATTAATAAAGATGATGCGATTCAGTGGCGCTTTGCATTTTTCCATGTGTTGCTTCTCAATAAAGGTTTTCCAAACACCGTCCAATAAAAAATTTGCCACGTCATCAGATATAGTTAATCATCATGTTTGTGTGTATATATAGTTGCTAGAGATCCCGAAATTACCTCTGGATAATATCTATCATATCTTGGTAGTCTTGTTGTGGTTTTCTCATCGAGTCATAGATTATCAAGTGACTTTTCACCAGATCGATGTCCATCAATATCCAGTGATTGCTGCATGTGTTTATAGGATATAACGCATAACACTCATTAATTAACTAGAATCAACATATGAGCCATTAAGGATAATCGATATTATTAACACTCACTTAAAGTTATAGGGAAAGAGTATATCCTTCTTGTGGCGTTGGTTCACTAAGAAGTTCATGAGGTTACTCTCTGACTCAGACTTCCAATTAGTCTTTGGAGTAATTGGGTCTTTGAATATTATATGGGGATCAACAAAACCAATTTCATTGCAGCCTTTCTTTCTGAGCTCTGTCATTGTAAATCTACATATATATAGTACTTGTTAGGATAATTTATATGCATATACACACATATGATGAGTTTAATAATAGATCGAAAGAATTATTACTTACAGGCAATAGCAGCTAATGATAAC
Source organism: Miscanthus lutarioriparius (assembly GCA_904845875.1). NCBI lineage: Eukaryota > Viridiplantae > Streptophyta > Magnoliopsida > Poales > Poaceae > Miscanthus > Miscanthus lutarioriparius. The sequence continues at coordinate 89,663,870 of CAJGYO010000014.1, forward strand.
TTTGTCCAGAGAGGTCAGGTGGCATAATTGATGAAATTCTGCAAAGTCAACATATATAACATCATTGCCACGGAACCAATGTTCGTCTCTAATTCTGACACCAACGCAGAAGTCTCCACCGGTAGACGCCTGCATGTACCACTTGTTTAGCAGGTACATTTGCATCCCCAGATCAGATAAGGCTTGAGGGTTGTATAGACTCTGGCCTAGTACAAATTTTTTCTTCCAAATATCAACCTCCGCCGCACTCTCAATGTTTCCATCACCAAACATCTGGTAAAGGTCGAGACCAGTCTCATCAATAAATTCACCAAGGTGATCCAAATCGACATCCGGAGGTATGTTTCCCTGATGCATTAATCCTAAATTCAAACCATATTCATTACCAACAACTAGCGGGGGACTGATTGGTGCGTTTGTTGTTCGAGTTGGGCAACTCCTTTCCCTGCCCGCTTCTTTTTCTGTGCCGCCTCAATTGACTTGGTGAGAGTGCGGTCATAGTCCGATAACGTTGATTTGGACGGCTTACGAGATTCCCGCCGTTGTTGCTGGTAAGAAGCCACCCTTTTTCTTAGAATATCTGGAGCATCTAATAAGTACGGTTTCTCCGGGTTTCTCCTTGCTTCTTGATTCTTTTTAAGTTTGTCATAGAATCTAGACATATCTTTTTTATATGCATCAGTTCCTTCTTCCTTCTCTTTAGATATTATTTTGGGAATAGCCCTTGGTTTCACGGTGGCTTTCTTTGCAGACGGGGACTGGTTCTTCGTTTGAGGGGCTGGCCTCTTGCTAGGCTTCTTGGTAGGCGGGGGCGGGGGAGGCGTTGGAGACCTCCTTGGAGGTGTTGGCAGCGGCGTTGGAGACCTCCTTGGAGGTGGCGGCTGCGGTGTTGGAGACCTCCTTGGAGATGGTGTGGATGCAGCCTCGCCTTCCAACACAATGTCATCGTACAGAGCACTATGATGATCTGGCGATTGAACAATTGGATTTATGTTGGGGGAGGATCTGCTACAAAAAAAAGGAATGACATATTATTATGAGCAGATTGTTAATTATTTAAGCCAATACAAATTAATGATGTAGTGTTTTCATCCGCACGTACCTATGGTGAGGTAGTTCAGGAGGAGGTGGAGCCGACATCCCTGGAATGATAATGTAGTGCTTGCGCCATAGAATGAATGTCTTCTCCGCTTCTCCTAGAGTCTTCTCGCCATCACCTCCAGGAATGTCAAGAGGCAAATCACTAAAACCTTTTTCAGCTTTATCTACCGAGATGGTAGCATATCCTTCTTGGATTATATTCCCATGAATCCTTGGTGTCTTGGTTCGGTCGATAGGATTAACAAGACCGATAGCCACCTTGATTGTGGAATTCCCCTTTGGAATGCGTAGCTCACACGTTGTACAAGGTTCAGTGACGTCATCCACAGGGAAGCGCAGTCCTGTGTCCCCTTGATTTGGTATCTCCGTGGAAGCGCAACTGCTTTTCAACTGAACAGATTGGCTAATATTGATTCCTCGGCTCGATGCCCGCTTGCTTGCACTCTTTGCTATTTGCACTTGCCTTTCGATTTCCTCCCGCATTCTCGCTTCAAGGTTTTTTTCCCGCTCCTGTGCTTCACGCACCGCTTCCTCCAACCTCTGGAGCCGCTGTGCCTCTTCTTCCTTCTTTCTCTGGCGACTTCTGTAGGAAGGTCTGTCCTGAGGGAATCCATGCTCTCACGAGACACTTCCTTTGCCTCTAGTTCGGCCACCATGTTCAATAGTCCCGATGGCGTATGTCAGCTCATCCTTCTCTCTGTTGGGCCTGAACGCACCACTAGCGATAGCTCTCACGAGCATAAAACAATCTTCTCTTTGCTTCTTGCAGTCTTACGCCATAAACGCACTTCCCTGTCTCCTGGTCCAGTGTTCCCCCATGAGCAAAAAACCAATTCTTTGCATGCTCTCCCCACTCGAGTGATTCGGGTGTGATACCCTTGGCAAGAAGGTCTGCTTCCATTTTGTTCCACTTCTTAATGGCAGTCGGGTAGCCACCTAATCCCAACTTATGGTGGTATGTCTTCTGTTGGGCATTACGTTGGTTCTTTATCACCCAACTCGCACCCTCTTTCGATGTCTTGTACTGTACAAACTCATCCCAATAGGGCCTCTGCTTTGAGATCGGGCCTGGGACAGTAAAATCTGGTGCTATGTTCTTCTTGACATACGTCGTGTATAGGTGTTTCTTCCAAGTCTGAAACAGGGTGGCCATCTTCTTCATTGCCTAATCCCTAACTCGCTCCTTCAATTCATCACCATCTATAATATCATCATAACCATCTGTTTGGAGCGTGAAATGTACCAAGACATCTTTCCAAATTAACGTCTTGTCACGATCGGAGACAAAATTGATATGATGAGCATTGGTCTTCTTCTTCCATTCACGGGTACTGATCGGGAGCCGGTCTCGTACAAGGTAACCACAGTGGTGCACGAATTTCGTTTTATTTGCCCCCCCCCCCCGGTTCGCCTGTATCCACATTGAACTCCGAGATGATGAAGCGGCCCTCTAATGGCTTTTTGGGACCTCAAACATTTTTACTCTTCGTTGTAGTTGTTGATGTCGATCCAGAGGGCTACAAAACATAAACATTATTTTTAATGTCATGAGCACACATAAGACATATGATAATTATATAGCTAATAATAAAAAATATATACTTGGCCAATATGTTGTTGCTCATTTTATTCAAGAGCTAAGTACTGACTCCCATCATCTGCATCCTCTTGCACGTTATTTTTAGCACCATCATCGCCGGCAACTTGAGTGCCAGTGTTGATCAAATTCATCATCAACTCCTCCTCATCCATGTTTCTCGGGTCGGCCATCTAGCTTCAAAAAACAAAACCAATATATAGTACGTCAAATCTTTGCTTACATGCGTAAAATCTACGAACAATATGCATTATTAAATCTTGCCCCTCGGTCATGGACGCAATTCGCCCTGGTGTGATTGTTTAGCGTTAACGATAACGATAATACGAATGTTGATCGACTAGGCCGCGAGAGAGGGCGGTGTGACAAGAGTGGCGGTGCTCCACTCCGCCATATATATGTTTGTACACATGGGTGAACGAGGGCGGCGGTGCTCTGCCGTATACATAGAAACACATGGGCGAACGAGGGCGGCGGTGCTCCGTGACGTATATATACATGCATATGAATGCAAATGACGTATATAACCGTGTCGACGCGGTGGCCGGTGTGCTAACGACGATGACGTGAGGCGGGCCGGGGCGGTGTTAGTGCATGATGTTGTTATATATCCTATGTACCATGTGAACCATGTAGTCATTCATCATATATCTTAAACTAAACATAGTCACTTTATTAACTACAGTATATCTTATGCCGACATGTAATACGAATGTTGATCGACTAGGCGCGAGAGAGAGGCGGTGTGAGAGTGGCGGTGCTCAACTCCGCCGTATATATGTTTGTACACATGGGTGAACGAGGGCGGCGGTGCTCGCCCGATACATAGAAACGCATAGGCCGAACGAGGGCGGCGGTGCTCCGCGATGATATATATACATGCATATGAATACAAATGACGTATATATACGTGTCGGCGCGGTGGGTGGTGTGCTGACGACGACGACGTGAGGCGGGCCAGGGCGGTGTCGTCGGTGCGTGATGTCGTGATGTTGCAAGTTTCAGCTAGCTACGTCTACCTTCGCTTTGAACAAGACCTCGGCATCCACCGGGGCTGCGCCACCTTGCTGCCGTAACACATTGTCCACGATGGCGAGCCTTAGAGCTCCACCGGAAGGCATCGCGAGATTTGCCACCGTGTGACTTCTGGAGACAACAAGGGCATGAGTAGGTTCTGGGCGTATAGGTACCACATCCACTTGGACGGCAAGGCTGTTGACTTCCACGTGGCGTGCTTCAAGGAAATGATTCGCCGCTTGACCATGGCATGCATTTGTTGCCCCCAATTAAGACGCCATTGTTGGCCCGACAACCATGGCATGCCCCCAAGACGAAAGCGGTGATGGCTCCTCCGCTATGGACGACAAGAAGCAAAAGACCCCAACCATGCATGGGCCCTCACTGACGCCGTTTCACCATGCACAACGAAAGCCGAGAGAACTCTCACCTCGGTAAGCAAGGCGCGGTGGAGAGGCCACGCAGTGCTGTGTGTGGTGGAGCCGGGCCGCACGAGGGCACGAGGTCGTCGGCGGTGGAGGGCCGCCGCGAGGCGAGGCGCGGGCTCCGGTGTCACGGAGGCGGGCTGATCGTGAGGGAAGATGAATTGGCGGCACGAGGAAGAAGAAGAGAAAGGCGGCGGTGTTCGGACGAGGGAAGAAGAGGAGGGATCAATCTGCACTGGCACTAGCGGTTATATCGTGGGAGATTTACTCCGGTGCGACCACCAGTAGGGAGTAAGGTCCTTTACTCCCGGTGCGTGTACCACCCGGGAGTAAAGGTCCTTTACTCCCGGTGCGTGTTACCAACAAGGAAGTAAAGTATACCTTTCCTCCCGGTTGGTAACAACACCGAGAGTAAGAGGTTTTTAATGGGTTGATGAAGCTATGCACCCACCTTTACTCCCGGGTGGGCTTCCCACCCGGGAGTAAAGGTGGCCTGCAGTTTTGTTTCCCGCCTGTTTTAAGCAATAGTCTTGTTACATACAATAGAAATGCAATAGTTTTTGTTAAATACATAATAAATTAAATGAAAGGCATAAAATTATTTTGTTAAAAATATGGATTTTCTTTTTCTTTATTACACATAGGAAAAATCTATAACCTAACTTTTTTTATTTTTTGTTACAATTATAAAACATAATGTAACTAATATTTATTATTTCGTTAATACAAAAATGTAGTGTTTAATTAAAATTATTAAAACTATTAGTTTTGGACAGGAAATTTGTTTTCACATCATTTTAACGTTAATATTTTAATTTTTCATCACTCAATATCCTAATTTACCTTTTTGAGAGAGAAATCCCATCAAATCAAACATTGATTTAATTTGAAACATGACATAATAAACATCTGAATTCACAATTATTACATAATATCTCAAACACACACTACATTAAATCACTATATCATCAAGTGGGCACAGCAGTGAATTTCTTCTTTACGTATGTCCCTTGGTTATGATCGCGTCTTAATCATGGAGTGTCCTCATCATTTACCAAGATGCTAGGGTCTTTGTTCACTTTGAATGGTGGAATTCGGTCATCCTTTTCATAATCTTCTGACATGTCCGACTTGTCCTCAATTCCCACGATGACTCTTTTCCCAGAAAGAACTATGTGGCGCTTTGGCTCTTTGGTTGAGTCATTATCGTTTTTCCTCTTTTTGGTTTGGTAGACATATCATTGACATAGAACACCTGATTCACATCCTTGCCAAGGACGAATGGTTCGTCTTTGTACCCAATATTACTAAGGTCTACTGTTGTCATTCCATACTCGTTTTCTACTGTTACCCCGCCTCCGGTCACCTTGACCCATTGGCACTTGAACAATGGGATCTTCAAAGTAGGTGCATATTCTAGTTCCCATATTTCATCTATGCGTCCATAATATGTCTGCTTATTCCCATTCGGGTCTGTGGCATCTATGCGGACACCACTATTTTGGTTGGTACTCCTTTTATCTTGGGCTATTGTGTAGAATATGTTCCCATTTATCTCGTACCCTTTGTATGTGACGATATGCCATGATGGTTGCATAGCTAATAAATACAGTTGCTCATGGATGCTCTCATCACTTTGACATTTTTTCGCAACCAACCGCTGAAAGTTTCCATGTGCTTACGCGTAATCCAAGCTTCAGTCTTCCCTGAAAACTCGGATCGTAAGAGATCCTTGTGTGTCTCAATATACGGATCTACCAAAGAGGAGTTCTGTAGAACTATGTAGTGCGCTTTATTGAAATAATCATCATCCGTACCAATATATGTTTTCCTCCCTAGTGTCCCCTTTTCGCTTAGTCTCCCTTCATGTCTCGATTCAGGAACACCAATTGAGTCAAGGTCGGGAATAAAGTCAACACAGAACTCAATGACCTCTTCTGTTCCATAGCCCTTGGCGATGCTTCCTTCTGGGCGAGCACGGTTGTAAACATATTTCTTCAGGACTCCCATGAATCTCTCTAAGGGGAACATGTTGTGTAGGAACATAGGACCGAGAGTGAAAATCTCCTTGACTAGGTGAACTAGGAGGTGTGTCATAATATCAAAGAAGGAAGGAGGGAACACCAACTCAAAGCTGACGAGACATTGAACCATATCATTCTGTAGTTTAGCTAGATCAGTTGGATCAATTGCCTTCTGAGAAATTGCATTGAGGAATGCACATAGCTTCACGGTGGCTAGACGTACATTTGGAGGTAGAATTCCTCTTAATGCAACTAGAAGTAATTGCGTCATGAGAACGTGACAGTCATGGGACTTTAAGTTACAGAATTTCTTCTCTACAACATTTATAATACCCTTTATATTCGAGGAGAATCCAGATGGTACCTTGATGTTGTTTAAGCATTCAAACATGATTTCCTTCTCCTCTTTGCTTAGAGTGTAGCTAGCAGGACGTAAGTAATGGCGTCCATCATCTGTCTTCTCTGGATGCAGGTTGTCTCTTTCTCTCAAACAACGCAGGTCCTGTCATGCTTCAAATGTATCCTTAGGCTTTCCATACACACCCATAAAGCCTAGCAGGTTCACACAAAGATTCTTCGTCAGGTGCATCACGTCGATCGAGCTACGGACCTGTAGGACTTGCCAATAGGGTAGGTCCCAAAATATGGACTTCTTCCACACGGGTGCGTGACCGTTAGCGTCGTTCGGAACAGGTTGGCTTCCATGTCCTTTTTCAAAGACGACTTTCACATCATTGACCATATCTAGTACATCCTCACCGGTTTGGTTGCGAGGCTTGGTCAGGTGGTCTGCCTTCCCTTTAAAATGCTTGCCTTTCTTTCTTACGAGGTGATTTGCAGGAAGAAATCGACGATGGCCAAGGTACACGACCTTTCGACATTTTTTCAAGAATACACCTCTAATATCACCGAAGCAGTGTGTGCATGCATTATATCCCTTATTTGACTGTCCTGAAAGATTACTTAGAGCAGGCCAATCATTGATTGTTACGAACAACAATGCTCGCAGATCAAAGTGTTCCTGTTTGTACTCATCCCACACACATACACCTTCTTTATTCCACAAAATGAGAAGTTCGTCAATAAGTGGTCTCAGGTATACATCGATGTCATTGCCAAGGTTGCTTGGGCCTTGGATGAGCACAGCATCATAATGAACTTCCGCTTCATGCATAACCAAGGAGGAATGTTGTAGATACTTTAGAGTAATGGGCCAAGTGCTATGACTCACTGCTCGCTCTCCAAAAGGATTGATACCATCTGTACTTAAAGCAAACCTTAAGTTTCTTGCGTCATTTGCAAACTCGGGAATTCTCTATCGATTGCTCTCCACTGGGACCCATCGCAGGGTGTCTCAAAGATATTGTCTACCTTACGGTCTTCTTTGTGCCATCGCAACAATTTTGCATGTTCTTTGTTTACGAATGTATCGCGTTTCAAGCGTGGTATTATAGGAGCATACTACATAACCTTGGCGAGGATTTTCTTCCGTGGACGTTCGCCCTCAACATCACCGAGGTCATCTCGCTTTGATCTTATATGCATGACGCATGGCATACCGGGCATGCATCTAATTTCTCATACTCTTTGCCACGGTACAGGATGCAGTCATTAGGACATGCATGTATCTTCTCTATTTCTAGCCCCATAGGACAGACAACTTGTTTTGCTTCGTAGGTAGTGGCAGGTAATTTAATTGTCCTTCGGAAACATCTTCTTTTGAATTTTTAGTAACTCTCCAAATCCCTTGTCAGATACACCATTCTTTGCCTTCCATTGCAGCAATTCTAGTGTGGTTCCCAACTTTTCTGCCCTGCATCACAAGTTGGGTACAACAATTTCTTGTGATCTTCTAGCATCCGCTCGAACTTGATCTTCTACTTTTCACTTTCACATTCTCTTTGTGCGTCACGAATGACCTGAGAAAGATCATCAGCCGGCTCATCTTCTGCGGCTACCTCTTCTTCAGCTTCTCCCATTGCAGTATCATTGAAGCACGCACCATCGGGAATAATATCATTGTCGTCCCATTGTTCTTCTTCATCTTCTTCCATTACAACACCGGTTTCTCCGTGCTTTGTCCAACAAATATAGTTTGACATGAAACCCGACTTGAACAAGTGTGAATGAAGAGTCCTTGAGCAAGGATATTCCACCGTATTCTTACATATGGCACATGGACAGCACATGAAACCGTCGCGTTTGTTTGCCTCGGCCGCACGTAACAAAGAATGCACGCCGTCAATGAACTCTTGGGAGCGGCGATCAGCATTATACATCCAATGACGGCTCATCTGCATTACATGACATAAATACCATATTAAAACCTAGATCATAATTAATTATTTATACAACATGCGTGCCACCACAAAAGATATAAATTTATGAAAGCATCGCTACAATGTAGACAATCCCAACTAGCACTAAAAGAACTAAAGCTAAAATACATTTCAGTAGCACTAGGATTTCACGACCAATCTCAACTAAAACAGACAGATCCCCGATTGTGCAACATCTTTGAGCTTCTTCGACTGGATCACTGCCTCATTAGCCGTCGTATCTGCCTGTTGTGCAAGATATTTTTGCACGAGTTTAACATACTCTTCCTCCCTAGTAGAAGTCTGAACATCGTCCACTGACATCCCACTGAAATTAAAACAAAAAATTAGAACTTTAATCACAACCATCATGAAAATAGGTATAAACTAACCATAATCATTAAATACAATAAAATAACTCACATTGTGATCCGGACACTTGTAGAAGATACGATCCTTGTTGGGACCCTCCTTCTTCACTCGGTACTCCATCACAATCTTCGTCTCATCACGACACATGCCGCATGGAATGAGAGGGAGGCCCAGCCTAAGTCGCTTTGAAAACCCATGAGAGGCCGAGGACCCGGAAGTAGTTGCCATCTACTCTCTATACTCATTTTTTAATACATTATAAATTTCTCCTTTTATAAACAAATAAAATTAAGAAACTATAAAATTATCTAGATCTCTAAACAATGATATTTTTAATGGTCATTGTGTTCTCGTCTTTTACTGCGGCAGGTAAGTAATTCACATGATATTTCCGCAAATTAACAGAAGAATGGGAGTGTACACACATAACAGACTACTGCGACGATATCGGGACGTGTGAATAAATAATCATCCGTACTAGTTGACCTTGCTTACGTGATCATCTCGACGAGCATTTCTCCACCGGACGGCACCGTACTTGGCCACGGAAGAGCTCCAATTCTACGAGGAAGGGAACACGGTCTTCCACGACCGTTGCCACTCTCCCTCGTAGAATCAAAGCTCCTCCTTGACGTCCGTCCCCGCTCAGCAGAGAACATGCTCGCCGAGATGAACACGGTCCGCAAGTTCAACTAGTATGGATTTTCTATAATTTTCTAACTATTTTCTAAGTTTATATTTATATATATACTACGTTTGGGTACGGTGATTGACAGACTACTGCGACGATATCAGGACATGTGAATAAATAACCATCCGTACTAGTTGACCTTGCTTACATGATCATCTCGGCGAGCATTTCTCAACCGGACGGCACCGTACTTGGTCAAGGAAGAGCTCCGATTCTACGAGGAAGGGAACACGGTCTTCCACGACCGTTGTTGCTCTCCCTCGTAGAATCAAAGCTCCTCCTTGACGTCCGTTACCGCTCGGCAGAGAACATGCTCGCCGAGATGAACACGGTCCGCAAGTTCAACTAGTATGGATTTTCTATAATTTTCTAACTATTTTCTAAGTTTATATTTATATATATACTATGTTTGGGTACGGTGATTGACAGACTACTGCGACGATATCGGGACATATGAATAAATAACCATCCGTACTAGTTGAACTTGTTTACGTGATCATCTCGGCGAGCATTTCTCCACCGGACGGCACCGTACTTGGCCACAGAAGAGCTCTGATTCTACGAGGAAGGGAACACGGTCTTCCACGACCGTTGCCGTTCTCCCTCGTAGAATCAAAGCTCCTCCTTGACATCCGTTACCGCTCGGCAGAGAACGTGCTCGCCGAGATGAACACGATCCGCAAGTTCAACTAGCTACTTTAACCTTATTTCATGTAAATATGCAAGCTTGAAGTGATTTTGAGCTCAAATTGCTTACAAATGAAAAAAACCACAATAAAGAACCATATATATATATAGTGAACAAAATGAGATAAGACAATGGTGAAAAATGAGAGTATGAGATTGGTAACCTTTACAACTGAAGAATCGACAGAGGAATCGAAGAAATCGACGGAGGAATCGAATAATGGATGGAGGAACAATGGAGGGAGGGAGGAAGCAAGAACACTAGTGCAGTGAGCTTCAAAATGTGCTGAGCTCGGGCTCGGGGAGGAAGAAGGAGACGACCGGGATATAAAGGGGGGACGTTTAGTCCCGGTTGGTGGCTCCAACCGGGACTAAAAGTAATGTTTCAACCCAGGCGCAGCCACGGCCCGGAGTAGACCTTTACTCCCGGTTGGAGCCACCAACCGGGAGTAAAAAGTATACCTTTAGTCCCGGTTGGTGGCTATAATCGGGACTAAAGGTCCCCGCCACCACTGTCTGGGCAGAGTAGCCGTTAGGCGAGGACCTTTAGTCCCGGTTGGAGACACCAACCGGGACTAAAGGTATTTCTAGTCCCGGGTGTAAAAAATTCCGGGACTAAAGTCCATTTTGACCGAGGATCAAAGGTCTGTTCTCTACTAGTGAGTCCTTTGAAGACACTCCCAAAGCCTCCTTTACCAAGAAACACACTGTCCTTGAACCCACTGGTAGCTGCAAAGAGGTCATTGTAGGTGAAGGATGGAGCCCCATACTCCTTCTCCCACTCTAGTTCAGTTTTTCTTGCTTGTAGCCGCCTCTTCATATGGACCATGAAAAGAGAAGCAGAAACCACTATAGCAATTCCAAGAGTTGGTAAAATAGTTGCTAACAATATTGTCTTGTTGCTGCGAGGGCGAGAATGAATTTGTGCAGCAGCAGGCACTCGTGGCGGCACAAGGTCTTCGATAGTACTCAAACATAGGGCAGAGTAGTTGAGCGGTGCAGCAAAGAGGAATAGTACAGAGGAGAGAAAAAATACAAAAGCTAGTTTCATCTTTGATGTTTCACTACTACATAAACTTCCATCGCTGCCGGTTGCTAAACCTTTATCATTATGGGATTGGCAGCCGGCAATGGGTATAGTGGCAGTGATATATATAGTCTCATTTATCACTGTCGGGGTAAGCGACCAGCATTGTTGCCATTTTTAACACAATACATAATAAAAGTAAAAAAAAACAGCAGCTGCCGAGCCCATGCGCCATCGGACCCGAGTTGCTGACTAGAACCACTTTTTTTTAAAAAAAAATGCAAATTAAAAAGAGTTAAAAATAAATACGTCAACATGCAAAGTTTGCATTTTATAAGACACAAGACCACAGAAGTGTTTGGTCATGACAAGCAAACACACATGCTTATGCAAGCTCGGCTTATGCTCGAACAACACCTACTCCTGTATATATATACTACATTCGCCTCAAAGAAGAATACAATTCTAGGTCGGCTCAAAATCAAACTATATTAAATTTGATTAAACTTATAGAAAATAGTATTAACATGTATGATTCTAAATAGATATGCTATGAAAATACAGTGTGCTTCGTGACGAATCTAATAGTACCCATTAAGTGCGATAAATATAAGTATCTGTTTTTAGAAAATAGAGGGAGCAACAAACAAAAGGCTCGTAGAAGTCCAATGTGTTAACTTCTAAAAAAACAAAGTATGAACGTGACAGATCCATAGTTATCGCTCAAACCCATGTGCATGGTTAGGATTGCGACAAGGGCTGACCATTAGGCCATTAAGTGCGTGGATCGTCATACGGCCAGGGGCAATTATATTGTTCGAATCAAGGGAAAAAAAAGTCTCTTTTATAAGCTCGGCCGGCACACCATCCGCCTCTTCCTTTATTTTAAGTAACATGGCCATATATAAGAGATGACAAATCATCGGGAGTAGGATCAACTTATACGAAACTAAAATATTTTTATTATTATTATGGGCATCCTATCGGTGTGCAAGGGTCGTTGCAACAATTACTAAGAAAGGGACTTCTACGAGCAGGCCCCAAAAGAAAATTTAGACCCTGTTTGAAGTCGTTGCTTTGATAGAAGCAAGAGAAACTCGAAAGTTCAATTTTTTTTTTCTAGGACTTCTTCCTTTAAATATAACAGGCAGCTTTTCTACGTGTTCTATTTCAAAGAAAAATATAAAAGTACGTAAAGTATATTACCTCCATCACAAATTTAAAACATTTCTAGTTGTGTCCGGTCCTAAATCAAATTATTTTCCATTAAACAAATATGTAAAGAGAATTTAACATTTATGACAATAAATTTGTAGATCATCGCCAAGACCACCACCTGCAGGGGCTTTCGGAGGAGCCTTAAGAAAGCGTCATCAAGAAGCCCCGCGTGCATGGCAAAAAGGGGCCTTCGGGACAAGGCCTGACCTCCTCCAACAAAGGAGGAGGCCCAAGGAGTGAGGCCACCCAACACCGGCTCGAGAAGGGCCCATTAGGTAATACGTTTTTAGAGAAGAAATGCCCCTTCATCCCTTGTGACTGTAACACGTCAGATATCCTATAAAAAGAATATTATGGTATATTCTATAGTAAGTAGAGAGTTTTCTTGTACCGAGAAAAGTTATACGTAACTGTATCCTATAAAAAGGGGACTCAGATATCGAGAAAAATGAGAGAATCAATTCTATCAACCACCATTTAGTTTGTCGTCTCGGTAATAATGCTTGTTGTTTTGAAGGTTCTTACCTTGGGCCTGAACCTCCGGGCCAACATTGGTGCCCGCCTTGGTTGGCTGAAATAACGCTTATGCCACCTAAAAGGAAGTTAGCTGTACCGCCAAGACCATGGCCTAACACTCAAAGCGCATACACCACACCACTCGACCTGGCAAGACAGCCGTCAAGTGAGAAACAACCAGAGTCATTCCACCGAATTTATTAGGGTGTGTTTGGTTGGTGGAATCATCTCATACTTCATGAGGTGGTGCATCATGAGTTCATTCTATGAATTTTAGTGGAATCAATCAAATCCTCCTGCATATACTCATTATTAGCTTTATGAGAAATTAGGTGGTGATGAATCAACCCATTCCATTTCATAGACCAAACAAAAAACTAAAGAACGGGTAGATGATGAGCCACCACATTCCTCAGACCAAACATGTCCGAGGAAGAAATGGACCATGATACACCATCTCATCTAGGATGGATGGAGTGATTCTTTAAATCAAACATCCTATAAGTGCTTCACAAACAAAAAATTGAGTGTAAGTCTAATATTTCCACTCTTTGGTGTGTTGCTAGTGGTGGACTGATGGAGCTTTGTATATGGTTATGAAAATGTTTCGGTGAAACGTGTGCGCCGCGTCTACCAATCTTTTTTTTTTTTTTGACAACATCTATCTACCAATCTTTGGTACGGAGACAAGGTGCAAAGTGGACCTTTGGGACTCAAACCAATTCGTAGCACACCTAGTCAATCAGTTGTCACTAAATAAAACATATCAACAGTGCGTTCGTATGGCCACCATTAACTATATTTATTGTCTTAGCGACCACTGGTTGCGATCCAATGGATGATTATTTATATTTATTGATTACTAACTGTATGTTTGTTCGTCGTCGCTCGTCGGCGTGGAATCTTTACCAGTCGGCCAGCCAGCCCCGCCCGCCCGCCCGCAGATACCAAGACGGAGGGAGTTGATTTCAAAAAAAAAAAAGTCATCCATTTAGTATATGACCTAGCAGGTGGGCCACATTCATTTTTAAATTCATGAGAGAAGAGTCGACTCTGAAAGGCTGGAATCTTCCATTCAGTATATATTTCATTTCATTTCATTTCATTTCATTTCGTCAGCTCCTCTGGACCCCGTCCAGAGTTGACATTGCTTCGTTCCGCTCGTCGTCCTCTCCATCGTGGGAGCGCAGCTGGGCGGCGGCGGTAGCCTTGAACCGAATCAAGCAACAAGGCAGCTGATTCCAGCCGGCGTTGTGCAGGCGTTCAGCGTCACAAGCACACAAAAAAGTGGGAAACCAAGTTTTCTGCTGCCCAAGCAGGTTCGTGGCACTCACTAGTCACTAGCGACGCAAAGCCAAGAGCAGTCGTAAGTTGGCGTGGTTATGGTTTAATTGCTCATGTTTTGCGCGGGAAATTCCTTCTCCGTTGCTTTGTATTCAGTTTACTCATGTGTATTTCGTCTGGGTCTTTGAATATATAGTGCACAAAGAGGGATTTCGAAATGGAATGGATGGAATGACATGTTTCTCCATTCCAATCAAAGTGAAGCTGCAGTAGACAAGCCTCAGTTACTGATGGTCCCATGATTCCCGTTTTGATGACTTCATACCGATGCTAAAAAGGCTCTAATCCAGGTATGCATGCTGCTGGGACACCCTGGCCCCAACATGTGTTGTATATGTTACTAGTATGGATTATTCAGTTAATTTTCTTTCTTGATGAAAGAATTATTCAGTTGTTGAATAAGTGCCTCACCAATCTTTCTACAGGATGCTTCGCTTGGCATATATATCTCACATAGATATTAATTCATGATTGCTCGGTGCTTGCTGCTCTGTGACAAGGATATATATACACCAGCTAGCTAGGAAAATCAATGGAGATCGTGACAGGTGCATTGAGCACCCTACTCCCCAAGCTTGCCGTGCTTCTGACCAGCCAATACAACCTGCAGAAAAAACTGAGGGACGATATCACGTTCCTCAAAGCCGAGCTGGAGAGCATGCAACCTGTCCTAGAAAGGGTTTCAGAGGCTCCAATAACAGACAAGCAGATTATGATATGGGCAAGGGAAGTGAGAGAACTGTCATATGACATCGAAGACAGCATCGACAAATTCATGGTGCACATTGAGGACAACCCATCAGCAAAGCCGCGTGGATTTGGGGGGTTCATTCATAAGAGTTTGAAGTTGTTGACAACAGCCAAGCTTCGCCATACTATTGCCTCAGAAATCACAGGCATCAAGGAGCTTGTCTATGAGGTGGCTTCGAGGCATGAAAGATACAAGATTGACACTGCCTCTTTTGTCCGACCAGACAACACAACAATTGACCCTCGGCTGATGGGTATTTACGAAAGGACTTCGAAACTTGTTGGCATCAGTGGCCCACAGGACAAGTTGAAGGAGTTGGTAATGGAGCCAGAAGGCACGTTGAATCGTCACCTAAAAGTGGTCTCGGTTGTTGGACCTGGTGGTTTGGGCAAGACAACACTCGCCAATATCATGTATCAACAGCTTAGAGAGCAGTTTGAGTGTCATGCTTTTGTATCAGTGTCTCTTAATCCTGATTTAAAGAAGATTCTGTGCAGCATTCTCCGCCAAGTTACAAAAACCTTTATTCCAGCATTGAAGCATGGCCTGTTGATGAAATTATCTACAATACAAGACTACATCTTGAGGATAAGAGGTACACAAGTCAACAAATGCTTACCTTAAGTTGCACCAACCTATGCTTCTAAAATCCAATTTTCTTTGTTCTGTACTCAAGAACGATGAAATATTTGGTACATAATAAGATATAAACAAAAAACAATTGGTACAGCGTAAGCAAGTTAGCCAAACAGAATAGGTATATATCCATGTGAACTAATATTATTTTTAAGAGTAAATATATCTTGGATGGAAATGTCAAGTTGATGAAGATACAAATATCTTTGTTGCTGGCCGTTAAGAGTACATCTATTTAGACCAATCCAAAGTTTGTTTAGTCCAGTTTTCAAATTAAACCACCTAGTTTTGTGATTCATGGAGATTTTAGTTTCCGTACTTCAAGCCCATGTTTTACTGTATTATAATCTATACTCTGATTCGGTACTCCAAGTGTTAATGCTTGTATGGTCAACATCTTTTTCATATATGCACACATATTTTAAGTCTAGATTTCTGAATTTGGTTATTCACTATTCTGCTCAGATTTTTTTGAGTGTAAATTCACATCAAATTTATCTTCCTTTTTTTTGTCTTGTCTTCGCTGGACCTTTTCAATGGTGACCTTGGTACTCACTAGAGAATTATCAAGTTGTGCTTTTATTTGGATTTGTTATTACTTGTAATTCTGATTGGATAAACTATCTATTTAGTATTATGTCATTTCTCATATGAAGCATCGCTGCTTTTTAGATGTGGTTCTTGTCTATTCCTTTACTAATTACTACTGGTAAGGATTACATCACAAATATGGGGAATTCATTTTGTTGTCCTCACTTACTATTTTGTATCAAAGCATCCAAATTTCTCCTGATTAGTTGGTAATATTTTCATTTTACCTTGTCTACTTTGTTAATTTTCCTTACAAAACAACAGGTACATTATTATACTTGATGATATATGGGACAAATCAGCTTGGGATCTTATCAAGTGTGCATTAGTTGACAACAACTGCGGCAGTAGAATAATTACAACGAGTCGTGTACTTGATGTTGCTGCGTCGTGCTGCTCAAAAGTTGATGGTTGTATCTATAAACTAAAACCTCTTTCCCATGATGATTCAAAGAAGTTGTTCTACAGAAGAATATTTGGATCTGAAGATAGTTGTCTCTTAGAACTGAAGGAAATGTCAGAGAAAATTTTAAGGAAGTGTGGTGGAGTACCATTAGCCATCAACACTATAGCTAGCTTATTGGCAAGTAAGCCAAAACATATAAATGAATGGTACAGTGTGCACAATTCTATAGGTTCCGGACTTGTGAAAGAAACTAGTGTGGAGAATATGAGGAAGATATTATCTATGAGTTATTACAGCTTACCTTCCAATCTAAAAGCTTGCTTATTGTACCTAAGTATATTCCCAGAGGATTATACCATATCAAGAGATCAGTTGATCCGCAGATGGATATCTGAAGGCTTTATTCCTGGAGAAGATGTGGTTACTTCATATGAACATGCAGAAAATTATTTCAGTGAACTCATTAACAGAAGCCTGATAGAACCAGAATATGTTGACAGTCATGGCAGGGTGCTAGATTGCCATGTACATGATATGATACTTGATCTCATCACATCTTTGTCATATGATGAAAATTTTGTCACTGCATTACACGGTCAGCAATCCACATATATGCCAAACAAAATTCACCGTTTATCCTTCCAAAGCATGACAGATGGGCTTGTCACACTGAAGACAATGAACTTGTCTCATTTGAGGTCACTTATCGTCTTCCCTGGGGCTACCAACTTGTTGCCACCTCTTTCGAGCTTCCATCTTCTGCGTGTACTGGATTTTGAAGGCTGCCATGACTTAGATTGTAATCAAATTGATGGTCTTGTGAATTTATTTCATTTGAGGTGCCTGGTATTGAAGGATACAAATATTGCAAACCTTCCAAAACAAATTGGGAAACTTGGTTGTTTGCAGAAACTGGACTTAAGGAACACTAGTATAAGTGTACTTCCATCAGCAGTTGTTCAGTTAAGAAAACTAGTGAGCCTACATATTGATAGATCAGTGATGCTACCAGTTGGGTTTGGGGGCATGAAATCTCTGCAAGCCCTGACATATATTGGTGTCAGCATATCCCCAAAGTTCATGAAAGAGCTAGGAAATTTGACTGAACTAAGGATTCTCCACATTTCACTGAGTGGTACAAGACAAATGAATTACGAGAAATCTTTACTAGATTCTTTGTGCAAGCTGAAAAAACTCCATGAATTGTTAATTTTAGGTGGACAATTGTCGAGATTGCCAAGGTGGATCAGTTCCTCACTCTTATGCATCCGCACATTAGACATGAAGCTCAACACATTAGCCCTGGAGGATTTAAAAAATCTTGGGGCCATAGTGTGTCTGCTTGATCTCTGTCTTATGGTGCTAAATGATGAAACAGAAAGATTGGTTGTTGGTGTTGACCGTGGAGAGTTCCAGTGTCTTGTTAGGCTTTCGTTTGTCAGCAATGCAATGAGGATAATATTTTCAAAGCAAGCTATGCCAAGGCTCGAGAACCTTGAGCTTGCCTTTAGAGTTCAAGAGAGTAAGGATTTTGATATCGGCTTGGAAAACCTCTCTTCACTTAAGCATGCCACCATAAGAATCGATTGTTGGGGTTCCAGTGTTGATGAGGTGGAGCGTGCTAATGCTGCTATTCAGAGGGCAGTGTTCTTGAATCCCAATCACCCCAAGCTTGATGTGATCAGGCATTTTTACAATGACATGGTAGGGGATGATGAGATAATAAGTGTCCATGATGACATGAATGAAATAGAAGAAGAGGTAATTTTATTTACTTATACTGCAACATAGAGGTGTGATGATGACTTGGGCACTTGGTACTTGGTATTGGTAGTGATACCAAGTGTTCGCACATAGTTTTCGAGGGGGTACTTTTTGTTATATTAGTAAGATGTCTTCCCAAGAATCACTATTAGACACTTGACACTATCATTTCATATGGTTTTGGTAATTTGGTTCAACTTGGATCTTTCATGCAGATTTTGGCAGACAAGATGGGCCCTTGGGGTGGAAATGGTGGGGTTGCTTGGGACATAAAGGTTGCTTCCTGTCATTTGGAAAGTGTGACGATTTGTAGTGGTACGATTATCGATGCAATTTCGTTTTCTTACCGTGATGGAAATGGGAGGCAGCACACAACTCAATATTGGGGCGGCACTGGTGGCAGTGCTTATTCGGTGAGTTTATTACTAGTCTGCAAGACAATCATGATGCATAGTTTTGGTTCTTATTTTAATTTCTGTAGTCCAAATACAGCAAGCCGGTGATCTCCAGCATGAATTATATACAGTTTCCTCGCAGGTGATACATGCAGATTAATTTCTCCATTTCTCTTGCAGATTCGTCTTGGGGCTACAGAATTTCTCAGGGAAGTGTCTGGAACAGTCGGGCCATTCTTTTCAATACCCAGCGCTGTAACATCACTTAGGTTAGTGTCCAATTTACGTCGGTATGGGCCTTTTGGAGTGCCGCTGGGAACTCCATTCTGCAGTAAGGTCAAGGAAAACAACAGCATTGTTGGTTTCTTTGGGCGGTCAGGGGCGTACCTTCATGCACTTGGTGTGTACGTTCGTCCTGTCTGACTCAGCTACTGCTACATCTGATCGTATTCGGAAAGTGAGTCTCATCCGATTCTGACGAAGTGTTCCTTCGGCCTTCTCGCACAGTTGATCTTGTGTCAAGAACTCAATATTAAGCTTGCTTTTCAGATTTCAGATCGTCTTCAGTCTTCTTGTCTTCTTATTTGTTCCCTCTTTTTCTTTTGCGAGTGTCAATCTTCATATGCAGTACGTGTTTCTCCAATCACTACCAACCCCCTAATCTTGAGCGGGGCAATCACAAGCTTATTGTCTATTTGTCTAATTAACAAAGTTCAACGGATGTGCTTCGTAGGTAACAACATTCTATAATCTGTAGCAAATTATAATATTCAATAATTTAAATCACTATTTCTAAAAAATGAAACAATTAAGCAGTTAAAATAACCAGGGAAAAAAGAAAATCCCATCCATCTCAATAATTAAAATAATCAAGGAAACAAAAAGAAACCCGGGTGAAGGCATGTAGTATTTTGGGTCACTTGATCCTACTCGTACAAGCATCATGACCCATATCATCTACTAGATTTTTGTGCCACACTATGCTCCATAATTCATTATATTAAAACATAATTAAATTCAATAGTTTAGAAAAACTCAATTAAATATATTAAATGAAGGGATGCAACATGCTTATGCATGACAGGGTGTACGTAGCCATATAGGCAAACACAAACTACTTTTAAAAAAATTATCTAGGACAGGGGACCAACGCCCCTGACGATCCTAACGACGCTTCACTGTCACTTCTACGTAGTCTGGATGATCAACATTGATTAATTATAATAGATAACGAGATCTTCTACTAGCAAATAAGCATCAGCTGAGTCCATCAAGATTCAAACAGTTTCAAGTTAGACACCATAAGATAGAGCATGATTTTAGAAGAAAAAAAACTAGTTTCATAAATTTCCAAGCTAAAACAAAAATTCTATGAATTTTCTAAGATTAAACAAGATTTTTTATTTTTATTGAATTATTTTTCCATGCAAGAATATTTAGATAGATTGTTGAAATTTATTTTTACGATTTTTGGATATTTTTTTAAATATTTGTAGTCTAATTTATCTCCAAATGAACTTTCAAGGTAGTTCGATTTACCCGCCCACCATCAAAACCACTTAGGATGAAAAACACAAATGGTTTAAAAGTTGAGAATGTTAAAAAAAACCCGGTCTTATAACGAGGAAGATCGGAGTTAAAACTTAAAAGGAACTTTTCCATTGTTGAACAAGGTTAAACAGATTTTTTTTTTCTCTATATTCCAAAAGATCTGTATCTTGGAATTCTCAGACGGCCTGGCCCAATATCCAGGAGTCCAGTACACACCCATGGGAAGCCCACAGCCCACGGAGTAGCCATCCCCACTTCTCCCCACCGGCCGCCGAATTTGGTCGATTGCCGGCGCCGGCGCCGCTCGCTTAATCCCACTCCTGTCTCCTCATCCAGCACAGGGGCCGACCGCTGCTGCCTGCCTCTGTTGGCGTTTGGCGATCGGAGATGGATGGAGAGGAGGAGAACGTCGGGCCGTTCCGTCGGACCAGCGCCCGCACGCGCCGCATGGCCACACGCATGGCGTCCGCGCTCGCCAGCTCTGACAACCGCGCCCAGGTAACGAGGAGATTCGAGTCAATTGACTGCTTCTGCTTCCCCCTCTTCCTCCTATTCCAAGCTGTTTCCCTCTCGTTCATGAAATTACCCCCCTTTATGTTCTGCTGCCCAGTTATGAATACCTTCATATCTGTAATGCCATGCAGGCTGCTTTAGCTCGCCTTGAAGCTCTTGAGAGCGACAATGCCGGGGTTGAGGTGGTAGATCTTAATGATGACGAGTACGGAACCATGGATGAGGAAGACCCTGGTCAGTTCCTTTCTCATTTAGCTTCGTAGTAATAGTAATGCCATGATGTCAAAAAGGATAAGTTAGATACAGTATGTTCAAGCTCGATGACAAAATATTACTCTTTGCAAGCGACAAGTACTGAAACACAGATTTCTTGTGTATGACATATTCTGATATCACTTCTAGTATCAATTTTGCAGAGGAAAAAAACAGCATTCTGTGTTTCTTATCCTTGCATCGATGAATAAGAATTAAAACTATCCTTCAAAGGAAATATTTGAAACATACTTTTGCTTCAACACATCTGGCATGAACAACCCCACAAAATATTTCTAAGGTGACTGTTATTAGCATCTGGAATTGCCCCTAAAGCCAGTCGTTTGGACACCTTTGAGGTCCGCATGCTACAGCCTACAGCTTGTCAACCTTGTGCTGTTAGCATCTGGAATGCCCCTAAAGTCAGTAATTTATTTATAGATATATTTGAACTCCACATTATACAAGGCTGCAACTTGTCAACTGTAAAGATTCCGGTGTTCACAGTTTCTGTAAATGTTGCATTTGTGTTCTATACTTATATGGGCCTTTTGGGTTGTGGATTTGTGGATGCACATTCAACTCAAATGCTCTACCCACTGAACTAATTAAAATTCGATGACTGAAGCCATCTTTTGTGTTTGAATTTCATTTCTACAGTCCTTATGCAAAAGAAGCAGTCGAAGATTATGAAACGCAAGACAAGGCAAGGGAAAGCTTTGGAGAAAAAGGCAGCAAGATCAATCATGGATGTCTTACAGGAAGTAAGCAACCTTGTGCTATTAAGTTTGTTTCTTGCCATGTTTATTTTGTTAGTAGTGTACTTGAAAGATTTTTACTCTGGATCTGTGACAGGCAAATCTGGAATCCCTGCCTCCTCATGTCCCAACATATTTGAGGGCTGTTGTGGGTCCACCAAGCACTTCATCTCGACGGCACTACTGTTCAGTCTGTGGTAGTTCTGCAAACTACACGTGTGTGAGGTGCGGAACAAGGTTCTTGTCGGGTTTATAAACCCGGGGTCCCTCGCGGACCGGCCTCCCAATAAAGGTTCGACCCAAGCAGACAAAACGCACAACTCATGGGCCGAACCAAGTACCTAAATGACAGGCCAACGGGGCAATCGAATCTCCGACCGGGAGGCCTGGCCGAGGAGGAACAGCGTCCACTTTCCGATTCCGGCCCACCTCTCCGACTGGAGCACTTGCTTCGGTCTCCAGCCCGCCTCCGGACGGCCTCTTCGACCGGAAGGCCTGGCCAAAGCACTACTTCCGACTCCGACAAGGGATGTGCCAAACCCCTGCTCACGACTCTTCTCCGACTGGCGCGATCAGAACCGACTGAGACCAACCGACCGAGGACGCCTGCTCGGAATGGACAAGGAAACGAACGGAGAAAGCAAGGCAGGGCGTACAAGTCAAACCACGATACTAGGGACCGTATCCTGTACACCTGCAGAAACAGTACTCTGCAACCTCCCCGGCACAACAGAACCCAAACAGTGTTGTAGACGTCGACATTTTCCCCTACAGTATTGTGGGCGCCGTTAACTCCCATATGGTAAGGCTCCCCCCACATGCCTCTGGACATCGACAGTGTTGTGGGCGCCGACATTTACCATACCGAGTGAACATGGTAAAACTCTTCACATGTCTCTAGGCATCAACAGTATGGCAGGTACCGACATCTGCCATACCTGAACAAGACGACGCAACCTCCCACGTGCATCTGACATCCAATAGTGTTGTGGGCGCCTACCATCATCCTATACCTGTCGGCGTGGACAACAAGGCTTAGAAGCATACATACTCTCTCCCTCTCACTTATAAGGTGCCCTTCATCTATAAAAGATGATGCGCTCTCTCCCAACATTCAGATTCAAAAGATCGATAAAGTTCACTAGTACACAACCACAGAACCGCCAGGTTCGAACCACAAGCACACGCTTGAACACTTAGCTCATAGCAGGGCTCCCGTCACTCTCGGCCCTTCCAACCGGAGTCCAACCGGACCTCTTGTACCCCTTATCTTTCTCCTTCTTGTTTGTAACCCCACTGCAAACTTCGAGCACCTGGGCTCAGGAATAAAGTCACCGACCGACTCAAACTGAACGTAGGGCACGTTGCCTAAACCAGTATAAACCCTGTGTCATTGAGTGCTAGGCCATCTCCGATCACAACGTACGGCAAACTTATAAATATTTACTTGTTGGTCACTTTCTGCACCGACAGTTGGCGCCGTCCGTGGGGAAGACGCTGTACGTTCAATACTTTTTTGTCATCGGATGACCCACTTTTCCGCCACCCTCGCCATGGCGGGCTCAGGTGATACGATTCACTTCGGCTCACTAGAGTTTCCCACACTCCCACCTGTTGGGATGTGGGTTCCACCCGTTTCCGGGCCATCCCAGGCCTTCCTCTTTGGAAGCCTGGACTTCGTCGCCGACCGGCTCAGCGCACTACACCTCTGCGAGGAGGCACTCGTTCCGGCGCCCGTCGGAGGGGCGCCCTCCATCGGCTCCGGGACGCACGACGACTTCAACAACAAGGCATCTGCGCTTCATTCCGAGCAAACTCTCTGCTCAAACCCTGCTGTGAGTAATATGCATACTGTTATTTACTCTCTATTTACTATCTCCCGCTGATTATTCGGAGGGACCTTATTGACCGCACCGCGGACACCATACGACCGGTTCCCCTACGGCCTCGCGCCCCCCGCAGACGCGTGTGCTCGGGGGCTCCGAAGGACGTTGCCGTCATCCCCTCTCACGTCCGAATTCGTGGGAATGGCGAGCTATGCTCCTGCCACTTTCCACGAACTCCCAGATGACGAGGGTGAGAGCGACGGCTCCAGCATCGGCGACGTGGCACCTAGCCACCGTCCGTCCCGGGAGTGCGCTATGGCGGACGCTCCGGGACAGCCGTCGATCGTTGCGGAGTCTATGCAGACTCACACCCCTCCAGACCCACGTGCGGGGACCCTCGTGTTTGCGCGAGTGCACGCCAAGGAACTACGACAACGACGGCAGAACCAGCCGCCGCCTGCGCCGGCGCGCTCGGTACAACACGTTGCGCCCGATGCGCATGGCCTGGTGGGTGGCCCCCGGGGTCACGCCCGCTAGGTCCAACACGATATCATGAACGAGGCATTGACCCCCCACAGTTCGCTCGGGCTAGCCAGAACATCGCTGCTGCGGCGATGCTTCTGCGCGGCGTTCCTGAGCCCGTGGACCCCCAGGAGCGGGAGGTCTACCGGAACCTCCGGGTGCTGGTAGAAGCCGTCGCCATTCAACGGGCGGAAAGCTCCGCATCGTGACTCCGACACGCGTCCTCTCTCCCCACCGGGGGAGTGGGGACGCCCCAGACGGGTCGCTCCATCCGATCGCCGCTACAGCCGCCAAGTGCGGCTCGGGAGGCAGCGGCCGCGCCACGGTCCGACCTGGCGCCTGCTCTACACCGACCGCCGGTACGCGAACGGCCCGGGCCGCACCAAGACGCTCGCAGCATCATTAGCAACTAGCATTAGGCCCGGCACGATGATGACGTCCACTGGGCGACGATGAGGGTAGGCGACACGGATCTCGGTCGAGCCATCGAGGGGAGCGGTGAAACGCGCCCAAGCATGGTCGCCGGCCAGACGACCGGAGTCCCAGCCCTGAGGGCCCAGGACCACGGGCCTATGATTGGCGTATCTGGAGAGCGTCGTTCCCACAGCGCTTCCGACCGCCCACCAATATCACAATGTACACCAGGGAGACAAACCCCAGTATTTGGCTCAAAGATTTCTGGCTCGCCTACCGAGCCGGAGGGGTGGATGATGACTTTTTCATCATTCAGTATCTCCCCATCTACGTGGAGGAACATGTTCGGGCATGGCTTGAATTCCTCCTGCACGACACATCCGCCACTGGGCGGACCTCAAGAGGGTCTTCGTCGGAAATTTCTAGGGGACGTATGTCCGCCGTGGAAACTCCTGGGACCTCAAGAGCTGCCAGCAGGAGCCCAGCGAGTCCCTACGGGATTACATCCGTAGGTTCTCCCAATGATGCAACTCCATCCCTGATGTTGTCGACGCGGACGTCATCAGCGCATTCCTCTCGGGGACGACCTACGAGTCCCTGATCCACAAGCTTGGCTGTCTGAAGCCCTGTACCACCCGTGACCTGCTCGACGTTGCCACTAACCATGCCTCCGGCGAGGAGGCGGTCGGAGCAGTCTTCAATGGAGGCCGGAACAAAGGCAAGGCCAAGCGCACGGACCAAGACGAGGGCCCCTCCACACAGAGGGGCAAGAAGAACAAAAAGGATCGGCGCTGATCGGACAACTCCGCGTTGGTCGTCGTAGCTGATCGCACGGGCAAGCAGCCCCAATAGGGCCTACCTGACCACTTCAACAAGCTCATGGATAGCCCGTGCACCAACCACGCCTACCCCGTCAAACACCTTTACAAAGATTGTGAGCTCCTCAAATGTTTCCTCCGACAGGCCAGCACGTCGAAAGAAGGAGATGGCAAAGAGGCAGCAGCCAAGAAAGGAGGTGCGGTGGGCAAGGACGGAGATGGCTTCCCCGACCCTGAGGAATGCATCATGATCTTCAGCGAATCTGACGCCATCTGTGTAACACCCTCGGTGTTACATTGTGCTATTTTTGCTAAAACACTGCATGAGCATCATACTTGTCTGTGGATGTGTGTAATATAGTAATGTACATAACTTGAAATGTTCGTCGGAAGCATGAAACAAATGTTACATTTCATGTCGCTTTACATCGTTAGTATTCTAAGCGAATTTTTATCGGATAAAAATGTTGTAGAACGTTTATGCGAACTTTAATAAAGTTTGTAGTACGTACTTCGTAGTCAACGATGAAATATGTGCAGTCGAGGACGAGGTTCACTAGCCAGTATATCAAGTAGGTCGGAAATGGAATGCGACGCGAAACCGTTTGAAGTTTAAGTCGTTTCGCAAAGTTTGAAAACGGGTCGACGAAGCCATGTTTGACAAGCTTTGTAGAGCGATCGGCTTAAGGAGCAACATGATGTCGTGTCCTAGGTCGATAGCTCTATGTACCCACTGGAGTATTGAAGAAGTGGTTTGGCGTTTGGACCTTCGGGTAGGATTTTGCGACAGCTTAAAAAAGCGTGCACGCCACATAGTTCAACCAAGCCGGTGACGGCGCGGCACCGCCCGCGCCGCGCTTCTTTGCCGCTATTATTCGCCGGCCGAAAGCACCGCCGAGCCGGCCGCCGCCATTATTGTCGCTTCGGGCGAAAGCGCGCACGCGCAGCACGCTGTTGGCGCGCCGGCCGCCGCCGGCCCCGCCACCGCTGCCTGCCACGCTTGCTGTTGCGCGCGTTGTTGTTGGCGCCGGGCGCGCCACAAGCGTTTCCAAACCGGCCGCCATCGCGTTTGGCGCGTACTCCGCGCGTTGGTCCGGCACTACCGGCTTGGGTCCCCTGCTGTCGTGCGCTGGCACACGGTGCGCGCTAGGCCCGGCCATGACTGGCGGCTCTGCTCCCCCTTCAGCGCGTCCGCCATGGCTGCTGCTCGCGTCACGTCGCTCGCTTGGCTTGCCGTCTGGCACTGCCGTCCTGGTACTGCTCCCGTTGACGTCGGCTTTGCGCGCGCGTGGGCTCGTCTGGCTTGTCGCGTTCTCACGCTTGCGCTCAAGGCCGCGCCAAAGGCGCCAGTCACTTCGCCTGCAAGGTCATCGGCCGGTCGAGCCACGCCAAGCAACTGAATCGATGTAATCGCCCTTTTTCGTATCGTACGTGTGGTGGTCGCGTGGAAGGACGGTGTCGTGCCAAACCGGTCACTGTGGCGGTGGTACAAGGGAAGGACGCAAATTTGGAATTCTATCGCCGCTGGCCGCCATAAGTCCTTAGGAGTCGCCACTACGATTGGCCTCAACCACTCCACCGTTTTCTAATTAATCGTGCCCACTGTGAGCCCAAATAGTTAGCGTGTGAGTGAAGCTGTCCCAGCTTTCGTTCGGCCTTTAGCGAGGTGAGACGGGGCGTTTCCCTCACGGCGGTCCGCCATGGCCGCCTGAGCGGGCACACGGCCAGAGCGTCGTAGGGTGCTTTGCCATTTCAATTAGGATGTGCCTTGAGTAATAGTTGACTTGGTTATCACATAAATGCGATGGTTTTTCGTCGGCGGAGCAGCGGGTCATCGGAGACGCCGTCGCTGTGCTTGCCGAGCCCCGTGCCTTCACCCAGTCCGTCCGTCACACCGCTGGTGAGGTCCTCTTACTCCTAGACTACCTGGTTGACTCGATTAGGGTAGGAGTGCGCCGAAGAGCGTGGCCGTCCCCGGCGGACCTAGGTAGATGCCATTTTCGTGGCCGACACGTTTGACGGTAGTAGCGAACCAATTAGATCTGCTACTTTGTTCAACGCAGCCTGCTGGTGTTCACCGAGTAGTATTTGAGGCGTTCGAATAGGTGATTTCGCCGGCGCCGGGCAACCACGGCCAGTCACCGCCGTGGCGTGTGGCCACGCCAGCATGGTGCGCCATTCTGGGCGTGTGTTACCTCAATCCGTTTCGCGTGGCACGTGAAAGCTCATGGGGATGCTGGTGTGTGCCGGGCGTGGTCGGTGCTCGCCGGCGTTTGGCCGGTGAGGTCATGGCTCTGTTAAGTCCGGCCAGGGGCGTCGCGACGTGAATTTGAAGTAAACAAAGGGGTTAAGTGCTAGAGTCAGTGAGAGGAGGGAATAGTGTAGTGGACTGTGTTGTCATTTGTTGGGAACCCGAGG
Organism: Miscanthus lutarioriparius; assembly: GCA_904845875.1. Classification (NCBI taxonomy): domain Eukaryota; kingdom Viridiplantae; phylum Streptophyta; class Magnoliopsida; order Poales; family Poaceae; genus Miscanthus; species Miscanthus lutarioriparius. The sequence continues at coordinate 89,691,822 of CAJGYO010000014.1, forward strand.
GCTCTTTTGCATATTGTGGCACGCGCGCAAGTCTCCTTCCCCGCGGGCCACTGGCGCGCATGGGCCGTGCTTAGTTGGGCCGCGCCGGTGGCTGCGTGAGCGCGCAGGCGGGGAGTCAGGTTGGGCCGAGCCGGCACTAGAGTGGGCCGCGAGATCGAAAGCAGTTTTCATTTTTCCAGCGAATTTGTTAATGTTTATTCAATTTAGTTTTCAAGCCGAAATTTGATAATTTGTAGTAAATTGTGTAGTGGTCCAAAAATAGTAAAACCAATTTTGTTAGGTTTGCAAAATCACCATCTACTTGTTAGTACAGTTAGGTTATAGTTAGCTGTGACGATGGTAGTTTCATAAATTCAAACTAAAGAGCTTAGTAGTATGTAGATTAATAATTGTAGGAATTTTTGTGGTAAATCGGTGATAGTTATAGCTATTAAATTTTAACAGTAACCTCACTAGATTATTATGTACTTGCTGTGAATTTCGTAGTCCTAGAGTAGGATGCTAAATAGAGTAGCTATTACCCTTGTTTTATCGTATATAGCGTAAATTAGCATTAGGAGTAAGACACTTGTAGTTGCTATAATAATAATGAATGTCATATTTCAAATTTGTTATTGATAACAATAGATAGCTTAGCACCATGGTTGGTAGCACTAGCTTAGTAGTAAAATCGATGTACTTTTATTTTAAGAGTTGCTGTTGTTATATTCCTAAGCATTGTATCATCATTTCATGCATGTAGATCACGAGCTAGTAGACTTCATACCCGTCGGCGAGCCGGAGTACGATGAGGTGATCGAGGAGTACGAGGAGGAGATCCTCGTGCAGGATGGAGCCCCGGAGCCTGTTGGTGCTGACCTTACCGACTCGTCGCCTGCCCAAGGCAATCCCCGGTGCATAACCCCTATTTTAATGATCACTGAATATATACATGTGATGTGCATTTAAGTTACAGGCATTTTATGGAAACTACATGCATAAATATATCTACCCATGAGTCCTACAAGTACAGGTCGAGTAGCTGCTATGCTCAGGATATCGGTAGCACGAGTAACCTGCCGTTACTCGCAAGTAGGTGATAAAGATGATCACTCATGATAAAATGGTAAAGGTTAATGGTGATCAGGCAGGGATATGGTTTGGGTATTGGTGGGTGTAAGGGGTTGTGTCCTGCGGCCAATAGGGCACAGCTCGGTTACACTTTTTCCCTGTCTGTGTCGATTAAGGACCGGTCGTTGTATATGACTCTAGGCAAGTCACAGATTTATTGTCCCGAGCGCATACTTGGGTATGGGCGCAGGGAAGACTTGTTGCTCTTTTGTCGTGGATCCGGCTCTTTCCGGACCGACTGACTGGAGGCGGAGATAGTGGAGGTCCTTGCACCACAATAAGTCCGGGACTTAGGAGTGGGGGCTTGGAGTCCAAGTTTGGACGGGAACCTGGAGACCCGGGACAGGAGAGTGATGGGTTAGTCCTGCTTGTGCCTGGGGTACAAGGGGGGCGTGTGTTTTTGGGGCACCCAGCTGGGCACATTGATTTGCGAATCACCGGGAAATCTGGTATGGCTTGTCTACGGTTTAGCACCGTAGTAAGAACTGAAAGTTAAAAGGAAAAGAAATGGAACTGATTGCTCAACTCTTGCTTGAAAGTAGAACATGTGCTTATATAGACTGGCTAGGTGATAACTTAATACTGCTGATAATAATACATAAATAAGGACTCACTATTAGTATTGCTTTCTGCCAAAAGAAACCAGCAAACCATAAGCTTATCATATTCCTTGGAGTCGGGAAATTATTCCCACTAGCCGGATAAGTCTTGCGAGTACATTGTGTACTCAGGGTTTTATTTACCCCTGTTGCAGGTGATGCATAAGAAGTACCTTTGTGTGGACGATTCTTCTGGTGGGTTCAGACGGAATCCTCGCTCCTATCGCTAGATGTTTATTTAAATTCCACTGTTTATCATTTCGCACTCTGACATTTGGTAATGTAATAATGTACTTTTTAAGAATCTCTGATGTATGAAATGGACTTGTATTGTAACTCGTTCTCATTATTGGATCCTTGGGAAAAATGTGGATCTTTCGGGTTCTCCTTGGGGTGTGCTCGACAGATACCGCTTATGTAGCTTTGTTTTCGGGGTGCTTAGTGTCTGGTGGGAGACGAGCACCTCCGTAAGTGTGCTATTTCGGGCGGTTCTGCAACAGTTGGTACCAGAGCCAACAATGGTTACGAGTTCATCACCCTTTTTCAAAACTTAAAATTGACCAACAAAAGTTTTGCGAAAAGTAGGATGCGATTATATTAGGTAAATAAGTATAAGCCCTAGCAATATGGTCTATCTAGGATAGCGGCACTGGTTGTATCTAATCAGTTTTCTGCAGGTACACTGACTTACGTTGCGTAAGAAATCACTTAGTATTGCGGAAAGTGAGTGTTCGATGTGCCAAATTTTTTTACAAATGCCGCTATATTCTGGCTTGAGTGAGCGTATAGATCGAAGCATGCATCATAGCATCTTACTTCAACTGAAATCCCCCTTCACGTATAATTGAATTAGTAAATTGATAGGACTAACTAATGGAATGCTTTAATAAATGTGTTGTCATCCCTCTGATTCCTTGCTTCTGATCGTGAAGGTTGTTCTAAATGGATGGTTTCTATCTCTTACAGATGAATCTAAGGTCCGGATGTGGGAGCACCAGCGTGGGGGCGGCTCACGGTCTTGGCGAGGGCCACGGCGAGAGTGGCCGGGCCCATGAGCCCAACGGGGAGAGCCATGGGGCTCCACTTCTGGCTCCTCCTCCGCCACCGCCGCCTCCGATGACACATGCTGAGATGATGGCGGAGTTGTTGGCTGCTCACCGTGAGTAAGCCCGTGCCATGGAAATCATGGCACAAGTTGTCGCGGGCCTCGCCCGCGGAGGCCACGGGGGCAACGGTTAGAACGGGGGTGGTGTTCGCCATCCTGAGGGACCGTCCTCTTACCAGGACTAACTCAAGACTCACCCACCCACTTTCACCCCGTCTGATGAGCCCCTGGATGCAGAGCACTGGCTTCGCATTTTGGAGCAGAAGTTTCTACTGCTCGACGTGGCCGACGAGCAGAAGGTGCGCTTTGCAGCGCAGCAGCTTTTGGGGTCCGCAAGTGCATGGTGGGATACCTTCCATGCCATGGAGTAGCCTGATCATCCAGCAATCTGGCAGGAGTTCACCACTACATTCCGAGAGTTCTTTATCCCTGCTGGTGTCATCAACCAAAAGGTGACTGAGTTCCTAGAGCTGCGCCAGGGGAATATGATAGTGATGAACTATGTGAATAAGTTCAATCACTTGGCCCAGTATGCTGGCATTCATGTGGACACTGACGACAAGAAGAAGGATCGCTTCTTTCGTGGTCTCTCTCCCATCCTTCAGGAGAAGCTGTACACGGCGAACTATCAGACCTTTGGGGCACTGATGAACGCCGCCATTGCCATGGAGGGTTTTCGATGGGAGTCCTAGGTGAGTGGAAGAGGAAGTGGGTGGTTACGGGTCTTTTAGCCACCCTCACACTCGGAAGGTACAGTTGTCCGACGGGGCCCTATCATCATCGCGCGTGCCTTCGTTCAGCAGCCCCAAGCAGAGACTTCTCAAACTTCCTCCATACATTACCGTGCACCCTAGCAAGAAAGTGCAGCCCAGCGATCTCGGGGATAGTAGGTCCCACCTCGTCGGGGTTTGACAACAAGCAGTGTGCTTGCTTCAAGTGTGGCAAAGATGGCCACTATGCCCGAGCTTGTCCCCGTAAACCAGCCCGGCTCGGTTCGCTCAACCGTCAGCGAACTCTAGGCTTGTCAAGAGGACCATAATCAAGAAGAAAGTGCCTAGCAGATCCGGTCAGGTGCATTTCACAAATGCTAAAGCAGATTTTTTTGCGAGAACCGGTGATGGCTGGTATATTTACCATCGATTCCCATCAAGCCTATGTGTTGTTTGATACGGTGCATCACATTCCTTTATGAGTATGGGGTTTGTAGAGCGGCACAACTTACCACTTATGGCTATACCTTATGCCTATAAGATCCATCTGCATGGGTTCACAAATGTTCATCAATACCTTACATGACATGAAGAAGTTTGGTATTAGCCACCCACACTTACCGCCTACAGTTCATGGTCATGCTTGGGCAAGGCATTGATGCTATTCTTGGAATGAACTGGTTGTGGATGTATGGAGTAGTCTTGGATTTGAAGAGGAGAAGTGTGGAGTTACGGCTTCCTTCTTCTGAGGATATGATGTCTCTTATTGTACCATTAGATCCAGTCTTACCTGCTGCTGCCCATGCTGAAGCTTCTCCTGATCTTACCTCCATTCCGGTAGTATGTGAGTTCCCAGATGTTTTCCCTGAAGATCTTCCTGGGTTGCCACCGGACAGAGAGGTAGAATTCTTCATTGAGCTGGAGCCTAGTACTGCCCCTATCTCTAGACGCCTGTACCGCATGGCTCCAAGGGAACTAGCATAAATGAAGAAGCAACTAGAAGAGTTCATGGACAAAGGTTTCATCCGTCCTAGTTCTTCACCATGGGGTTGCCCGCCTATTTTCATGAAGAAGAAGGATGGTACTTTGTGGATGTGTGGATTACCGCCCTCTTAATGCGGTAATAGTTAAGAACAAGTATCATTTGCCCCGCATAGATACTTTGTTCGATCAGCTAGCTGGCGCCAAGGTGTTCTCGAAGATTGATCTCCGATCAGGCTATCATCAGATCAAGGTCGGGCCACATGATATACCAAAGACAGCTTTCTCTACTAGGTATGGGATGTATATGTACCTAGTGATGTCCTTTGGTCTCACCAATGCTCCTGCCTTCTTCATATACCTGATGAATTTAGTTTTCATGCCGGAGCTAGATAAGTTTGTGGTAGTTTTCATTGATGACATCCTGATCTATTCCAAGAATGATGAAGAGCATGCCCGACACCTTCGGATAGTACTGACTCGACTAAGGGAGCACAAGCTGTATGCTAAATTCAGCAAGTGCGAATTTTGGTTAGATCGAGTGCAGTTTTTGGGGCATGTGTTGACACCTGAAGGCATTTCTGTAGATCCCAGCAAGGTGCAAGATGTATTGGATTGGAAGTCTCCCAAGTATGTGCATCAGATTCGTCAGTTCCTTGGTCTGGCTGGATACTATCGGCGTTTCATTCCTGATTTCTCCAAGATAGCCCGGCCAATGACCAAGCTGCTCCAAAAAGAAGCTAAGTTTGACTGGAGCCCAGCCCGTTAAGAAGCTTTTCAAGCTCTGAAGACTTTTCTGGCCACTACTCCTGTGTTGGCCCAACCAGATATTGATAGGCCCTTTGATGTATACTGTGATGCCTCGAAGATGGGGTTGGAGTGTGTGCTTATGCAAGATGGGCGTGTGATAGCTTATGCTTCGCGCAAACTGAAGAAGCATGAGGTGAATTACCCCACTCATGACTTAGAGTTGGTTGCTGTTGTCCACGCTCTAAAGATTTGGAGGCACTATCTGTTGGGCAACAAAGTGCATATCTTTACAGATCACAAGAGCCTCAAGTATATTTTCACTCAGTCTAAGCTAAACATGAGGCGGAGGAGATGGTTAGGAGTGATAAAGAATTATAACTTGGAAGTCCATTATCACCTAGGAAAGGCCAATGTTGTAGCTGATGCTTTGAGCTGAAAGTCACATCATGTTGAAGAAGCACCTTTGTCTCTCAACCATGCAGAGGTATTGGCTCACATTGCATTGACCTCAGAATTGCTGGAGCAGATTATTCGGGAGCAAAAGGAAGACCCCGAAGAGATTCCTCACATCAGGAAGTTCATGGCTGAAGGGCGTGGCCCTCACTTTAGTGTTGATGAACATGGAGTGGTGAGATATAAGGATAGACTGGTGGTTCCATCCAATGAAGAGTTGAAAAGAAAGATTTTGAATGAAGCTCACCATTCAAAACTGTATATTCATCCTGGCAGTAACAAGATGTATCATGATCTACGTCACTTGTACTGGTGGTCTAACATGAAGCAGGACATCACTCGGCACGTCGTGGAGTGTGACACTTGTGGTAGGATTAAAGCAGATCATATGCGTACCCCAGGATATTTGCAGCCCTTGCCCATTCCTGTTTGGAAATGGGAGGATATTTCTATGGATTTCATTGTGGGTTTACCCCGCACATCCACGGGCTTTGATTCTATTTGGGTCATTGTAGACCGTCTCACCAAGTCTGCCCATTTTATCCGGTGGACACTAGATATACATCCAAGAAGTATCTTTGAGATATATTTCGATTAGATTGTGACCCTTCATGGAATTCCCTTACTATCGTCTCTTATAGATGGTCAATCTTTGTCTCTCGTTTCTAGGAGCAACAAGCTAGCAGACGTTCTGGGAACTCATCTTCTTAGAAGCTCAGCATATCACCCACAAACTGATGGTCAAACTGAAAGGGTGAACCAGGTGCTCGAGGATATGTTGAGGGCTTGTGCCATCTCTTTTTCGAAGAAGTGGGATAAGTGCTTGAAGTTAGCTAAATTTTCTTACAATACTAAATGCTACCAAGAGAGCATCCGCATGGCACCATTTGAGGCTCTATATATGGGCGAAGTGTAGAACGCCACTGAACTAGGTTGAAGTGGGAGACCATGGGTACTTTGGGCCTGATTTCATAAAAGAGGCTCGAGAGAATAAACATTATTGAAGCCACTTGAAGGCAGCTCAAAGCCGACAAAAGTCTTACGTAGACAAGCGAAGGAGGCCTTTGGAGTTTGTAGCTGGGGACTATGTGTATCTCAAAGTGTCTCCTATAAGAGGGGTGCATCGGTTTGGTGTCCAGGGCAAGCTAGCCCCTCGGTATGTGGGCTCGTACCAAGTGTTGCAACAGTGTGGCCCCGTTGCTTATCATCTCCAGCTTCCTGATATTTTATCTACGGTACACAATATGTTTCATGTATCGCAATTGAAGAAATGTCTGCGTGCTCCTGAGGAAGCTGTGGAAATTGAAGAGCTTCCCCTCCAACCAGATTTGACTTATGTGGAGCACCCTATCAAAATCTTGGATGAGAAGGAGAGAGTGACCAGGAACAGAGTAGTAAAGTTCTACAAGGTGTAGTGGCAAAACCATTCAGAGGATGAAGCCACCTGAGAACAAGAGAGTTACCTATTGCAAAGATTACCCGACCTTCTCATGGCTCGATAGTTAGTTCTTTGTGCCAAAAATGTATTTTCTATCTCCTTCTCACACTAGGCACACGAAATCTCGGGTCGAGATTTTGTTTTAGGGGGGTAGATTTGTAACACCCTCGGTGTTACATTGTGCTGTTTTTGCTAAAACACTGCATGAGCATCATACTTGTCTATGGATGTGTGTAATATAGTAATGTACATAACTTGAAATGTTCGTCGAAAGCACGAAACAAATGTTACATTTCATGTCGCTTTACATCGTTAGTATTCTAAGCGAATTTTTATCGGATAAAAATGCTGTAGAACGTTTATGCGAACTTTAATAAAGTTTGTAGTATGTACTTCGTAGTCGACGATGAAATATGTGCGGTCGAGGACGAGGTTCGCTAGCCAGTATATCAAGTAGGTCAGAATTGCAATGCGACGCGAAACCGTTCGAAGTTTAAGTCGTTTTGAAGTTTGAAAATGGGTCGACGAAGCCATGTTTGGCAAGCTTTGTAGAGCGATTGGCTTAAGGAGTGGCATGATGTCGTGTCCTAGGTCGATAGCTCTATGTACCCCTTGGAGTATTGAAGAAGTGGTTTGGCGTTTGGACCTTGGTAGGGATTTTGCGATGACAGCTCTAAAAGCGTGCATGTCACATAGTTCAACCAAGCCGGCGCTGGCCGTGGTCACCGCCTTCTCGCACTCGCACTGCTGCCATTGCATTGGCCACCAATGAGCATCGCTTGAAAGCAGTGCCGCCGCCATCGCTGCACTAGGGCGAGCACACCGCCGCCTTGCAGCGCTGCATTGCCGCCCCGCCGCCCACCGCCCTTGCCCTAGCTACGTTCTTGTTCTTTCAGGCGGGCGCTGGCCGCAAGTGTTCCAAACCGGCCACCGTCGCATCTGCGCGCATACTCCGCGTGTTGGTCCAAAGATCGCGGCTTGGGTCCCTCATTGTCGTCTTGTTTGGCACATGGCATGCTGGCAGCGTGATGTGCTAGGCCCGGCATGACTGGTGGCTCTGCTCCCCCTTCAGCGCATCCGCCGTGGCAGGCTGCTGCCGCCGTCGTCGTGTCGCTTCGCTTGGCGTGTTGCGTCCGCGCCGCCCCCCGGTATCGCTCCCGTTGACGTCAAATGTGCGCGCGTGTGGGCTTGTCTCGGCTGTCGTGTTCTCACGCTTGCGCTCAAGGCGCGCTTAAAGGCGCCAGCCACTTACTGTAAGGTCGTCGGCCGGCCGAGCCACGCCAAGCAACCGAATCGATGCGCTGCCCTTTTCTGTGTATCGTGTACATGTGGTGGTCGCGCGGAAGGACGGTGTCGTGCCAAACCGGTCACTGTGGTGGTGGTACAAGGAAAGGACGCAAATTTGGAATTCTATCGCCGCTGGCCGCCATAAGTCCTTAGGAGTCGCCACTGTGATTGGCCTCAACCACTCCACCGTTTTCCAATTAACCATGCCCACTGCGAGCCCAAATAGTTAGCGTGTGAGTGAAGCCGTCCTGGCTTTCGTTTGGCCTTCAGCGAGGTGAGACAGGGCGTTTCCCACGTGTCGGTCCGCCATGGCCACTTGAGCGGGCACACGGCCAGAGCGTCGTGGGGTGCTTCGCCGTTTCAATTAGGCTGTGCCTTGAGTAATAGTTGACTTGATTATCACAATCGTGCAGTGGTTTCGTCGGCGGAGCAGCGGGTCATCGGAGACACCGTCGCTGTGCTCGCCGGGAACCAGCGTCACCCGTGTTCATGGCCAACCGTCTTACCGAGCCCCGTGCCTTTGCCCAGTCCGTCCGTCACACCGCTGGTGAGGTTCTCTTAACCCTAGAGTACCTGGTTGACTCGATTAGGGCAGGAGTGCGCCGGAGCGCGTGGCCGTCCCCGGCGGACCTAGGTAGATGCCATTTCCGTGGCCGACGCGTTTGACGGTAGTAGAGAACCAATTAGAACTGCTACTTTGTTCAACGCAGCCTGCTGGTGGTCACCGAGCAGTATTTGAGGCGTTCGAATAGGTGATTTCGCCGGCGTAGGGCTACCGCGGCCAGTCACCGCCGCGACGTGTGGCCACACCTGCGTGGTGCTTCATTCTGGGCATGTGTTACCTCAATCCATTTCACATGGCACGTGGAAGCTCATGGGGATGTTGGTGTGTGCCGGCGTGGTCGGTGCTCGCCGGCGTTTGGCCGGTGAGGTCGCGGCTCTGTTATGTCCGGCCAGGGGCGTCGCGACGTGAATTTGAAGTAAACGAAGAGGTTAAGTGCTAGAGTCAGTGAGAGGAGGGAATAGTGTAATGGACTACGTTGTCATTTGATGGGAACCCGAGGGCTCTTTTGCATATTGTGGCCCGTGCGCGGGTCTCCTTCCCCGCGGGCCGCTGGCGGGCGTGGGCCGTGCTTAGTTGGGCCGCGCCGGTGGGGAGTCAGGTTGGGCCGAGCCGGCGCTAGAGTGGGCCGTGAGATCGAAAGCAGTTTTTATTTTTCCAGCGAATTTGTTAATGTTTATTCAATTTAGTTTTCAAGCTGAACTTTGATAATTTGTAGTAAATTGTATAGTGGTTCAAAAATAGTAAAACCAATTTTGTTAGGTTTGCAAAATCACCATCTACTTGTTAGTACAGTTAGGTTACAGTTAGCTGTGACGATGGTAGTTTCATAAATTCAAACTAAAGAGCTTAGTAGTATGTAGATTAATAGTTGTAGGAATTTTTGTGGTAAATCGGTGATAGTTATAGCTATAAAAATTTTACAGTAACCTCACTAGATTATTTTGTACTTGGTGTGAATTTCGTAGACCTAGAGTAGGATGCTAAATAGAGTAGCTATTACCCTTGCTTTATCGTATATAGCGTCAATGTTTTCAAGGTGGTAAGGCGAGGCGAGGCGAGTGACTACCACCTTACGCTTAAGCGACTAAAGCGTGAGCCGAGGCGATGCCTTAAGAAATTAATTAAAAAATGAAAACAGCAGCTTAGAGCAGTAGATGAAGAAAAAAGGAAAGGAAAAAAAGGAAAAGAAAGGAGCCAAGTAAGAAGTGGGCTCGCCTAGCCCACTAGGCAGACCATGTGCTCCTTCCTCTCTCTGGGCGTGTGGCTTCATGAAGTCCCTATCCCGAGTTCCCGACCCCCATCATCAGCCGCCGCCCCCACTGCTATTTCGCCTCCACACGACGGCACGACGACCGCACGAGTGGTGCTGCTCGCTCCCTCCGCCCTCTCCGGATGCCCCTGCTCGCTTCCTCTCTCCTCCCGATCACGCTGCTCTGCTCTTCCCTCCGCCCCTCGCTTCCCCTTCCTCTCCTCGCTTCCCCTTCCTCTCTGGTCGGTGCTCTCAGATCGACGATCGCCGTTGTCTCCCCTTCAAGATCTCCCCGTGTGCTCTCTCTCTCTCTACTGTATTTCTCCACGACGTCTCTCTCTGCAGCGTGCCAATTTCTCCTACGCTTGACTCTCTCTGCAGCTCCTGTTTGCCGCCCAGAATTAGACCCGTGTATGGCGACTGCCACGCATGATTTGGCGCGAATCGGACGCCAAAGTGACGATTTCTGGACGTCACGGTCGTAAGGCGGACGCCATACGAATCTAAGGCAAGTCGTCTGTTGTGGCGTCCTGCGCGTGCTGCATGGAGCGCCTTGGCCATTAAGCGATGACAAAGCGACGACAAAGCGACGCCTTGAAAACATTGTATAGCGTAAATTAGCATTAGGAGTAAGACACCTGTAGTTGCTATAATAATAATGAATGTCATATTTAAAATTTGTTATCGGTAACAATAGATAGCTTAGCACCGTGGTCGATAGCACTAGCTTAGTAGTAAAATCGATGTACTTTTATTTTAAGAGTTGTTGTTGTTATATTCCTAAGCATTATATCATCTTTTCATGCATGTAGATCACGAGCTGGTAGACTTCATACCCGTCGGCGAGCCGGAGTACGACGAGGTGATCGAGGAGTACGAGGAGGAGATCCTCATGCAGGAGAGAGCCCCAGAGCCTGTTGGTGCTGACCTTACTGACCTGTCGCCTGCCCAAGGCAAGCCCTGGTGCATAACCCCTATTTTAATGATCACTGAATATATATATATGTGATCTGCATTTAAGTTATAGGCATTTTATGAAAACTACATGCATAAATATATCTACCAATAAGTCCTACTAGTACATGTGTCGAGTAGTCTGCTATGCTATGCTCGGGATATCGGTATACGAGTAACCCTGCCGTTACTCATAAGTAGGTGATAAATATGATCACTCATGATAAAATGGTAAAGGTAAATGGTGACCAGGCGGGGATATGGTTTGGGTATTGGTGGGTGTAGGGGTTGTGTCTGTGTGTGCAGGCATAGCTCAGTTACACTTTTCCCCTGTCTGTGTCGATTAAGGACCGGTGCGTTGCATATGACTCTAGGCAAGTCACAGATTTATTGTCCCGAGCGCATACTTGGGTATGGGCGCATGGAAGACTTGTTGCTCTTTTGTCTTAGATCCGGCTCTTTCTGGACCGACTGATTGGAGGCGGAGATGGTGAAGGTCCTTGCACCACACTGAGTTCGGGACTCAGGAGTGGAGGCTTGGAGTCCAAGTTTGGACGGGGACCTGGACACCCGGAACAGGAGAGTGATGGGTTGGTCCTGCTTGTGTCTGGGGTACAAGGGGGGCGTGTGTTTTTGGGGCACCCAGCTGGGCACATTGATTCGTGAATCGCCGGAAAATCCAGAATCGGCTTGCTTCTGCGGTTTAGCACCGTAGTAAGAACCGAAAGTTAAAAGGAAAAGAAATGGAACTGATTGCTCAACTCTTGCTTGAAAGTAGAATAGGTGCTTATATAGACTGGCTAGGTGATAACTTAGTACGGCTGATAATAATACATAAATAAGGACTCACTATTAGTATTGCTTTCTGCCAAAAGAAACCAGCAAACCATAAGCTTATCATATTCCTTGGAGTCGGAAAATTATTCCCACTAGTCGGATAAGTCTTGCGAGTACATTGTGTGCTCAGGGTTTTATTTACCACTGTTGCAGGTGATGCATAAGAAGTACCTTTGTGTGGAGGATTCTTCTGGTGGGCTCAGGCGGAATCCTCGCTCCTATCGCTAGATGTTTATTTAAATTCCGCTGTTTATCATTTCGCACTCTGACATTTGGTAATGTAATAATGTACTTTTTAAGAATCTCTGAAGTATGAAATGGACTTGTATTGTAACTCATTCTCATTATTGGATCCTTGGGAAAAATGTGGATCTTTCGAGTTCTCCCTTGGGGTGTGTCCGACAGATACCGCTTGCGGTAGCCTGTTTTCGGGGTGCTTAGTGTCTGGTGGGAGACAAGCACCTTCAGTAGATGCATGCTATTCAAGGCGGTTTCATCACAACTGGACCAAACACCGGCAGACAAGGTGCGTTATAGGGAGGCATCTTGCTGCCGAGACGGCCGTCCCCTCCTTCCTCAGCTGGTCGGAATCTCCGATCACCTTCGATCAAAGGGACCATCCCTCCCACGTCACGAGACCGGGACACTACCCGCTCGTCATCGACCCCATCGTCCGCAAGAAGCGCCTCACCAAGGTGCTGATGGACGGAGGCAGCGGCCTCAACATCCTCTACGTCGACACCCTCGATGCCATGCGCATCCCCCGGTCAGAACTCCGCCTTGCGGGTTCTCCCTTCCACGGGGTGATCCCGGGAGCGCAGGCATACCCACTTGGGCAGATCGATCTGCCCGTCACGTTTGGCAACCGAGCCAACTTCCGCTCGGAGGTCCTCACCTTCGAAGTGGTGGACTTCCCAGGGTCCTACCATGTCATCTTGGGGCGGCCATGCTACGCCAAATTTATGGCGATCCCCAACTACACACCTACCTCAAGTTGAAGATGCCGGGACCGAACGGCGTCATGTGTTCCTGCTTATGCTTGTTTCAGACCGTACATGGTATATGTATATGTGGACAGTAAATTAGTAATTTCTCAGTGTACTCAGAAAACAGGAAATAATGCTCTACACAGAAGCAGCATGCGTGTCACATAAGGTTATTTATGTCAAAACCATTTGTTGTAATTAATAGTATCTACAATCAACTGATCCATGCATGGTATTGCAACCCTTTTTTTCTCGAACAGCAGGGAGAGTTGCATATCATTATATTAAGAAGAGTATTTATGAATTCATCCTTGACACTCATTTGCATGTGTAGACGGCTTTCCGTCCCAAAATAAACTTTCTCGATTAACTCATACAATATCCTCCAATTATGTTAGTCCTCTCTTGTGTCTGCTGTGATGCACGTAGCTAAGTACACTATATTGATTTTCTGAACGCTACATATGAATAATCTTAACTGAAACATGTGTTCATAGGATTTGATCTGAGACAACAAATTTATAGAAACTCCGGTCTCCAACACTAAGCCACAAGAGAAAATTTTAGATTTGTAGATCAATTATCGCTCGGTGACACAAATGATGTCACCTCCCTTTGGAAAGATCAGTTATAGCATTTGAGGGACATGATGATGACATGACTTGCATTTTCTTCCTGTTGGGAAATAGGGATCCCGATAGAGAGAGTGATAGTGAGAGAGAAGCGAGCTCGCTGCTACTCGACACCCGGGGCTCAAGGCTCGCGCCTGGGCACGGCCTCGACTAGCGGAGGCACATCTACAAAAATGGAGTTCACACAATTATCGAGGCAATAATTAGGGTTTCGAATTACACGCCCCCCTCTCTCGGGGATGACTGACTTTGCCCTTTTATAGGATATGATTACTGTCGATGTTTTACCACCGATAGCCTACCACGGGGGTACCCGGGGTAGTATGTTCGGGCTTCAGCGTATGCAGAACTCGACGGTTAATGCAAGAGACAGTCGATTTATCCTGGTTCGGACCATCGATGGTGATCGAGTAATAGCCCTACGTCCAGTCGGCGTTAGCCTTTGCGTTGTATTGATTGTGTAAAAATCTCCTACAATTGTTCTCTTGCGCTCCCGATCTAAGGAGCCCTGCCCTCCTTTATATAGTCAGGAGGCCAGAGTCCTAGTCGGTATACAATGTAGAGTCCTAGTAAGATTACAGGGTAATATTACTACTAGGATTATATGGGAGGAATCCTAATCAAACTAGATCTCCTCTCTTCCTTGTGGTGTATCCCGTGGGTCCCACATCGACAAGCCCCCGAGCACTTCATGGTTGAACTCCGGAAGCCTCGTCTTGTTCCTCCAGGTCTTGCTGAGCAGGAACAAGCGTCGCCCGAGTGCTTTCTTGAGTGAAACCATGTAGCGCTTCTTGGGATCTTCGAGTGGTGTGTGCTTTTTTGAAGAGAAAAGTACTCCCATCTGGGTGTAGCCCCCGAGCCTCTTGCTATTTAGAACAAGGAGCTAGAGGGTCTTGTCTTGAAATTGCTCTGATTCTTCGTCAAAGGGCTCACGAGCATATACACGGGTTCTTTATAAAAAAGAACTCGGATATAGCTCGATCTGGGTTCTTTTTGTCGTGAGGCCTTGAAGTGGTCTGTCTTGAAGAAGTCTTCTTGGTGACGTGCGCTTTTTCGAAGAAAAAAGTGCACTCACTGAGTGTAGCCCCCGAGCCTCTTGCTATTTGGAACAAAAAGTTGGAGGGTCTTGAATCTTATGTTGTTTGAAAAACTCCACTCCTGTTGCAGCCCTCAAGCCTTGGATTATTGAATAATCAACTCAAGGGTCTCGAATCTTCGCGCAAGTCATCATCCGAGTAGTTTTGTGGCGTCTAGCCCCCGAGCTTATGCACCATGTGAGCCGAAGGAACCACGTGGAGTACTCATTGGCGCTTAGCCCCCTACCTGGCGCGCCAGCTGTCGATGTTTTACCACCGATAGCCTACCACGGGGGTACCCGGGGCAGTATGTTCGGGCTTCAGCATATGCAGAACTCGACGGTTAACGCAAGAGACAGTCGATTTATCCTGGTTCGGACCCTCGATGGTGATCGAGTAATAGCCCTACGTCCAGTCGGCGTTAGCCTTTACGTTGGATTGATTGTGTAAAAATCTCCTACAATTGTTCTTTTGCGCTCCCGATCTAAGGAGCCCTGCCCTCCTTTATATAGTCAGGAGGCCAGAGTCTTAGTCGGTTTACAATGTAGAGTCCTAGTAGGATTACAGGGTAATATTACTACTAGAATTATATGGGAGGAATCCTAATCAAACTAGATCTCATCTCTTCCTTGCGGTGTATCCTGTGGGTCCCGCATCGACAGTTACATCATTTGTTGAGTACAGAAATGTCCCTAGGGCAATTATGGCATATTCCGGTATATTCATGCATACTGTGTTCATGCCTTCGGGGCATTAGAGTTATTTTCTTTTGCAACCGCCTTTGTTGATGGGCCGTTGTCGAGCATGGGCCTTCAGCCCATTATTCGTCGCACCACGGCCTATTTAGCAATGGTGGGTAATTTAGATGTAAAATTAGGGTGTTACTTTATGTATTTTTCGTGATGGCAGAGGTGTGTAATTTTTTTAAGAAAATTACAGTAGATCCAATGGCTATTATCGGAGATGACGATTAGAGTCTATCAAACTAAAGGCCAGATGCTTCTGATTATTGTGAGAATTTTTAGGATTAATCCTTTTCCCTGCGCGTCTGGTGAGAGTTAACGTAGTGCCTACGTTGGAGCCTCTAATTAGTATTAGTATAATTTCACAATTTGTGGAGGTTTGTAATTTAGAAATATATATGTCTCGTACTTTATGGATATTGATTTTTTTAATAGCATATATTAGCATTTACATATAGATTTGAGAGAGGTCGCTAATTTAGATGCAACGTGAGGGGTTATTATGAATTATGTTTTATAATAGCAAAACAGGTAACTGATAGCCGGAGAGCACCCTCTCAGATAAAAAAAATTAGTAGCTCACTTTATGTATTTTTCATAATGGCAGAGGTGGGTAATTTTTTTTTTACAAAATTATAATAGATTAAATGGCTATTATCGGAGACGAGGATTAGAGTCTGCCAAATAAAAGGCCAGATGTTTCTAATTATTGTTAGCATTTTTAGAATTTATCTTTTTATTCTTAACGCGTCTGATGAGAGTTAACGTGGTGTCTTCGTTGGAACCTTAGCAATAGTATGACGATTAACGGAACCTTAGCAATAGTATGACGATTTCTAGTAGTCTAGACACAATCAGACAAGATGGAAAGACATGATTACATTAAATTTCGCCGAGGTAAAGCCGTTTCAATTTATATATATAAGGCCGCGCACTCGGTGAATAATTTTTATTCAATCATTAGTGTGTGTGGGTGGGTGGTGGGTTGTTGGCTTTAAACTTTTGGGTCATTCCCATCTGGGTCCTCAAACTATGCACGCTGGGTTCTTAAACTGTTGGGTCATTCTCATCTGGATCCTCAAACTAAAAAAAGCTACCATCTAGGTCCTCAATCTATTGCCGTAGCGCACCAAAGATCCAAAACCCGCCACGTCAGCGCAAGCATCTGACGTGGCCACACCACGGTGGCACCTATTGGAGAGATTAATATCTTAGAGCTAGTAACTAGCTCTTACTGTTACGGGTGTCCTAATACATACTCATTTGTGTGTATGTACCAGGAGTAGCTAGTAACCTTAGCCTCTCAAACCCTAGCCGCCGTGGAGATGGGGCGGCACCGTCGTGGCCTGGGAATGTCGAGCTCCTGTCCGAGGGTGAGGAGATCGGGCACCAGCGTCGTGGCGGCGGCTTCGCGGAGCGCGTCCGTGGTGGAAAGGTGGAGGCGGCGGTGGGAAGATTTGGCGACTGCGGCGTCGATGAAAAAGAGTCGCGTCCAGGACTTAGCCAAATGTCAGCCCTGAGGGCGCGGCGGCATATATAGTCGGCGCGATTTGTAGGGGCGGCTTAAAACACCGACCGCCCCTAAGCCGCCCCTACAAATATTTTTCAATTTATTTTAATTAATAATTTTGTAATTTATATATAAAGAACACAATGTAAATTTATATAATATTTTTTAATTATTCTATATATGTATAAATAAAAATATAAATAAACAATTTCATGATATATATACAGATGTAATTATATATTTTGTTCTTTAAAAAAGAATATTTTAAAAATTGAAAATTTAACATTTAAAACAACTAAAACAATTTCATCTCCACTAAATGACCTTAAATAAAAAATTTGTAAACATCAAAGTTGTAGAACTCATCAAGATGTACAACTTATATTTTGGTCATCTTTTTATTTGACAAAATTTGAAAAGTTCAGATTTTGAATTTCAATAAATGACAACTTCAAATAAGATTTTGAAACCAAAAATTCTTTCAAATAAGAAAGTCATGAACATAAAAGTTGTTGAACACATCACTGTCTCCAACTTTTATTTTAGTCATCTTTTCATTTAACCAAATTTGGACCGTTCAAATTTTGAATTTCAATAAATGTTAACTTTAAATAAGATTTTGAAACCTTAAATGATTTGAACTACAAAAGTCGTGAACATAAAAGTTGTTGAACTCATCACTATCTACGACTTTTATTTTGGTCACTTCTTCATTTGACAAAGTATTAGTAAATATTATTCATAAATTCACATATCACTCATAGTTTCATTAACTATAGGAGAGACATGTTGATTTGTGAACAATGTTTACTATCGATTTGTCAGAAGAAGAAATAACCAAAATAAAAGTTGTATATCTTGATGAGTTATACATCTTAGGTATTCATCAATTTTTCAGCTAAAATCATTTGGTGTTTCAAAATTTTTTTAGAACTTGTCATTTTTTTAAATTTAAAAATTTAAATTACTCAAACTTTGTCAAACGAAAAGAATGACCAAATCAACACAGTAACTTGATAGAGCATGATTTTAGAACATTTTAGAAAAAAATCATCACATTTGGAGTTAGTATGAGGGAGAAAGACTAGTTACAAATTTTACCTAGAGATTAAAAAGAAAAATCACAACTGTTCACGATGATTAAAGATAAATAAGTGTGATTTCTCTTTTAACTGCGGGTGAAAACTTGTAATCTGGTTTTTTTCCTTGTATTAACTCCAAATGTGATGATGTTTTTCTAAAATTTTCTAAAATCATGCTCTACCATTTTGGTCTGGTCATCTATCTTTATCATTAATTTTGGACAATTCAAATTTTGAATTTCAGAAAATGACAACTTTAAACCTGATTTTCAACCACTAAATGATTTCAGCTGTAAAAGTGATGAAAATAAAAGTTGTATAACTCGTCAAAATCTCCAACTTTTATTTTGGTCATCTTTTCATTTGACCAAATTTGGACAGCTCAAAATTTAAATTTCAATAAATATCAACTCCCAATAAGATTTTGAAACTTTAAATGATTTTAACTATAAAAGTCGTGATTGTTGAACTCATCACTATCTACGACTTTTATTTTTGTCACTTCTTTATTTGATAAAATATTAGTAAACATTGTTCACAAATTCACATATCAATCATAGTTTCATGAACAAAATAAACATTAAAGGACTACTTATTCATATATATATATATATATAAATGAATCAAATTAATAATTACTTGAGAATAATTGTATATACTTCAGATTTGAGAGAGGTCGCTAATTTAGATGCAACGTGAGGGGTTATTATGAATTATGTTTTATAATAGCAAAGCGGGTAACTGATAGCCGGAGAGCACCCTCTCAAATATAAAAAAAAATTAGGAGGTCGCTTTATGTATTTTTCGTAATGGTAGAGGTGGGTAATTTTTTTACAAAATTACAATAGATTAAATGGCTATTATCGGAGACGATGATTAGAGTCTGCCAAATAAAAGGCCAGATGTTTCTAATTATTGTTAGAATTTTTAGGATTTATCTTTTTATTCTTAGCGCGTCTGGTGAGAGTTAATGTGGTGTCTCCGTTGGAGCCTTACCAATAGTATGACGATTTCTTGTAGTCTAGACACAATCAGACAAGACGGGAAGACCTGATTACATTAAATTTCGCTGAGGTCAAGCCGTGTCAATTTATATATATAATGTCGTGCACTCAGTGAATAATTTTTATTCGATCATTAGTGTGTGTGGGTGGGTGGTGGGTTGTTGGCTTCAAACTTTTGGGTCATTCCCATCTGGGTCCTCAAACTAAGCATGCTGGGTCCTTAAACTGTTGGGTCATTCTCATCTGGGTCCTTAAACTAAAAAAAGCTACCATCTAGGTCCTCAATCTATTGCCACAGCGCACCAAAGATCCAAAACCCGCCACGTCAACGCAAGCATCTGACGTGGCCACACCACGGTGGCACATATTGGAGAGATTAATATCTTAGAGCTAATAACTAGATTTTACTGTTACGGGTGTCTAATAAATACTCATTTGTATGTATGTACTAGGAGTAGGTACCATTAATTGGGTCCTATTGTGCATATACTATATTTAGTATACTAGTGTTTAGGAGAAGACAACGAAAGTCTGCGTAAGTGGGTCAAAGAAGTAAGATTTAGCCAACCTGCTGCCACTTTAAGCGCCTTACAGAGGATGAATACAGCATTAGACAAAGATGAGGCGGCACACATGAAAGCAACGTCAAATCCACCGCCGCAAGTGAGGCTAAACTGAATCAGTAACCTCTTTAATTTCCCGGGTTCTCACTTTTGTTTAGTTGGTTTTTGAGAGAGACGAGATAGATAAAAATGCTGTGCACAGTGGTGCACTGGTGGGAGTGAGTGGAGGAGATGTCGTCACCTTTATATCGATGTCATCCACGTACGCTTGACAAATAACTAGTCTCAAATGAAGAAAGAAAAATAGTTCACTAATTGTGCTTCATCGTACACCGATTTGGCCACTAGAATAGAATGGAGTTGTTTATGACCTCTCCACGAATAATGCACGGAAGAGACGCCTCCACGGAAGTTTGGGCAAGTCAGTCAAGAAAAACTATGATTTAGCCAACCTGCTCCTGCTGGACTAACATATGATTCATATTAGAAAAAGAGGCGGCCGGCACGGCACATTGATGACAGCAACATTATTAGCGGGCTGTCGCTAATAATCGTTTGCAAATATACATATAGCACACTCCCTTCGTGCCTAAATAGCTGTCATCGTTGGTGTGCGTGGCGCAAATTTGACTCAATTTATAGAAAATGTATGCAACATTTGTATCTCCAAATAAATTTATTACAAAACTAGATTAATAGATGTTTCCAATGATACTAATTATGTACTAGTGATTTAAAATAAGTCATTAGGCCCTCCACAATGTACTAGTGAAGCCAGAAAATAAGTGGACCCAGATACAACAAAACAAGCATCACCCAGTAAAGGCTGCAATGTGCAAAGAAACATAGAAACGATGCTATCTAGAGATCTGGGACCCACAGTGCAATAAAATATCTCATATCTTCTCTCCACCGTCTGTTTCATTGGTTGATGACTTCAATGGTCAACTGTTGCTACAGTAGAACAATGTTATTTTAAGAAAGTGGGAGCGGAGCAAGAACATTCACCGCTCCTGGTTTCTTTAGCATCAGTCAGAGATAGCGTTACTTGTCACATTGTTGCCAGTGGTTCTTATTCAAACTTGGCATCACTCAAGGCATACACCCCTGCCCATTGAGCCACCAGCGAGCGAGCCTTGCTAGTTGTATTATTGGAACTCCATCATCTTGTCTAGAGACAGATAGACGATGCATCGTCCAGCTTGCTCTTCTTATCTGCACCAGCTGCGTCGTCGCCTCCTACTACTTGTGCTGCTCTCTGCTGCTGTCTCTGCCATTAGCGCCGCCCAAGGTGATGCTGATGAATTCATTTACAATAGCTTCTCCGGTGCGGGCCTATCCATGGATAATGAAGCTTCAGCCATCGATGGCCTCTTGAGGCTATCCGAAGGCAAGGGTACTAAAGGGCATGCTTTCCACACTTTCCCTCTCGATTTCTCAAATAATCCTGTCATCTCATCAAATACCTCCTCCGTGCCATCCTTCTCCACAACGTTTGTATTCGCCATAATTAGCGAGTGCGATTATTTGAGCAGTCTGGCCTTTGTCCTATCTTCCACCAATGAGTTGTTTGAAGCCATGGGCAACGAGTCAAATCATCTCCTTGCTATCGAGACTTCAGGTCGTTGCAACACCTCTTATGGAGAGTTTAAGAGTGGGGAACCGATGCAGATGTGGGTAGACTATGACAGCGAGCGCACCATACTAAATGTCACAATAGCTCCCTTGCCATCTACCAAACCTAATAGGCCATTGCTCTCGATTCCAATTGATCTTTCCTCCGTGTTGCCAAACACAAGAGCATATGTCGGGTTTTCATCAGCAGCTGGCAGAATTCCCACCATGCATTGCATTCTGGGTTGGAGCTTCAAGCTGAACGGAGAAGCCGCAGCCCTCAACTACTCCGACCTACCTATGAAGTCTATACAACAACTTCGCGCTGGCAGACACACCTACAAGACAATAATAATAGTATGTGCGGTTCTTGGAATCGCCATGATTGTTTCTGCTACTATTGTGAAGGTCCGTATGATGAACAGGCTGTCAAAATCTAGAACAACTGACATAGAGTGGGAGAGGGAGTATGGGCCTCCATCCTTCACCTACAAAGATCTGTTGGCTGCCACTAGTGGATTCAACGACAAGATGCTCCTTGGTAGAGGAGGATTTGGGAGTGTCTTTAGAGGGGTGCTGCACCATTCCAAGCAGACGGTTGCTATTAAGCGAGTGTCACCAGAGTCGAAGCAAGGGATGAAGGAATTCATGGCCGAGATCCTCATCCTTGGCCACCTCCGGCACCGTAATCTTGTTCAGTTGATTGGCTACTGCAGGCACAAGCAACAGCTCCTTCTGGTGTATGACTATATGCCCAATGGAAGCCTTGACAGCTACTTGCATACTCAAGATCATAGCACCACCAATATATGCTGGGCTCAAAGGTTCTGCATCATCAAAGGCATTGCGTCTGGTCTTTTCTACCTCCATGAGGACTGGGAGCAAGTCGTCATCCACCGGGACATCAAGACAAGCAATGTCCTGCTTGACGGTGAGATGAATACGAGGCTAGGGGATTTTGGTCTAGCAAGGTCCCATGATCATGGAGCTGACGCACACACCACACGTGTGGCAGGCACATGGGGTTACATTGCTCCGGAGCTTGCCAGGCTCGGCAAGGCAACCAAAGCAACCGATGTGTTTGCATTCGGCGTGTTGATGATGGAGGTTGCCTGTGGAAGGCGCCCAATCTGGGTGGACGGTGCTAATGGTGAGCCTGTTGCCCTATCAGATTGGGTGCTTGCTGCGTGGCGAGGTGGTTCCATTACCGATGCTGTCGACACAAGACTGGATGATTATGTGGAGGAGGAGATAGAGCTAGTGTTGAAGCTTGGTTTACTCTGTTCACACCCTTCCCCAAATGCCAGGCCTTGCATGCGCCGCGTCATGCAGTATCTACAAAGGGATGCACCACTACCGGCAGACCTGCAACCTGATAATTTGCTGAGAATTGGTGTGAGTCAGGAACTCAGGATGATGAGCGTGGAGCGTCCAATGTCATGTCCGGCCACTACTATTACTGATCTTTCTAAAGGGAGGTGATGAATATTGTTGTGCTACTTAGCTTGGCCATAAACCATAGATCATATATATATACTTGTACCCATGTTGGCTTTCTTTATTAATGCAATAATGTTGATTTACGTTGCTTTTGGCGTCTTACTACACATATGTGATTGATGTGCTATGTGGCAGAGTTTTAATTTGTTCATAAATTTATATCCTTCAAGATCATGTGCCCTCCTAACTCCAGAAGTTATACTAAGTGTAGTAGATTGTTGAGTACACTCAGTTTAGTGCTGGCAAATGCAGGGTGCGTCTGCCTGATGGACCTCCTCTGTTTTTTCGTTTTCTATTTTGTGACCCGATTTATGAGTTTTGGATGGTTTTTAGGAAACGATATGTAGAGGCAGCTGCGATTTATAGTCTTCTCTAAAAATCAATTTGTAGAGGCGGCTATTAAATCCTATTTGTAGGGCAGCTAGACAGTGTCTGCCTCTGAAATCGCTGATTTGTAGCAACGAAAGAGTAGCAGTCGCCTTTACAAATGATAGTTGTAGCAGTGAAAATCAGCAATACCGATTTTCCAAATCGGTCAAGCTAAAAAAGACAGGATACTTATAATCTGAAACATCCGGACATTAGGATATGGGTGACTAAGAAAATTAAGATCTCTGGTAATTAAAGAGGTGACGCTATAAACTATGTATCTAGAAAAGCTAAAATAATCTAGTATTTGAAACGGACGGAATAGTATATATATTGGGCCAGCATTAGCGCGCCAAAGTGCCATGACTGTGGGGGCGGGGTGGTCACGCGGAGCATAGTTATTGGGACCGGACCGGACCGGCGGTCGGACCGGTAAAAGACCGAACCAGAGACTATAACAGTCTGGTTCACTTAAAAGACTGTCCATGCAATCGGACCGCTAAATACCGGTTGAACCAGCCGATTTTTTACGGAACCGGTGAACCGGCTGGTTCCATCCGAACCGGACGGGTTTGATTTTTTCCCCAAAATCACCCTCTGTGCATTCAGGAACACGTTATCTACTTAGGGGTTGTCGGGGACTAATACTTGGGTACCCGAAGAGGAGGAACTAATGGTCATCAATATTGATTCATCCGAGTACTCAAGAGTGCGACTACAGCTCCAACTGACCCCCAGCGCGCGGGCTCTGCCTCTCCCGACCTCTGAGGAAGGGCTCTGTCTCGCCCGACCTCTGAGGGAGGGCTTTGCCTCGCTCGACCCCGAGGTCGCGATCTTCGCCTCGCCCGACCCTCTGGGGGCGGGCTCCGCCACGCCCGACCTCTGGGACGGGCTCCGCCTTGCTCGACCCCGTGGGTGCGGGCTCCGTCTCACCCGACCCCTTGGGTTCGCACTCCGTCTCGTCCGACGGAGACCCATACCGCCGTCAACGACTCTAGGTCCAGGCGTATGGGCCTGGGTCAAGACTATGACATGAGGAAAGAGACTGGCACACCTCGATATAACCCATGGCCATGACGGGCCATACCAGAGGGTTCACATCAAGAACAGCGTCAGGCGTGCCGGTGCTGTTCTACCTAACCCTCGTACTTTATGTATTTTTCGTGATAGTAGAGGTGTGTAATTTTTTAAGAAAATTGCAGTAGATTCAATGGCTATTATCGGAGATGATGATTAGAGTCTATCAAACTAAAGGCCAGATGCTTCTGATTATTGTGAGATTTTTTAGGATTTATCTTTTTCCCAGCGCGTCTGGTGAGAGTTAACGTAGTGCCTACGTTGGAGCCTCTAATTAGTATTAGTATAATTTCACAATTTGTGGAAGTTTGTAATTTAGAAATATATATGTCTCGTACTTTGTGGATATTTATTTTTTTAATAGCATATATTAGCATTTACATATAGATTTGAGAGAGGTCGCTAATTTAGATGCAATGCGAGGGGTTATTATGAATTATGTTTTATAATAGCAAAGCGGGTAACTGATAGCCGGAGAGCACCCACTCAAATATAAAAAAATAGGAGGGCAGAGGTGGGTAATTTTTTTACAAAATTACAATAGATTAAATGGCTATTATCGGGCTATTATCGGAGACGATGATTAGAGTCTGCTAAATAAAAGGCCAGATGTTTCTAATTATTGTTAGAATTTTTAGGATTTATCTTTTTATTCTTAGCGCGTCTGGTAAGAGTTAACGTGGTGTCTCCGTTGGAGCCTTAGCAATAGTATGACGACTTCTAGTAGTCTAGACACACAATCAACACAAGACGGGAAGACCTGATTACATTAAATTTCGCCGAGGTCAAGCCGTGTCAATTTATATATATAAGGCCGCGCACTCAGTGAATAACTTTTATTCGATCATTAGTGTGTGTGGATGGTGGGTTGCTGGCTTTAAACTTTTGGGTCATTCCCATCTGGGTCCTCAAACTATGCACGCTGGGTCCTTAAACGGTTGGGTCATTCTCATCTAGGTCCTCAAACTAAAAAAAAAGCTATCATCTTGGTCCTCAATCTATTGTCGCAGCGCACCAAAGATCCAAAACCCGCCACGTCAGCGCAAGCATCTGACGTGGCCATGCCACGGTGGCACCTATTGGAGAGATTAATATCTTAGAGCTAGTAACTAGCTCTTACTGATTAATATCTTAGAGCTAGAGCTAGTAACTAGCTCTTACTGTTATGGGTGTCCTAATACATACTCATTTGTGTGTATGTACCAGGAGTAGGTACCATTAATTGGGTCCTATTGTGCATATACTATATATAGTAACTAGTGTTTAGGAGAAGACAACGGAAAGTCTGCGTAAGTGGGTCAAGAAGACGTAAGATTTAGCCAACCTGCTGCCACTTTAAGCGCCTAACAGAGGATGAATACAGTATTAGAAAAAGATGAGGCGGCACACATGAAAGCAACGTCGAATCCACCGCCGCAAGTGAGGCTAGACTGAATCAGTAACCTCTTTAATTTCCCGGGTTCTCACTTTTGTTTAGTTGGTTTTTGAGAGAGACGAGATAGATAAAAATGCTGTGCACAGTGGTGCACTGGTGGGAGTGGGTGGAGGAGATGTCGTCACCTTTGGGCCGTTCGGCTGGCTGGTTGCCAGCCAGCTGGCTGGTTCTATTCCTCACGAAATCACTGTTCACGTTCTGAATAGTATTTTTCTCTCACAACAATCAGTCGGAACAGTATTTTTCAGTCCTGCCGAACAAGCCATTTATTTATATCGATGTCATCCACGTACGCTTGACAAATAACTAGTCTCAAATGAAAAAAAAACAAAAAATAGTTCACTAATTGTGCTTCGTCGTACACCGATTTGGCCACTAGAATAGAATGGAGTTGTTTATGACCTCTCCACGAATAATGCACGGAAGAGGCCCCTCCACGGAAGTTTGGGCAAGTCAGTCAAGAAAAACTTTGATTGAGCCAACCTGCTCCTGCTGGACTAACGTATGATTCATATTAGAAAAAGAGGCGGCCGGCACGGCACATTGATGACAGCAACATTATCTTGCAAATATACATATAGCATACTCCCTCCGTCGCTAAATAACTGTTATCGTTGGTGTGCGTGCCGTAAGTTTGACTCGATTTGTAGAAAATGCGTGCAACATTTGTATTTCCAAATAAATTTATTACAAAACTGGATTCAAAGATATTTCCAATGATACTAATTATGTACCATAAATATTAATATTTTTTAATATATAATTAGTCAAAATTATTTCTCGGAAAATAAAAACGACATATATTTAGAGAATCACCACCTCACCCCCATTCCGAGTTCTCACTTGCTTGGCGTCCGCTCGTGCGTTTGTGGGGGAGACGAGAGATAGATGGGAGGCCTCACGAGGGCTGTGGACTAGTGGGAGGAGTGGCAGTTGCGCATCCTCGTCCTCACCAGCATGGTTGTCCAAGTCCTTCTCTTCATCTTCTCTTCATGACTCATGTTCACTTTCTCGACATGCTGCTCGTGGAAAGTTGGAATGTATATATATACAGTACATATACATACTGACTGTTTCGTCTTTGAGAGAGAGAAGGGTTCTGGTCTTGTGGACTGAAACTATGAGATGGCCTGGCCCAGAAGCGGAAACATCTAAAAGCCCAGTAGCTGGGCCAGGAAACATCTAAAAGCCCAGTAGCAAGCCCATGGGGGGCCGACGCCGGAGTAGCAGCCCAGTAGCAATCATCACGCATTCACGCGCTCGTCCACCAGTCACCGTCGCCACGCGCCCCGCGCCTCAACCGCCCCACGCTTGTCGGATCACCAAGCGCAAGGCCGGCCCGCCGCCGCCTGCGGCTGCTGGCGACCGGAGATGGACGGGGAGGACGGTGCCGCGGTCCTATGATCTTGAGCCCCCTCTAGCGAACTCGTCACCATGGCTCCTCTAAAATCTTATAATATATAGAAACTAATTTTACTTGCAAAGCGAAAATAATATAATAATATATTTTTAATCTAACACCTAAATTAGAAGGAAACCATAATTATATGAGTACAAAATACTATAAGTCTGAAATACTATACAAATAATTAGTTTGGATTAAAAAATGAACAAGAAAAAAAATACATAGGACGTGGACATGAATTGAAACAACTATCGGGCGAATGCAATTCGCAAGGAGGCAGGAACCAAGATGTCGCTGCCGTGGGTGGCTGCTGTTCCGATTGTCGCCGCCGTCAGGCGCCGTTCTCTAGCGGTCCAGCTCGCAAATCGGCACGTCGCGAACTCATGAGTCGTGATCGAGAGTGCGCGTGGCGTGGTTCCTCGCCTCCAAACGCCTTTGGAAAGAAAGACCAACGTTGTCTTCTTGGGCGGCTGGCCAATTCTTCCGCCTATCTTTCGTCTTCCCATTAGTTTATTGATGATGCCTAATAGACTATTGGGTCTTGGGGTTTGTATACCTAGACTTGAGCCCTCATCGGCATAGGCCCTCGGCCGTCAAGACTCGTGCCCTCCCCTAGGGCCGGCACTGGGGAGGAGGAGAACATCGGGCCGTTCCGCCGGACGAGCACCCTTGACGGGCCGGATGGCCACACGCATGGCGCCAGCGCCGCCAGCTCTGACAACCGCGCCCAGGTAACGATGGGACTCTCACTTACATTAACCGCTTCACCAAACCTAGCAGTAGACTGACTACTCCTGCCTCTTCCCCCTTCCTTCCGATATATACAGATACAGTGATGCAATTTTCATAATACAATTGAGAGGAAGAGTGATTTTTCAGCAATAGCAGAGGTTTAGAAGGGTTCTAGTAGGTTCTAGAAGGAGACGAATCAGGGATGCATGAGAATCTGGAGGAGGAAGAAGATCGAGGACACGAGCTAGGAAGGGCGGGATTTACGCTTTTGTTGTTTGATCGATAATCTTCAGATCATCGGAAGCAGCCTTGCTTGGTTTTTGTATCACCATCGCCTCTAGTCTGCTAACCCAGTTTGGTTTGGAGGGCCTCCGGACCAGGAATATGACGCTCCAATTTATGTTTAGGGATATATTACTGAACCCATTTTAAGGGATTGGCCTTATTATAGTTTCACTTTTTTTTTGAGAGCAAAGGATTGGCCTTATAGACAAGAAGTTTTGGTAATATATATGCTCTAGAAGACTCTTTAGCCAAAGAGTTCTATCCTGAATTTACACTGCTTATGATTAGAGCTTTATCTTAACTTTTGCACTGTGTGTCTTGCTCTGTTATTTTGGAAAATCCGCTGTCTAGGTCGGAGTCTTGCCTTGTTGTTTTTTATCCAAACTGGCACATTTTGTAATTTTAAACAAACGCTCTGGTTTCTAATCAAAACAGAATATGTGCCCATAGCTCAGTAACTGTAGGCTCTACTAATATACTGTCTAAAGTGCTAAGCATTTCCATCGTCATGATGTATGTCTGCTTCCAGATCCTCTTTCCCTGACATTCTCATCCTGTCATTCTGTAGTTCATCGCTGACTGATAAGTTATGAAGAACTCAAGGTCTTAGCTCAGATTCGATTCGTATTGACATCATTTTCATTCTTGTAGTTACTGATCTGTCACTGTGCCTGACATAATACCCTTTATGTTTTGTTACCCTGTTGTGAGCATATCCATTTCTGTAACGCCATGCAGGCTGCATTAGCTCGCCTTGAAGCTCTTGAGAGTGATAATGCCGGGGTTGAGGTGGTAGATCTTAATGATGATGAGTATGGATCCACGGACGAGGAAGACCCGGGTCAGTTTCTTTCTCATTTGTCTCCATACCAATTCC
This sequence comes from Miscanthus lutarioriparius, assembly GCA_904845875.1. NCBI lineage: Eukaryota > Viridiplantae > Streptophyta > Magnoliopsida > Poales > Poaceae > Miscanthus > Miscanthus lutarioriparius. Next base: position 89,720,750 of record CAJGYO010000014.1, read on the forward strand.
AAAAGGATAATGTTGATACGGTATGCAGAGACTCGATGAGAATTTACTATTGAACAAATTAATCTTCGCAAATGACGAATATTCAAACACAGGGTGGTTATGTGTGATATTTATTTTCATTGCTTGTAGTATCAATTTTCCAGACTAAACAACATTCTTCATTCTTTTCCTTCTAAATGAATTGATAAATAAGATTAAAATGTCCTTGAAATACTTCTACCAAATCTGGTACGAACACCAGAAATTATTCATAAGGTGACTGTGTTTTTAGTCAATGGAATGCCCCTGAAGCCAGCTCTTCACATGCTCTAGCTTCTCATCTGTAAAGGTTCATGGGTTCAACGTTTCTGGAACTTCTGCATTTACATACATTATATAGATGCTCTACCCAGGGACAATAGAAGTTTCGATGTAGTCATCTTTTGTTTTTGAATTTCATTTCTACAGTCCTCATGCAAAAAAAGCAGTCCAAGATTATGAAACGCAAGACAAGGCAGGGGAAAGCTTTGGAGAAGAGGGCGGCAAGATCATTCATGGATGTCTTACAAGAAGTAAGTAACCTTCTTTCTCGCATATTTATTTTCTAAGGAGGGTTCTTAAAAGATTTTCACTCTGCAACTGTGACAGGCAAATCTGGAATCCCTACCTCCTCATGTCCCAACATATTTGAGGGCTGCTGTAGGTCCACTGAGCTCTTCATCTCAACGGCACTACTGCTCAGTCTGTGGTAGTTCTGCAAACTACACATGCGTGAGGTGTGGAACACGGTTCTGTTCTTGCCGCTGTGAAGCTGCCTGAAATTTGTGGCTTGACCAACTAGTTCTACAAGCTACATCTGATGTATGTCCACTCCCTAATGATTGCTCGTCTGTGGTTTGATCAGTAGGATATGCTTGCTGTGTATGTTTTGTACTCTGTGTATGTTTTAAGAGACAGGTCTCTTATGTGGCCGTGACTGGAAATATGTAGAGTTATTTTCAGAGATGGCCGTGTTAAAAGAGACCTGCCTCCGAAAATCTATTTTCAAATACGGACATGGGCATTAGGCCACGAGATGATTTCTAAAGATGATAAAATAAGATGCTCAACTCTTCAAATAAAAGCTAATGCGTGATAAAGCCGTTTTGTAGCGGTGTTATTCCTAGACACAATCTTACAAGACGGGGAAGACCTGACTACCTTAATTTCGCCCAAGGTCAAGCCGTGTCAATTTTTATTATGTATAAGGCAGCGCACTCAGCCAATAATTTTTATTTAATCGTTAATTAGTGCGTGTGGGTGGGCAGTGGGTGTGGGTGGGTTGGTGGCTTTTGAGAAAGTAACCATCTCAACAAAACTCGCGTCTTTGTAAACTGTAAAGTTGAAATACCCAAGCTGTCCGGCCGGCGTACACTTTTTGAACGAAGAAGCCCGAAGGAAGCTTGGATCCTCTTGGTCTGATTGAGACTTTGCCGAGGTTAACTCGTTCAGCTATCTCTATAAGAGTCAGGCAGCTATCAGTGGTGACATACAGGTGACACTAACGCAGCAGCCGCGTGTGTTGTTGTTATACTTACCTGCAGGTATCCTCGCTAGAGCAGGCTAGCCTTGACGGCGACATGGCGGCCGCCAACCAGGTACGTTCTGTTTCCACTGTATATATACACGTAGCAGTAGGAGTAGTATAGCAGCAGCAGCCCTTCTTGTTGATTTGATTTCGTTGTTTCTATCATAATCTCTCTCCTTTTAACTGTATTTGCCAAACTGAAATGTTGCTAACAAAAAAAGAACAGCTGTTATTGGGCTATTTTTATTACACTGTACGACCCTCATCACTTCAAAATTATACAAGTATCCCCTATAACTTACATGTGAGGTCACTTAGTTTTGAGAGGCTACGGCTGACAATTATCATATCTGTGCTAGCAAAAATAAAGGTCAGGTGTTCGATCTTGGGATACCGATAATTTTACCTAGGACCTCTGTGGATGTATATATATGTGTGTTCCTACCAATTTCACAAACTTTGCACAATGGAATTATATACGTGTTGTTTCTCACTTGACTTTGCCATCAAGTGACCAAGACAAGACGATGCTTATAAGGAAATAAAGCACAAGACAATGAAATGATTTTTTTTCAAGAATGTAAGCTATTCCTAGTACGTGCCATCCACTGATTTATGTACTCTGTTGTTGAGATGTGATCTTGATGTGTGATGGCTATTGTGGTATGATACTCAACCGGAGATCATGTGTAGTGGAGGTGTGGATGGCATCTCCAGGGGGATTACCGAGGTTGATTTGCTTAAATTGGGTTGGTCAAGTGGATGACACCCGATTTAGGTAAATTAACGCGGTGGGTCCCTTATAGTCCCTTTGCTAGTTTACCCGAAACTAGCCGTTCTTCAAATCATATATAAGCGATTGATTATCCTTTGCTGGTTTGCTTGTAAACCTAGCCTCTCTTCTCTTGAAAAGTGTGATAGTTATCCGCCACGCTTTTCCTCAAGAGCGATCTAGCTCTAGCTTGTGTGTGACCCATGTTTGCGCCAACAGCAGTAATGCTCAAAATCTTGTCCAATACGTTTCCTTGAATAGAACCTATATAAGACGGTACCTTAGTTTATCAAGCACAATTTCGTTCAGACTTTGTCATAAATCGTAGTTAGAGCACAAACTCCAACTGAAATTCGGTGTTTTAGCATTATGCCTACTCCATTTAGGTAAGAACCGAACATGTATGCAACATCACAAGGAGAGTGTATACCAAAACTTATAAATACAATTCTCCAAAGGAATTTTACAGAAGAACGCACAATCAACAAACATCTTCTTCGAATAATGTTATCTTTGGCATTATGTGCCAAGGAGGCCATGACGACATTGAGCGTCTGAGCCCTCAACCCTTGGAGCTCGAGCTTGTGTGAAACGGGGGAAGGGACCGAGCCGGGAAGGGGGAGGAGTGGCCTGTGACGGAGAGGATTGCCGGCCGCGGGACAAGCGGAGGGTAGAGGTCGAGGTGCAGTGGGCAGCGCGCAGTGGAGCAGCCGGAGAGAGGGGGCGATTGACGAGTGTTGGCCGTGAAGGTTTGTCACATCTTGGGGTGGCTAGAGTTAGTGAGGGAAGCAACAGCGGCAGGGAAGAAGGGGTGATAGCCGAAACACCGAGCTTTCCTGAAGGCTGATGATGCTAAGTGATGGAGGCCCGAGATCGACGGCTAGGTGGAAAACTGTCTCGGGATCCAACGGTGGACAAAAATTGGACGACGTGGCGCAATGAATTGCTCGGGCTTGGACTCTAGATTCAAAAGGAAGAGATGGCGACCCACCACAGTTACCACACTAAATGCTAGTTTGCTAGTCAAGGTATGCACAAATTAAAATATTACAAATGCACCGAAGCTTGTCTAACTTATTGAATCATCAAGCAGTAGGCAAAGCATAGCATAAAGAAACAATTCATAAAATATTATAATAGCTAGTGTCTGCCAATTAACTAATCCTACCTCGCCATTCATATCAAGGAGTTGTTGCCACATCACCATCTAGCTCGCGTGTGAAAGCAGAGCTCTTTGGTAATTCCTAAAGCAGAGCTCGCGTGTATGGACAAAAACCAAAACGCCGTATATAACTTAAAATGGAGGAACCTAAAATGAAGGAAGTAGTTGCCAGTAAAGGTATGGACAAAATATGCCTTTTATATAAATGCACTGATGCTTAACTTATTCGATCCTCAATTTTGTCAAGTACTGTAGTAGGTAAAGCAGCATAAAGAAACAACCATATAATATAGTTGGGGTCTGCGCATAATGCTGGAAGGTAGTGGCTAGTGTCTGCCAATAACTAATCCTAGGTCGGCATTCCGCATTCGATCATATCAAGAGTTGTTGTTGCTACATCACCATGTAGCTCCCATGTGAAAGCAGAATCTCTTTGGTAATTCCAAAATTACAGGTTGTATTGGTGTAGTATTATATGCTAGTTAACTGTTAAATTATTATTTTATGATTTTCTTGATAAAGCTAATTATTCTCTCTTTGCTAATTATTCATTTCACATGCATGCAGGTCAAAGTAAGTGGTTCGCTCTATTTGCCCTGGATCCGAGTCGAATCAAAGAAGGACACCCCGAATCAAACTTCACAGCAATGATTCGTGTAAAAGCGCCAGCATCGGTACCTAGTAAAAATGCGTTCCCCATACACCTAATTGTGGCGCTCGATGTCTGTGGCCAGCCGGCAACAGGACCAAGGTTGGACCTGCTGGAGATGATGGAGTTTATCGAACGAGAGTTCAAGTCACAAGGTTCGCAATCAAAAAAAAAGTCACAAGGTTCACATGCACACGCGACACGACACGAGGTTGATGTCGCGACTGCAACGAAACCACTGGTGCCCATTGCCGAGTGGATATATGAGCATATGAGCACGGGTGGAACTGACCTTAAACCAGACTTGCAGCGCACCCTCGAGGTAAGTGGCATCCTTAGTGTACATTAATTGTTAAGAGTTTCCATATAAGAACTATATCGCTGGTTCATATAATACTACTATATATGTACGTGTTGTTAATTTTAGACGTCGACTTGAGAATATTTTTCATTTTATATTTAGTATATCTGCAAAGTTGAGTGATTTAGATGCAAATTTAAGAGTTATCTACGTTATCTATCATAGTGGAAGTGGTGGGTAGTTTATAGATGTAAATTTAGATTCTAAGTTTAGATCTAATTTAGAAGCTACTTAGGTTGTTTTTAATAATGGCGGGTTTGATTATTTAGATGCAAATTTAGTGGTAAAATTTACGTTATTTTTCGTATGGCAAAGATGGATAATTCTTTCATGACTACAATAGATACAATGCCTATTATCTTAAATCTTACTATTACTAATTAGAGACCCGAACGGAGGCTCCACATTATTTCTCCCTAGACATCAGATGCTCTAGAAAAAAAAAGAATAAATCATGAAAATTCTCACAATAATAAAAAACATCGCTAATTATAGCCATTGGATCTATTCTATTTTTGAAAAATTTACCCGCCTCTACTATTATGAAAAATACATAAATTAACCCCTAATTTTGCATCAAAATTACCCACCTCTACCATTATGAAGCATAATTAAAAATTAAAATAACTCTCTAAATTTGTATACAAATTACCCACTCTATCATCATGAAACACAATTCAAATTAAACTCCTAAATTTGCATCTAAATTACCCACATATACCATATGAACGATTATTCAAAAAAGCCACCTAACTTTGTATCTCAATTACCCACATTTGCCATTATAATAGATAATTTAAAATACTCCTCTAATATTTTTTTATAATTACCCACATCCAACATTAATAAAGATAATGCAATGTAGCCTCCAAGTTTGCATTCAAATTACCGATATATGCCATTATGAAAGATAATATAAATTAACAAATTTAATTTGTATCTAAATTATCCACATCATCCATTGTAAAAAAACAAAAATAATTTCTCCAAACTACATTAAATATAAGCTATTATAAACAAAACTAATCCACAAAGTACATTATATATATTTGTAAATAAATTAGACCCTTCTATAACTATTGAGGTTCAATAGTCATTTGAGGCTTAAATATCAAAATCCTATTGAGGTTAGCACTATTGTGTACCTCAACATAGATACCACTTCAAGCTCTTCCACTAATCTTATACGCCATGTGTAGGTTTTAAATGACTCTTTATGCCATCTTATCTTTATCTTAGTACATAAGAGTGCAATCTATGGCATAAAATCCTTATTTTAAAAGGGTAGAAGTGAGAGTTAATAAAAGATATCATAATCACAAGAGTTTGAGCATAACTTGAGGATAAAAAACTATAGTAATCAGTAAAATTAAATAAAATTTATATTCATAACAACATAAGGTACGGGCTAAAACAAGAGTCACCATAGTCTAAGCTAAGATCTCAACTAAATGCATATTGAAGATACAAAGAGTTGCCATACAAAGGGAAAAACTATGAATGTGGGTGAAGAAACATAGAGATCAGTAATTGATAAGTTTATCACAACTAGATTGAGGTCAAAGAGTAGGGATGAAAATAGATCGGCTTTGCATAGAATCGATTCGGATGTCACCTTTTATCATTTTTTAATTCAAATTCAAATACGGATACGAATATTTTGAATACTTAATACAAAATGGATGTCTTGGGTTTGGATTTCTATTGGTATATTTACTCAATTGCACCTAAATCGTATATTGTTAAATTCAACATACATGAATAAAATTTTACTACTAAGTTCATCAATAATAAAAGTACACATCTAATAATCGCCAATATCAAAGTAAACTAAATTATAATGGATACTATTTAATAAAATAACATGTCAAGTGAATAAATTCAAATAAAAATGGTAGAAAACAAATAGCCATTTTGCTTATCAATATTTTTGGAATTACAAAATTACTACACAAGTAGAGATTAAAGTATTTGTGTATATAACACAGACAAGGATAGTTCATAAAATAATATAGTTATCAATAAATATTTAATGATTAAATATATCAATTAATCAATCAATATTATATTTATATAAATATTTATCATGAAATTATAAATTCTATAAAATAATTTGCATCAATAAATAAATAAACTGAAGTATTGAAATAATTTAAAACAACAAATATATTAGGTTTAAACTAAATTAGAAAATACAAAAATTAATTTATTCTTTATGTATCATTAATAATTTAAATTAATACTAAAAGTTATTTATAGATATACTATTAAATGGTTTCAATGCATCATTAGTAATAATTAAATTAAATAATTGGTCACTCGTTATGGAGAGAAACTCTGAAATAGGTTCATGATATCTTGTTTTCTTCTGTCTGATATTGTCGAATACGGATCTGGAATAAGATAGAGAAAAATACTGAGAAACGAATTCGTATATATCCATTTAGTATCCATATTAGAAACAGATACCAATACGAATATCAATATTACAAGTTTTAGTGGATACGGATGTCGGATAATTCGGATGTCTATTTTCATTTTCCATCCCTAACAAATAGTACCTATTATGTCTATTGTGTTAGAAAGAGCAAAAAAAAACATACAATTCAATATGAGTAAATTTTAGTTGAAGCTATTAAAAGTTCCTGATGCTTGCGCCCCCTAAGATAGCACGGGTTGATAGACTAGTGATAATAATTAAAGTACATTAAACCGATGATGACCACCTGATGTTTCTAACTTTCGTGAAAATATTAATGATTAACTTTTTCCCCTACCGCGTAGTACTAGCTAGCGACAAGCTGCAATTCTAGCCCATATGAATACAGGGCGCACGGGCGTACACCTTTTCTAATCTAATTAGACCAGTCTTGGTAGGAGTTTCATTATTCTCATTTAATAAGATGATACGCAACAAAAATGATGGTGCGACACTAGAGTTACCAGGAGAGAGATATATGAAAATGAGTTTTGTGTAGATGGAAACCAGCGCACATGGTTCTCTAATTATATAGGTCTGTGGAATGTAACGTGGTGTAGGTCTCATTTCATTTCATCAGCCATAACTTACTATTAGATCGAAAGAGTGTAATGAAATATTGCACTAGGAACCGCGGCCTTATAAGAAACAAACAAATTAATTTTAAAACCTTTGGCAGAGGCGCATGCATTATGTTTGTTTAGCGTACGTGTGGTAACGTACTGTTATGATAATAATTAATACAGGACCTGAAGCCTTCCGTGAATCATGTTGGCTTCATCATCCTCGTGTCGAATGGAGCGAGCAAGTTTGCCAGTGGTTTTGATTTTGAAAAAAATTGGAGGGTACCTGCCGGTCCACGCCTTCGGCTTGGGTAGGAATCATGACCCCAAGGTTCTGTATGGTATCGCCAAAGCATCCAGAGGAACCTACTCCTCCGTTCCGGTTGCGGACACCAACAAGGTCAAGGAAGCCATCGCCTTGTGCTTAGGCGGTCTCAAGAGTGTTGTCGCCATCGACACGTGCGTCACAATCAGCGTGCCCGACGCCACACCAACAGCAGACACCCTTATTATTCAAAACCTGGAGATAGTAGACATCCAATCGGGGACCACAAAAAAGCATCGACGGCAAAAGAGGAAGATTTCCGTCGGCGTCCTATACGCTGATGAGGAGAAGGACTTCATCGTCCGCCTTCAATTTAGGAGCACTAAGAGCGTCAACGGGCGAACCCGATCGGCTGTTCTTACCGCTGCTGTGGAGTACTATAAGGATATTTCAAGCAAGCAGCAGAGGGCCCGTACTGTCACCGAAGAATACAAGGTGCGGCTCCTAGTCACATCAAGCAATGATAGTGATGCCAGGGAAGCGTACACAGATTTAGAGCGACAGGCTCCCAACTCCAGGGTCCTGCAACAGATGATCTTATTCGAGGTGGTGGAAATGCTGTTCAGCTTTGCACAGGACACCAACAATGTGAATGGGGGAAAGCTGCGGGAAAATTGGAACAAGCTAAAGAGCAAAGAAAATCTGAAGATGGCCCGGGAGAATGGCCTTGTCGACCTGGACGGAATTGGCATGGACATAGAGAACATGGCAAAGAGCCTGGAGGGAGGCTCGGGATTGGGCTGCATCTACTCGTGGGTGTCGAGCTACCGGATGCAGCGCGCCACGACCACGGGCCTGCCACAGCCACCGCCAGCAGCAGCCTCCCCGTTCCTGACGCCGGCCATGGACAGGACCACCCTGGACGACCACACCAAGCGTCAGCGTGCCATAAAGCTCTTGGAGGACTTAGAAAAAATGTCCGACGACAGGGACGACGAACGTCGCTCCAATGACGATCGTGTGGTAACCGACGACGAGGTGGCGCGGTTCATAGAAAAAGTAGTCAAGGTGGGTTAATTAGTAAGGAGCATATACCGTGTGTGTGTGTATAGATATATATACAAAAATAAGTAAATAAATTACTCACTGTGTTGGACGCCGCGCGCATGCATGCACTCGCGCAACCGCAATTTTTGTTTGCAGGTCGTCAAAGCAGCGATCAACGGTGGTACCCGGAGGACCACCACTTCCGCTTCCGGCAGTGGCGAGAACAAAATGCCCGCCGCCACCACCCTGGATGATCATCTGAAGGGCGCCATCAAGTCTACGATTGCCATAGGGCTGTTCGACAACATCAAGTTACAAAAAACCAATCACGAAATATTCCAGGTGCGTGCGTGGTTTAGGGTGATCCATTAGCACTAAAAATTAGCTACCTAATAGCTAATTAGTTGTTGCTAATTTTTAGCTAGCTAATTTTTAGCAAGGTGGTTGTTTGGACCCACCTGTTAATAGGTGGTTGGATAGTGAATTGAAGATGCATATAAACTATTAGCACCTCCAAACCCGCTAATGGAACTAATAGTTAGCAGACCTCTGGCTAATAATTACTACCTCTGTTCTAAATTATAAGGCGTTTTGAGTTTTCTAGATACGCAGTTTTTGCTATGCATCTAGATATACACCATGTCTAGATACATAGTAAAAGCAATGTATCTAGAAAAGCCAAAAACACCTTGTAATTTTGAACGGAGGAAGTAGCAGATTTATTAGCAGTTCTGTTTAGATTCACTGGTACTAATTTTTAGTGCTAAATACACCCTTACTATATATATACGGATCAGGAGCCAAATAATTATATATAATTAGCCGCTCTGTCACACTCTCTCTGTATGTGTGTGTGAGAGAGAGAGACGGTTTGAATTAGTTACTCACTGTTGCGCATGAATGCATTGCAGGTCGCCAAAGCAGCCGTCGGCTATTGGCGCCTCGTTCGGGGAAAACCAGAGCCAGCAAGGAGTTAGGCGCGCGTCCCGCGTGAAGCGCCACCAGCCCACCAGGTACCCCCGGCCACCACAAGAAACAGTGCTGACGGTATGATTATATCTAGTGTACGTGTCGGATGGGCATATCGACTGTGCGTGGCAATGCCGCCGTTTACTGCATATTTGTGATTTATTTGTGCTTTGGCTTTGTGTTCCTGCTTGTGCTTGTTTCAGACCGTACATGGTGTATGTATATGTGGACAGTAAATTAGTAATTTCTCAGTGTACTCAGAAAACAGGAAATAATGCTCTACACAGAAGCAGCATGCATGTCACATAAGGTTATTTATGTCAAAACCATTTGCTGTAATTAATAGTATCTACAATCAACAGATCCATGCATGGTATTACGACCCTTTTTTTCTCGGACACGCAGGAGAGCTGCGTATCATTATATTAAGAAGAGTATTTATGAATTCGTCCTTGACACTCATTTTCATGTGATAAACTTCCTGATTAACTCGTACAATATCCTCCAATTATATTAGTCCTCCCTTGTGCTGCTGTGATGCACGTAGCTAAGTACACTATATTGATTTTCTGAACGCTACATATGAATAATCTTAACTGAAACATGTGTTCATAGGATTTGATACAGACAGCAAATTTATCCAAACTCCGGTCTCCAACACTAAGCAACAAGAGCAAATTTTAGATTTGTAGATCAATTATCGCTCGGTGACACGGCGATGTCACCTCCCTTTGGAAAGATCAGTTATAGCATTTGAGGGACATGGTGATGACATGACTTGCATTTCTTCCTGTTGGGAAATAGGGATCCCGATAGAGAGAGTGAGAGTGAGAGAGAAGCGAGCTCGCTGCTGCTCGACACCCGGGGCTCGAAGGCTCCGCTCTGGGGCACTGGCCTTCGACTAGCGGAGGCACATATACAAAAATGGAGTTCACACAATTATCGAGGCAATAATTAGGGTTTCGAATTACACGCCCCCCCTCCCTCGGGGATGACTGACTTCCCCCTTTTATAGGATATGGTTACATCATTTGTTGCGTACAGAAATGTCCCTAGGGCAATTATGGCGTATTCCAATATATTCATGCTTACTATGCTCATACCTCCGGGGCATTAGAGTCATTTTCTTTTGCAACCGCCTTTGTTGATGGGCCGTTGTCGAGCGTGGGCCTTCAGCCCATTATTCGTCGCACCACGGTCTATTTGGCAATGGTGGATAATTTAGATGTAAAATTAGGGTGTTACTTTATGTATTTTTTGTGATGGCAAATGTGTGTAATTTTTTAAGAAAATTACAGTAGATCCAATGCCTATTATCGGAGATGATGATTAGAGTCTATCAAACTAAAGGCCAGATGCATCTGATTATTGTGAGAATTTTTAGGATTTTTTCTTTTCCTTGCGCGTCTGGTGAGAGTTAACGTAGTGCCTACGTTGGAGCCTCTAATTAGTATTACTATAATTTCACAATTTGTGGAAGTTTGTAATTTATAAATATATATGTCTCGTACTTTATGGATATTGATTTTTTTAATAGCATATATTAGCATTTACATATAGATTTGAGAGAGGTCGCTAATTTAGATGCAACGTGAGGGGTTATTATGAATTATGTTTTATAATAGCAAAGCGGGTAACTGATAGCCGGAGAGCACCCTCTCAAATATAAAAAAATTAGAAGGTTACTTTATGTATTTTTCGTAATGGCAGAGGTGGGTAATTTTTTTACAAAATTACAATAGATTAAATGGCTATTATCGGAGACGATGATTAGAGTCTGCCCAATAAAAGGCCAGATGTTTCTAATTATTTTTAGAATTTTTAGGATTTATCTTTTTATTCTTAGCGCGTCTTGTGAGAGTTAACGTGGTGTCTCCGTTGGAGCCTTAGCAATAGTATGACGACTTCTAGTAGTCTAGACACACAATCAACACAAGACGGGAAGACCTGATTACATTAAATTTCGCCGAGGTCAAGCCATGTCAATTTATATATATAAGGCCGCGCACTCGGTGAATAATTTTTATTCGATCATTAGTGTGTGTGGGTGGTGGGTTGTTGGCTTTAAACTTTTGAGTCATTCCCATATGGGTCCTCAAACTATGCACGCTGGGTCCTTAAACTGTTGGGGCATTCGCATCTGGGTCCTCAAACTAAAAAAGCTACCATCTAAGTCCTCAATCTATTGCCGCAGCGCACCAAAGATCCAAAACCTGCCACGCCAGCGCAAGCATCTGACGTGGCCATGCCACGGTGGCACCAATCGGAGAGATTATCTTAGAGCCCAGTAACTAGCTCTTACTGTTACAGGTGTCCTAATAAATACTCATTTGTGTGTATGTACTAGGAGTAGGTACCATTAATTGGGTCCTATTGTGCATATACTATATATAGTATACTAGTGTTTAGGAGAAGACAACGGAAGTCTGCGTAAGTGGGTCAAGAAGAAGTAAGATTTAGCCAACCTGCTGCCACTTTAAGCGCCTAACAGAGGATGAATACAGTATTAGAAAAAGATGAGGCGGCACACATGAAAGAGAGAATTCCTTATTTGACACTGGGAAAATGAGTCGTTCCTTTTTTGGCCCTGAAATTTTCTTCGTTCCCTATTTGACACTCACTTCAACTTTCATCCCTAATTTGACACTACCGTAAAATCCGTTAGCTAACGGTGTTAACTGGTTGTTAAAAAGACATTTTTGTCCCTAGAAAAAAAGCGGCAAAGCAAATTTGAGAGGAAAAAAAAACTGCGCCCGCCTCTGATGCATGCGCCCAGCTGCAAAAAAAGGCGCAGGTTTTTTTTCCTCTCAAATTTGCTTCGCGGCTTTTTTTCTAGGGGCAAAAACATCTTTTTAACAGCCAGTTAACACCGTTAGCTAACGGATTTGACGGTAGTGTCAAATTAGGGATGAAAGTTGAAGTGAGTGTCAAATTAGGGATGAAAGTTGAAGTGAAGAAAATTTCAGTGCCAAAAAAGGAACGACTCATTTTTCCAGTGTCAAATAAGAAATTCTCTCCACATGAAAGCAACGTCGAATCCACCGCCGCAAGTGAGGCTAAACTAAATCAGTAACCTCTTTAATTTCCCGGGTTCTCACTTTTGTTTAGTTCAAATCATGCATTCGTAGGGGCGGTTCTCAGCCCGCCCCTACAAATCGATTTGTAGGGGCGGTTCGTATCACCAGCCGCCCCTACAAATCGATTTGTAGGGGCGGCTGTAGTACTAGCCGCTTCTATAATATCTGTTTGTCGGGGCGGTTCAATCTAGAACCGCCCCTACAGTATGTTTTCCCGTAAAAAAATCAAATTTATAATTCAAATTCGACCAGAACATTGTTTGTTTCCGCGTATTCCATCCAGCATTCGCGTTGCCGAACGCCTCGCGACCAATGTTCCGAACCGCGTTCGCGTTGCCGAACGCCCCGCGACCAACGTTTCGAACCGCGTTCGCGTTGCCGAACGCCCCGCGACCAGCGTTCGGAACCCTTTAATTCGAACTACAAGCACAAGAGTATTATATAAACTACAATTATAAGTCAAATTCACAAGAATATATACAATCCATCATTAAATATATAAATTCCATACACATTGTTATGAACGTTCTAGAGCTAGCCTTTCAGTCTCACGAAGGTGTTGGTACTGAGGATTTCTACCTAAGTCAGACTCTCGGTCATGGTAGGCGCCTTTGACATGTACGATCTGGTCTAATATGAAGTTATAAAGGTCGCCGACGAGCTCTAAGAGTTGGTCATCCTTGTATGGGTCTCTTTTCATTCCTTTCTCTTCTCTCCACTACAAGAGAACAAGTTTTGGCTTAGTATTTCATACCATGTACGAAGTTTTTATACTACGGGTGAAGAGGTTCAAACTTACCCTTAAGGGGTGTCTCCTGTAGGCACCGGTGTTACTCATCATAGAACATATATAGTATCCATAATGTACACTCTCAGGCTTCTGCTTGGGGCACTGTGTGTTTTGCATATGAAAATGTTAAGTAATGCTTTTGACAGCCATGTAACGGAGTACTGAAGAAGTAAGTTACACTTACCGCACATAGTGTTTTTATAGCCAGCTTTTCCTTCCTTGCTGGATCATGCCTTCTGTGATGATTAGTGACATAGAACCTAAATGCCTTGTTCGAATTATTTTAGCAAATACAACTTGTTAGAATCCAAAAGTGAACGTTACAAGTACGTATACAAACATATAAGCTAATGAGGATTGTCGATATGTATACGTCTTGAGAATCGATATAAAGTCTTTGTATGTCACCGGGTCCCTATCTATTGAATCAAAGACCCATGTCATGCTCCTTCCGACATTGACGGCTATACAAATCCAGTGGTTGCTGCATGAATTTAATCATAGAACTAGATAAGCTCTTTTGCATCGAATAAAACATATCGAACAAAGCTTTAAGTATAGAGTTGAACTTACTCGAAGTTGTATGTTAGCCATATAGTAGAGTGTTGTTGGAGAGTTTTGAAAGCCAGGGCAATGTATGCCGCAACCTTAAGGGACTCTTCCCTTAGTCTCGCCGTACGGATGCGCTCTTTCTCCCGAAGAGTCTTTGTAGCAGCTAGCTCTTTGGCATCTAGTGTCCACTGTTTAGGGTAATTAAAATTTATTTGGGCTATAGCTTGAGAGTCTACATACCCGGCTTTCACACTTGGCATTTGTTTGACAATGTGCACTTGCATTCAACAAATCACGGCGTGGGTTAGTTACAACAAAATTCAAAGATTACATTCATATCATATCGGGAGGACAAGGACTTACAGGCACTACGTGCGAATTAGATTCATCTCCATTTCTCCCAGGTGAAAGCATGTGTGCATGTCATTGAAGTCAAAGACATTTTTCCCGGCTGGGCTTCCAAATGTGTCGGTGGGAAAGCATGCTTGTATGAGATCTATGCTCGTTGGGAGAACACGCAAGTACCAATCATGGAACCTTCTCATTCCAAGTGGTAGACGCTGGATGTCCCGGTTTGGTAGGAAGGGTTTGCCTCTTTCATATGTTTTCGAGCAATCCTTTGACCATTTGATGGCATCAACATTTAGATATTGCTTTGCAATTTGGTGGAGTTTGCTAGTGACGGCCTCCTTAGAACCCCGTGATGGGACTTTTTTAACTTGGTTCTCAGGCTTGAACTGGTCATGGGAAAACCACTTGGACACCGATGAGACGTCTTTGATCGGAACATAAACTGGCCTTATGGTGATTGGATGCTTCTTTCGAAGTTCCCATTCAGGCATGTCCTCATCTTCTTGTGCATCACCTTCTTCAGGAGGCACTCGTTGTTCATGTATCGGCTGTGCTTGTTGAGAAGACTGTGGCATCTCATCATGCACTTGCTCGGTACGAGCTGGAGAAGGTTGTGGCATCTCATCAGGCATATGCTCGCTAGGAGGCGGGGAAGAATGTGGCATCTCAGGAATGTGGTCACGAGACGGTGAAAATATCTCCCCGACCTCAACAACTCGCTCCAAATTTGGGAGAGGGGGAGGCGGTGAAGAAGCAGTCAATATAATGTCCCATTTGTGCCAGAGGATGAACTACCCCATAACGTCTCTGAGTAACACCAGCCCCTCGGGAGTTGCGTAGTCTATCCTCCACTGCATGAACTCGGGCTTCACTGTAAGCACCTCGACCCTAGTGTAGTACGGCGGTATCTTATTATTGTGGTGTCAGCCACCGAGAGGATGTGCCACACCCGTTGCCACCTCCATCATAGTGTTCTGCCGGCCGCTGAGAAACACCAAGGTGCAACTAGTTGGTTCCCATATGCGATCGATGGGGGTTGTGGCTGCAGTGGAACCTTGGCTGCTAGGAACTTTCGGAGGGCTGCCAACTAATGCCAGTTCTCCCAGCGGCGTCACTAATATCCGTGACTCCATAGACAGTCCTTGCTCCTCCAGCGCCTTCGCAACTAGAGCCTTCACTTGGAGCTCAAGACTAGTCTCCCAGTCTCTGCCATGTTTCTTGTACATATGCCTGTCCTCTTCGAATCCTTGCTTCCAGGTCATCCTTTTCCCTAGCCCACTGGTGCGGTCTGTGTGCTCCTTATTTCCCAAACCAAGGCTAAGCTCGTCCCTCTCTCTAGAAGGATTAAATGAGCCCTTCTCCTTGTCTTCAGCAAATTTCAGTATCCTTGATACTGCCTCTTGGGTCTCCAGCTTATCAAACTTAAGATTACCGCCGGATGATTCTGTACTCCTCGCATATATCCATTTCCTTAAGCGTACCTTCAAATTCGTCACATCGATATTCCCAGCAGCATCGATATTCCCAGCAGCTGCGGCCTTTTCGTCCATCTTCCTAAACTGCTCTTCCTTGGCATAGTAGCCACCGGGGCCTAGATGATGGTGATGTTTGTTCCTCTTTGCCAGCTCGGTGTTACGGGCACTGAGCTCCAATGCCTCCGGTGAAGTCTTCTGAGCCACGAGCTCCTCCCATTGACTAGGAGTTATTTTACCGAACTCGTTGAAGGGAGTTAACCCCTTTTGGATATACTTCATGTTGAGCTCCGACCTCCAACGTCGGAATGACTCTCCCATCATCCTAAAAGCATTTTTTATCAGTTCGTGCTTACCCTCCAGAAATCTAAAATTGAGCTGCAACTGCCTATCCCATAGTTCATTTTTTTTGTTCTCTGGTACCTCTTTCCAGTTAGGGATTGCTGGGTTCAATTTATCTCTTACTAGGGCCCCGATCGTATTATGGAATCGTCCTCTTAATTCCTTCGGCTCAAGGATCTCCCCTGCTGGCCCGACCTCCGTTATCACATAACATGCCTTATGTGGATATAGATTTCCTTTTCTATCCCCTCGTTTCCTCTTAGGCTTGGTAGTAGAGGTTGTGTCTTGAGGTTGTGGAGCAGAGGCATCGTGATCCGTCTCTGTGGCTGTTGCCTCTGCTCTCCTTTCCTCTACTACGTCTTGTCCAGCAAGATGTCATGGATGTCGACGTCGTCTTTTCTGAGTTTCAGGAGGGACCTGTATATACGACAGGTCAAAGTGTTAGCAGACGTAACACAGCCAAAGCTTTAGCAAAATTTACAAACTAAGGCCTTTTCCCTACCTCCTTATTCGGGTCAAAATCCTTATCCAAATCTTCCTCCGTTGGCCTCCTTCTGGCTTCACGTGGGAAAGGATCCTCGGGACTTACATATCCCTCTTCTGAGTCCTCATCATCATCATCAACTTCTTCGCCTTCAGTAGCCTCTCCTGCTCTTCCTTCTGCTCCCCCTTACTCCTCGTCACACTGCTCCTGAGTAAGCATCACTTCTAGATCCTTTTCTAACTCGTTATCGAACTGCTCCTGAGTAAGCTGGTCCTCTAGTGCTTGCTCCTCAAAGGTTGGCTGCTCATCATGCTCGGGACATCGGGCTGCACTGTCTGGTGTCCGCGACATTATTTCGTGCTTTGTTCTAATAGATGCAAGAAAGTGTGCTTTAAATACGCGAGAAGGTATAAGAAATCAAAAAGGTCTATAAACCAAAGTAGTCCTAGAAAACAACAATATATAAAAAAAACAAGAAGTAGTAGTAGTAGAGGTCTCAGAAACAAGTCAATCATCATCTGATCTTGAACTTGGAGCATCAAGGCATCATAACATAGAAGAGCGGAGAAGGTAATATAGGGGCGGCTGCTAATGATGCCAAGTTTCTCACAAGTTCTTGATCATCAGCTCATATTCCATATAATGTATGGACTTGGACAATTTCATCATCGGCAAAACAAAGGAGAGGAAATGAGAGGGGAGATTTGGCAAAAAAAGCAACAAATTTGCTTAGCAAACATAGAGAGGAAAAGGTGTAAAAAAAGCAGCTGCTGCTTCCCAAATATAGATGATAGGAAAAATAGCCAAAAAACAGTTGACTGCTGCCACATGGTTGGAAGACCCCTGTAGATCAAAATCTGGTAACTTAGATGTGGTAAATAATGGATTAGAGTAGAGGAGGAGTAATAGCAGATAGAGTAATAGTAGAGGAGTAGAGTCGAGGAGGAGTAGTGAAGTGTAGACCAAGAGTTAAGAGTAGCAAAACCAGTGACTAGGGAAGAGAATAGAGTAGTGACTAGCTAGTAGGAGTAGGAGTAGCTAGCAGTAGCAAGTAGAGTAGTAGTAGTTCAAGAGAGTAGAGTAGTAGTAGTAGTTCAGTATAGTAGTAGTAGTAGTAGTATTGCTGCTGCTGCTACGCACACACCAGAGATGGCCTGGCGGATCAGCAGGCTTGGCCGAGCAGCCTTGTGCATGAAACTTGGAAGGCTAATAGACAAAGCAATAATATAAGCAAGCAGTTCTAGCTTCACAAAAAAAACATAGTCGCCCTAAGCAAGATCAACAAACCAGAAAGAAAAGCCTTTACTAGATTAAATTTACAGGTGACCACTTAATAGTTTCATAAGCTGAACCTCTACACAACAGGTTTAGTGTATTAACTTAACTCTATGCTAACCATTAAAATATTTGGATGGACATAACAAAGCAAGGATCCACAGAAGTAGAAACCAGCAAAGTTAACTTGATCAAGCATTAACAACAAGTTGAAAACAGCTGTGTAAAAGAAAGACATTTGCTTCACCCTATAGTTTGATTAACTTAACTTCTCAAACAATAAAGCTCAGTCTAAACCTAGAGAACAATATTAGTTGGAGTTTGAAAACTATGTACCATCTACAGCCCACATACAGGAACCATGATCTATTGAAGCTATACAAATAAGCAAATCATGTAATTACAAGATCTGAAATTTCAGGACAGCAGCGGTACAGTCGAAAGAATAAATCATAGCCAGAGTTCTAGATCATGGACAACTATGTTCTTTAACATTTTGGAAAGCTTTTGAAGTTCTACACATCTTTCTATTTATAATACATACTTGATTTCTATGTTAACGGGGTCGAAAAGTATAAAGAAGCATTGCTGCGCAGACATAGGCACAACCTGACAGGAAAGTTTAGAAATTCATATCTGGAGTTCTAGCCAACCAAAAATATTGCCAACCAAAAACACTACAACTACTTAGTTATCAATAGGAGCTAATTTTCAAGCTAACATGGTCGAATTATACAAAATCTCAGAACTGTACAGCACACCGCAAAATCCTGACAGTAAACTTCAAAATTTCATAGCTCCCAAATGGCTAATGAACCTAAATGACTGCATAGTGGTCAGCTTAGATATAAGAGTAGCATATGATAAAAACGTACTCTGTGCTAGAAAATTGCAAATTTTAGGACTGAGCAGAATGATTCATAGCGCACGGCACTAGATGTATCTCAACCATAGCAGGTCAGTGAGTCCAAGTTACTTGTCAACTTCTAAGTGCTTCTCAAACGTTTCACATCCATAGTCCATACATATTACAGGGATGCAGAGGCAAAGTTTCAAAAAAAATACAGTAAAGATGTTTCATTTATTATAAGTGCAATTAAGTTAAGATGTTTATCGTTTACAAGTTTTTCTAGGCCATATCGGCATGGTTAACTGCAACTCAAATACTGTTTGTGATTACTGAATATAGAGAACAAAGAAGAATATAGCTTATCTTCGGCACAGTTAACAAGTTTTTCTAGGTCATCTTCGGCATGGTTAATAAGTTTTTCTGGGCTATCTTGGGCAATTATCAGGAATTCAGAGAACAAAGAAGAATATGATACTGTTTGTGATTACTACTGCAACCAAAGCATCCATCAAGGCATACCAAATTTCCCTGTGGCTGTCTATATGCTAAAAAATAGAATTTCTCCTGCCCACATGGACTAGTAATAATAATACAATTCAACAGTACATGGCTACATGTATTCCAAGACCTATTCCATGTTGGCATGCATTGTATTTGGACCAAGGTAAGGATAGAATAATATAAGAGGGTAATCTTCAAATCACACGAGTTCAGCATGCTAGAAAGCAAATTTTAAGTGACAGAAAACTGCGTGTATACAACGGAATTATGCCAATGAGACATGCCAGAAAACACAACTCAAATATATCAACTTCAAATTGCTTGCTGAGTTTTCAGGTGACTAACACACATATCACTCCCACACTGTTGACAATAATGCAAAGTCAAACCTTCAAAATAAGTTTTAAGGCAATAGCCTTGGAGGAACGGACGAATAATGTCATCAATCAAAGAGTTAAGTATACTAAGACATCTTATTTCTTAGTTATAATCTAGGAGGCTTCCACTTGTAAAGCATTTCACAGTTCTACAGAAGTAGTACACAAGAACGATGCAAGGACATTGCAGACCTATACTATGGACGTTCTGTTTCTAGGTATCATCCTTTATGCAGTGCAAAGAAACAGCGGATAATAGATTTCTTTTCCTAACATATTCCAGTGAGCACAGAGTACGTTTGGCTTTCAACACAATGTATGCAGTAACTATCAGAGATAAGATAGATAGACTGACCGGGAAAGCCGATGTTTGCTGATCAAAGCCGGTGGAGGTGCGCGGACGCCGGTGGAGGAGCGCGGACGCCGGTGGAGGTGAGCGGACGCTGGAGAGCATGGGAAGGAGTGCGAACGCCGGTGGAGGTGCGTGGAGGCCGGTGGAGGGGGCGCGGACGCCGGTGGAGGGGGCGCGGGTGCGGGTGGAGGTGTGCGGATGCCGGTGGAGGAGTGTGGACGCCGGTGGAGGGGGCACGGGTGCGGGGAGGGGGCGCGCGGGTGCGGAGATGGGGTGCGCTGGTGCGCCGGCGGCCGGGTGCGCCGCGGCACCTCAAGGTCGGAAACCCTAGCGCCGCCGGCCGGTCGGAAACCCTAGGGCGGGGAGCAGGCGCGCGGGTGCGGGAAGGGGGCGCGGGCATCGAGACAGGTTCGGGAGGAGGCATCAGCGGGGCAGCCTGACGGCGTCGGAGGAAAAAGACAGCGCCCAACAGGCTAACACCCGTGCGCCCTTGTATTTATACTCCGAACGATTTCTAGGGGCGGTTCCTGATCCAGCCGCCCCTACAAATGTATTTCTAGGGGCGGTTCCTAATCCAGCTGCCCTTACAAATACATTTGTAGGGGCAGTTTCTGTTCCAACCGCCCCTACTAATATTTTCTATTTTTTAAAATTATTAATTCTGTATTTTTATAGCATAAAAATACAAAGTAATATAAAAACAATTGTGTATATACACAAATATAATATTTTATATTATTCTATATATGAAGAAATATATATATATATATATATAAACAATTGTAGTCAAAACAATATAGAAAACAAAAAAACAAAATTTGAATTTTAAAACTTCGACTATAATTTTATGACATTAAATGAAATAAAATGAAAATGGTGTAAACATAAAAGTTGTATAACTCATCAACATGTACAACTTTTATTTTGGTCATCTTGTCACGTGATTTTGTTTGAACGATTCAAATTTTGAAATTCAAACAATTTCAACTTGAAACAATATTTTGAAAGAGTAAATGATTTCAGATGAAAAACTCATGAATACCAAAGTTGTAGAACTCATCAATATCTACAACTTTTATTTTGATTATATTTTCATATGACAAAATTTGAATAGTTGAAAAATTAAATTTTAATAAATAACAACTTCAAACAAGATTTTAAAACCTTAAATGATTTCAACAATAAAAGTCGTGAACATAAAAGTTGTTGAACTCAACACTATCTACAACTTTTATTTTGGTCACTTCTTCATGTGACAAAGTATTTGTAAACATTGTTCATAAATTCACATATGACTCATAGTTTCATGAACTATACGAGAAACATGTTGATTTATGAACAATGTTTATTATCACTTTGTCAGATGAAGAAATGATCAAAATAAAAATTGTAGATTTTGATGAGTTATACAACTTTGGTATTCATCACTTTTTTAGCTGAAATCATTTAATTGTTGAAAATCTCGTTCGAACTTGTCATTTTTGTAAATTTGAAAATTTGAAGTGCTCAAACTTTGTCAAATGAAAAGAATGACCAAATCAACACACTCAAAAGAAAAATCACAACTGTTCATGATGATCAATGATGAATAAGTGTGATTTCTCTTTTTAATCTGTGGCTGAAACTTGTAACTAGTTTTTCTACCTCATACTGACTCCAAATGTGATAGTTTTTTTTCTAAAATTTTTTAAAATCATGCTCTATCATTTTAGTCTAGTCATCTATCTTTGTCACTAATTTTGAACAATTCAAATTTTAAATTTCAGAAAATGACAGCTTCAAACCTGATTTTCAAACACTAAATGATTTCAGCTGTAAAGGTGATGAATATAAAAATTGTATAACTCGTCAAGATCTCCTACTTTTATTTTGGTCATTTCATTTCATAAAGTGTTAAGTGATTTCATAAAGTTTTAGTAGTAATAGAGTGGATGTTCAAATAGAGTCATCTGGATGTTGCAAAGGGTAGTCTCACACACATGCATAAATGTAGTCTCACACACATACAAAAATATGTAGTCTTACACACGTACATAAATATATAGTCTCAGGTACCGGGTGAAGCTGTGGCATCACGTTTAGCTGCACCATGTCTTTCCGTGCTTTCAGACCATCCTTTGACTTGTCTGTGTCCATCAAGGTAGCAATGAGACTCTCAAAGACATTCTTCTGCACGTGCATAACATCAATGGAATGGGAGACCTCTAAGTCTGGCCAATAAGGCAGATACTGAAAGAAGATCGATTGTTTCTTGAAAGGTACGCCTTCGATAGAAGGTGTGCTTCTATCTCTGTTAGTCCCATCCGGATTCTTCTTTCCATAGATGACGCGTATGTTTTTCACCATTCTGTACATGTGTTCTCTGTTATGACGTCTCTCTGGAGGGGGTAGCAATGTCCAATGTGTCGGATAGCCCTTTTCAACACCATACACAGTCTCCTTCGATGCTTTTGTCACCCTTTTCAAATTTTCTAGACCTTTCGGGCTATTTAGTAAAATCTCTGGTCTAAGGGCTCGAATCATGTCCTCCAAATCATCTTCGTTCCCGACACGTGCTCCACCATCATTATTGGCACCAGCTTCGTCGTTACCATCCCAACCACCAGCATCACCACCTTGTTCATTGCCAAACTCGAAATCCATTCATGCATCAAGCTCTGCTGAATATTGGGACAGGGATTCTATGGTTTCGTCGTCGTATTCCTCCTCATCCTTATCGTTAACAATAACCGTTTTACCATGATGAATCCACACTATGTAGTCCTCAACAAATCCTCGCATAATCAAATGTGATATGATGATAGTCACATCTGTCCATGCCATACGGTTCTTGTAATCTTTACAGGGGGAAATAATTGTATCCTTATTCTTTTTCAATGTCGTGGCATGCTTCTTTGCGGCTTCAATAAATTTATCCACCTCTTCATGGAAATCTGCCTTGAACTTTAACGAACCATACATCCAAGAGTTCTTGTACTCCATCTTTTACAACAACAACAAAACAAACATTAAAGGACTACTTATTCAGATATATATATATATATATATAAATGAATCAAATTAATAATTACTTGAGAATAATTGTATATACTTCGGATATATATGAATATAAATCTAATATAATTACATGAAGCATACAAATACACCATGATAGAGGAAAATTAATTAATGGCCCATTTATCCATAAATAATTAAAATCCATCTTTATTGATTACAATAAACAATTTCAAAGACAATAATTAGCAACAATTATACTTTACCCAATATCTTTCATACAAACTCTAGTCCAATTTTATCAAACATAAATTTATAAAAACAAAATTAATAAAAAAACTAAACCCTAGATCTAGATCTACATGCACATGAAACATACATAAAACTAACTAATTGTTCACTAAAATCAAGAAACATGGACCAAATAAGTGTATGATCTTGTTTTCCTCCCTAATTTACCCTATTACATTTAAAACTTGGGTCTAATTTGCTTCATAAGTAGCTCAAGCACCATAGAAGAGAGAGAAAAACAAAACTCTAATTACTCACTAACCAACCATTAAAACTTTAAAAAAATGTGGAATAGCATTTTTTTTACCTTCTACAACCTCTTCACCAAAAGATTTGAGATCAAAACCTTCCCCACTTAATAGAGTAATTTTTGGGAAGTGCCCAAGGCCTCTCCATCTTTCTTTCACGGGTTGGAGTGAGTGACACGAGGAGGACGAATGTGTTGCAGCTGTTTTATATATGGGTCATTTGTAGAGACGGCTGGTGATTGAGCCGTCCCTACAAATCGGAGCTATATATACGAGGGTATTTGTAGCGGCGGCTGGTGATTGAGCCGCCCCTACAAATAGCAACTCTAGGGGCGGCTGGTGATTGAGCCGCCCCTACAAATTAGACCTCATTTGTATGGGCGGCTCGTATCACCAGCTGCCCCTGTTGTTCCATTTATAGGGGCGGCTCCATCACCAGCCACCCCTAAAACAAATCAAACCATTGCTAAAAATCGTTTTTTACATAGCGGCACTGGTGGGAGTGGGTCGAGGAGATGTCGTTACCTTTATATCGTTGTCATCCATGTACGCTTGACAAATAACTAGTCTCAAATGAAAAAAAAATAGTTCACTAATTGTGTTTCATCGTACACCGATTTGGCCACTAGAATAGAATGGAGTTGTTTATGACCTCTCCACGAATAATGCACGGAAGAGACCCCTCCACGGAAGTTTGGGCAAGTCAGTCAAGAAAAACTATGATTTAGCCAACCTGCTCCTGCTGGACTAACATATGATTCGTAATAGAAAAAGAGGCGGCCGGCACGGCACATTGATGACAGCAACATTATTAGCGGGCTGTCGCTAATAATCGTTTGCAAATATACATATAGCATACTCCCTCCGTCCCTAAATAACTGTTATCGTTTGTGTGCGTGCCGTAAGTTTAACTTGATTTGTAGAAAATGCGTGCAACATTTGTATCTCCACATAAATTTATTACAAAACTAGATTAAAAAATCTTTACAAAGATACTAATTATGTACCATAAATATTAATATTTTTTTTAATATATATTTAGTCAAAATTATTTCTCGAAAAACGAAAACGGCAGAGGTCCTATACAGTACATTATTAGTGGGCCGGCCGGGTGACCCTGAACACTGAATCACCACCTCACCCCTATTCCGGGTTCTCACTTGCTTGGCGTCCGCTCGTGCGTTCGTGGGGGAGACGAGAGACAGATGGGAGGCCTCACGAGGGCTGTGGATTGGTGGGAGGAGTGGCAGTTGCGCATCCTCGTCGTCACCAGCATCAGCATGGTTGTCCTAGTCCTTCTCTTCATCTTCTCTTCATGACTCATGTTCACTCTCTCAGCATGCTGCTCCTAGAAAGTTGGAATGTATATATATACAGTACATATGGGTCTGTTCGCTGGTTGGTGCTTTGGTCTTTGGTTTGGATTGGCTAGTCTTTGGTTTTTTGAGAGAAAACACTATCGGTTAATTTGTTCGACCGAAATTTGGTGTAAACCGAAACCAACAAATGAACGGTGACTCTTTCGTCTTTGAGAGAGAGAAAGGTTCTGCTCTCGTGGACTGAAACTATGAGATGGCCTGGCCCAGGAGCGGAAACATCTAAAAGCCCAGTAGCTGGGCCAGGAGCAAGCCCATGGGGGGCCGACGCCGGAGTAGCAGCCCAGTAGCAATCATCACGCATTCACGCGCCGCCCGCCGCTCGCCGCCGCCGTCGTCACGCACTCGTCCACCAGTCACCGTCGCCGCCGCCGTCGTCACTCCCACGCGCCCGCGCCTCAACCGCCCCACGCTTGTCGGATCACCAAACGCAAGGCCGGCCCGCCGCCGCCTGCGGCTGCTGGCGACCGGAGATGGACGAGGAGGAGGAGGAGAACATCGGGCCGTTCCGCCGGACGAGCGCCCGCACGCGCCGGATGGCCACACGCATGGCGTCAGCGCTCGCCAGCTCTGACAACCGCGCCCAGGTAACGATGGGACTCTCACTTACATTAACCGCTTCACCAAACCTAGCAGTAGACTGACTACTCCTGCCTCTTCCCCCTTCCTTCCGATATATACAGATACAGTGATGCAATTTTCATAATACAATTGAGAGGAAGAGTGATTTTTCAGCAATAGCAGAGGTTTAGAAGGGTTCTAGTAGGTTCTAGAAGGGAGACGAATCAGGGATGCATGAGAATCTGGAGGAGGAAGAAGATCGAGGACACGAGCTAGGAAGGGGCGGGATTTACGCTTTTGTTGTTTGATCGATAATCTTCAGATCATCGGAAGCAGCCTTGCTTGGTTTTTGTATCACCATCGCCTCTAGTCTGCTAACCCAGTTTGGTTTGGAGGGCCTCCGGACCAGGAATATGACGCTCCAATTTATGTTTAGGGGATATATTACTGAACCCATTTTAAGGGATTGGCCTTATTATAGTTTCACTTTTTTTTTGAGAGCAAAGGATTGGCCTTATAGACAAGAAGTTTTGGTAATATATATGCTCTAGAAGACTCTTTAGCCAAAGAGTTCTATCCTGAATTTACACTGCTTATGATTAGAGCTTTATCTTAACTTTTGCACTGTGTGTCTTGCTCTGTTATTTTGGAAAATCCGCTGTCTAGGTCGGAGTCTTGCCTTGTTGTTTTTTATCCAAACTGGCACATTTTGTAATTTTAAACAAACGCTCTGGTTTCTAATCAAAACAGAATATGTGCCCATAGCTCAGTAACTGTAGGCTCTACTAATATACTGTCTAAAGTGCTAAGCATTTCCATCGTCATGATGTATGTCTGCTTCCAGATCCTCTTTCCCTGACATTCTCATCCTGTCATTCTGTAGTTCATCGCTGACTGATAAGTTATGAAGAACTCAAGGTCTTAGCTCAGATTCGATTCGTATTGACATCATTTTCATTCTTGTAGTTACTGATCTGTCACTGTGCCTGACATAATACCCTTTATGTTTTGTTACCCTGTTGTGAGCATATCCATTTCTGTAACGCCATGCAGGCTGCATTAGCTCGCCTTTGAAGCTCTTGAGAGTGATAATGCCGGGGTTGAGGTGGTAGATCTTAATGATGATGAGTATGGATCCACGGACGAGGAAGACCCGGGTCAGTTTCTTTCTCATTTGTCTCCATACCAATTCCAAAAGGATAATGTTGATACGGTATGCAGAGACTCGATGAGAATTTACTATTGAACAAATTAATCTTCGCAAATGACGAATATTCAAACACAGGGTGGTTATGTGTGATATTTATTTTCATTGCTTGTAGTATCAATTTTCCAGACTAAACAACATTCTTCATTCATTTTTCCTTCTAAATGAATTGATAAATAAGATTAAAATGTCCTTGAAATACTTCTACCAAATCTGGTACGAACACCAGAAATGATTCATAAGGTGACTGTGTTTTTAGTCAATGGAATGCCCTGAAGCCAGCTCTTCACATGCTCTAGCTTCTCATCTGTAAAGGTTCATGGGTTCAACGTTTCTGGAACTTCTGCATTTACATACATTATATAGATGCTCTACCCAGGGACAATAGAAGTTTCGATGTAGTCATCTTTTGTTTTTGAATTTCATTTCTACAGTCCTCATGCAAAAAAAGCAGTCCAAGATTATGAAACGCAAGACAAGGCAGGGGAAAGCTTTGGAGAAGAGGGCGGCAAGATCATTCATGGATGTCTTACAAGAAGTAAGTAACCTTCTTTCTCGCATATTTATTTTCTAAGGAGGGTTCTTAAAAGATTTTCACTCTGCAACTGTGACAGGCAAATCTGGAATCCCTACCTCCTCATGTCCCAACATATTTGAGGGCTGCTGTAGGTCCACCGAGCTCTTCATCTCAACGGCACTACTGCTCAGTCTGTGGTAGTTCTGCAAACTACACATGCGTGAGGTGTGGAACACGGTTCTGTTCTTGCCGCTGTGAAGCTGCCTGAAATTTGTGGCTTGACCAACTAGTTCTACAAGCTACATCTGATGTATGTCCACTCCCTAATGATTGCTCGTCTGTGGTTTGATCAGTAGGATATGCTTGCTGTGTATGTTTTGTACTCTGTGTATGTTTTAAGAGACAGGTCTCTTATGTGGCCGTGACTGGAAATATGTAGAGTTATTTTCAGAGATGGCCGTGTTAAAAGAGACCTGCCTCCGAAAATCTATTTTCAAATACGGACATGGGCATTAGGCCACGAGATGATTTCTAAAGATGATAAAATAAGATGCTCAACTCTTCAAATAAAAGCTAATGCGTGATAAAGCCGTTTTTGTAGCGGTGTTATTCCTAGACACAATCTTACAAGACGGGGAAGACCTGACTACCTTAATTTCGCCCAAGGTCAAGCCGTGTCAATTTTTATTATGTATAAGGCAGCGCACTTAGCCAATAATTTTTATTTAATCGTTAATTAGTGCGTGTGGGTAGGCAGTGGGTGTGGGTGGGTTGGTGGCTTTTGAGAAAGTAACCATCTCAACAAAACTCGCGTCTTTGTGAACTGTAAAGTTGAAATACCCAAGCTGTCCGGCCGGCATACACTTTTGGAACGAAGAAGCCCGAAGGAAGCTTGGATCCTCTTGGTCTGATTGAGACTTTGCCGAGGTTAACTCGTTCAGCTATCTATATAAGAGTCAGGCAGCTATCAGTGCTGACATACAGGTGACACTAACGCAGCAGCCGCGTGTGTTATTGTTATACTTACCTGCAGGTATCCTCGCTCGAGCAGGCTAGCCTTGACGGCGACATGGCGGCCGCCAACCAGGTACGTTCTGTTTCCACTGTATATATACACGTAGCAGTAGGAGTAGTATAGCAGCAGCAGCCCTTCTTGTTGATTTGATTTCGTTGTTTCTATCATAATCTCTCTCCTTTTAACTGTATTTGCCAAACTGAAATGTTGCTAACAAAAAAAGAACAGCTGTTATTGGGCTATTTTTATTACACCGTACGACCCTCATCACTTCAAAATTATACAAGTATCCCCTATAACTTACATGTGAGGTCACTTAGTTTTGAGAGGCCACGGCTGACAATTATCATATCTGTGCTAGCAAAAATAAAGGTCAGGTGTTCGATCTTGGGATACCGATAATTTTACCTAGGACCTCTGTGGATGTATATATATGTGTGTTCCTACAAATTTCACAAACTTTGCACAATGGAATTATATACGTGTTGTTTCTCACTTGACTTTGCCATCAAGTGACCAAGACAAGACGATGCTTATAAGGAAATAAAGCACAAGACAATGAAATGATTTTTTTCAAGAATGTAAGCTATTCCTAGTACATGCCATCCACTGATTTATGTACTCTGTTGTTGAGATGTGATCTTGATGTGTGATGGCTATTGTGGTATGATACTCAGGGGGATTACCGAGGTTGATTTGCTTAAATTGGGTTCGTCAAGTGGATGACACCTGATTTAGGTAAACTAACGCGGTGGGTCCCTATAGTTCCTTTGCTAGTTTACCTGGAAACTGGCCGTTCTTCGTCATGTAAGCGCGATTGATTATCCTTTGCTGGTTTGCTTGTAAACCTAGCCTCTCATCACTGCGGAAGTGTGATAGTTATCCGCTACGTTTTTCCCCAGGCAATCTAGCTCTAGCTTGTGTGTGACCCATGTTTGCGTCAACAGCAGTAATGCTCAAAATCTTGTCCAATACGTTTCCTTGAATAGAACCTATATAAGACGGTACCTTAGTTTATCAAGCACAATTTCGTTCGGACTTAGTCATAAATCGTAGTTAGAGCACAAACTCCAACTGAAATTCGGTGTTTTAGCATTATGCCTACTCCATTTAGGTAAGAACCGAACATGTATGCAACATCACAAGGAGAGTGTATACCAAAACTTATAAATACAATTCTCCAAAGGAATTTTGCAGAAGAACATACAATCAACAAACATCTTCTTCGAATAATGTTATCTTTGGCATTATGTGCCAAAGAGGCCCTGACGACATTGAGCGTCTGAGCCCTCAACCCTTGGAGCTCGAGCTTGTGTGAAACGGGGGAAGGGACCGAGCCGGGAAGGGGGAGGAGTGGCCTGTGACGGAGAGGATTGCCGGCCGCGGGACAGGCGGAGGGTAGAGGTCGAGGTGCAGTGGGCAGCGCACAGTGGAGCAGCCGGAGAGAGGGGGCGATTGACGAGTGTCAGCCGTGAAGGTTTGTCACATCTTGGGGTGGCCAGAGTTAGTGAGGGAAGCAACAGCGGCAGGGAAGAAGGGGTGATAGCCGAAACACCGAGCTTTCCTGAAGGCTGATGATGCTAAGTGATGGAGGCCCGAGATCGACGGCTAGGTGGAAAACTGGCTCGGGATCCAACGGTTGCAAAAATTGGACGACGTGGCGCAATGAATTGCTCGGGCTTGGACTCTAGATTCAAAAGGAAGAGATGGCGACCCACCACAGTTACCACACTAAATGCTAGTTTGCTAGTCAAGGTATGCACAAATTAAAATATTACAAATGCACCGAAGCTTGTCTAACTTTTTGAATCATCAAGCAGTAGGCAAAGCATAGCATAAAGAAACAATTCATAAAATATTATAATAGCTAGTGTCTGCCAATTAACTAATCCTACCTCGCCATTCATATCAAGGAGTTGTTGCCACATCACCATCTAGCTCGCGTGTGAAAGCAGAGCTCTTTGGTAATTCCTAAAGCAGAGCTCGCGTGTATGGACAAAAACCAAAACGCCGTATATAACTTAAAATGGAGGAACCTAAAATGAAGGAAGTAGTTGCCAGTAAAGGTATGGACAAAATATGCCTTTTATATAAATGCACTGATGCATAACTTATTCGATCCTCAATTTTGTCAAGTACTGTAGTAGGTAAAGCAGCATAAAGAAACAACCATATAATATAGTTGGGGTCGGCGCATAATGCTGGAAGGTAGTGGCTAGTGTCTGCAAATAACTAATCCTAGGTCGGCATTCCGCATTCGATCATATCAAGGAGTTGTTGCTACATCACCATGTAGCTCGCATGTGAAAGCAGAATCTCTTTGGTAATTCCAAAATTACAGGTTGTATTGGTGTAGTATTATATGCTAGCTAACTGTTAAATTATTATTTTATGATTTTCTTGATAAAGCTAATTATTCTCTCTTTGCTAATTATTCATTTCACATGCATGCAGGTCAAAGTAAGTGGTTCGCTCTATTTGCCCTGGATCCGAGTCGAATTAAAGGAGGATACCCCCGAATCAAAATTCACAGCAATGATTCGTGTAAAAGCGCCACCGGTACGTAGCAATGCGTTCCCCATACACCTAGTTGTGGCGCTCGATGTCTGTGGTACAACGGGCCAGCCGGCAACAGGACCAAGGTTGGACCTGCTGGAGATGATGAAGTTTATCAAACGAGAGTTCAAGTCACAAGGTTCGCAATCAAAAAAAAAGTCACAAGGTTCACATGCACACGCGACACGACACGAGGTTGATGTCGCGACTGCAACGGAACTGGTGCCCATTGCCAATTGGATATCTGCGCATATGAGCACGGGTGGAACTGACCTTAAACCAGACTTGCAGCGCACCCTCGAGGTAAGTGGCATCCTTAGTGTACATTAATTGTTAAGAGTTTCCATATAAGAACTATATCGCTGGTTCATATAATACTACTATATATGTACGTGTTGTTAATTTTAGACGTCGACTTGAGAATATTTTTCATTTTATATTTAGTATATCGGCAAAGTTGAGTGATTTAGATGCAAATTTAAGAGTTATCTACGTTATCAAACATAGTGGAAGTGGCGGGTAGTTTATAGATGTAAATTTAGATTCTAAGTTTAGATCTAATTTAGAAGCTACTTAGGTTGTTTTTAATAATGGCGGGTTTGATTATTTAGATGCAAATTTAGTGGTTAAATTTACATTATTTTTCGTATGGCAAAGATGGATAATTCTTTCATGACTACAATAGATACAATGCCTATTATCTTAAATCTTACTATTACTAATTAGAGACCTGAATGGAGGCTCCACATTATTTCTCCCTAGACATCAGATACTCTAGAAAAAAAAAAGAATAAATCATGAAAATTCTCACAATAATCAAAAACATCTTGCCTTTAATTTGTTAGAATCTGACCATCATCGCTAATTATAGCCATTGGATCTATTCTATTTTTAAAAAATTTACCCACCTCTACTATTATGAAAAATACATAAATTAACCCTTAATTTTGCATCAAAATTACCCACCTCTACCATTATAAAGCATAATTAAAAATTAAAATAACTCTGTAAATTTGTATATAAATTACCCACTCTAGCATCATGAAACACAATTCAAATTAAACTCCTAAATTTGCATCTAAATTACCCACCTATACCATATGAACGATTATTCAAAAAAGCCACCTAACTTTGTATCTCAATTACCCACATTTGCCATTATAATAGATAATTTAAAATACTCCTCTAATATTTTTATAATTACCCACATCCATCATTAATAAAGATAATGTAAAGTAGTCTCCAAGTTTGCAGAGGTTCAAATTACCAATATATGCCATTATGAAAGATAATATAAATTAACAAATTTAATTTGTATCTAAATTATCCACATCATCCATTGTAAAAAAACAAAAATAATTTCTCAAAACTACATTAAATATAAGCTATTACAAAAAAAAATCCACAAAGTACATTATATATATTTGTAAATAAATTAGACGCTTCTATAACTATTGAGGTTCAATAGTCATTTGAGGCTTAAATATCAAAATCCTATTGAGGTTAGCACTATTGTGTACCTCAACATAGATACCACTTCAAGCTCTTCCACTAATCTTATACGCCATGTGTAGGTTTTAAATGACTCTTTATGCCATCTTATCTTAGTACATAAGAGTGCAATCTATGGCATAAAATCCTTATTTTAAATGGGTAGAAGTGAGAGTTAATAAAAGATATCATAATCACAAGAGTTTGAGCATAACTTGAGGATAAAAAACTATAGTAATCAGTAAAATTAAATAAAAATTTATATTCATAACAACATAAGGTATGGGCTAAAACAAGAGTCACCATAGTCTAAGCTAAGATCTCAACTAAATGCATATTGAAGATACAAAGAGGTGCCATACAAAGGGAAAAACTATGAATGTGGGTGAAGAAACATATAGATCAGTAATTGATAAGTTTATCACAACTAGATTGAGGTCAAAGAGTAGGGATAAAAACATATCGGCTTTGCAAAGAATCGGATTCGGATGTCACCTTTTATCATTTTTAATTCAAATTCAAATACGGATATGGATATTTTCGAATACGAATACAAAATGGATGTCTTGGGTTTGGATTTCTATTCGTATATTTACTCAATTGCACCCAAACTGTATATTGTTAAATTCAACATACATTAATAAAATTTTACTACTAAGTTCATCAATAATAAAAGTACACATCTAATAATCTCCAATATCAAAGTAAACTAAATTATAATGGATAATATTTAATAAAATAACATGTCAAGTGAATAAATTCAAATAAAAATGGTAGAAAACAAATAGCCATTTTGCTTTATCAATATTTTTGGAATTACAAAATTACTACACAAGTAGAGATTAAAGTATTTGTGTATATAACATAGACAAGGATAGTTCATAAAATGATATAGTTATCAATAAATATTTAATGATTAAATATATCAATTAATCAATCAATATTATATTTATATAAATATTTATCATGAAATTATAAATTCTATAAAATAATTTGCATCAATAAATAAATAAACTGAAGTATTGAAATAATTTAAAACAACAAATATATTAGGTTTAAACTAAATCAGAAAATACAAAAAATATTTTATTCTTTATGTATCATTAATAATTTTAAATTATTACTAAAAGTTATTTATAGATATACTATATATTAAATGGTTTCAATGCATCATTAGTAATAATTAAATTAAATAATTGGTCACTCGTTATGGAGAGAAACTCTGAAATAGGTTCATGATATCTTGTTTTCTTCTGTCTGATATTGTCGAATACGGATCTAGAATAAGATAGAGAAAAATACTGAGAAACGAATTCGGATATATCCATTTGGTATCCACATTAGAAACAGATACCAATACGAATATCAATATTACAAGTTTTAGTGGATACGGATGTCGGATAATTCGGACGTCTATTTTCATTTTCCATCCCTAACAAATAGTACCTACTATGTCTATTGTGTTAGAAAGAGCAAAAAAAAACATACAATTCAATATGAGTAAATTTTAGTTGAAGCTATTAAAAAGTTCCTGATGCTTGCGTCCCCTAAGATAGCACGGGTTGATAGACTAGTGATAATAATTAAAGTACATTAAACCGATGATGACCACCTGATGTTTCTAACTTTCGTGAAAATATTAATGATTAACTTTTTCCCCCTACCGCGTAGTACTAGCTAGCGACAAGCTGCAATTCTAGCCCATATGAATACAGGGCGCACGGGGCGTGCACACCTTTTCTAATCTAATTAGACCAGTCTTGGTAGGAGAGAGAGAGATATGAAAATGAGTTTTGTCTAGATGGAAATATAGGTCTGTGATCGAAACTGTGGAATGTAACGTGGTGTGGGTCTCATTTCATTTCATCAGCCATAACTTACTATTAGATCGAAAGAGTGTAATGAAATATTGCACTAGGAACCGCGGCCTTATAAGAAACAAACAAATTAATTTTAAAACCTTTGGCAGAGGCGCATGCATTATGTTTGTTTAGCGTACGTGTGGTAACGTACTGTTATGATAATAATTAATACAGGCCCTGAAGACTTCCGTGAATCATGTTGGCTTCATCATCCTCGTGTCGGATGGAGAGAGCAAGTTTGACAGTGGTTTTGATTTTGAAAAAGAATTTGGAGGGTACCCGCCGGTCCACGCCTTCGGCTTGGGTAGGAATCATGACCCCAAGGTTCTGTATGATATCGCCAAAGCATCCAGAGGAACCTACTCCTCCGTTCCGGTTGCGGACACCAACAAGGTCAAGGAAGCCATCGCCTTGTGCTTAGGCGGTCTCAAGAGTGTTGTCGCCATCGACACGTGCGTCAAAATCAGCGTGCCCGACGACACAGCAACAGCAGACACCCTTATTATTCAAGGCATGGAGATGGTAGATATCCAATCGGGGGGGCACGGAAAGGAAATCAAGAGCAAGGGAAAGGAAGGCAAGATTTCCGTCGGCGTCCTATACGCTGGTGAGGAGAAGGACTTCATCGTCCGCCTTCAATTTAGGAGCACTACGAGCGGCAACATGCGAACCCGGTCGTCTGTTCTTACTGCTGCTGTGGAGTACTATAAGGATATTTCAAGCAAGCTGCAGCAGAGGGCCCCTACTGTCACCGAAGAATACAAGGTGCGGCTCCTAGTCACATCAAGCAATGCCAGGGAAGCGTACAAAGATTTAGAGCGACAGGCTCCCAACTCCAGGGTCCTGCAACAGATGATCTTATTCGAGGTGGTGCAAATGCTGCTCAGCTTTGCGGAGGAGGAGGAGGAGGCCAAGGCCAAGGCCAAGGCGGAGGCCAAAACCACCACCAACATTAATGATGCGAATGTGGGAAACCTGCGAAAGAGGTGGGACGACAAGCTAAAGAGCCAAGGAAATCTACTGCGGATGGCCCGGGAGAATGACCTTGTCGACCTGCAGCGAATCGACGAGGCCATGGCTGCGATGGTCTCGAGCCTAGAGGGAGGCTCGGGGTTGGGCTGCATCTATTCCTGGGTGTCGAGCTGCCAGATGCAGCGCGCCACCACCACGGGTCTGCCAGTGCCACCGCCGTTCCGCCTGACGCGAGCCATGGAGGCGGCGGCGCGCAACGTAAGCAAGCACTTGGTGGCCCAGCAAGCTAGTCGTCGTCAGAGTGCCATAATGCTCTTGGAGAAATTGGAACAGGTGTTCGACAAGTGGGACGAAAGTCGTCGCCGCGACGCAGCATCCATCCTCGAGACGTTGAACTTCGGGAACAAAGTGCACGAGGTGGGTTAATTAGTACTACTAGTAATAATATATACCATGTGTGTTATAAATTCATTAATCCCTCACTGTTGGACGTGCAATTTAATTTTTTGTTTTGCAGGCCGTCAAAGCAGCGATCGAGGGTGGTGGTACCCGGACGACCACCACCACTTCCGGCAGCGGCGACAATAAGGAAATGCCCGCCGCCGCCACCACCCTGGATGATGATCTCAAGGACGACATCAAGTCTACGATTGCCATACGGCTGTTCGACTGCTGCATCGAGTTAAAGAAAAGCAGTTCCAAAGACGACTCGCT
Organism: Miscanthus lutarioriparius; assembly: GCA_904845875.1. NCBI lineage: Eukaryota > Viridiplantae > Streptophyta > Magnoliopsida > Poales > Poaceae > Miscanthus > Miscanthus lutarioriparius. Next base: position 89,756,790 of record CAJGYO010000014.1, read on the forward strand.
CAAAATATACAAGGTGCGTGCGTGGTTTACTATTGTTATCATGTACTGTTCCAGGGCCAAATAATAATTATATAGAATCAGTTACTACTACTCAAATGGACGCATGATATGATATGATGCCACCATCTTGCAGGCCGCCCAAGTAGCCATCAACTATTGGCGCCGCGTCCAGGGAAAATCACTTCCGGCACCGGCAGCCAGTGAAGCGGCACCAGGCACCAGCCCATCCTCAGCCTCCAGCCCACCTGCAGGTACCCAGGCGGCGGGCGGCCACCACAAGAAACAGTGCTGATGGTCAGATATATAATATCATCGACTGTGGCGATGCCGTACTACATAGATTTTGTGATTTATTTGTGCTTTTGCTTTGTGTTCCTGCATGCTTGTGCTTGTTTCAGACCGTAAATATGCATATGGTATATGCATATATGTATGGACAGTAAATTATCAATTCCTCAGTGTAATCAGAAAACAGGAAATAATAATAATAATGCTCTACACACAGGAGGAGCAGCAGCATGTCACGTACCCCTTCTCTACAACTAAAAATTACAATCACCTTGCGATTTAACCTCGCCTCCGCGTGAGAGACCGCCCGGCGCTTTCACCTCGCCACCCCGTGCGCAAAAGCTGGCCTAGCGCTCAAAAGAAAACCTCGCCACCCCGCCCGCGTTCAAAATGAAACCTCGCGCCGGGCGAACCAAAAGAAACCTGCCGCCCGGCAACCTCCGCAGTCTCCTGATTCACCATGGGGGTGGTTGCTCCATGGAGACAAATCTGAATGTTGAATATTTGCGATCATACAGAAAAAAAAAGCCGTCTATGTCTGACTGTAACAGAATGAGTTCCAAGTCCAGCAGCTACTGTTAGGATCGAATGTGTACCTCTGTGTGTAACCGTAGATCCGGGGACGATCTCTTCCTTTAGGGCTTCTCCACTCGCCTGGGACAGTAGCACCGCAGCGGGTAGACGCCGCTGTAACGGTGTAGAAGACATCGGTGGTGCTGCAGTGGAACGGTGGAACCCTGCAGGCGCGACGGTGAGCTTGGTGGGACATCCCGTCGCTGGCAGCACTTCTTTAGTATCGGATTAGGGTTTTCTATAGGTGGGATGGCGGCTCCAGTGAACCTCGTAGTCCGAGCCTTGATCCCCACCTTCCTTTTATGTGTGATGTGCGACAGGGGCCCACCAACCGTATTAGGGTTGGGCTCCCCCGATCAGGGAGCAGAGACAAGGGCCCAATAGACCGCCGTTGGGCCTATTGGTGGAGATCAACTAACATTCTCCCCCTTGATCTCATTCCATCTTTCAATTTCATATCATTTACTTTTGTTCATTCCATTACAGATTAGCGCATAGAGCATGTCTCATCGTCACGGTCCATTGCCGATAGACTTAACAGCTACAACACACTACTCTATTCTGAAATAGATACTTATCTTTGGGTCTTCTTTTGTCTAGGAATTTTAGGCTTTCCCTTAAACTTATGCTAGCTACATGTTCTCTGAATACTATGTTATCTGAACATGTTGAGTGGTAAGCCTTTTGTAAGCGGATCCGCAAGCAATCTTTCTGTACTTATATGCTCAAGACTTATGACTTGATCTCGGACTTTATCTTTCATAACATAATACTCTATGTCAACGTGTTTGGCAGCACTACCTGACTTATGTTGTGAGCATACTGTACTGCCAGATTATAATCGCAGTATAACTTAAGTGGTCTATAGATGGCGTCAACCACCTTCAAACCGGGTATGAACTTCTTTAGTCAGTTCACCTGCCCGTTGCCTCATAACACGCTACAAACTATCATACATTGTGGACGATGTAGTGATAGTTTGCTTTGAGCTTTTCCATGAAATAGCTCCACTTTGCGAGATGATAGAAAATCCACGTCTGGATATATATTCACTCTCGCATAATCAGAATCTGAATATCCCACTATGTGGAGTCAATCAGATCTTCTATACGTCATCATGAGGCCTTTCATTCTTTGCAAATAATGCAAGACTTTCTTTACTAATTTCAGTGTTCTATTCTAGAATTGCTCTGGAATCTGCCAAGTAAAACCCAGTAACAAATGCCAAGTCAAGGCGCGTACATACTTGAGCATGTTGCAAGCTTTCGACAGCTGAAGCATATGGAACCACTTTCACTTTATCAATTGAGCTCATATTGATTCCTGAGGCATTGAAAATCCTCATATCTGTCGCCCTTGACTATAGGAGCAGGTGAGGGACTACATTTGTGCATACTGAATTTCTTTAAGATTCTTTCTATGTATGCCTTTTGTGGCAGTCCTAATACCCCTTTTTCTTCTATCTCGATGAATCTCGATCCCTACAACGAACCAGGCTTCACCAAGATCTTTCATATCAAAATTTTGAGGACAAAACTTCTTTGTCTACAGTTGTAGACTGACATCACTACTAGCAAGTAAGATATCATCCACATACAGGACAAGGAAGATAAACTTCCCATTCTTAAACTTTGTATAGACACAATTGTCCTCTACATTTTCTTTAAAACCCAAAATTCTTTATTGACTGATCAAACTTCAAGTATCACTGTCTTGAAGCTTGCTTTAATTTATAAATGGATTTCTTTAGACGGTATCCCATTCGTTCTTTTTCTTCCATGACTAAACCTTTCAGTTGTGTCATGTAAATGTTTTCCTCTAAGTCTCTGTTGAGAAATGCCGTCTTTATATCCATATGATGTAATTCTAAATCATAATGTGCCACTAATGCCATTATGATTCTGAAGGAAACTTTACATGAGACTAGAGAAGAGGTCTCATTGTAATCAATTTCTTCTCTTTGCATAACCTTTTGCCACAAGTTACGCTTTATATCTCTCTATATTCCCTTGAGAGTCAAGCTTTGTTTTGTAGACCCATTTATAGCCTACTGTTTTGGCTCCTTTAGAAATTATTTCCAAGTTCCAAACTCTATTGGTATTCATTGATTTTATTTCATCTTCCATGGCCTCAAGCCACTTTGATGAATGATCACTTCTCATTGCTTCTTCAAATGAGGTGGGATCATCCTCCATTTGAAATTCCTCAGTGTTGTACACTTCATAATCAGCAGGAATAGCTGATTTTCTAACTCTTTGAGACCTTCTAGGGGCCTCTACTTTTGGCACATCTTCTGTTTGAGGCTATTGTTGCTCCCCCTCATGTGTGGCAATGGGTTCTATAGAATCCTGAAGAATAGGTTCCTCATCGTCATTCATTGTTGCCACAGGTGGGTGAAAGGATCAAGATGCCCAAGAGGGGGGGTGAATTGGGCTAATTCGAAATTCTCTTGCAATAAACAAATCCTACGGATAGCCCAATTAACCCCTTGTGCCTAGAAAAGTGTTTCTATCAAACTAAAGCACAACGAACTCACCACCTATGTTCCAACCTTACTCAAGCAAGCAATTCTATGGATGTAAAACAAGTATTGAATTGCTCAAAGTAAATAGGGAGAGAAAGGAACGCGGCGATGTTTTGCCGAGGTATCGAAGAGTCGCCACTCTCCACTAGTCCTCGTTGGAGCACCCGCGCAAGGATGTAGCTCCCCCTTGATCCGCGCAAGGATCAAGTGCTCTCTATGGGTTGATTCTTCGACACTCCGTCGCGGCGAATCACCCAAAGCCGCTCACAACTTGAGTTGGGTCACCCACAAGCTCCGCCGGGTGAACACCAAACTCCCAATCACCACCAAGCCGTCTAGGTGATGGCGATCACCAAGAGTAACAAGCACGAACTCTCACTTGACCACGCGAAGCCTAATGAGAAGATGGATGCACACTTTGCTACTCTTGATTTGCTAGTGAGGCTACTCTCTTGGATTCTCAAATCACAAACACCTCTCTAGGACCTTGCTCTTCTTGGCACTCACAAACGTGTTTCTCAGCTGTTGGAATGAGCAAAAGTACCTCCACTCACGAGTGGAGCTTCTATTTATAAGGCAGCCTGAAAAACTAACCGTTATGAGCTTCTGCGGGACGACCGGACGCTCCGATCGTGATGACCGGACGCTCCGGTCAGTTCAACCCGCGAACCAGCATTCAAGTGATGACCGGACGCTGACAGGGTCCGGTCAGTACCGACCGGACGCGTCCGGTCGCTCTTGGATGCTTACTGTAAACGACCGGACGCTGGATACTCAGGGTCCGGTCATATTGACCGGACGCGTCCGGTCACTCTTTTCCAAGTCTGGACCCTTACTGGAGTCGACCGGACGCTAGCCCTCAGCGTCCGGTCACACGACCTTCCAGCGTCCGGTCACAACAGACTTAACCACCTCAGTCAAACGAACTGACCGGACCCTGCGGCCAGCGTCCGGTCGCACCGGAGCCAGCGTCCGGTCAGTGTTTGACCCTCCATTCACTTCTAACTTTCGAACATATGTGAATGAAGTTTGCTCCAAAGGATCTTAGGCATTCATAGGAGCTACCTAGAGCTAGTTTTAACAAGTGTGCACCACACCTAACTCACTAGACTCAACTAGGTCAAGCTACCCGTTCATACCCCCCTTTATAGTACGGCCAAAGGAAAAAACAAAGTCCTAAACTACTCTAAATGTCTCTCCAACTCCAATCGACACTTAGAACTAGTTATCCTTAACCTTGTCGTCCATCCTTTGAAAACCGAAACGATTTCCATCGTAGGGGCATGACAACCTCGATTGCCCAATCGATCTCCATTACCATGACCTAACTTAGTTGCCTCTGCAAAACACACGTTAGTCATAGTAATCTTGTATTGACATTAATCACCGAAATCCAACTAGGGGCCTAGATGCTTTCAATCTCCCCTTTTGGTGATTGATGACAATACCACCTCAGTATGTTATGGAGTGAGGTTTTTTTTTTTTTTTTTTGACGGGCTTGGTTCATATAAGCTTTTGTCAATAAGAACAAAAGAGTTAGTCAAGCTTATATGACCCAAGCCAACACAATGTACTCAAAGGATATGAATTAAGCATGAGTACAATTAACAAAGCTCATTTGCTTCAAGTATAAACGCGAAGCAAAAGCAAATGAGCATAACACAAGTGATATGACATATAGAAAATGCAAAGTAGAAGTCACACATGTCAAATATCACGATCACGTAGATAGCACTATCACATATATATAATAGTATGCATGAAAGTAAACACACGAATGCATAAGTAATAGTGTATCACACAAATAAAACTCCAAATGAATATAAAAAGCTAATACTAGATAACTAGCTCCCCTAAAGCTCGCTCCCCCGAGTCTACATACTCAAAACCCTCTTCCCTTTGGCGCCAAACACCAAAACCTAAGGGTTCGGTGGGTGGGGCATGCGCGCAGACGAGTCGGGCGCCGAGGTACGTGGAGCAAGATGGAATCTGGCGCCATCATCATCTCGACCTCGAGCTCGAATCGACCGACCCTCACAGGCGGGGAAGTGTCGCCAAGCGGTCCTGGTCAGGAGTCAGCTGGGCTGGTGCTGCTGTGATCTTTGCAAGTATGTCCGTCGTAGGATCTGACGAGGCGACAGACGAGGGGAGCTTCTGAGTAGTCACGATAGCTGGAGCTGCTGTAGACGGACCGGCAGTATGCATGTGAGACGGAGTAGGCATGCCGGTCAACTCGCTGAATGATGCTCCAAGACTCCTGGAGACTGACGACTCAGGCACGAATAGGGAGGAAGACTGCTCTGGTGAGAAACCCGTGTGATAAGGAGGAATCATGCGGGGGCTACACTGTGAAGCTAACCATGGGACACCAGATAGGAGGTGAAGTGAATCGAATCGGAGGCTGTCCTCGACTCAAGCCCGGCGGGCTCATCGCCTGAGTCGTCGAAGTGGTAGGAGGCTGTGCAACCTGGGGCGAAGGCTGTGGCAGTGGGACCCCAATAGCTGTCACTACATGCTGCATGAATCCCATGAGCTGCTGCTGCATAAGTAACTGCTGGTGCTGAAGGAGCTGCTGCTGACGCTGGAACTCGTCCTGACGAGCTCTGAAAGCTGTCTTGGTTGGCACCTGCTCTCGTGCTCGCTGTGGTTCGATCTCTGCTGTGCATCCGCCAAGAATAGCTATGAGAGCGGGTCTGCCTCGTGGAGCCGGTGGAGCAGAACTAGAGCTACCGGCCTCTGCATCGTGTCTGCGTGGAGGCATCTGAGGTATAGGCTGGTAGTCGTCGTCAGAGCTGTCACTGTACTCACTCACTCCCTGCTGTGCCTCTAGCTCCTCCTCCTCTGTGGTTGCAATCCCTCTGATGATCTCATCCTGCTGAGCTGCGGACTCTGGCACGTCGGGACGACGGCTAGGCTGACTGGGTGCCCGAGGAGTGGTATGTCCGATCCATTTGTGAGAGGTTGTAAGTCGGGAACTCAGAGTGGCACCAGATACTCATCCATCATGCCAGGGGCTTATCCATCACAACTCTACGGATGAGGAAGGTGATCCAGTGAGCATAGGGAAGCTGCCTGCGACCCTTGAATCCCTCTCACTATAGTATCCTCCATCTCTCGATGAAGGAGGTCCCAGATGTCAAACATCACATCATCGCATGATGGCATTGAGAAGCCAGAGCTGTAAGCGAGTTAGGCCCTCTCTCAGATCCCAACACCGGGAGCAGTGTCCTCCCGATGATGGCCTCTAGAATCCTCATTTTGAGGAGTCAAGTCACTGGGGTTCCCGCCGACCCCTCACCAAACGGCTCCTTGAAGCAATGCCGCACTAAGTCTCAGAGGGGGCACCAACCTCCATGAGGACGCCTGGGAGGTCCCTCACACCATAGCAAACCTCATGCATCTTTACAGTTGCTCCCTGTAGTCTCAAGATCTCCCCGGCTCGCCATTTGGTCACTCTGTGGTCTTTGCCGTTGAAAGCAAAGTGAATGTATCTGTGATGAGGATCAATGTAGAGCGAGGCATAAAACCGACGGACCCAAGATGGTACATATATCCCCGTCCCGTCAATCAGATCCGGCATACCCTGCAATATGACAAGTGTTGCCGAATGCTCTCTCCATTGCCGCCACAATGGACTCTATCTGGCGCACCCTCTGTGATCCGAACACCGCCCACTTGTTAAGATATGCATTGTAGAAATCCTCATGCGGTGGGTGTAGAACCCTCAATGCTTCTCTCATCCCTCCGGAGGAAACCAAACCTCAAACTCGACAAAACCGCAATGCTTGAACTCGCTGGTCAGAAGCGGCCCTCAAGTCGAGGTGAACCATCGAGGCGGACCTCGTGGTGCAGGCGGGGCGTGAACCCCGCGCGCCGTAATCGGCCTCGGTGGGCTGCAGAAGATCGGTACGACTCGAGCGGGCGAAATGAGGTGCCGCTCGGTCTCCCGACTCTCCCGAGTCTCCTGGCTGGCTGAGGCTCTCACCTGGTGGGGGGCTGCTGCTTTGGCTTGTGGACCCTCCTCAATGGCGACCCGTCGTCTCGCAAACGTGGCGATCCCAAATGGACTACCATGACGACGCTCAACCTCCTCAATCGCAGCTCGATTGCGGGTGAAATCGGGTCGATCTGCAATGACAACTCCGCTGCGGGTACCACCTCTCTCGGCATGGTTCTGCGCCCTGAATAAATTGCCGCTCGCTCTCTTGTCTCGGCGGGTACTTTGCGCTTCTTGGATGTCACCGCTTGGTTGACTTGCCTTTGGATCCGGTGGTGGCGAGGCGGGGCCTCCGATCATCATCACCGGGTCACCACCAACATTCTTGGTGCGAGCCATCTGAATCGACAAGATGGTGAATCGTCGCCGATGAAGATCAATCGTCAAATCGCCGCCGAGGCTTGGCTCGATCCTTATTTTCGTGAGCTTGGCTTCGAGTTGATCGCCGCCAATCGCTGTATTTAAAAACACAACGGAACCGACTCACCGCACGATAGAATAGATGGATATACAAATAAATACCATATATCTAATAGATGCGAAATCCTAATAGAGAAAGCAATGGAGATGCGAATTTGAATCGAGTGGCTTTCACCGACGATCAGCAATCCGAGAATAGATAAGATGTTACGTGGGGGATCTCGGAACCGGCTAGGGTTAGGTCAAATGCCCTCAATGCAATTGGAAATCAGTGCATTTAGAATTTGATCTAGGTCACAGTTGGAGATCAAGATTGAAAACGTGAAAGTTCGTCTTACCAAACAATGGGAGGATAGGGCAATAGCGGCGAAGATTGGCAGCCCTCTAAGAACGATGAAGCAACGAGCTAGGGCGCGAGGAGGCCGGCGAGGCACTGAGAGAGGCAAGGCAGGGCCGGAGCTCGGCGGCGCTTGGCTGCGACGGGCCGGTGGTGGCGCGGGACAGCGGCGCGGGGCTCGGTGGCGCGCTAGGCCGGGGCGCGAGGCTCGGCTGCGGGCTCGGGGAGGCTGCGGAAGGCAGGGGCACGACGGCGCGGACGCGAAGTGACCGGCGCAGGTGGCTACGGGCGGAGATGCGGCGGGCGGCTCGGGCTAGGGTTCGACGAGGCGCTGGTTAGGTCAAGGCGAGGACGCGGGTTAAGTAATCCCCAAGAACGTGATGTAAAAAGGAAACGGGAAAAGAGACTTGAAGTCACGCGAGATCCATTGACCGGACGCTCGGGTAGTAGCGACGACGCTATTACCTGTCGTCCGGCCGATTCAGAGAGGTCCAAATCCTCCGAATCGCGACCGGACGCGTCCGGTGGTCCATGACCGGACAGCAGTGTGGTCCGGTCGAATAACTTGACCTTCCTCCATTGACCGGACGACTGAAACCCTTTTCGACCGGACGCACAGACGCACGCAGCGTCCGGTCACTCCTTCAACATCAGTTCACCTCTCGTGAATCGACCGGACGAGATGTTAAGAAGGCAGTCCGGTGCAGCGTCCGGTGCACCTTTTCCAAAGAAATCTTCAACCTTCCTTCATACGCTGTTCCCAATCAAGTCCCAACTTGAATAAGATCCAAATAAACACCAATTGGGACTGATGAGTGACCTCTCTCAAACCCTCATATTTTTCAAAGTATTTTGCCTTAGGCTATAATTCTTTTTAAGAAAATAGGCAACAAGAGGGCAAATGGAACAAAACGACAAAACAACATTCATGCATGTGTAATGTTTGTAAGTAAATCTAGTTGCTTGTCAAGTTTGATCCAAGGTTAAGCTTCTTCACACGCTCTTCGGCGGTTATCTTAACCATGTTAGACAAGCCCTATTTGCATTGCCACAAATTAAACATGTTGTATATTACAATGAATGCAAGGGACAACACAAGCTCAATTTTTGGTGAAGTTACTAAAATCAAGTACATTGAGCTCGTTCCGCAATCTACAAAATGTAGCCTCATCTAGTGGTTTAGTGAAGATATCCGCTAATTGATCTTCGGATCTTACACCTTCTAGTGATATATCATTTTTAGCTACATGATCTCTTAGAAAGTGATGGCGGATATCTATATGCTTGAAAAGTAGAGTGTTGAACCGGATTATTTGCAAGTTTTACCGCACTTTCATTGTCACACAAAAGAGGTACTTTCTCTAGAACTACTCCATGTCTAGTAAAGTTTGTTTCATGTATAATATTTGTGCACAACAAGCACCCCGGCGGCAATGTATTCCGCTTGGCGGTGGACAAGGCCACACTATTTTGTTTCTTGGAGGACCAAGACACAAGTGATCTACCAAGCAAATGGCACCCTCCGGATGTGCTCTTTCTATCAACTTTGCATCCGGCATAGTCCGAATCGGAATAGCCAATTAATTCAAATAAAGCTCCTTTGGGATACCAAAGGCCAATGCTTGGTGTGTGCTTAAGATACCTAAGGATTCTTTTTACGGCAATTAAATGTGTTTCCTTAGGACAAACTTGAAATCTAGCACACATACACACACTAAACATGATGTCGGGCCTAGATGCGGTTAAATATAACAAGCTACCAATCATAGAACGGTAGAGAGTTTGATCAACCGAGTTACCTCCCTCATCTAGGTCGAGATGTCCATTTGTAGGCATTGGGGTCTTGATTGGCTTACATTCATCCATCTTGAATCTCTTGAGAAGATCTTTTGTGTATTTCTCTTGAGAGATGAAGATGCCTTCTTTCATTTGCTTGACTTGAAAACCAAGAAAGAATGTAAGCTCACCAATCATTGACATCTCGAACTCCTTAGACATCAATTCACCAAATTCTTTGCATGAGTCTTCATTTGATGATCCAAAGATGATATCATCAACATATACTTGACAAATGAAGATATGCCCATCAAGCTTCTTGGTGAATAGTGTGGTGTCGACCTTCCCAATGGTGAAGCCCTTCTCAATAAGGAAATCCCCGAAGGCGCCATACCAAGCTCTTGGGGCTTGCTTAAGCCCATATAGTGCCTTGGACAACCTATAAACATGATTAGGATATCTAGGGTCTTCAAACCCGGAGGTTGATCAACATAGACTAGTTCATTAATAAAGCCATTTAAGAATGCACTTTTTACATCCATTTGATATAGTTTCATTTCATGATGTGATGCATATGCAAGGAGGATACGGATGGCTTCTAATCTTGCAACCGGTGCAAAGGTTTCTCCAAAATCTAAACCTTCAACTTGAGAGAACCCTTTGCAACTAGTCTTGCCTTGTTCCTCACAACAACACCTTGATCATCTTGCTTGTTGCGGAACACCCACTTTGTTCCAATGACTCTTGCATCTTTTGGTCGCTCTTCAAGATTCCAAACTTCATTGCGAGTGAAGTTGTTCAACTCTTCATGCATGGCATTGATCCAATCCGGATCTTTAAGAGCATCTTCTACCTTGGTAGGCTCATAGCAAGAGACAAAAGAGTGATGAGCAACAAATGAAGTAAGTTTTTGAGATCTAGTCATCACCCCCTTTGTTGGACTCCCTATGATGAGATCTTGTGGATGATCTTGTAGGAGAGGTGTATTTCTTCTATTGACCACTTGAGGAGGAGGTTGTGGAGCATCAACATCTTGTGCTTGTACCACCATTTGCTCATGGGAGATATGAGTATCTTAATTTTCTACTCTCCCAACTTTTTCACCATCTTGTGGTACATTTGATGAAGAGGGTTGATTAATGACTTGTACATCATCTTCATCATCTTTTGGCTTGATGTCTCCCACCGGAATATTCTTCATAGCCTCCCTCAATGGTTCATCACCTACATCATCAAGATTCTCATGTGCTCCTTGGGAGCCGTTAGATTCATCAAATTCCACATCATATGTTTCTTCAACCAAGCCGGTGGCATGATTAAATACTCTATATGCTTTGGACTTCAATGAGTAACCAACAAGAAAACCTATATCACAACGCCTTTGAAACTTCCCTAGGTGTTGCCGCTTCTTGTAGATGTAGCACTTGCAACCAAACACCCTAAAGAAGGGAGACGTCCGGCTTCTTCCCATTGAGCAACTCATATGGTGTCTTGACAAGGAACTTTTGAAGAAATAGGCGGTTGGATGCATAACATGCGGTGTTGATTGCTTCCGCCCATAGAGCTTCGGGAGTGTTGTACTCATCTAGCATTGTTCTTGCAAGAGTGATCAAAGTCCGGTTCTTCCTCTCAACTACACCATTTTGTTGAGGAGTATAGGTTATGGAGACTTCATGTTTGATTCCAACTTCATCACAATAAGCTTCTATGTTTGTGTTGTCAAACTCTTTGCCATTGTCACTTCTTATCCTCTTGAGCTTCACTTCAAATTCATTTTGAGCTCTCTTGGCAAACTTCTTGAAACAAGATGCAACTTCGGATTTGTCATGAAGGAAGAACACCCATGTATATCTTGAATAGTCATCCACAATCACAAGACAATAGAGATTTCCTCCCAAACTCTTGTATGTTGTTGGTCCAAATAAATCCATGTGTAGGAGTTCTAGCACTCTTGTGGTTGACATGAAAGCTTTGGTTGGATGAGTGTTTGCAACTTGCTTGCCGGCTTGACATGCACTACAAAGCTTGTCCTTCTCAAACTTCACATCCTTCAACCCTCTCACCAAATCATTCTTCATAAGCTTCTTGAGTGAGCTCATCCCAACATGAGCAAGTCTTCTATGCCATAGCCACCCAAGTGTTGTTTTGGTGAATAGGCAAGTCTTCAAGTTTGCATCTTCGGAGGTGAAGTCAACTAGATATAAGTTGTTGTATCTAAATCCATTGAATATCACTTGATTGTCATCTACCTTAGATACAACCACCTCCTTCTCGGTGAACAAGCATTGGAAGCCAAGATCACACAATTGTCCAACGGATAGCAAGTTGAAACTCAATGAAGCAACATAGAGCACATTGGAGATGGAATGATCATTTGATATTGCCACTTTGCCCAATCCTTTGACCTTGCCCTTTGAATTATCTCCAAATGTTATTTTCTCTTGTCCATCTACCTCTTCATCTAGTGAGGTGAACATACGTGGATCACCGGTCATATGTTGAGTGCAACCACTATCAATAACCCAATGACTTCCACCGGTCTTGTAGTTCACCTACACACAAGAGATTCAAGCTTTAGGAATCCAAGCTTGTTGAGGGCCCTTCACCTTCTCAACAAGTGACTTAGCCACCCAAATTTTCTTAGGTCTACTCTGTTGGGGGGGACCTAAGAACATGACTTTCATCTTTCCACTTGAATCTTTTCTAAGCATGTAGTGAGCATTGAAAGCAAAGGGTCTAGCATGCTTGGGCAAGGGTTGTGGTGGTGGAGTTTGACACTCATGAGCAAAGTGGCCTTCTTGTCCACACTCAAAACATCTCTTTGGCTTTGGCTTTGGCTTTGATTGTTGGTGTTGAGCTTGAGCCTTTTTCTTTCTCTACACTTGCCATATATCCAATGCCACTTCTATCCATCTTCATGACGGTATTCATGAGTAGCTCACTTTGGAGATGCTTGCCTCTAGCAAACTTGCTCAATCCCACTTTGAGATGCTCTTTCTCCATCTTGAGCTTCTTGTTCTCTTCCTTGAGAATATCATTGTTCTTCTCCTCCTTGAGTTTCTTGATTTCTTCTTTTAGCTTCTCATTCTCAAGGATCACCTCTTTGTCATGATCAAGAGTTTCTAGCACAATGGTGTTGTGACTTTTCATTTCTTCAAGATCTTTCATGAGCTTCTCATTGTCACTCTTGAGCTTGACAAACTCATCATAGTTATTGCACTCAACCACTTGCTTGCCCTTGCTACTAGATCCATGCTCAATGCTCTCATCAATTAAATCATCACATGAGGTAGCTATATCAATCTTAACAACATGGTTAGTAGCATCATGTGGCTCATTTGGTAAGAATTCTTGTGCAATAATAAGAGTATCATAATTGATCTTTAGAGTTGTATATTCATCTTTTAGCTTATTGTGACTAGTGATAAGCTCATTGTGCACCCACTCAAGTTTATCATTTTTATCTTTAAGCTCTTTCTTAGAAGATTTGAGCTCCTTGAGTTTGGATGATATAGAATCATTTGTTTCTTTGAGCTCATCATTAGCCTTTTCTAATGTATCACACTTAGCTAAGAGTGAATCATTTTTAGCATCAAGTTTTTCATTTGTAGCCCTACTTTTCTAATGATCTTAGTATATTTTCTTAGTATTTTGACAAGATCATCATATGTAGGTGAGTCATCATCATCGCTATCACTATCATCATCACTAGCATGTTCATCATCACTACTATCATCACTCTTAGTTACCTTGCGTTCACCTTTGGCCATAAGGCATAGGTGTGTAGAGGATGATGGCGATGGTGGCGGTGAAGATGCAATATCAATAGCAATGGCGGCCACTTTTCATCGTCACTATCATCATCGGATGATCCACTTGATGAATCAATGTCCGTGAGCCAATCACCGACAATGTAGGCCTTGCCACTCTTCTTCTTCTTGTAGAAGTCCCTCTTTTTGCCATCTCTCTTCTTGTATGGCTTGTTCTTCTTCTTTTCATCTTCATCACTTGAATCATCTTTCTTGCCCTTGTTCTTGAACTTGTCTTTCTTGGGCTTTGTGCATTGATGAGCTAGATGGCCAAGCTCGCCACAATTGTAGCAATCCATCTCGGAGATTGGCTTTCTTCTTGAGCTTGTGAAGAACTTCTTCTTCTTGCCATCAAACTTGATGCCACTCTTATTTAGCCTTTTAGCATCTTGGTGGTCTTCTTCACCATGAGGGCAAGGCTTTCTTCATCATCTTCATCACTTGAGCTCTCATACTCAAGTTTTGCTTTTTGCCCTTGTCTTGGCTAGCTTTGAATGCTAAGTCCTTCTCTTTCTTCTTTGTAGAGGATGAGCCATCTTGTGGTGTGATGTGCATGTACATCTCATGAGCATTGATCTTTCCCAAGATTTGTGTCGGTGTAGCTATGAAAGATCACCTTGATGTAGCACGGTCACAATGTGCCCATATTTGTCAATGGGGAGGACACTCAAGATTCTTCTCACAACGTCGGATGGTGACATTTGAGTAAGTCCAAGCCCATTGACTTCTCTACAAGAACATTTAATCGAGAATACATCTCATTAGCACTTTCTTTGGGAAACATCTCAAAAGAATTTAGCTTTTTAATCACAAGATGATAGCTTCCTCACGCCACTCTTGGTTCCCTCATGGAGCGCACAAACGTCCGACCATAGAGCATGGGCGTCTTTGTGGTTCCTTACACGATTGAACACCTCTTTGCAAAGGCCTCTAAAAATGGTGTTGCGAGCCTTTGCATTCCATTTTTCATAATTTACTTCATCGCCTTGAAGTTGTGCGGCATTCCTAGGTCGGGGAACCCTTGAGAGGCGGCTCTAAGAATTCCAACATCTAGAGCTTCTAAGTATGCCTCCATGGATTTTCCAATATGGAAAATCATCTCCCTCAAAGATAGGAGGAGGTCCATCCCCCGTGAGACATCTTGCTCTAAGCGATTAAGCTTAAAAACGTGAGCACGAGGCTCGATACCAATTGAAAGGATCAAGATGCCCAAGAGGGGGGTGAATTGGGCTAATTCAAATTCTCTTGCAATAAACAAATCCTACGGATAGCCCAATTAACCCCTTGTGCCTAGAAAAGTGTTTCTATCAAACTAAAGCACAACGAACTCACCACCTATGTTCCAACCTTACTCAAGCAAGCAATTCTATGGATGTAAAACAAGTATTGAATTGCTCAAAGTAAATAGGAGAGAAAGGAACGCGGCGATGTTTTGCCGAGGTATCAAGAGTCGCCACTCTCCACTAGTCCTCGTTGGAGCACCAAGCAAGGATGTAGCTCCCCTTGATCCGCGCAAGGATCAAGTGCTCTCTATGGGTTGATTCTTCGACACTCTCGTCGCGGCTAATCACCCAAAGCCGCTCACAACTTGAGTTGGGTCACCCACAAGCTCCGCCGGTGAACACCAAACTCCCAATCACCACCAAGCCGTCTAGGTGATGGCGATCACCAAGAGTAACAAGCACGAACTCTCACTTGACCACATGAAGCCTAATGAGAAGATGGATGCACACTTTGCTACTCTTGATTTGCTAGTGAGGCTACTCTCTTGGATTCTCAAATCACAAACACCTCTCTAGGACCTTGCTCTTCTTGGCACTCACAAACGTGTTTCTCAAGCTGTTGAATGAGCAAAAGTACCTCCACTCACGAGTGGAGCTTCTATTTATAAGGCGCTGAAAAACTAACCGTTATGAGCTTCTCGCGGGACGACACGGACGCTCCGATCGTGATGACCGGACGCTCCGGCCAGTTCAACTCGCGAACCAGCATTCAAGTGATGACCGGACGATGTGGTCCGGTTCAGACAAGTACCGACCGGACGCGTCTCGTCGCTTCTTGATGCTTATTGTAAACGACGGACGCCTGGATACTCGTGGTCCGGTTATATTGACCGGACGCGTCCGGCCACTTTTCCAAGTCTCGACCCTTATCGAGTCGACCGGACGCTAGCCCTCGGCGTCCGGTCACACGACCTTCCAGTCGTCCGGTCACAACAGACTTAACCACCTCAATCAAACGAATCGACCGGACCTCATGGCGCCAGTCCGGGTCAGACCGAGCCAGCGTCGGTCGTTGTTTGACCCTCCATTCACTTCTAACTTTCGAACATATGTGAATGAAGTTTGCTCCAAAGGATCTTAGGCATTCATAGGAGCTACCTAGAGCTAGTTTTAACAAGTGTGCACCACACCTAACTCACTAGACTCAACTAGGTCAAGCTACCCGCTCATACCCCCCCCTTTATAGTACGGCCAAAGGAAAAACAAAGTCCTAAACTACTCTAAATGTCTCTCCAACTCCAATCGACACTTAGAACTAGTTATCCTTAACCTTGTCGTCCATCCTTTGAAAACCAAACGATTTCCATCGTAGGGGCATGACAACCTCGATTGCCTAATCGATCTCCATTACCATGACCTAACCTTAGTTGCCTCTCGCAAAACACACGTTAGTCATAGTAATCTTGTATTGACATTAATCACCGAAATCCAACTAGGGGCCTAGATGCTTTCAATCTCCCCTTTTGGTGATTGATGACAATACCACCTCGAGTATGTTATGGAGTGAGTTTTTTTTTTTTTTTTTTTTGACGGGCTTGGTTCATATAAGCTTTTGTCAATAAGAACAAAAGAGTTAGTCAAGTTTATATGACCCAAGCCAACACAATGTACTCAAAGGATATGAATTAAGCATGAGTACAATTAACAAAGCTCATTTGCTTCAAGTATAAACGGAAGCAAAAGCAAATGAGCATAACACAAGTGATATGACATATAGAAAATGCAAAGTAGAAGTCACACATGTCAAATATCATATCACGTAGATAGCACTATCACATATATATAATAGTATGCATGAAAGTAAACACACGAATGCATAAGTAATAGTGTATCACACAAATAAAACTCCAAATGAATATAAAAAGCTAATACTAGATAACTAGCTCCCCTAAAGCTCGCTCCCCCGAGTCTACATACTCAAAACCCTCTTCCCTTTGGCGCCAAACACCAAAACCTAAGGGTCGGTTTATGGGCTGCAATGACGAGTCGGTGGTATTTGAGGTACGTGGAGCAAGATGGAACTCGGGCGCCATCATCATCGAATTCGAGCTCGAATCGACCGACCCTCCAGGCAGGAAGTGTCGCTGAAGCGGTGCGGGTCGAGTGGGGCAGTCTTTTGTGATGTTGCAAGTATGTCCGTCGAGGATCGGACGAGGCGATGACGAGGGAGCTTCGAGTAGTCACGATAGCTGGAGCTGTTGTGAGACGGACCGGCAGTATGCATGTGAGACGGAGTAGGCATGCTTGGTCAACTCATTGAATGATGCTCCAAGACTCTCGGAGACCGACGACTCGTGCACGAATAGGGAGGAAGATCGCTCTGGTGAGAAAACCCGTGTGATAAGGAGGAATCATGGGGCTACACCAGTGAAGCTAACCATCTGGGACACTGTATAGGAGGTGAAGTGAATCAATCGAGGCTGCCCTCGACTAAGCCCGGCGGGCTGTCTTCCTGAGTCGCCGGTGGTAGGAGGTCAGTGCAAACTGGGGCGAAGGCGTGGGCAATGGGACCCCAATAGCTGTCACTACATGCTGCATGAATCCCATGAGCTGCTGCTGCATAAGTAATCTTTGGTCTGTGTCAAGGAGCCGCTGCCGACGCTGGAACTCGCCCCGACGAGCCTCGAATCAGGCGGTTGGGTACTGCCTCTCGTGCTCGCTGTGGTTCGATCTCGCTGCATCCGCCAAGAATAGCTATGAGAGAGCGGGTGCATGCTCAGGAGCCGGTGGAGCGTAACTAGAGCTACCGGCCTCTGCATCGTGTCTGCGTGGAGGCATCTGAGGTATAGGCTGGTAGTCGTCGTCAGAGCTGTCACTGTACTCACTCACTCCCTGCTGTGCCTCTAGCTCCTCCTCCTCTGTGGTTGCAATCCCTCTGATGATCTCATCCTGCTGAGCTGCGGACTCTGGCACGTCGGGACGACGGCTAGGCTGACTGGGTGCCTGAGGAGTGGTATGTCCGATCCACCGTGTGAGAGGTTGTAAGTCGGGAACTCAGAGTGGCACTCAGATACTCATCCATCATGCCAGGGGCTTATCCATCACAACTCTACGGATGAGGAAGGTGATCCGGTGAGCATAGGGAAGTCGCCTGCGACCCTTGAATCCCTCACTATAGTATCCTCCATCTCTCGATGAAGGAGGTCCCAGATGTCAAACACTCACATCTCGTGCATGATGGCATTGAGAAGCCGAGTCGTAAGCGAAGTTAGGGCCTCTCTCAGATCCCAACACGGGAGCAAAGGTGTCCTCCGATGATGGCCTCTAGAATCCTCGCCAGGAGTCAAGTCACTGGGGTTCCCGCCGACCCCTCACCAAACGGCTCCTTGAAGCAATGCCGCACTAAGTCCAGAGGGGCACCAACCTCCATGAGGACGCTTTGGGAGGTCCCTCTGACCATAGCAAACCTCATGCATCTTTACAGTTTTGCCTCTGTAGTCTCAAGATCTCCACAGCTCGCCATCGGTCACTCTGTGGTCTTTGCCGTTGAAAGCAAAGTGAATGTATCTGTGATGAGGATCAATGTAGAGCGAGGCATAAACCGACGGACCCAAGATGGTACATATATATCCCGTCCGTCCAATCAGATCTGACAGCCCTGGCAAATATGACAAGTGTTGCCGAATGCTCTCTCCGGCTGCTGCCACAATGGACTCTATCTGGCAGACCCTCTGTGATCTGAACACTGCCCCACTGTTAAGATATGCATTGTAGAAATCCTCATGCAAAGGGCGTGTAGAACCCTCACCGCTTCTCTCATCCCTCCTCGGAGGAAACCAAACCTCAAACTCGACAAACCGCAGTTCGCTTGAACTCCTGCTGGGTGTGGCCCTCAAGTCGAGGTGAACCACTGGAGGCGGACCCTGTGGTCTGGGCGGAGGGCGTGAACCCCTGCGCCGTGTAACTGGCCTCGGTGGAATCAGAAGATCGGTACGACTCGGCAGGCGCGAGCTGAGGTGCCGCTCGGTCTCCCCGACTCTCCCGAGTCTCCGGGCTGGCCGAGGTCTCATCGGTGGGGCTGCTGCTTTGGCCGACGGACCCTCCTCAATGGCGACCCGTCGTCGTCTCGCGCAACGTAAGCGGTCCAATTTGGACTACCATGACGACGCTCAACCTCCTCAATCGCAGCTCGATCGCGGGTGAAACTGGCCGATCTGCAATGACAACTCCGCCAAGGGTACCACCTCTCTCGGCATGGTTCGCGGCCCTCTGAAATTCTTGCGCTCATTGTCTCGGCGCCGGGTACTTGCGCTTCTTGGATGTCACCGCTTGGTTGACTTGCCTTTTGATCCGGTCGGTTGGCAGGCGGGGCCTCCGATCATCATCACGGGTCACCACCAACATTCTTGGTGCGAGCCATCCGAATCGACAAGATGGTGAAATCGTCATTTTGATGAAGATCAATCGTCAAGCAACCGCCGCCGAGGCTTGGCTCGATCCTTACTCATGAAGCTTGGCTCGAAGTTGATCGCCAACCGCCTGATTTAAACACAACGGAACCGACTCGCTGCACGATAGAATAGATGGATATACAAATAAATACCATATATCTAATAGATGCGAAATCCTAATAGAGAAAGCAATGGAGATGCGAATTTGAATCGAGTGGCTTTCTACCTGACGATCAGCAATCCGAGAATAGATAAGATGTTACGTGGGGGATCTCGGAACCGGCTAGGGTTAGGTCAAATGCCCTGAATGCAATTGGAAATCAGTGCATTTAGAATTTGATCTAGGTCACAGATGGAGATCAAGATTGAAAACGTGAAAGTTCGTCTTACCAAACAATGGGAGGATAGGGCAATAGCGGCGAAGATTGGCAGCCTCGGCAACGATGAAGCAACGAGCTAGGGCGCGAGGAGGCCGGCGAGGCACTGAGCAGAGGCAAGGCAGGGCCGGAGCTCGGCGGCGCGACGGGCCGGTGGTGGCGCGGGACAGCGGCGCGGGGCTCGGTGGCGCGCTAGGCCGGGCGCGAGGTTTCTGGCCGCTGGCTCGGGAGGCTGCGGAAGGCGGGGCACGACGCGCGGACGCTAAGTGACCGCGCAGTGGCTACGGGCGGAGATGCGGCGGCGGCTCGGGCTAGGGTTCGACGGAGGCGCTGGTTAGGTCAAGGCAGAAGGACGCGGGTTAAGTAATCCCCAAGAACGTGATGTAAAAGGAAACGGGAAAAGAGACTTGAAGTCACGCGAGATCCATTGACCGGACGCTCCGGCAGTAGCGACGGACGCTACCACCTGGTCGTCCGGCCGATTCAGAGAGGTCCAAATCCTCTCGAATCGCGGACGGACGCGTCCGGTGGTCCATGACCGACGCAGTGTGGTCCGTCGTAACAACTTGACCTTCCTCCATTGACCGGACGCTGAACCCTTTTTCGACCGGACCGGACGACAGACGCAGCTGGGTCCGGCCACTCCTTCAACATCAGTTCACCTCTCGTGAATCGACCGGACGCTGGACAAGAAGCGTCGGGCTGCAGCGTCCGTCTGCACCTTTTTCCAGCAAATCTTCAACCTTCCTTCGCGCTGCCTGTTCCCAATCAAGTCCCAACTTGAATAAGATCCAAATAAACACCAATTGGGACTGATGTGAGTGACCTCTCTCAAACCCTCATATTTTTCAAAGTATTTTGCCTTAGGCTATAATTCTTTTTAAGAAAATAGGCAACAAGAGGGCAAATGGAACAAAACGACAAAACAACATTCATGCATGTGTAATGTTTGTAAGTAAATCTAGTTGCTTGTCAAGTTTGATCCAAGGTTAAGCTTCTTCACACGCTCTTCGACGGTTATCTTAACCATGTTAGACAAGCCCTATTTGCATTGCCACAAATTAAACATGTTGTATATTACAATGAATGCAAGGGACAACACAAGCTCAATTTTTGGTGAAGTTACTAAAATCAAGTACATTGAGCTCGTTCCGCAATCTACAAAATGTAGCCTCATCTAGTGGTTTAGTGAAGATATCCGCTAATTGATCTTCGGATCTTACACCTTCTAGTGATATATCATTTTTAGCTACATGATCTCTTAGAAAGTGATGGCGGATATCTATATGCTTGGTGCGAGAGTGTTGAACCGGATTATTTGCAAGTTTTACCGCACTTTCATTGTCACACAAAAGAGGTACTTTCTCTAGAACTACTCCATAGTCTAGTAAAGTTTGTTTCATGTATAATATTTGTGCACAACAAGCACCCGCGGCAATGTATTCCGCTTCGGCGGTGGACAAGGCCACACTATTTTGTTTCTTGGAGGACCAAGACACAAGTGATCTACCAAGCAAATGGCACCCTCCGGATGTGCTCTTTCTATCAACTTTGCATCCGGCATAGTCCGAATCGGAATAGCCAATTAATTCAAATAAAGCTCCTTTGGGATACCAAAGGCCAATGCTTGTGTGTGCTTAAGATACCTAAGGATTCTTTTTACGGCAATTAAATGTGTTTCCTTAGGACAAACTTGAAATCTAGCACACATACACACACTAAACATGATGTCGGGCCTAGATGCGGTTAAATATAACAAGCTACCAATCATAGAACGGTAGAGAGTTTGATCAACCGAGTTACCTCCCTCATCTAGGTCGAGATGTCCATTTGTAGGCATTGGGGTCTTGATTGGCTTACATTCATCCATCTTGAATCTCTTGAGAAGATCTTTTGTGTATTTCTCTTGAGAGATGAAGATGCCTTCTTTCATTTGCTTGACTTGAAAACCAAGAAAGAATGTAAGCTCACCAATCATTGACATCTCGAACTCCTTAGACATCAATTCACCAAATTCTTTGCATGAGTCTTCATTTGATGATCCAAAGATGATATCATCAACATATACTTGACAAATGAAGATATGCCCATCAAGCTTCTTGGTGAATAGTGTGGTGTCGACCTTCCCAATGGTGAAGCCCTTCTCAATAAGGAAATCCTGAAGGC
Organism: Miscanthus lutarioriparius; assembly: GCA_904845875.1. Lineage (NCBI taxonomy): Eukaryota > Viridiplantae > Streptophyta > Magnoliopsida > Poales > Poaceae > Miscanthus > Miscanthus lutarioriparius. Next base: position 89,778,731 of record CAJGYO010000014.1, read on the forward strand.
GCCATACCAAGCTCTTGGGGCTTGCTTAAGCCCATATAGTGCCTTGGACAACCTATAAACATGATTAGGATATCTAGGGTCTTCAAACCCGGGAGGTTGATCAACATAGACTAGTTCATTAATAAAGCCATTTAAGAATGCACTTTTTACATCCATTTGATATAGTTTCATTTCATGATGTGATGCATATGCAAGGAGGATACGGATGGCTTCTAATCTTGCAACCGGTGCAAAGGTTTCTCCAAAATCTAAACCTTCAACTTGAGAGAACCCCTTTGCAACTAGTCTTGCCTTGTTCCTCACAACAACACCTTGATCATCTTGCTTGTTGCGGAACACCCACTTTGTTCCAATGACTCTTGCATCTTTTGGTCGCCTTCAAGATTCCAAACTTCATTGCGAGTGAAGTTGTTCAACTCTTCATGCATGGCATTGATCCAATCCGGATCTTTAAGAGCATCTTCTACCTTGGTAGGCTCATAGCAAGAGACAAAAGAGTGATGAGCAACAAATGAAGTAAGTTTTTGAGATCTAGTCATCACCCCCTTTGTTGGACTCCCTATGATGAGATCTTGTGGATGATCTTGTAGGAGAGGTGTATTTCTTCTATTGACCACTTGAGGAGGAGGTTGTGGAGCATCAACATCTTGTGCTTGTACCACCATTTGCTCATGGGAGATATGAGTATCTTCATTTTCTACTCTCCCAACTTTTTCACCATCTTGTGGTACATTTGATGAAGAGGGTTGATTAATGACTTGTACATCATCTTCATCATCTTTTGGCTTGATGTCTCCCACCGGAATATTCTTCATAGCCTCCCTCAATGGTTCATCACCTACATCATCAAGATTCTCATGTGCTCCTTGGGAGCCGTTAGATTCATCAAATTCCACATCATATGTTTCTTCAACCAAGCCGGTGGCATGATTAAATACTCTATATGCTTTGGACTTCAATGAGTAACCAACAAGAAAACCTATATCACAACGCCTTTGAAACTTCCCTAGGTGTTGCCGCTTCTTGTAGATGTAGCACTTGCAACCAAACACCCTAAAGAAGGAGACGTCCGGGCTTCTTCCCATTGAGCAACTCATATGGTGTCTTGACAAGGAACTTTTGAAGAAATAGGCGGTTGGATGCATAACATGCGGTGTTGATTGCTTCCGCCCATAGAGCTTCGGGAGTGTTGTACTCATCTAGCATTGTTCTTGCAAGAGTGATCAAAGTCCGGTTCTTCCTCTCAACTACACCATTTTGTTGAGGAGTATAGGTTGCGGAGACTTCATGTTTGATTCCAACTTCATCACAATAAGCTTCTATGTTTGTGTTGTCAAACTCTTTGCCATTGTCACTTCTTATCCTCTTGAGCTTCACTTCAAATTCATTTTGAGCTCTCTTGGCAAACTTCTTGAAACAAGATGCAACTTCGGATTTGTCATGAAGGAAGAACACCCATGTATATCTTGAATAGTCATCCACAATCACAAGACAATAGAGATTTCCTCCCAAACTCTTGTATGTTGTTGGTCCAAATAAATCCATGTGTAGGAGTTCTAGCACTCTTGTGGTTGACATGAAAGCTTTGGTTGGATGAGTGTTTGCAACTTGCTTGCCGGGCTTGACATGCACTACAAAGCTTGTCCTTCTCAAACTTCACATCCTTCAACCCTCTCACCAAATCATTCTTCATAAGCTTCTTGAGTGAGCTCATCCCAACATGAGCAAGTCTTCTATGCCATAGCCACCCAAGTGTTGTTTTGGTGAATAGGCAAGTCTTCAAGTTTGCATCTTCGGAGGTGAAGTCAACTAGATATAAGTTGTTGTATCTAAATCCATTGAATATCACTTGATTGTCATCTACCTTAGATACAACCACCTCCTTCTCGGTGAACAAGCATTGGAAGCCAAGATCACACAATTGTCCAACGGATAGCAAGTTGAAACTCAATGAAGCAACATAGAGCACATTGGAGATGGAATGATCATTTGATATTGCCACTTTGCCCAATCCTTTGACCTTGCCCTTTGAATTATCTCCAAATGTTATTTTCTCTTGTCCATCTACCTCTTCATCTAGTGAGGTGAACATACGTGGATCACCGGTCATATGTTGAGTGCAACCACTATCAATAACCCAATGACTTCCACCGGTCTTGTAGTTCACCTACACACAAGAGATTCAAGCTTTAGGAATCCAAGCTTGTTGAGGGCCCTTCACCTTCTCAACAAGTGACTTAGCCACCCAAATTTTCTTAGGTCTACTCTTGTTGGGGGACCTAAGAACATGACTTTCATCTTTCCACTTGAATCTTTTCTAAGCATGTAGTGAGCATTGAAAGCAAAGGGTCTAGCATGCTTGGGCAAGGGTTGTGGTGGTGGAGTTTGACACTCATGAGCAAAGTGGCCTTCTTGTCCACACTCAAAACATCTCTTTGGCTTTGGCTTTGGCTTTGATTGTTGGTGTTGAGCTTGAGCCTTTTTCTTCTCTACACTTGCCATATATCCAATGCCACTTCTATCCATCTTCATGACGGTATTCATGAGTAGCTCACTTTGGAGATGCTTGCCTCTAGCAAACTTGCTCAATCCCACTTTGAGATGCTCTTTCTCCATCTTGAGCTTCTTGTTCTCTTCCTTGAGAATATCATTGTTCTTCTCCTCCTTGAGTTTCTTGATTTCTTCTTTTAGCTTCTCATTCTCAAGGATCACCTCTTTGTCATGATCAAGAGTTTCTAGCACAATGGTGTTGTGACTTTTCATTTCTTCAAGATCTTTCATGAGCTTCTCATTGTCACTCTTGAGCTTGACAAACTCATCATAGTTATTGCACTCAACCACTTGCTTGCCCTTGCTACTAGATCCATGCTCAATGCTCTCATCAATTAAATCATCACATGAGGTAGCTATATCAATCTTAACAACATGGTTAGTAGCATCATGTGGCTCATTTGGTAAGAATTCTTGTGCAATAATAAGAGTATCATAATTGATCTTTAGAGTTGTATATTCATCTTTTAGCTTATTGTGACTAGTGATAAGCTCATTGTGCACCCACTCAAGTTTATCATTTTTATCTTTAAGCTCTTTCTTAGAAGATTTGAGCTCCTTGAGTTTGGATGATATAGAATCATTTGTTTCTTTGAGCTCATCATTAGCCTTTTCTAATGTATCACACTTAGCTAAGAGTGAATCATTTTTAGCATCAAGTTTTTCATTTGTAGCCCTACTTTTCTAATGATCTTAGTATATTTTCTTAGTATTTTGACAAGATCATCATATGTAGGTGAGTCATCATCATCGCTATCACTATCATCATCACTAGCATGTTCATCATCACTACTATCATCACTCTTAGTTACCTTATGCGTTCACCTTTGGCCATAAGGCATAGGTGTGTAGAGGATGATGGCGATGGTGGCGGTGAAGATGCAATATCAATAGCAATGGCGGCCACTTTTTCATCGTCACTATCATCATCGGATGATCCACTTGATGAATCAATGTCCGTGAGCCAATCACCCGACAATGTAGGCCTTGCCACTCTTCTTCTTCTTGTAGAAGTCCCTCTTTTTGCCATCTCTCTTCTTGTATGGCTTGTTCTTCTTCTTTTCATCTTCATCACTTGAATCATCTTTCTTGCCCTTGTTCTTGAACTTGTCTTTCTTGGGCTTTGTGCATTGATGAGCTAGATGGCCAAGCTCGCCACAATTGTAGCAATCCATCTCGGAGATTGGCTTTCTTCTTGAGCTTGTGAAGAACTTCTTCTTCTTGCCATCAAACTTGATGCCACTCTTATTTAGCCTTTTTAGCATCTTGGTGGTCTTCTTCACCATGAGGGCAAGGCTTTCTTCATCATCTTCATCACTTGAGCTCTCATACTCAAGTTTTGCTTTGCCCTTGTCTTGGCTAGCTTTGAATGCTAAGTCCTTCTCTTTCTTCTTTGTAGAGGATGAGCCATCTTGTGGTGTGATGTGCATGTACATCTCATGAGCATTGATCTTTCCCAAGATTTGTGTCGGTGTAGCGGCGGAAAGATCACCTTGATGTAGCACGGTCACAATGTGCCCATATTTGTCAATGGGGAGGACACTCAAGATTCTTCTCACAACGTCGGATGGTGACATTTGAGTAAGTCCAAGCCCATTGACTTCCTCTACAAGAACATTTAATCGAGAATACATCTCATTAGCACTTTCTTTGGGAAACATCTCAAAAGAATTTAGCTTTTTAATCACAAGATGATAGCGTTCCTCACGCCACTCTTGGTTCCTCATGGAGCGCACAAACGTCCGACCATAGAGCATGGGCGTCTTTGTGGTTCCTTACACGATTGAACACCTCTTTGCAAAGGCCTCTAAAAATGGTGTTGCGAGCCTTTGCATTCCATTTTTCATAATTTACTTCATCGCTTTGAAGTTGTGCGGCATTCCTAGGTGTGGGAACCCTTGAGAGGCGGCTCTAAGAATTCCAACATCTAGAGCTTCTAAGTATGCCTCCATGCGGATTTTCCAATATGGAAAATCATCTCCCTCAAAGATAGGAGGAGGTCCATCCCCGTGAGACATCTTGCTCTAAGCGATTAAGCTTAAAAACGTGAGCACGAGGCTCTGATACCAATTGAAAGGATCAAGATGCCCAAGAGGGGGGGGGTGAATTGGGCTAATTCGAAATTCTCTTGCAATAAACAAATCCTACGGATAGCCCAATTAACCCCTTGTGCCTAGAAAAGTGTTTCTATCAAACTAAAGCACAACGAACTCACCACCTATGTTCCAACCTTACTCAAGCAAGCAATTCTATGGATGTAAAACAAGTATTGAATTGCTCAAAGTAAATAGGGAGAGAAAGGAACGCGGCGATGTTTTGCCGAGGTATCGAAGAGTCGCCACTCTCCACTAGTCCTCGTTGGAGCACCCGCGCAAGGATGTAGCTCCCCCTTGATCCGCGCAAGGATCAAGTGCTCTCTATGGGTTGATTCTTCGACACTCCGTCGCGGCGAATCACCCAAAGCCGCTCACAACTTGAGTTGGGTCACCCACAAGCTCCGCCGGGTGAACACCAAACTCCCAATCACCACCAAGCCGTCTAGGTGATGGCGATCACCAAGAGTAACAAGCACGAACTCTCACTTGACCACGCGAAGCCTAATGAGAAGATGGATGCACACTTTGCTACTCTTGATTTGCTAGTGAGGCTACTCTCTTGGATTCTCAAATCACAAACACCTCTCTAGGACCTTGCTCTTCTTGGCACTCACAAACGTGTTTCTCAATTGTTGAATGAGCAAAAGTACCTCCACTCACGAGTGGAGCTTCTATTTATAAGGGCACTGAAAAACTAAACCGTTATGAGCTTCGCGGGACGACCGGACGCCCGATCGTGATGACCGGACGCCCGGTCAGTTCAACCCGCGAACCAAGATTCAAGTGATGACCGGACGACGCAGAGGTCCGGTCGCATACCAACCGGACGCGTCCCGGTCGCTTCTTGATGCTTATCAGAAACGATCGGACGCTGGATACTCAGGGTCCGGTCATATTGACCGGACGCGTCCGGTCACTCTTTTCCAAGTCTGGACCCTTACTGGAGTCGACCGGACGCTAGCCCTCAGCGTCCGGTCACACGACCTTCCAGCGTCCGGTCACAACAGACTTAACCACCTCAGTCAAACGAACTGACCGGACCCTGCGGCCAGCGTCCGGTCGCACCGGAGCCAGCGTCCGGTCAGTGTTTGACCCTCCATTCACTTCTAACTTTCGAACATATGTGAATGAAGTTTGCTCCAAAGGATCTTAGGCATTCATAGGAGCTACCTAGAGCTAGTTTTAACAAGTGTGCACCACACCTAACTCACTAGACTCAACTAGGTCAAGCTACCCGTTCATACCCCCCTTTATAGTACGGCCAAAGGAAAAAACAAAGTCCTAAACTACTCTAAATGTCTCTCCAACTCCAATCGACACTTAGAACTAGTTATCCTTAACCTTGTCGTCCATCCTTTGAAAACCGAAACGATTTCCATCGTAGGGGCATGACAACCTCGATTGCCCAATCGATCTCCATTACCATGACCTAACTTAGTTGCCTCTGCAAAACACACGTTAGTCATAGTAATCTTGTATTGACATTAATCACCGAAATCCAACTAGGGGCCTAGATGCTTTCAGTGGGATAACAACAGGTGCTGACACCATAGTCTCTTGCACTATCGGTGCAGCGACAATAGGTAGTGAGAAAATTGGCTCATGAATCATTGGAGTGGACGCATACACCCGCTTCACTTCAAGGACAATTTCTCGAGCTAGCATGCTCCCCCTCATCAATTCATCCTCTAGGAAGACAGCGTGTCTCGTTTTCATAAACTTTGTCAGTTTCTCTGGACAGTAGAAATGAAAACCTTTTGACTTTTCTGGTTAGCCAAAGAAATGGTACCTTACTGTTTTGGGATCTAACTTCCCAATGTTTGGGTTAAATACTTTAGTCTCAGCAGGGCTCCCCCCCCCCCCACACGCAAGTGGTTTAGTGAGGGTACTCTTTCTGTCCACAATTCATATGGCGTTTTGGACACTGACTTACTTGGTACTCTTTTGAGAATATGAATGGGGTTTTTAACGCCTCCATCCACAGGCTCAACTGTAAGGTGGAGTAACTTATCATACTGCTCACCATATCCATCAGGGTATGATTGATTCTTTTAGCTACTCTATTCTGCTGAGGTTCGTCCGGTATAGAATACTGGGCTACTTTGTCATTCTCCTGTAAGAACCTTACATAAGGTTTAGGAACTTTAGCCATATGGGGTATGCCGACCGTAGTACTCCCCCACGGTCAGACCTGACTATCTTTATCTTTAAATTGCGTTGGATTTCAACTTTTGCCTTAAATATCTACATTTATCCAATGCTTCTGTTCTTTCTTTGATTGGATAAATATAGACATAACGGGAGTAATCATCTGTGAATGTTATGAACGAATCATTACCATCCACACTCTTTACAAGAAACTGACCACAGATGTCTGTGTGAATAATCTATAAAATTCCTGCGCTTTTTGTCATCTTTCTTAATCTTCTTTATATACTTTTCTTTTATGCATTCTCTGCATTGTTCTAAATCTGAGAGCTCTAATGGAGGAAGAATATCTTCTTAACTTATCTTTCTATTCTCCCCCTCGAAATATGGCCTAAAACGATAATGCCATAATTTCGACAACGCATCATGAGCACTCTTATGCCACCACTTCCAGATTAACAATCTGTCACCAGCTGCTTCATCAGCTGAGTGGCATATATCTTTGAAGAGCCAGTTCACTGACTCTTTATGTCTTTGAAGAGCCAGTGAACTGACTCTTTATTCTATCGAGATACTCGGTGACCGTGCTATATCCTAGGATTGAGCCTACAATTGCAGGTTCAATCATGTTCTTTATCACAGCCAAACATCTCTTGTTGGCAGTGACCCACTTCCTATGCACAAAAGTCATAGGACTATCTTTTGGGATTCAAAATCCCTTTCTTTAGTTGCCTAAGTGGCATCATTCTCTTTTGTCTCCCTCACCGGTGCCACAAACTTAGTGGAACACGGTGAGATGACTACCCAGTCCACCTTAGACAAGATGAAAACTAGGTCAAAACTTTTCTTAACATAAAAAAATAACACCATTTGCATGCCTTAATTCCAACGTTGGTCAAAATCAAAACATATAACTGTTCGTATACACTAATTCTACATCATCGTTGGGCAGAAATAGAATTAATGCATAAATCATTAACTTTTACATCTGTTCTCATACACTAATTCTACATCACCGTTGGGCAGAAGTAAAATTAATGCATAAATTATTAAAATTATAACTCTTCTTATACACTAACTCTACATCACCGTTGGGCAGAAGTAGAATTAATGCATAAATCATTAAAATTACGATATTGTTATTAACAACGTTGGTCAGAAAATAACATCATAATCATGTCAAATCTCTTTTTCTCCAATTAAATACCACATTGGTTCAAAAATAACCGGAGAATCAACATTTTCTTTTGCAGCGGAAAAAATCTTTCACTCAATTTCTTGAATTTTACCCATAGGGAAAAATTACTTTTTCTATTTTCTTTAAGCTATTAATCAATTTCTAGGAAATAAACATTTACTGGAAAAAGAAAAACGAAAAAATTACTCAAATTATCACTGTTCTTTCGGCCCGGCCAGCAAAACAGCCCGGCCCAGCTACTCTCCGCGCGCGCTGCCGCACCCAGGCCGCAACCTGGGCCTGGGCCGGCAAAGCCGCGCCGGTGCGCTCGCCCGCCTAGGCCGCGGGTCGGCCCGATCATCCGGCGCCGTTCATTTCTGATCGGATGGTAGCGCGCGCGGATAGGGAGAACAAAAACCCCACCCGCTGCTGCGCCCTCCAAACCCTAGCTCATTCACACTCTGCCCTTTCTCTCTCTTCATTCTCTCTTCTCAGCTACAGCGATGACAGCAGCCACCGAGCAGCCGCGAGCGAGGACGGCAGAGCGGGCAGCCATGGCGCCATCGCCGGCCCCCTCGCCGACGCGCGTGCTCCCCAACGGGTGAGCACGCCGCCGTCGAGCGGCCTGGCCGCGGAGCCCCCTTGGCCGAGCCCGGCGAAACGCTACCCCCGGCTCGGCCCTTCTTCTCCCGCGCTGGCGAAGGGCCATCCCGACGCACGGTGAGGTAGGTCCGTCCCCTTTTCTCCCTTTTCTTCTCCGATTTGGATCTCGTTTCTCTTATCCGAACCGGTGATGGGGATTAGGGTTTGGACTGTTCTTCTTCTTTCTTTGGTTTTTGTTTCTTTTCTTCTCTGGTTCTCTTTTGCTGCTCGGATTGAACCGATTTTAATCATTCTTTCTTTGCTTTTCGAAGTTCATCCGAATGGGGATCTAGGGTTAGGATTTCATTTTCTTTTGATTTCTTTTTCTTTTCAGAGTTCATCCGAATCGGTTCCCTTCCCTTTCTTCCCCCTTACCCTTCTTCTTTTGGGATTAACCCGATTTGGGATGGGGTTAAAAATTTGGGTTAGGGTTTCGGGATTTAACTCTTTTCTAGGCCGAAAACTCTCTTCTTTTCTTTTGGATCTTGTTTCTCTTTTCGGTTGAGTCCGATTTGGATTTCTTTTGATTTCTTTTCTTTTCTTTGATTTCTTTTCTGATTTAGGGTTCGGCTCTGTTCATCTTAAGGCCGAAACCTTTTCTTTTCCTCCTTTCTTTAACCCAGTTAGGGTTAGGGTTCCAGTGCCGAGGGCCCTTCTTTTTCTTCTTCCCCGAGCTGTTTGCGCGGGTTAGGGTTAGGGTTCTTGAGATCCTTTCCCCTTTCTCTTCTCTGATCCGAACACGGATGTTCTTCTCTTGTTTTCTTGCCGCACACCAGCGAGGACGACGGTATGACACTTTTCCCCGCGCGGTGGCGGTGGTGACCGGTAGTCAGTGACGTCCGCCACCCCGGTCTTACTTCTCTTTTCTTTTACCCAGTTAGGGTTACATAGAGGCAACCTAGCTCCGATACCATTGTTAGGATCGAATGTGTACCTCTGTGTGTAACCGTAGATCCGGGGACGATCTCTTCCTTTAGGGCTTCTCCACTCGCCTGGGACAGTAGCACCGCAGCGGGTAGACGCCGCTGTAACGGTGTAGAAGACGTCGGTGGTGCTGCAGTGGAACAGTGGAACCCTGCAGGCGCGACGGTGAGCTTGGTGGGACATCCCGTCGCTGGCAACACTTCTTTAGGATCGAATTAGGGTTTTCTATAGGTGGGATGGCGGCTCCAGTGAACCTCGTAGTCCGAGCCTTGATCCCCACCTTCCTTTTATGTGTGCTGTGCGACAGGAGCCCACCAACCGTATTAGGGTTGGGCTCCCCGATCAGAGAGCAGAGACAAGGACCCAATAGACCGTTGGTGGAGATCAACTAACAGCTACAACTCATAACACGAAGGTTAAGACTGAAATTTGCCACCACCCACGCCAACAAGCTTCCTACAGCAGCATAAATATTACTAGCACGGACGGGCGCACTCCGCTGCGCCGGTTTGTTTCACACGGTGAAGGGCAGAAATGCAAGTGTTGTATTCCACACAAAGATAAAAAAAATTTGTCCTGTCTTGATGGAGGTGCAGTGAAATGTGTTACATGGTTGGTGTTACTTCGTGTGTCACGATAGATGCTATGGTCGTTGTACATCATAGAAATATTAATAAGTAATAGAATTATTGAGAACTATAACTTATTGGGAACTGCGGAGTAACATGCTATTGCAGCTGAGATCAAATCACCACTGGAGCATCAGGGCAACCAACTACTGATGTGCTTAACGTAATTTGCAATCCAAATATTTGTCCAAGCTTGAGGACCCTGTGGCAGTGTGGTGTGAAGCCAAAAAAAAAGTTTCAGAAAGATTAGTATAACCCTAAGTATGTATATCACAGTTCAAATCGAGACACAGGTAAAAACTCTGTATGACTATGTGGCCATTATATCTAAAGCAGGTTGCTGGAAACAGCACTTGAGTAGCCAGTTGGTACATTGGCAGGAGCCAATATATAGGATGCATCAGTTTCATAAGTTATGCAAGATAAGCCATTAGCCTATTAAATCCACTAAAAAGGTTATTTCCAATGGTAGGTCGAACTTTAGTCAAAAAAAAAATTCATTGGTATTACACCTAACACAAAAACTGTATAGACTACATTTATATATGAATCCTTTTTTTGGGGGGCCGCCGGGCACAGCAGCTAGTAGCAGCCAAGCACCGGGGAGGTGGCGGAGCGAGCCTGCGGGCGGAGCCGCGGACGCGGAGGCAGAGGGATGGCAGGCTCCGGCACGCCGCAGGCGGGCGGCGGCTGGGCCCGACCGGCCGGCTGCCCAGCCGGCTGCCCGGGAAGGCAGAGGCAGCAGCAAGCAGACCTCCTGGTTCGATCTGCTTCACCTCCTGGATTAGTAAGATCTACCCTCTTTCCTCTCCGATTCTGGCATCACGTATTGCTGATATCTGACATCTCCAACTTTGGTGTTCGCTCGTACGTCAGGGACTTCGTGACCGTGGAAGAGACTAGCACGGTAGGCGCGATTCGCTGCGCCCGTGCTGACCATACCGCGTGAGGTATTCATATATGATTATTAGTAGGCAGTCGTAGGGAATGTGTGGGATCGGATGATAGACCATCAGTCTCACAGTGGGATGTACCTGACCCAAGTCCGATTCTGCAGCAGCTTCCTGTTGTGACCAAGCACACAGTATATCGAAGAAACATCTACCTGCAGGAACACAATAGCACATGATATCAACAAACCATACATGCCACACATTGAGAAAAGTAAGTGTGTTAATGACATCATCCTCATAAAGATTAGCATGAAACCATGTGAACACGGAGAGTTAACAGATTAAACTATTATGAGCCATAAATTATCAAGAATATATCTTCACTCAATTGTTATGTGAAGCACTGACCAAATGAGTAATCTGTTAGCCACTACAAATGGATCTTAATAGTTTAATTGGTACAAAACTAAAATAAGTTAGACAAATTTGATTAGACATTTGGACTGGCAACTCTGTAAAACCTTCATGCACATAACAAAAACTCCTGGCCACAATCCAAGAGGAAGCTCCTCGAAACGCTCAACATGAAAATAAGTATTAACATATGAGCGGTTTACTACTGTGGGTTAAAACAGAGGCCTTCCCATGGGTCTCATATTCGTGAAGATTTGTTTATGGTAGGAGATGTATCATAAGTTCCAACTATTTATAACCAGAGTGAGCTTGCGCTGCTTCTCTGACCCTCCTTTTCTATGTCTGGCTATCTGTAAGTAGTAAGTAGCCTCACCCTGAAATAATTTAAAAACTGCCTACACAGTAGTCTTATCTCTGAACTACAATATAGCTGTCACGGTAAAAAAAATTAAGCTCAAGTAACAATAGGGAAACAGTTATAGGTACCTGCTGTCATAGTTGAACCCCTTGTCAACCAAAAGAGATTTTGATAGACATAGCCAGAGGATAATTTAGACAGGAGAAGGCATGGGAATGTCATAAGCGTATCTTTAGTCGCGAAAGCACAAGCTTAATCTGGCCAAATAAAAGCAAACAAAAAACTGGTTTAAAAGACAATCTGATTTAAAAGCTCTTCACTCTAAACTGAAATATTAAATATCAGAACACCAAAAACGCACTGAATCGTTTTTTTCCAAAAGAAAATCAGTGGGGAACTGAAATTACCTCTAGGATGTACATGATCAGCAGCAACAGCATTGTTTGATGCAGATGACGTTCACAAATTGTAATATAAAGCACCTAAGAATATAACAGTAAAGTAACAAATTGTAGTATACTGTACCTAATAATATCTGCCACGTAAGGTATTACCCAGCAAATGAACTAACAAATGAACCATTGATAATTACAAAGAAAAGTTAGAAAATAGCACATGATAAACTCTTGGTGACCAACACAGGCACATGTACTATAATGAGTATCGAGTCCATGGCAAAATAACTTTGGGTGGAGTAAGCAGTTTCTTAACTTTTTTAGAGGGTAAAGGAAAAGGACCCAAATCTGCAATAAAATGTTAGTGAATGAAAACTGAAAATGGATATTTCAGCTATCGCACATGTCATCCCTAACCTGTAAAAAGCAACGATGATTAGGTGACCTTTTGCAGTCCATACGTAGCTAGTTGGACATAATATATTTTAGCTATCCCCCATCTCGTCCCTAACCTATGCAAGGCCGGTCCAAGTTGGTTCGATGGAACATCGATTTGGACATAATATGTTTCAGTTATCGCCCATGTCATCCCTAACCTGTAAAAAGCAACGATGGTTAGGCGATCTTTTGCAGGCCATATCTAGTTAGCTGGACATAATATATTTCAGTTATCTCCCATGTCATCCCTAACCTGTGCAAGGCAAATGATGATTAGGCGATCTTTTACAGTCTGAACTGAAGAGTTATTGCATCAGAATATATATTAACATGGATTATTTATTCTTAAAAACGCTGGAGCTATATAAATAAACCAAATTTCTATTCTGAAAGTGAATTCCTGTGAAGATAACACCTTATATAGGATATAAATGAACAATATTTCTGCAGGCAAAATAAATACTGCAATATCATATACTGAAGTGCTGGCTAACCAAGTATCCTGAATTCCAGAGGAAAAAGGCAATGGAAAAACTGATCGTATGATTAGCTAGTTTGACCTTTTTTATCATTCCCTTCCAGAGAGGGATCCAAATCAAATAGCAGTTAGGATGAGCATGGATAAAATTACAGATCAAATTACCAGATGTGATTAGAAGTACTGTGGCAAGAGTGACAACGGAGGAAGAGAATATGTGTACGGCTTACTGCACCAGAGCACTAGGGGGCCCTGCACCCGCGCGCCGCACACAGCAATCAGATGGAGGAGAAAGAGAGGGCGCTTGTACCTTGTTTGAAGGACCAGCAGCAGCGAACAACAGTGAAGGGCATCGTAAGAATGAAACACAGACATAGGAGAAGGATAAAGAACAGAGCGAGGAAGCAGCCCGGAACGAAGCCACCTAGAGCATCACCCAAAAACGACCGGCGACACATGCAAGAAGCTGTGCGTGGGACAACAGATGGGCAGCGTACGAATGGCAAGACGGCCCTAAAGAACTGCGATGAGCGGGGAGAAGATAAGCGGCGTTCGCCATGGCGCGTAAGAGGACACGATGACGAACGACCGTGCAAGCCGGCAGCCAGAATAGATGGAAACGCATAGAAAAGAAAAAAAAAACAGAGAAGACCCCGGCAATGGCGACGGCGGCGCGGAGGAGATGGGCGAAGGAGCCGAGAGGACGCGCAGGAGGAACAGTGAGTAAAGCTAAGTGGAGCACCTCAGAAGCGCGGCGAAGAACACAGACGAAGGAGAAGGAGAGCCCCCGGCAATAACGACGACGGCGGCGCCGAGGAGGCGGGCGAAGGAGCCGAGGAGAACCCGCTGCCGATCCCAGCGGCGCTGCCGAGGAACGGCGTGCGGCTCCGTGGGGCAGCGGTGCCGTGTCCGAAGATGGGTTGGGGACTGTGACCATAAATGCTGGGCCCAATAAGGAAGAGACGCCGAACGGGGTCCATCGGTGCACGGCACGACGAACCGGGCAGCGACGCGCTGAGTCCTGATACTCTGCGAACTGACGCAGTGCACACAGCCAAACGGCAGCAGCGTGGTCCACCGTGAGCGGGGTCCACTGAGCTTCTCCCAACACGAAGCGCACACGTGAGCATGGCATGACTGTAGAAGCAGGACGGGCGGACGGCAACAGTGGCCAAGAAGTACACAGGAACAGTGCCAGAGGCCCTATCCAGCCTCCAAATAATAATAACTTCTGGTTGAGGTTGACGGAGTACTTATGTGCCGCTGTAGCACCACTCACATATGGGCATTCTAGCATTAAGTAGGTTCAGTAGCCATGTAGAGGAGGTATTTATGGAAATTTTCTAGAGAAATGTACTTGTGATTTTTACCATGAGTTTTGTTCTACTCTATGTCTTTTTATTTTCTTTCTAAATATTTGAGCTGGATCACCCGAACATGTTCAACCAAACATTATGGTGCGTGCACAAACATGTGAGGAAGGGTCTCATGCCTCATCTAAGGCTCTGTTTAGATTCCAAAAATTTTCAACCCAAAATGTCAAATCGAATCTTGCGGCACATGCATAGAGCATTAAATGTAGATGAAAAAAAACTAATTACACAGTTTGATTGAAAATCGCGAGACGAATCTTTTAAGGCTAATTAGTCCATGAAAAGCCTTAAAGTGCTACAGTAACTCACATGTGCTAATGACCGATTAATTAGTATCATTAGATTCGTCTCGCAGTTTCCTGATGGATTCTGTAATTTATTTTTTTATTAGTATCCAAAACTTCTCCCGACATCCTTCCGACACATCCGATGTGACAAAAAATTTCACATCACCAACTAAACACCCCCTAAGGTTGATGTTTCATGGTATCTGTCTGCAATGCTGATTGACACTAACTGCAGGTTTGCTGTTGCTTATGAATTTTGTCTTCTTCGATGGATCATGTGCTCACTGGTACGTCTAATCTAGTACAGTACTCAATACATTTGAGTTGGAGGATTTAACTGAATAATAAGCAATTTAATTTTGCATTCAATTACGTGAATTATGGGGTATCTAAACAGATTATACAAGTGATTTCAAAGTTGTCTAGACACTTGATTTAGAGTTGTGGCCTATATATACTCTTACTCAATAGAAAATCATCGTTAATACTATTGAAATTGTGTGGGGCCACCTAAAAAGCAAGTTAGTAGTGATATTTTTTTTTTTACATATTGTCAATTACATGCGGCACAGTGACAGTAGTTATCCACTTTTTAAACAAGGAAGTAGTACCATATGATTTAGGCCGTCAAACGGGGCAGAAGCCTTAAAAATATGCTCTCACATGGGTTTGGAGGAGGATGAAGAAAAAAAAAATCTTCTCCAGGCCCGTGCACCACTGCTCTTGGGATTTGACGAAATTACGCAATCTGCCGCTGGGGAAAAGAGCTGCGCCTGCAGTTTTGCTCCGTCATCAGTACGCGCATTTGCATATTTGCATGGGCATATTAGTTGCCAATACTTTATGTTATCTTTTTTTATTTTTTAATTGTTATTTTTTTAAAATTTAAATTTACTCAAATGAAAAATATAAAGAAACGTACAGCTGCAAGTGTTACTACACATGTATGTACACAAGGGTATCTTGGACAATTGACCTCTCTCAGCCATGCATGACAGACATATGAAGCCGTTTTGTCAAATGATTTATCAAAATGGTTTCAGCTCCACCGGTAGAATCGTTTGTGGAGCCGAAGCAAAAAAAAAATGAAAAATAGCTTCACTACACTAGTGAAACCCTACCAAACGGGACCTTAGATAACTCACTGATGAACAGCAGAAAGCGCAAGCTTGGCTTTCCACATCTGGTGCAGGAAACACCGGAGAAGATCAGGGTTCAGCTTAGGATGTGAACCTGTCATTGTGTTCATTGGGTATTATTTTGAATGGCATGGCCTGGCCCATCATCCAGCTAGCCCAGTAACCCAAACATTTGAAAGCCCATAGGAAGACAAGGAAGAAGAGCCAACGCCGAAGTAGCAGCCCAGTAGCAATAGTCACCTGTCGGCTGCCGGTCCCGCCCGCCGCTCACCAGTCACCGCCGCCGCCCGCTGCTTAATCCCACGCGCCCACGGCTGTGCGGCTCATCCACTACAAGGGCCGCCCGCGGCTGCCGGCTGCTGCTGCTAGCGACCGGAGATGGACGGGGAGGAGGAGAACATCAGGCCATTCCGCCGGACCAGCACCCGCACGCGCCGGATGGCCACGCGCATGGCATCGGCACTCGCCAGCTCTGACAACCGCGCCCAGGTAACAAGGGGATTCATTCTTGATTACACTAGCTTCACCGAACCTAGGTGCTCCTGCTCCTGCGGCTTCCCCTTTCCTTCCAAGTAGCCATTGTGTATTCTCCCCACATACAAAGATAGGAGTAGTGCAGTGCAGTATACTTTAGGAGAAGACCACGGAAGTTTGAGTCAGTCGGTGAATAAAAATTAAAAAGTATGATTTTGCCAACCTGCTGCCACTTTGAGCACCTAACATAGGATTAATATTAGAAAAAGACGCGGCACACATTGACAGCAACGCCGTATCTATTTCCAATCTTGTGCAAATATACGTAGTATTAGCAGGTGAGACTAAACTGAATCACCACACCTCTATCTGGGGTGCTCACTTCTCACTTCCTTGTGTCCTCGCGTGTGTTTGAGAGAGATACGAGAGGGATGGGCCTCATCAGCCTCACGAGTGCTGTGCACTGGTGGGAGGAGTGGCAGCTGCGAGTCCTCGTCCTCAGCAGTCTGGCCGTCCAATTCCTTCTCGTCATCTTTTACTATTTGCGTAGATTTACAATTGCTCGGTGGGTCGGATCCATAACGTTGTGTGTCCTCAAGAAAAAAGAATGATTTAGGCAACCTGCTGCCACTTTAAGCGTGGGAGATGTCATCGCTTAGTACCTTTATATCGATGTCGTCCACGCTCGATAAATACTGTCTCGGTCCAAAATAAATCAATTTCTCGAATTATGTTAACTTTGATCAACTTTATAGGAAAAGTTAATAATATCAATAATATCTATGACACAAAATAAATACATTATAAAAATGTATTTTATGATGTATCTACTATCTAGTGATATTAATTTGGTGACACAAATGTTGATGGACTTTTTCTATAAATTTAGTTAAATTTAAAATAGTTTGGATTAGGACAATTATAGAAGTTGATTTAATTTGAAATAGAGGGAGTAATCTCAAATGAAAAAAGGATAACCAATTGTGCTTCATACACCGATTTGGCCACTAGAATGGATTTGTTTATGACCTCCACGAATGCACGGAAGGCCACAATAGTTTGAGCAAGTCAGTCAGTCAAGAAAAATTATGATTTACCCAACCTGCTGGACTACCATATTATTGAATATAAGAAAAAGAGGCGGCACGGCACATTGACGACAGCAACGGCGCATCTGTCTGTCGCTCTTTTGCACATATACATAGCATAGTGTTATATTAGCCGGCCGGGTGAGCCTGAACTGAATCACCACCGTACCTCATCACCTACCTCCATTCCGGGTTCTCAGTTGCTTTGGTGTCCTGCGTGCGTGTTTGCGAGAGAGAAAGATGGGGGGTCTCACAGGTGCTGTGCACTGGTGGGAGGAGTGGCAGCTGCGTGTCCTTGTCCTCAGCGGCCTAGCCATCCAATTCTTTCTGTTGTTCTTTCCCTGTTTCCGTAGGCAGGCCATTCCTGGTTGGTTCAGGTTCATAATGTGGCTGGTGTACCATGGCGGCGATGCTGTGGCGATATACGCCCTCGCCACGCTCTTCAACCGCCATAAGGACGATCAAGGTGGTCGTGTAGGCGGCGGCGGCAGCAACAACACGCTGCTGGAGGTGGTCTGGGCACCCGTCCTCTTAATTCACCTTGGCGGATGTGACGGCGTCACCGCCTACAATATCGAGGATAACGAGCTCAGGGGCAATGTAGCCCCATGTTCCTGCCACATGTGTGCTGTGAGTATCAGCTCCATGATCATGGGACCTTGCAAGGCCAAAATCACCCAACCTCGCATTCATCTCGCTATCAAGCAGGACATTGCTTGTTTTGATGTCTCGGTGGATGACAACCTGCTCACACTCCTCATGGAGGTAGAAGATACCAGATGCGATGCATTTGAGGATGTGGAACCTTTGAGACCAACACAGACCGGTGCTGCTATGACCTTGAATGTGAAAGTGAAAGTCAAGGCTTCCATGGGGCATATAGTCGTACACCAAAAGGAGCTGTTGCTTGTGCCGACAATACCCAAGCAGCTGAACAAGATTGCGGTGACGTAGACGACCAAGGATGATGATCTCGGCCATGAACTCCTTCATCCCTTGCTTGGACTCTGGCGATATGCGCTTAATGGCAACTGTTTGCTTGGAATGGGAAGCAGTCCTTTGAAGACACTCCCAAAGCCTCCTTTAC